>CM048752.1:38543202-39143202 GCA_026315105.1 Locusta migratoria | reverse complement strand
AAGTTTGGGTTCGGGGTAGTGGCCATGCTGACCGATTAGGCGCCGCGCATACAAATAACTTATAACACAACACAAATGCAATATGAAAGAGGACGCTCTGCAACAAAAAAGTCCACAAAACACGTAACTGAAAATGTTCCCCCAAAAATCTTATAATAAGGGTGGGTGGGCGGGAGCAATTTCTGCGTGCTCCGACTGCTGCTGTCTGGCTGCTGCTAGCGGGCTGGTCCAAAGTTCGTCTATCACTCCTCGTCGCCACTTTTGTGTCCCAACTTCGTCGCCGCTTTTGTGTCCCAGCCTCGTCGTAGGTGTCGGTGGCCGAGTGGAACGAGACCGACACGCTGGTGCAGGTACGGAGGGGAGCAGCCAGAAACTATAAACACTCGAGTAAATTAGAAAGAGATATATATTGCACAGAATGAAACAATACTTAACTTTTACATAGTACTGCAGAATGTTGATACATAGTTATTAGAGGCCTGCCTAGTGCCTGTACAATAGCAAAGTCTTCACTGGTGCCTATCTGATTACGAAGGTCCTAACTCGTTGCTATCTCAGTCCGAAGTGCGAAGTGTCTTTCCGTGGTGGCCACGAGCGGGGTTGCAGCAGAGGGCGCTCGTGGCTGTCGTCGTGAGAACGCCGCGCCGTGCGTGCATGGCGGCGCGCGGCGAAAGCAGGTGGCGCGCACTTTGTACTTGTGCGACACCACACACTTGATTTTCTGTCAGGTCCTCTTTACTTTTTGCCGATTACTGTGAATGTTTTGAATGCTTATTTTTGTATACCACACTTTTCTCTACACTCCTTTCCATATTATATAGAATTTTACTTTCAACTTGCTCGAATGTGAGTATCAATAATTGTAATAATCCACACAACTTTAAATATGCATTTCATTCACAAATTACTTTTTAACAGCGATGGTACCTATCAAAGTGATTGAATATGGAACACTCGATTAAATACTAACCATTTACGAAGTACAATCACCACCTGTTAAGTGTCTAAAGCAATTATATTACTTACTTCTGCAACATATTCATATATGTGATTAAAATTCTAAATACCTCTTATACGCCAAGTTCTTCATTCAGATCGACTTAGTACATTAAGCGTGTCAGTATTTTTAGTAATATATATGTGAATAAAAAGCACTAAACATGCAACAAAGTACTTTTGGCCCACTTCAGTTTACGGTAGTAACACTAAAAGTGGGCCTTTGCGATCGTCTTTTGACAGCTCGAAATTTAAATGAAAGTAGCTGCTTAACTATTCATCTGACGCAAAAATTAAATAACCGAATTTGTAGTGGAGAAAATTCTCTACAACTTTTCTCTATTATGTTTTTTAAAATCTCTTAGCTTTTCAGACATATTTGCAAAAATAACGGCGATTTTGGGATGTCTGTCTGTCCGTAACGTGTTCCCTGTTTTTAAGACGAACCGTTCAACCGATCAGCACCAAATTTTACAGACATAATTGTAAGCCACCAGAGACCAGAACCTCCCTTTTTCAAATTTTTCGGACAAAAAATACGGTAGTAATACAAAAAAAACCGCACTGATGTGTTTTATGGCCCACTTTAGATTTGTAATTTTATAAGTTTTGCAAACATTTTGGACCAAAATAATAATAAATTAATTATTAAGATAGTCCGAAAACCTTTTAGGAAAAAAAATTAGGTAGTGGCGGGTTTCAAACCACCGACCTTTCGCGTCACAGTCCAGCACCGCGCCTTCTACGCTACAGCTATAAATCAAAAGAGGAGTCCTATAATCATAATATTGATGGCCGTTGTTAACTGATGTTAATATGGCATTTATCGTACGAAGAACGATGTGTTTTTGTTAATTCCTCAGTGTGCTGTTGCTTTGAAATGACAACGTGTAAGTTACAATAAGAAACTCATCAAATACAGTTGGAATGTCACGTGACATCTCCGAACGGCTGGTTTTCGTTAATTCAATGGAAGGTGTCTAATCTCCGTTATGTTTGCAAATATGTCTCAAACGATACGAGATATGAAAAAAACACAAGGGAGATAAGTTGTAGAGAATTTTCTCCTCTACCAATTAGGTTATTCAATTTTCGTGTTAGATGAACGGTTCCTTTGCAATTACAATTATATTACAAACGGCTTTTCTTGGTTTTACTACCGTATTTTTTGTCCGAAAAAATTGAAAAATGGAGGTTCTGGTCTCTGGCGGCCTACAATCATGTCTGTCAAATTCGCTGTTGATCGGTTGAATGGTTCGTTTAAAAAATAGAGAATACGTTACGGACAGACAGACAGACAGACATACATCCCAAAATCGCCGTTATTTCTGCAAATATCTTTGAAACGCTACGAGATATGAAAAAAACATAACAGAGCGAAGTTATAGAGAATTTTCTCCTCTACAAATTCGGTTATTCAATTTTCGTGTCAGATAAATAGTTAAGCCGTTATTTTTATTTAAATTTCGAGCTGTCAAAAGACGATCGCAAAGGCCCACTTTTAGTGTTACTACCGTAACCTAAAGTGGGCCAAAAAGCAGTTTGTAATGTAATTGTAATTGCAAATGAACCGTTCATCTGACATGAAAATTTAATAACCTAATTGGTAGAGAGGAAAATTCTCTACAACTGTGCTCTCTTATGTTTTTAAAAATCTCGTAGCGTTTCGGACATATTTGCAAAAATAATGGCGATGTATGTCTGTCTGTCTGTCCGTAACGTGTTACCTGTTTTTAAGACGAATCGTTCAACCGTTCAGCACCAAATTTTACAGACATAATTTTAGGCCACCAGAGACCAGAACCTCCCTTTTCAAATTTTTCGGACAAAAAATACGGTAGTAATACAAACAAAGCCGTTTGTAATATAAATCTAATTGCAAATCAAACCGTTCATCTGACATTAAAATTAAATAACCTAATTGTTAGAGGGGAAAATTCTGTACAACTTTGCTCCACTATGTTTTTTCATATCTTGCGTCATTTCAGAGATATTTGCAAAAATATCGGCGATTTGACGATGTATGTCTGTCTGTAACGTGTTCCCACTTTTTAGGTCGAACCATTCAACGGATCGGCACCAAATTTTACAGACTTAATTTTTGGTCACCAGAGACCAGAACCTCTCATTTTCAAATATTTCGGACAAAAATACGTTGAAACTTCCTGGCAGATTAAAATTGTGTGCCGGAACCGGGACTCGAACCTAGGACCTTTGCCATTCGCGCGCAAGCGCACTACCGACTGTGCTATCCCGACACGACTCACGATGCCGCCTCACAACTTTACTTCCGCCAGTACCTTGCCTCCTACTTTCCAAATACGTTAGTAATACCAAAAAAGCCGTTTATAATGTAATTGTAATTGCAAATAAACCGTACACCTGACGCGAAAATTGAATAACGAATTTTTAGAGGAGAAAATTCTCTACAACTTTGTTCTCTTTTTTTTCATATCTCGTATCGTTTGAGAGATATTTGCAAAAATAATGGAGATTTTACACCCTCCATTGAATTAACGAAAACCAGCCGTTCGGAGATGTCACGTGACATTCCTCGCCCAGAACACTCTCGGCATACGCAATCTTGTGTTGCGTATTTGATGATTTCCTTATTGTAACTTACACATTGTCATTTCAAAGCAATGACACACTGAAGAATTAACAAAACCACATCGTTCTTCGTATGATAAATGAAAATCTAGTGTCTACAAATGCCATATTAGCATCAGTTAACAACGGCCATCAATAGTGTGGGATTAAAGAGCCAAACTACTGATTGTTAGCCATAGTGTAGTGTGTTAGACTGTGAGTTAGACTGTGACACTGAAAGTCAGTGGTTCGTAACCTGCCACTACTTAAAATTTTCTTTCCTAAAAGGGTTTCAGACACTCTTATTAATTAATTTTTTATTATTTACATTATTATTTTGGTCCAAAATGTTGACAAAAACTTATAAAACTACAAATCTAAAGTGGGCGTAAAACACGTCAGTATGATTTTTTTGTTTTAGAGATTCATTTGTAAGAAGAAACCTAAACAAAAACACACGCTAATGGTTTACTATTTCTCCATAAAAATTCTGCATGGTATACAAGTAATTACTGATCTGTGCAATGTAACATTGTTTCCGTTTGCGTTTTTCCTTCCATTCTTACTGTTACAACTAAAAGCAGCATACGAACGATCCACGTAATGCCCGGTTTCCCTGTCGGCTTCTGACACATTCAATGTGCGGATGCGACACTAGTGCCAGTAAGTAATCTAGTGTTTATTTAGTAAGTCTATGCTTGTTACTGTGGTGACTGTTTTTTAATATTTGTTATTATACATAGGAACACCTAGTAAGTGGAATGAAAACATTTATTTATTTATTGTCATAGCAAGATGTTTACAGAATTCATGAAAAGAATATTTTACTGTTTATAATTTATTCAAAAAGAATGTTATAACAATAAATTAATTATATACAATTTGAACTAATCAATATTAGATTGCAGACGCATTTTTATATATTTGTCTGTGGGAGAAGTTTCAAGAAGTTGGGTTAGTAACAAGTTTTCAAGTACGAATGGAGCGTATTACATGATATGTTGATGTTAGTCCTGATATTCAAAATGGCTTTCAAAACTTTTACATTTAACCGGATTTTGTCCCTTCATTACGGAGAAACCCTTTTGATAGGTGCATTACTTCCAGTCAAACATAAAACGTATTCAATAATTACACATATTTTCCTACAGTTAAGATTGCTGTCACTGAAAAGCGTGAGCAACTCCACCCATCTGTTTAGTACCAACATTCTAAGTTTTCCAATTTCATATTATTCATCTGTGACATAGCTACAAATAAGCAAAAACTAATCGAATACGTCCATTTCTTGGCTGCTGCTAAGATAACCTTGTGTAATTATCAAATCCGTCAGAGCTGTCCATTCAATCACTTCAAAGCCTGTATTGAAGTCACACCATTGATCCAAGTATTTTAATAGAGAAAAGTGAAAGACCCAGTTTTGTGTCCCAGCCTCGTCGCCGCTTTTGTGTCTCGTTTCCGTCGTAGGTGTCGGTGGCCGAGTAGTAAGACCGACACAGGAATAAAGGTAGCACGCTTGTGCAGGTACGGAGGGGAGCAGCCAGTGGGGCAGCAGAAACTAGAAACACTAGAGTAAATTAGAACGAGATATATATTCCACAGAATTTATACAATACTTAACTTTTACATAGCTCAGTACTGCAGAATGCTGATACATAGTTGGGCTAGAGGCCTGCCTAGTGCCTGTCCGATAGCCAAGTCTTCACTGGTGCATATCTGATTCCGAAGTGTTAACTGGTTCCTATCTCAGTCCCAAGTGAACGCTGTCGTTCAGTGGTGGCAACGAGCGGAGTGGTCGCAGAGGGCGCTCGTGGCAGACGTCGTAAGAACGTCACGCCGTGCGTGCATGGCGGCGCGCGGCGAAAGCAGGTGGCGCGCACTTTGGACTTGTGCAACACCACACCCAGTACTTGCAAACTGAAAAACCGTGAATCAAAGTCTGCAAGAAAACACAAAGTAACAATTCTTTCAGATAGCCAAGGTTGCAGTATGTCTGGTATATTGAACTCAGTACTTAAAGACTCTTCCAAGTTTTCAGGGCATGGAAGTAGAAACCTGGTGCCTGCATGAGTCACGTTGTGGGAAAAAGTGATTTCAGTGACTGGTAAAGTAAAGATTTTGTCGTAATAATAGGAGGATCAAATGATGTCAGTAAAAATCAAGCATCTGATGGGACTTCTGTCCTCAAAAGAACACTAGCAGCCCTCACAATACACCAATACCATAGTAGTGGCCTTACGACATCATCGTGATCTGACTGAATCTTCGTGTGTCAACAAAGGAGTGTGTGAAACTAATATTAAATATAAACAAATTTGTGAGAATTTCAATAATGTGTCACTAATCAGTACAAGCTTTTTTGGAAGGGACCATTACACAAAACATGGTCAGTACTTCAACTACAAAGGGAAACTAGTGTTAAGCCAGGTAATAAAATGTGTTTTAAGTGACTAATTAAAATCTATGTACACCACTCATAGTATTGAACAACAGTGAATACCTCAGGGAAACTTGCAGTGATAACCAACCCTTGCCCATACAAGACTTGGTCAGTGAAATTACAACCATCCTTTCTGAGTAGTACTTGTATGAACATGTGTAATTACAAACCTGTGCAACTATTGGAAGTTAAAGACTGTGGATCCATGTCTTTCTTCAATTTGAATGTACAGTCAGTCAGAAACAAATTGTCAGAACTTGAACTGTTTCTACTAGAATTTCAGTGTGACATACTTTGTCTAAATGAGCACTGGCTGAAGGAACACGAACACAATATGTATACTCCATTGCTCTAAATTTTTTTTAACCGATTTCTTTAGAAGTAATGTAGAAAAAGGTGGGGTTTCGGTATCAATGAAAAATGATCTTAACTGTAAAATTAGGATAGTAGATCTAAAGCATTTAGCATCTGAAGGTCAATTTGAAATTGCTGTCATTCATTTAGCGGATAACAAAATTGTGGTAGAATCTGTGTACTGTGTTCCCAAAACTTGCATTGACAATTTCGTGCAACATATAGATAATTTAATTGTGTACCTGTTTAGATATAAGAATCATAAAATACTTATATTTGGTGACATACATTTTATTGTCTCGGTAAAAAAAAAAAAAAAAAAAAAAAAAAAAAAAAACAACTAGAAATGTAGCCTTCTGCTGAATACCCTGAAGTCATATAATTTCTCCTGTCTTAATGATACGACCACTAGACAGAGTGCTTACTTAGATTATGTTATATCTAACCTTAGCAGAGATGATGTAAATATAAATATCGTTAAACATATGTTGTCTGACCATGACGGAATAGTAAATATACCTGTGAGACAGTTAAAGCCAATGAATATAACAAATCTTACACAAAGACTTTTGACATTGTAGTGTGACCGTGTTTTCTTATCTTCTTTAGAGCCACTACATAATTATTTGTAGAACCTTATAGCTTGTATCACTGGATATCAATACAAATACCATAGGACCAGCTACGCTGTTCCTCCACAGTCTGATGTCTTCTTTTGGATTGTAGACAGACTTTTGTTATTATCAAATCACTCAGCAAAACTGTAGGTACTAATTATAAAATAACTGAGTACTCGAATCAGTTATAAAAGTTACAATGTGGTTTATATCCCAGAGATACAAATTAGACACTACATACATCCATGTCTAGTCTGTACTCTTACAGTCAGCTCAACAGTGTAAACAGTTAAAACAAAAACCAATATATATAACGTAGAAAAATATAACATAACACTTCCATGCCTTTTATATTCTTCTTCAAGATATATAGTTCATGCAGCGTCTCTCATTCAAACATAATCGCTGCCACTTGTTACTGACAGGCTGTTCAATAGCTATACAGGAAAGAGATCTGGGGCAGTATTTCATCTCTCACCTGCTAATTATCTGTTTTGGTCATCTGACATCGATACAGGCAGATGTGTAGTCTAAATGGTTACATTACAAAATTTAACTGGGATGCCACTGTCACGGAGAATACAACATTAAATAATTCGCTTGATTATTTCCTGCATACCATAACAACTATATTTACTGAATACTGTCCCCTAACCACCAAGCACAAGAAGCTAAATACAAGGAAGAGAGAAAAGGAAAATTGAACAAACCGGTACACCCCTCACTTGAATAGCTTAAGGATACTGTTACAATCTATTATGAAATGTCTTGTACTGATAGTGAATATCTATTCTGAAAATCTTGTACTAACATAACAAATTAAAAAAGATTTACAAAAAGGATATTATTTCTGATAAGAAAGAAGCCTATGGTACCTACATTTCTCAGGCTACTAATAAATGCCAAGCAGTCTGGAAAATAACTAAAGCAGAAGCCGGTCTCCAAGTAGTAAATCCACTAACACCGCTAAGTGCAGATAAGCTGAACAAAAATTTTATAAATTCAGGTCAGTCAGCAATAGATCACAGTTATATATATATATATTTGACGAATTACAGTTCAAATGAATGAAATAAATAGCAATTTGGGATGTTATGGCTTCACTGTATTAGGTTCAGATGGATTACCAAACTGTGGCGAATGAAAATTTGTGCTCGGCTGGGATTCGAACCCGGGATCTCCTGCTTACTAGGCAGACGCATTGACCACTCCGCCACCGAGGACACAGTGACCAGCCTGACTGCAGAAGACTCTTCCCTGCACGTCTCCCGCCACTCACAAATCTCCATTCGCCACGCTGTCTCTTTCCTATACTACAGCCTATTTATTCTATAATTCTCGCTGCCACAATACTGTATTCCCGCAGGGAAGAGTCCTCTGCAGTAGGGGCTGGTCACCGTGTCCTCGGTGGCGGAGTGGTCAACGCTTCTGCCTTGTAAGCAGGACATCCCGGGTTCGAATCCCGGCTGGGCACATATTTTCATTCGCCACAGTTTGGTATTCCATCTAAACCTAATACAGTGAAGCAAAAAATGTTCAAATGTTTGTAGAGTCTATGGGATTCAACTACGGGGTCATCAGTCCCTAAACTTACAAACTACTTATGAACTACTTACAACTAAGGACGCCACAAATATCCATGCCCGAGGGGGGATTCGAACCCCCGACCGTAGTGGCCGTGCGGATCGTGACTGGAGCGCCTCAATCCCCTCGGCCACCGCGGCTGGCACAGTGAAGCCATAACATCGCAAATTGCGATTTATTTCATTCATTTGAACACTGTAATTCGTCAAAAATATATATAATTGTATACAAGCAGAGTCTAGGCTCGTGTCTCGATACCTCATTGTCTGTTCTCCCTGATGCAGGAATACAGTATTGTGGCTGCGAGCATTATAGAATAAATAGGCTGTGGTATAGGAAAGAGACAGCGTGGCGAATGGAGGTTTGTGTGTGGCGGGAGACGTGCATAGATCACAGTAATTTAGATGACAATGGAGACAGTTTTCTTAGTTCACTAGAAACCGAGCTGAAGGTAGACAAGCTAAAATTTAGGTGGCATGCAATTTATCCCAAGGACATACTGGATGTTGCCAGATCACTGAGCAACTACAGGACTGAAGACATATATGGCCTCTCTAATTTTCCTATAAAAAGAATAATAGAAGCTATCTGTATTCCCTTGTGTCAGCTTATAAACAGGATGTTTTTAGAGGGAACATGTCCAAACTGTCTAAAGCAGATAACTGTATTGCCGATATACAAGAAAGGAGACAGAACTTCACCCCAAAACTACCAATCAATAGCAATAGTACCAATAACATCGAAAATTATTGAAACAATAATGAATATCGAATGAAATTATTTTGTTTGAGTGTAACAGCCTACTCAACAAGGCCCAGTATGGGTTCCGAAGTGGGCTAACAACAGTTAAAGCTATACAAAAAATCATACATTCTGTACTAAATGGCTTTCAAAATAGACAACACTCCTATGCCACTCTAGTAGACCTCTCTAAAGCATTTGACACTGTATCATATGGAATACTGACAAAGAAGCTGGAAACTTATGAGATAACAGAAAATGAACTAAGATTACTAAAATCATATCTGGCAAATACAAACCAAATGGTTCTTGTAAGCTCAACTAATAAATCTGACCCACTGAAAGTAAAATATGGTGTCCCTCAAGGATCTGTATTGTGACCTTTGTTATTTATTGTCTATGTCAATGACCTACCTAACTTATTGCCTTTAAAATCTGTAATGTATGCTGACAACAAAACTTTTATTGCCTTACATAATGATGTGACTGCTGTCAAACCAATGAACAATTCCATGATGGAAAAGGCAACACAGTGGTGTCAGGAAAATAGGCTTACGTTAAATAACAATAAAACTGAACACAGACTCTTCTCTCTTGCCAATATTAATAATGAATAAAATCACCCCAGGTAGCTACCTTGATAGCAAACTATGTTGGAATACTCACACAGAAAAGCGCTGCAGTAAATTGGCAAGAGTATTATATCTCTTAAAAAAACTAAAGGACTGTGTGAGTGAAGAACTCGTGCTTATGGCACATTATGTTTTTTTTCATACACACCTACATTATGGAATACTTCTTTGGAGAAACTCCGCTGGAGCAAAATAAGTCTTCCTCTGGCAAAAGAAAGCCAGCAGATGCATTTTCGGCTTAAGCAAATTAACTTTTTGCAAACAATACTTTCTACCTACATCTACATCTACATGGGATACTCTGCAAATCACATTTAAGTGCCTGGCAGAGGGTTCATCGAACCACAATTATACTATTTATCTCCCATTCCATTCTCGAATAGTGTGTGGGAAGAAAGAACACCTGAATCTCTCTGTTCTAGCTCTGATATCTCTTATTTTATTCTGATGATCATTTCTACCTATGTAAGTGGGAGTCAACAATGTTCAGCACAAGATACTTACGGTGCCCAGCCTCTATGTACTTAAGGCACTTATGTATGCTAGACAGAATGTTGATGAATATGAAAGTATGGAACTAGGAATAGGAACTTACTAGACATTAATTGGGCACTATTAAGTAAAGTAAAAAATAGTTTTCTACATATGGCCCAGATATTTTTTAACGATTTACCTTACAACATAAGAGAATTACATGAAAATAAATTTAAAATTGTGACAGAAACCTCGCTAAAAGAAATCCATTGTATAGTACAAATGAATTTATATGGACTGAAAATAAGAGCTGTTATTACTGTGACAATCAAAATTTAATTTATAACCTACACTCTTTTATTGTACACACTTATGTTAAAAAGCTACACATGTAACAATATATATTTTAATATGTAACATTTATAAATGCGAACTTTTGTACCATAATGTATGCAATGACGTTGCTTTATACAACATCAGTTGTCCACAGGCAAAATAAATCAATTTCAATTACATCTTTTAAAGTTAGCTGCTGCAGTTTTTACACTCCAACAACAAGGTAAATGTCTTGTAATTTTATTATTAGATTATGGACGATATGAGGAAGAAAAATTAAATTCTGTGTGTGCCAGTCGATCTTGGAGATAGTTAATTTCCTTAGTAGATTCTGCAGCAGACACACACTATGCTTCAATTTTTAACTATGTTTCATGGAAAATAACTACATGTGGATGCAAAAGGTATAAGCATAATTCAGAGGTGGGATTTTCGAAAAACGTTTTTAAAATATTTCGGCATTTATCGATGCTCCAGAAAACAGCTTTAAAGGGGTGCAATATTTTCAAAATTATTTTTAACGCCGGCATTAACACGTACCACCTGGTTTTGATGTAGCTCAGCAGTTTCTGATACTCTGTGTCATTGAGCTCAAAGAATTTTTGGGGGCTTCCACCGGAAAGCTGTAAATGTAAAAATAAATAAATAAATAAATAATAAAGTAAATTTTCACATAGATTCATTCGAAGAACAATGGGAGACAATCTGAAGCCATTTTGACCATGTTGTGAACTATGATATATGAACTCAACGTCCAGTCCCAGTTAATTGCTTCTGATTAATACGTTCAGTTTTGCATAAACATTATTACTCCTTTTTCTGTTCTTCCTTCCAAATTTGCAGTTAGCATTTTCTTCACAGAATGCCACAGTTTTATTATTTCAACCACTGTACGATTATCTTCAAATAATCGAAACGGTATCTGATGTTTCACCAGCCTTCTCTCGAAACTCTAAAATATTGTCAGTCATGTGTTCATAAGATAAAAAATATTGAACCAATTTTATTGAGCCATGATTCAAATTATCCGTTAGTTAAGATATCCAGCGGGCTCCATAAATATGTTCTTTCAATTCATCCATCATCATAGGTGCCAGAACATTTACAATATCCTGCGACATTGTATGAGCTCATCAAAATTAGACAGTCTTTGGAGCGAAAGCTGTGATTGTCTTGAACCTTGTCATAATGCACATGAATCTTCTGCTACAGCTATATCCAAAGCTTTTGAAGTCGGCAAATCTGTTCCATTGAAAAAAAGCAAAAACTGTGTTTTTAAGAGTTTAAATATTTTTCAGTATTGATGAAACCACCATGTCCAGCACTAAAATCATCTCATGTTAGAAAGAAGTGGATGTTGTTGTTGTTGTGCTCTTCAGTCCGCAGACTTGTTTGATGCAGCTCTCCGCGCTACTCCATCCTGTGCAAGTCTCTTCATCTGACAATACGTTTGGCAACCTACATCCTTTTGAATCTGCTCACTGTATTCATCCCTCGGTCTCCCTCTACGGTTTTTACCCCACACACTTCCTTCTAATGATAAGTCGACAATTCCTTGATGTCTCAGAATGTGTCCAACCAATCTATCTCTTCTCTTAGTAAGGATATGCCAGAAACTCCTTTTCTCCCTGATTTGGTTAAGCACCTCCTCATTAGTTACGTGATCTACCCATGTAATTTTCATCATTCGTCTGTAGCACCACATTTCAAAAGGTTCTATCATCTTTTTATCTGAACTCCTTATCGTCCACGTTTCACTCTCATACAATGCTACACTCCAGACAAGTGCTTTCAGAAAGGACTTCCTAACATTTAAATTAATATTGGATATTAACAAGTTTCGCTTCTTTAGAAACGCTATTTTTCCCATAGCCACTCTGCATTTTATATCTTCTTTACTTCGGCCATCAGAAGTTATCTTGCTACCCAAATAACAAAATGCATCTACTACTTTTATTGTCTCATTACCTAATCTAATTCCTTCAGCATCGCCTGATTTTCTGACATTACATACCATTCCTTCGTTTTACCCTTGTTAATGTTCATCTTATATCGTCCTTTCACTGTCCGTTCCATTCAATTGCTCTTCCAGATCCTTTGCGGTCTCTGACAGAATTACTATATCATCGGCAAATGGCAATGTTTTGATTTCTTCTCCGTGCACTTTAACGCCCTCTCCAAATTACTCCTTCCATTCCTTCACTACCTGCTCAATGTACAGATTGAACAACATTAGTGAAAGGCTACAAACCTGTCTTACTCCCTTCCCAACCTCTGCGTCCCTTTCTTGCCCTTCGACTCTATATATATATATATATATATATATATATATATATATATATATATATATATATATATATATATATATATAGGTTGAATATAACTCTTCACTCCCTATATTTTACCACTGCTACCTTCAGAATTTGGAAGAGTGTATTCCAGTCGACATTGTCAAAAGCTTTCTCCAAATCGACAAACGCTAAAAACCTAGGTTTGCCTTTCCTTAGCCTATCTTCTAAGAAAATTCGTAATTTGAGTATTGCCTCCAGTGTTCCTACATTTCTCCTAAATCCAAACTGATCTTCCCTGAGGTCGGATTCCACAAGTTTTTACATTCGTCTGTAAATAATTGCAACCATGACTTATTAAACCGATAGTTCTGTAATTTTCACACTTGTCTGCACTTGCTTTCTTTGGAATTCGAATTACGATATTCTTCTTGAAGTCCGAGGTATATCCCCTGTCTCAAGCATCTTGCATACCTGGGTCGAACATATTTTTTTCATGACTGGCTCTCCTAACGATATCAGCAGTTCAGACGGAATATCATCTACTCCAGAGGCCTTGTTTCGACTGAAGTCCTTCAGCCCTCTATCAAATTCTTCTCGCAGTATCCTATCATCTATTTCATCTTCCTCCATCTCGTCTTCCATTCCTAGAATACTGCCTTCAAGTTTATTTCGTTTGTATAGGCCCTCTATACATTCCTTCCAAAGTTCAGCTTTCCCCTCTTTGCATTGTCCTGCCTATATGGTCCTCTGCTGCCTTCACTACCCTATCTCTCTTCTACTGTATTACTTTCCCCCATTTCACCCAATCCTTGCCTAATACTCCCTCTGAAACTCTCAACCACCTCTGGTTCCTTCAATTTGTCCAGGTTCCATCTCCTAACTTTTCTACCTATTTTCAGTCTCTTAAGTTTTAATCTGCAGTTCATTACCAATACTTTATGGTCAGAGTCTATATCTGCCCCTGGATATGTCTTACAGTTTATAACCTGGCTTCTAAATCTATTCCTTACCATTATAAAGTCAATCTGGTACCTTCCAGTGTCTCCTGGCCTCTTCCATGTATACAGCTTTCTTTCACGATGATTAAACCAAGTGTTGGTGATCATTAAATTGTGCTCTGAGCAAAATTCTACCAAGCGATCTCCTCTTTCATTTCTTTTTCCCAGTCCATATTCACCTACTACATTTCCTTCTCATCCCTTTCCTACTACCGAGTTCCAGTCCCTCATCACAATCAAGTTTTCATCTCCCTTAACATTCTGAATGATTTATTTTATCTCCTCATACATTTTTTTCGACATCTTCATCATTGGCCATGCTAGTTGGTATATAAACATGCACTACTGTGGTCGGTGTTGGCTTCATGTCTATCTTTAATACAATAATACGTTCAGTATGTTGTTCATAGTAATTTACCCACATTCCCTTTTTCTTATTCATTATCAGACCTACTCCTACGTTACCACCGACTGATTTTGTATTGATGACCCTGTACTCAGCTGACCAGAAATCGTGTTCCTTCTCAAACTTCACTAATCTCTACCATATTTAACTTTAACCTATCCATTTCTCTTTTCAAAGTTCCTAGCTTACCTATGCGATTAAGGGTTAGAACATTCCACAAGCCATAACACCTCGGCAATGTCTGTGGTTCATGGGGGTGGATTTCTGACATACATTTGCAAATGTTGGCTGCCATCTCCAAACAATGTTTGCCTATATATATTTTTACCTAATCAGAACGATGTTCTGATACGGCGAGACACTGGAGGATGTTTTTGAAATCGTATGTTTCAAAATATTTGGTTCAGAATTTTTGTTACTGCCAGAGTGCCAGTATGGCGAACCGTCACAAATCAGGCACTATATGGTTCACTGTTCCCCACCCTGCACTTTATATATGTTATTTGTCTTACTGTTAAAACTCTACATCGATGTCCATTTCCTGAAACCCCACCCGAAATCAAATATTGGCTACGCCTATGCTTCGTTGCCAACATAAGCACACTAAGCCATTGTTGCCGTAAGTAAAAAATAACCTTTTTCAAGTACGGTATATGTTCACAAACGAATTGGATGGTAAGCCTCATGACCATTTACATAGCAATAAACTGACATTTTCTACATCCTAGCGATACACTCGCATCAAGAATCCATACCCCTTGGAAATAAATAAATCTGGTGAGAGACGAACCTAAGGGGACAGTTTATATTGCTCCAAATAAAAAGAGCAACAATAAAATTCATATTTTCCTTCTTGACCACTCACTCGGAAATCGCCACATATCTGGAAACAGGCAGCCAAATATTTTTGATGGGGTAGAATTTTAATTTTACCAGTATATATTTTACTTGCAACTATTTATGTTGTCCTCTTCCGTTCCTGGCTGCGCATATAAGTATCGTAAACTGGCCACATACTGGGAATGAAAGTGAAATATTAGGGGCAAGTGATGATTTTAATTTCCTCCTTCATTTTGTAACAGACGGAAATGTAAGAGACATTGTATGTCATTTTTTACATTCGTAAGAAAGCGCCAGAAAAGATTCCATGAGTATGTAATCCTGTTGGCTCTTGCTATCCTACAACCCTATTCATTATTTTTATTTCGCGCCGAGCTCTCCCTGAAAGTCCAATGTCTACTATCAACAAGGTAATTTGAATCGCCTCCTTGGTTTGAATACTGAATAGAAAACATCTATCGGAAAGGGAAATAATAAATTGATAATAATAAGTACATGCGTCTAGCCCCCAGATTATACCGCCGGAAACGTCCAGAGATAAAAATGAGAATTTCCTGGCGATGCCGATAGATGTCACTCCGGATCTGTCACGTGATCTGCAGCTGACAGCTGTTAAGTATTACCCCGCGTCCACACATTGGTACCAACGCTGGCGCCAACGTTGGCCAATATTTTTGAGACAGCGTCCACACATTGGAGCCAATATTCAGTTGAAATCGTCGAGAGCCAACGAAAACATATCTGACGCACATATCGCGGCCAATGCATTAACGCTTTTGAGTTTGAATAATTACATTTCGTCATTGTAAATCAAAGTGGGAAACATACGTAAAAGATGATGGGACGTTATATCACTTTCTACCGAACATTAATTACGGTAAGAAATCATTAATTTTTTAAATATGCTACAAGTAAACGATACACATTATAAAAACTTAGACCTGCTATTATAAATGATTGAAAATAAAAAAAAGAAAGATGTTTTGGAGGGATGCTATTCTTTTGGTATTACGTTTCGATTTCTTGCTAAATGAGACAATATTAGAAGCCTACACTTCCCTTTTCAAATAACCATGTAATTGATATCACTAGTAGTGCTTGAAGTTTGCAAAACGATATTTGAAACTTGACAGAAAATATTAAGTACTGTACTGTTAATTTTAAAAATTAAATTGAGTGATAGGAGTGTGTCGAAAGTCCAGGAAGTTTTTATTTCACAGTTCGCGCCTAAGTTTTGCTGTGGCATTTCGTTTTTTGGGGTTTATTTCAAAAAATGAATCAATTTCTGATACAGTTTTAATATTTACAAAGAGATTTCGAAACTTTAAAACGGCGACGAAGAACGAACGAAGAAAGAAAGAGTTTCGAGATGAGCAGGCGACAAAGACAGAATGAAACGTTGGCGCCAATGTGTGGACGACGTACCCATATTGGCCCAACGTCCTTTGATGTTTGGCCGAAATACCGACAAGCAACGGAGCCGTACCAACGTTGGCGCCAACGTTGGTTCCAACGCTATTTCACCGATCCACACATTGGACGAACACTGTTGGCGCCAACGTTGGGTCCAATGTGTGGATCCGGCCTTAAATGAAAACAAACGGAGGATCGGCGGAATTGCATATCTCGCCTGTAAAATAATCTCAATTTCTTCAGTGTCACAATAGTTGTTATTCTGCTTACAACAATGTAATCGCAGGTTTTGTACGCATTAGGCGAACGTGGAATAAAGTTTTACAATGTATTTTACGCGTTTGTCTGAGTTCGAACACATTATTTGAGGAGCCGGTGCAGCCGAACGCGGGATGTCAGGTGTTATTTTTCTTTTTTCCTCCATCTGATTTGCGACAAAGAAATTATTTATTTTTCTTTTTAGCCCAAACAAGAAGTTAGAAAAATGCTGGTAAACTCTTAAGACATATATTACGGCAAATTGAAAGATGTGGAAATTGAATTTCTAAAAATCAAACCATCGTCAAGTCACGTGAAATTCGTACACTTACACTTTATACCTTATGACTGCAAACAAAACAATTCTCTTACACGTGATAATGTACCCACAAAGTAAAGTGAAATGTTGTGTGTGTGCCATTTCCTAAACGTGAATACGTTGAGTATTTTACTATAATTCTTGATTTGTCATTTGTGTGTTTGGCAACATTTGAGATGTGTTTTACCAGTGTTTTCAGAAACGAGGAGAGAAACTTTAACTTTCAAGTTGTAACATAGCAGTATCTAGGATCCACATTTGTAATAGTGTTATGTCACACTGTTCTCACATTGTGGAATACAACACCAAATGTCAACCTCACACTGAAGTGGTACAGCCTCTTTCTCACCGATGAGACTGGGGATCCAACACTGCATGTTGTTAGTAGATATCATCAATCTGTCAACAACCTTTGTAACAATAGGAGCAGAAAGATGTGAAAATGAGTGTGCAAGATAAGTCGGCAAAGGGCAATGGTATGGTGATTCATGAGGTAACAGAAAGCACTATATTAAAACCTTCATGGTGCTTATAGCACATGTAATTATTCCATTTCACTTTTTATTTGCAAAAAGACTTGGCATGTAAAGAAGGCCTCCATCCAAATTTCCAGACAATATCATAAGGTAGACAACAGATAAAGCTAACATTCTAAAGAGCAGAATGTTAAGAGTTTGAATGTAACAGTCAAACTAGAAAATCTTAAAAGGAACTGGTCAGATTGAAGTTTGATACTACAGGGCTGAGTGAAGTAAAATGGTGAGATAAGGCAGATTTTTAAGAGGGGAGTAATTTTGTATGTGTAGGCAAACAGGAAAATTGGGTTTATGGGAAATGAACGAAAGAAGACATTGACTTTTTATTCTCTGCATTAAGTTTCAGCAAGCACTGTTTCGTGAACCAAATGGAAAGCATTTATTATTGGAAAAGATAAGGAAACACTTGTAGATACCAGATGGACTTCATGTTCGTAAGTCCTAGATATAAAAACTGTAAAGTTTTTAAGGGTCTGATATTAATTTAAGAATAAGGGAGACCAGATTACGGGGATGTGCCTCTCTTGAGTTTGCAGCCGGATAACTATGTCCAATGGGCACAGTGTTTAAGCAATTGAATCTGTTGCTATTGTCACCATCTCCTGTTGACATTGCTGGCTTTTTGTCTGCATTACTCCCCAACTGGCTTCCAGCACTCGGAGTGGGAAGTATGCTCGTGATCCATCGTGGGTTCACTGCTGGGGATATGTCCAAGCCATGACTCAACCATTGGTGCTCCATCTGCCTCACTGGGTAGTTTGTTGTGTTTGCACTGCTATCCTCTGTGTTTCCTGATTTTAGAAGCAGCAGGCTCCTATGCATTGCTAAGACTGGAACCAAGTTGTTGTTCACACTTATCTCAATAGATTCATTAATGACATACTGGTAATCCCATTCATTTGGTGTTTGTGCCAAGGTCTTGATAAGGTTATTCTTCATGTTTCTCTTTTAAAGAAGAATCTTTATTCACTGTAAACCATTTTACAATGATATTGGCTTCATCATTTTTACAATAGATATAGCACTGTATAAGGCACAATGAATAGTATTGAACATAAGATTAATAGGGTTTACACAGTATACAATAATAGGCTCACCTGTAGACGGGGATACCACCCGTCAGCTTTGACCCATGAAGTCATCGCTGCGCGGTAGTTTTGAGGTGTGTACATGTTTGTAAAAGGCATAAGTGATTATGTGGTGGTTGAGTTAAAGACGATTGTTTGTTTACAATGAAAACATTAATATTTTCTGTTTAAAAAGTGATCTGTAGCATCTCTTCGATTGGTTGTATGTTAACCGAGAGATTTTTTTTCATATGTGAGCGCCGAAGGTGAGAATTTTTGAGCCAAGACCTGTGATCGATGGCACATTCTGTTATCTATAATAACTAAAGATTATTTGTATCTACAATACCGAAGTATTAAGATATCCCGTATCCTGGTTTTCTGACATCTTAGATGGCGTCATGGGTCAAGGCAGACGGGTGGTATCCCAGTCTACAGTGATGCCATTGTTCTTATGACTTAAAGAAGGGGGGTACAGTTGCATCGTAAAATGACTTTTTATCTGTCGTTTTGGGTGAGGTGGGTGTTTGGTATCCTGCATTTAGAGGTTCGATATGAGTTTTGTGTTATTTTGAGGCTGTGGTGACTGTTTCATATTACAATTTTGATTTGAGGTGTGATGTAGGATGTGTCCGATATCAAATCCTCGGTTTTTAGTTTTGGGGTGATTTGGTATCCCAAGCTATATTTAAGGTGTAATCAAGGTCAATTGAAGTGTCCGATACCACTTTTCTATATTTTGTTGCTGTGAGGATCGTTTGGTGTCCCGAGTTTGATATGGTCAATTGATGTGTTCTATACCAGTTTTCTCGGTTTTGCATTTTGGGCTTTGGTTGGTATCCCGAGTTTCATTTGAGGTGTAATAGAGGTCAATTGAGGTTTCCAATACCTTTTTCATTTTTTCGGTGCTTTTGTTATGGGTTCTTTTATGGAACGCTTTTTTTTTTGTCTGGTATGTTGTCGTTTTTCTGCTTAGAATGTCCCTGCCCAAAACCCCCACATTACCGCATTTGTCCCGTTAGGATCATTTGATTGATTTTTAGGTAATTTTCGCATGTTTATATGGGCATTTTTTCGGTCGTTGCAAGATTGTTTTGATCACAATATTGGATACGAGTATATATGTCATTGCCGCCATTGATCAAAGCTGATGGGTGGTATCCCAGTCTTCAGTTATGCCCAATAATACAATTGAAAGCAACATTTTTCTACAAACTAATATAATCATCTGGCAAACTGAAGTATTCTTTAATATTACGAAAAGGATTATTCATTAACCAGTTGTATACATTGTTTTCAAAAGTATTTATATCCATGGTCCAAGCAGAGGTTCTGTAACTTATTAAAGATTCTGATAGCATTCACTTCGTGAGAGCTCTCAGTCATTGTTAATCTATGCCTAGGTATATCCAACTTAGACTTAACCCTGGTTTTGTGGTCATGAACCCCCTTGTATTTCAACTACTGCTGATTTGTGGGATTGTAGTAGCTTTGTGTGGCATTGGTGTTCAATACAAAACCTGTTTGTTGTTGTGGTCTTCAGTCCATGAACTAGTTTGATGCAGCTCTCCACACTACCCTGTCCTGTGCAAGTGTCTTCATATGAGAATAAGTTCGTCAACCTACATCTTTTTGAATCTGCTTACTATATTCTTCCCTTGGTCTCCCTCTACCTCACACACTTCCTCTAAAGCTAAGTTCACGTGTCCAACCAATCTATCCCTCTCTTAGTCAGGGTATGGCAGAAACTCTGTTTATCCCCAGTTCTGTTAAGCACCTCCTCATTAGTTACATGATCTACCCACCTAATTTTCATCATTCGTCTGTAGCACCACATTTCAAAAGATTCTATCATTATCTTACATGTTTCATTCCCATACAATGCTACACTCCAGACAAATGCTTTCAGAAAGGATTTCCTAACATTTAAACTAATATTGGATGACAACAAATTTCACTTCTTCAGAAATGCTTTTCTTCCCATAGCCATTCTGCATTTTATCTTCTTTACTTCGGCCATCCAAAGTTATCTTGCTACCCAAATAACAAAATTCATCTACTACTTTTATTGTCTCATTACCTAATCTAATTCCTTCAGCATCATCTGATTTTCTGACATTTCATTACCTTCATTTTACTCTTGTGAATGTAGATCTTATATCTTCCTTTCAAGACACTGTCCATCCCATTCAATTGCTCTACCAGATCTTTTGCGGTTTCTGACAGAATTACGTCATCGGCAAAACGCAATGTTTTTATTTCTCCTCCTTGCACTTTAATTCCCCCTCCAAATTTCTCCTTAGATTCCTGCATTGCCAGCTCAATTTACAGATTGAACAACATTGGGGAAAGGCTACAACCCTGTTTATTCCCTTCCCAACCTCTGCTTCCCTTTCTTGCCCTTCGACTCTGATAACCGCTGTCTGGTTTTTGTATAGGTTGAATATAACTCTTCGCTCCCTATATTTTTACCCCTGCTAGCTTCAGAATTTGGAAGAGTGTATTCCAGTCGACATTGTCAAAAGCTTTCTCCAAATCGACAAACGCTAAAAACATAGGTTTCCCTTTCCTTAGCCTATCTTCTAAGATAAGTCGTAATGTGAGTATTGCCTCCCGTGTTCCTACATTTCTCCTAAATCCGAACTGATCTTCCCCAAGGTCGGATTCCACGTTTTTCCATATGTCTGTAAATAATTCGTGCTAGTATTTTGCAACCGTGGCAATTAAGTCCAGTACATCCTGTTATCCAGAGATTTCTAGTAGTCCTTGTCCTACCCAAATTATCATCTGCTGCTTTCACTACCCTATCCCCCAGACCTACCCATTCTTCTACTGTATTACTTACCCCCATTTTAGCCAAACCTTGCCTAATGCTCCATCTGAAACTCTCAACCACCTCTTGTTCCTTCAATTTGTGCAGGTTCCATCTCCTAACTTTTCTACCTTTCTGCAGTCTTAAGTTTTAATCTGCAGTTCATAACCAATAAGTTATGGTCAGAGTCTATATCTGCCCCTGGTTGTGCCTTAGTTTAAAACCAGGTTCCTCAATCTATTCCTTACCATTATAAAGTCTACCTGGCGTCGTGTAGTGTCTCCTGGTCTCTTCCACTTCTTTCATGATGTTTAAACCAAGTGTTGGTGATCATTAAATTGTGCTCTGCAGAAAATTCTACCAAGCAATATCCTCTTTCATTCTTTTCCCCAGTCCCTATTCACCTACATTTCCTTCTCTTCCTTTTCCTACTGCCAAGTTCCAATCCTCCACCACAATCAAGTTTTCGTCTCCCTTAATTTTCTGAATATTTCTTTTATCTCCTCATACATTTCTTTGATGTCCTCGTCATTGGTAGAGCTAGTTGACATATAAACTTTTACTACTGTGGTTGGTGATGGTTTTGTGTCTGTCTTTCCTATAATACATTCACTATGCTGTTAATAGTAACTTACCCGCATTCCTATTTTCTTATTTATTATCAGACCTACTCCTGCGTTACCACCAACTGATTTCTTGTTTGCAAGCCACAGAAGTAGGGGACCAATAAGACCAACAAATCTTTGTGTGTGTTAGTGTAACTAGCTAACCAGTACTTCTCAGAGTATATCTTTAATAATATTTATGTTGTCACTGGCTTATGTGGCAAGGATGGCACATTTTCATATATTATGAATTGACCCAGTTCTTGAGGCTCATTTATGCACTTGTCTATTTACTTAGGCAATATGTAGTGGCCGAGTTAATTTTGCATACTTTGTCCTTGTTGGCTGGAGGGGTTAACATAAGAGACAATGCATGCAGAGCAAGTAAATGTCATTGCACAAAGGTAATTGATCACACCAACATGGTGTCCTATATCTCATAAACCATCTTCCACTGAAAGAACCCCGCCAATTCAAGGGAGGTCATTCACTTCTTCACTTGCAATAATTACCAGTTGTTGTTTTTTTTTTTTTTATCCAATAAATTTGTGGAAAAATCTAACAAGAGATACGTGAATATTGTATATTTAATAACAGATTGTGTCCAACACTTACCTCAGCTCAGTATTGCTGACAGTGATAAAAAAAAAGGGGGGCAAAAGCACTCCATTTGTCACACATTTCATGCTCTCCCTTCACATCACTCATCTTACTTCAACTGATTTCACTTTTGTGGTGGCTACACTATTATTACACCTGTTTTTATATATTTCTCGCTAAGAGACAATACTCAAAATAATTTTGCATGTTAATAGGAGCTTGTAGTGGCTTATTAGGCATAACAAAATTATGTGACTTGCTCAATTAGGTGTGTACATTTACTGTATATATTACCAAATTTTGTTGAGTCTTGGAATCTTGGCTTGGAATTTATACATTCACTGATTAGCACATTTAATCAAATATTTGTGAAATGTAACCACAAGTACCAATTTCATCAATGAAAGCTGTAAAGGAGGCAAATACATTATTTGTGACATTAAAATTTGTGTCAGACCGGGACTCAAACACAGACTTACTACTCTCAAGTGGTAGCCGTACCTTTCAGCTACTAGAGAACACTTCCCAGATCAACCCGAACTTCCACAGGCCACACAATGTCTAATGATCTCTTTCTTCCTTGTACACAACTTTGGGGTGATTCCTACATAGTGGAGAAAAGTTATTTTAACCAATCTAGGTGTGAAACACCAATTTGTTTGTCTGAAGAAAGTATATCATTGGTAACGAGAAATATTTGTGGCCTAGAAAGAACATCCATCACAGTTACACTGTAACTTTCACAGCCACAATACAACACTTCAAATGTACACATTGTCTTTTTTTATGGTGTAGAGAGTAGTATAAGGTCTCTACCAACCAGCTGCCAAGCAGAGAATGTCCAACATAGGAAATTTTAGTTTTCCTACCAAGAAGTGATATGTAAAACAAATAGTTTGTTTTCATAGATCTTCTGACTATGCTCTCTAGCCAATCAATAGGGAATGTTTAGAATCATGGACTTTGTTAACCCATATTAGGACAATGTTTTAGTGGTTGTTGGAGTCAGCAATATCTTTGAAATAGTTGCTTATTTTTACTTCACAATGTTTGTAACAGTAACAGACATTTAAAGGGCAACATACTGGTCATAGTATGTAAGACATTCCATAGTCAAAATATAATAATGGAAAGTCCAGGTTGGAATAAATAATATAGTGAGGACAGTTTACTACTCACCGCAAAGACGTGGCGACGAGCTGCGACAGGCACATACAAAAGACACACACATACAACACATTCAGCTATCGGCCATGGCCTTCTTCAGAAATAGAGCACTCACGCAATCACACAGGCACCCAACACAGTCATACAACCATCACCTCCGACTGCCACACTTCGAATCACGCTCTGCAGCGAATCGGGGACGGGAGGGGAGGGGATAGAAAGGTTACGTCACGGTGGTGGGGATGGGTTAGATGGGAATAACGAGATGCAGCTTAGGAATGGAGTGGGGAGGCGGGTGAGGGGAGAAAATAAAATAAAATAAAGTAAAATAATTCATGTACACTGCAAGTGCACAAGACCACATACACATACACACACACACACACACACACATACATACATATACACACATACGATCACACATTCACACACCACTCAAATCAGGCGAGGTTTGGGATACAGAGGTAGGAACTGTAAGGTAAGGAAAAATATATATATATAGGGAAATTATCGTAGGTTGAGGCCTGGTTGATTTCGGGATCGGAGAATGTATTGTAGGGATAACTCCCATCTGTGCAGTTCAGAAAAGCTGGTGGTGGATGGGAGGATCCAGATGGCCCGGGTTGTGAAGCAGCCATTGAAATCAAGCATGTGCTCCGCTGCATGCTGTGCCACAGGGTGGTCCACCTTGTTTTTGGCCACAGTTTGGCGGTGGCCATTCATCCTAATGGACAGCTGGTTGGTGGTCATGCCAATATAGAAAGCTGTACAGTGCTTGCAGCACAGTTGGTAAATTAAGTGGCTGCTTTCACAAGTGGCCCGGCCTCTGATAGGGTAGGATAAGCCTGTGACAGGACTGGAGTAGGAAGTGCTGGGTGGGTGGATTGGACAGGTCTTGCAGCGGGGTCTTCCACAAGGATATGATCCCTGTGGCAGTGAGCTGGGTTTCGGGGTGGCATAAGGATGAACTAGGATGTTGTGAAGGTTGGGAGGGCGACGGAACACCACTTTAGGAGGGGTGGGAAGGATCTTGGGCAGGATGTCTCTCATTTCAGGGCATGAGGATAAAAAATCAAAACCTTGGCGAAGGATGGAATTTAGTTGTTCGAGACCAGGGTAGTACTGGGTGACAAGGGGAGCGCTCTTTTGTGGATGGTTACTAGTGTTAGGAAGAGGATTTGGGGTTTGGGGTGTGTGAGGATATGGCACGGGAGATTTGTTATCCTCACACACCCCAAATCCTCTTCCTAACACTAGTAACCATCCACAAAAGAGCGCTCCCCTTGTCACCCAGTACTACCCTGGTCTCGAACAACTAAATTCCATCCTTCGCCAAGGTTTTGATTTTCTATCCTCATGCCCTGAAATGAGAGACATCCTGCCCAAGATCCTTCCCACCCCTCCTAAAGTGGTGTTCCGTCGCCCTCCCAACCTTCACAACATCCTAGTTCATCCTTATGCCACCCCGAAACCCAGCTCACTGCCACAGGGATCATATCCTTGTGGAAGACCCCGCTGCAAGACCTGTCCAATCCACCCACCCAGCACTTCCTATTCCAGTCCTGTCACAGGCTTATCCTACCCCATCAGAGGCCGGGCCACTTGTGAAAGCAGCCACTTAATTTACCAACTGTGCTGCAAGCACTGTACAGCTTTCTATATTGGCATGACCACCAACCAGCTGTCCATTAGGATGAATGGCCACCGCCAAACTGTGGCCAAAAACAAGGTGGACCACCCTGTGGCACAGCATGCAGCGGAGCACATGCTTGATTTCAATGGCTGCTTCACAACCCGGGCCATCTGGATCCTCCCATCCACCACCAGCTTTTCTGAACTGCACAGATGGGAGTTATCCCTACAATACATTCTCCGATCCCGAAATCAACCAGGCCTCAACCTACGATAATTTCCCTATATATATATATATTTTTCCTTACCTTACAGTTCCTACCTCTGTATCCCAAACCTCGCCTGATTTGAGTGGTGTGTGAATGTATGATCGTGTGTGTGTATATGTGTGTGTGTGTGTGTGTGTGTGTGTGTGTGTGTGTGTGTGTGTGTGTATGTGTATGTGGTCTTGTGCACTTGCAGTGTACATGAATTATTTTACTTTATTTTATTTTATTTTCTCCCCTCACCCGCCTCCCCACTCCATTCCTAAGCTGCATCTCGTTATTCCCATCTAACCCATCCCCACCACCGTGACGTAACCTTTCTATCCCCTCCCCCTCCCCTCCCGTCCCCGATTCGCTGCAGAGCGTGATTCGAAGTGTGGCAGTCGGAGGTGATGGTTGTATGACTGTGTTGGGTGCCTGTGTGATTGCGTGAGTGCTCTATTTCTGAAGAAGGCCATGGCCGATAGCTGAATGTGTTGTATGTGTGTGTCT
This sequence comes from Locusta migratoria, assembly GCA_026315105.1. Lineage (NCBI taxonomy): Eukaryota > Metazoa > Arthropoda > Insecta > Orthoptera > Acrididae > Locusta > Locusta migratoria. The sequence goes on along the minus strand of CM048752.1, from coordinate 39,116,737 downwards.
TTTGTATGTGCCTGTCGCAGCTCGTCGCCACGTCTTTGCGGTGAGTAGTAAACTGTCCTCACTATATTATTGGACATTCCATAGTGCCACATCTGAAGTACAGCGCGCAGCCAGTCATACCCACATTAACTATATAGACAGGTGTACAGTTATATTCCTATTTTCTGTAAAAATACAGTTATTGAGAATTAAACCTCAAAGGCATATACAGACATTACACGAAGAATCAACTAACGATGCACAAGCAGAGAACCTTAACTGAATTCTTCATAAGCTGTTTGAAGCCTTTGAATAAGCATAATAAGCTAACTCATTGACAAAATTACATCTAGTAGTCTAAGAGACCATTCGAATATTGTCCTTTCAGAAATAGTGGTACACTGAAATGTTTATTTTTGTGCATATAAATTCTTCCACATGTTTTTAACTACACACAAATCATCCATAGCCTTGATTCTTAGAATGCACAAGACCTACTAGCTTTTAAGGGTTGTCGACACACACAAATGTATAAAAAGCGTCCAAACGCGAAAGTCTCGATCAGCGGCATGGGTAGCGTTGCGGTGTGTCCGTAGCAGTGTTAGGTTGGCAACATAGTACATTTCGAGTAGCCTATGGCGTTATGATAATTCAATTACTGACTAAATAAGGGTGCATCAATGAATATTATTTTTACAAGTATGTCATGATTTTAAGGGTTGTGGTTAGGCAGGAACTAAAGAGTAGAAATTAAATTGTTACAAGCGTTTTACCAAACATGAACATTGAAAAAATTATTGTTCTTATCATTTGAGATAGACTCACACACATTTCTATTTACATAACAATAAAGTGTTGCACTAATAATGAATACAAAAGATTTTTTTCATTTCTTTATTTATGGTCGGTGAAATGTTGGTATAAAGCCTCCTAAGGACGTCCTCTTTTAACATCTAGGTGGGCCCTACTTTTTTTTCTCCCACAGGCTTAGACCACATACACCTGTGGTACGGAGAAACCCCCAACATTTATTTCATTTGCCTAAGGCATTAAAGATCATTTAACAAGGCATAAATCTGCAACTTTATACAATGACGTATCCTACAACCTTTTGCTTTCTGCTTCAAGGGAAGGCATTTTGGAGCTGTCAACACTGTAGCAAACTGGACCTGTAATAAAATAAAAGTTGTTATGATAAAAACTTATGAAACTCCCACAGACGCAGCCCTAGAATGAGATACTTTGCTGAATTGATGGTAAAATTTTACGACGCTTCTTGCCAGGCTCCAATGCTTATGTTGGAAACAGATGAACAATGAATTGGGTTAATATTTTTTTCAAGGTACTGAGTAAATGTTATTGCTACTCGTTTCATTTGCAGCAAAATTAATACTGTAGGCCTGCCTGTTCTATTGTTGACAGGTTCTTGTATGTTGTCAAACATTTATTGGTGATCTGAGCTGTTGTCATTACCATTGGTGCCAACATAACCACTGCAGCCCGGTGAGAAGCATCCTACAATTTAACCGAATTGACAAACCTTTTGCCTTTTGCTTCTGCTTCAAAGCAGATCTAGCCCCTCATGGTATATAACCACTTCCTCCAACAGGGGACACAAGTGACAGCTAAACTGCAAAGTCTGTTGCCCAAGCTCTGCAAATGTTGGCAACACCACAGCAGTTTACCATAGAGCAGGTATAAGGTCTATTTATTTTTTATCTGTACTAAACGGTGATAACTTTAAGTGAAAGTTAGATTGGGTATAGGTTAAACAACAATTATTATTATTATTTTCTTTTTCCTCCTTCAGTATGCGAGGGCGCGTAGCGCCCGAATCTCCAGCCCAGAAACGATCTATTTAGTTGCCAACATACGTACCATATTAAAAACACGGTCAACAGACTCTGCAGTTTTAACCAAGTGACACTATAAAGAAGTAATACAGTCATGAGACAAACTGACACCTCTTTCTTAAAAAGAGGCAAAAATTGTTTTACACCGTTTTAACAAACCTTTTGTATTGCAGTTTTCTTTCAAAACAGATGTTAACTCTTGATGTGAAATAATCACTTCCACCGCAATAGGACAGACAACTGGTACTATAAAAAAAGAAATATAGTTATGAGAGAAACTGACATATGCAGACACTGTTCAAGTATGGTTACTGTCCTAGAATGAGGCATCAATTCTATTACAAAAAATTTACTTCGTTGTTCAGTTTCAAAATGTTTGATCTCTTATTTGAATTATACCACTATCTCCATAAACCGTACACACAGTAGTCCCTACAACCAAAACAGTAAAGACTAAGTTACTATGATGAACCTTTACACATTGATACATCCATAATATATTAATAATACACAATATCATCTCCCATTTGATAATGGTGAATTCCCAGACAGAATTAAAACAACAATAGAATCCTTTACAGCATTGATACAGGTCACACAAGATAATCCAACAAGGAGTCTACAACAATATAGGTCATCCCACCTTTATGAAATTCATATCTAATTGGCCATATATCAAGACAAAATGGATGTTTCATGTTTGTGTGTTCCTTTTTCTTTGTTAGTGAGAAATCTTCAAATGGAAATTTTGCTCCGTAAAAAGACAAATCCATCCAAGTTTCTACTTGACAAAAAGACAGCTTTTATGAGATACTTAAATGAGTGCTATAATAACCAGCATGGCACCAACAATAAAGCAATTTAACGGCGACTGGTAGAAGTTTTATTTAATCTTTTGTTAATAGTCATTTCCTTGAACAATCCCAAAGAGTGCAGTGATTTGTAAATACTGTGATAGTTTGGAAACAATTTACCTGAAGAAGCAACGTAGCTGTGATCTCCCTCAGCAACACTTGAACCTGGAAATAAAATTTCCTTTGGTTTTATACCAGTATCTTGATACATACTACGCTACATTTACACAACTTGCAGTCCATGTAACGAAAAGAAAAAGAATTTCTTAATACTAATTCGAGATGAATTCTTTTACACACCTTTTGCTACATTTATTGTCAGTCTTAATGCCATATCTTCTGCCACAGACACAGCTTCTTCACTTGTTTTATCAGATGTAGATTTAGACTGCACACGTTTTTCGTTATTGAGAAGAATCTTCTCTGAGGGACACTTCTTCGCATAGCACACACTTCAGTTTTGCTCCCAATAAAACATCATGAACATTTCGCCGCCGATATAGAGCAGACGAACTAGACAAATTCTCGTCGCAAACGAAGCACTGAAAACATTTCGAATTACTCATTTCTTGAAAAAAAGCGAAACGCTAAAATGTACGATACACGGGAAAACAAAAACAACACCATTATTCACAGTACCGCGCCAAAACAATATACTGCTCCAAAGTCTTTAAGCTGCAGAGACTTCTCTGGTTTCGGTTCCGGCCAAACAGGTAAGAACCTCCTTGCTTCCAGCGGTATAATCTGGGGGCTAGCGTCAATAATAATAAGTCACTTCAAACTTTGAATTAAAAATCTGTAAAATATTCCCAATTATATTCAGTAAAATAGCATACTCTAAATTTTTGGATCACATTTTTTGTGTTCATGTAAATAGTATTGAAGCTGCGTAAAGCCGATACAGTCATTTGTTATGAAGAATTGTGTAGTCTTCGCCGTAAAGACTTTGACACGTTTTGATGTCGCTAGAGACGCTTGTGTAATTTGTGTTGTGTGAAAATCAAAACAAACATCGCGTTATTTTCGCAGAGTATTGTCGACGAGTTCCAGGTAATAGGTTAGCAACTATAACTTACGCACTGGGATAATAGAAAACAAAAATATGTTTTGCAGCTAAGTGAACACCTGATTATTATTTTTATTGTTGTTTTTATGAACGTGAGAAGGTGCCTTGATTGCCTTGTTTTCTGTGACACTCCCTAGTCGTAACACTGTTTTGTCAGTTTAATATTATACAGTGCTCCTATTGGGACGTTATTTAATCCCGAATTTAAATTAACGTGATTTTGGACAGCTTTTGAACTTCGTATGTAATTGTTATGTTTCTCGCAACAAAACTCGTGTCATTTTCAATAAGCTTGTAAGTAAATAATTTTTCAAAATGTATTGAAGTGGTTGCACTCATACTGTTACTACATCATGAAAAGTGTCAGGTTGAAATTTATGTGTGTTGTATCACGTTCTTGATTTCGCCATTTCCGATAGCCTAAATTCGCTTTTACCTTACTTCAGAGGAACACAGACTTCTTGGATTGTGATTTATTTATTGCACTTTGTGGTGTATTTTACGTATGTATGTTGTGATCTCTTGTTGACGTGAAAGTTGTTATACCTAAGAATGGGTGATAAAGTAGCAGTCAGACATTCTCATAGTAGTTTCGTCGTTTTCGTAGCTGTAACATATGACGTTATAATGTTTGTAAAGGGATAACCAAGGACAATTTCTCAATAGCTCGAGTAGTGATTAAGTTGGGATGCTAGTGATTGGAATGAGATTTATGAAAATGCTACAGGTTGCATTTGCTATTAGTATGGTTCGGGTTTAATGTTAACTTATCGTCCTGGTTACCTCGCGTGTTAGTGTTGGCAGCCGCGTGATGTTGTCATAAGCCAATCACGAATGTTTTGTCATGAAATTTTTGTTTTACAAAGGCAATTACTTTCACTGAGCCGACAACATACAAGATCCTGTCAACCATAGAGCATTAATAGCATTATTTATGATATTACCAGTATAAACACGCGAGAGGTTCGTGGATGGTAAGTAAAAGTTTATCAGTAGTTCGAGTCTTCCTCTAGTTATCTCTTAAGAGCCAATAAATAACTGTCAGGTAATCAACGCATTGAAGGAAAAGGTAAAACAAATTTAACTGATTCGGGAATAGCGGGTATTTACATCTCATTTTCAATGAGAAATAGCATTGTACAAAATCATAAATTAACGGAAGTAAGGAAGAATGTATAACAATTAATCAGTTTTCAAAGATAATGAATAATATATGTTGGTGATACTGGTGATGTTTCATTATGCACTGCAATAAATGCGCTGTTCTTTAGCAGATTGCATGGGTGTAGATTAAAGTGTGGCAGAAGTTGTATACTGGTTGTGAAACTACAATGTGGATGAAGAAAGTTCCAAAGCTGCCACTTTGTTAAAATGCATATAAATTGCTGGGTAGATATGGCTCATAGACGTAATTTGACATAGTTATTTATTTTGATTAAGAGGATAGCCTATGAAACTAAATAATACAGTGTACAAAGTGATGAATGACGTACTGCTTCATAGACCCTGCATGAAGAATATTCATGTGTAACATGTATGATTCAATTCTGTTGTTATGCCTGTTAATGACATCTTATGATAAACCTCTTTGGTTATAGGACAAGTACTAGTAGGTCTCTATTAAAATGTTTGGGTCATTCCATGTCAACTCACCTAGCAATCTCTGCTCTGTCATCACGGATTATGTTGAAATTTTATGTGAACATTTGCTCATGTTCCCAATGAACATTAGTAAATTTTTAGGCTCATTGAAGAAATAGTGTCAGAGACATTGTCAGTTGTTTGATGTCATGATTGACTTTGCACAGGGTGAGTGTGAATTTGATCTGTTATAACTCTGACAATATTTTGTTGAAAGTAATGACATTTGTCCATCTTGTACAACTGTATGAATTGTCCTGGGAATAATAATGAAAGTAATCTTACTTGCAATATACAGCCAGAAAAATTCAATTACTGTTTCTCAAAACAGTTGGCGGCCAAAGAAACTTCAAAGTTTGACATTGTATTTCTTGGGGACTAAAGCTATGGTGAACATGAAACTTGGCATATGGTAACCTAACAATGCAAGGTTCTCAAACACAATTTTTCGTTTAGGTATCGCATTCGAATACAGAATTAGGTGCGAAGTTGAAGATTACGGTATAGAAAAAGATAAAAGAAGCAACAGACATATGGGTTTAATTCCTAACATTGACGAACAGTGCTACATAAATTGAAGAAAACTAGATGGAAAAATAGCGTTGTGAAACAGGTTTTATTTTTGGGTTTATATACCTGTATGATAAATGTGAAATGTTACACACAGCAACTTAATAACAAAAGTTTTCTCAGTGTAAGATATCATTCACGTACTGCTTTCCTGATTTCTTCAAAAGTCAGTTCAAACTTTTGATTTTCGTAAAATTACAAATATGTATCTCATTTAATTTGCATTTTGTTAATTTGTTTTCCATAATTAAATTGAATCTGTTCACAGGTGGAATGAGCATGTTATCAAGCACCCAGAAAAATCACGTTTGGTTTTCCAATGTGTTCTAACAAAACCTGAAAATTGGACAAATTTGAGGGAATATACTGCGGCTACAGGCTACAATGTAGTGACTTGTGCCCTTATTACATCACACGTGGTTTTTATTTTTAAATTGATAAGTAAGTTCTCACAATGTTGCCTGACACTATCTCATATATGTTGAGGTAGTTTCTTTTGCAGTGCTGGCAGACTTCGTCACTATCCTTAAGCTTGGTCTCTGATCGTAGAGCAACAAGTAATTTTTGCACTACTGACAAACTGTCCACAGATTCAAACCCAATTTTCTTCGAATAGAAGTTGCCCTTGTGGCATTTTGAGGACAATTTCTATCTACATCTATACTCCGCAAGCCACTCGACGGTGTGTGGTGGAGGGTACCTAGAGTACTCCTATCGATTTTCCCTCCTATTCCAGTCACATATTGTTTGCGGAAAGGAGGATTGTCGGTATGCCTCTGTGTGGGCTCTAATCTCTCTGATTTTATCCTCACGATCTCTTCGAGAGATATAAGTAGGAGGGAGCAATATACTGCTACACTCCTCAGTAAAAGCAAGTTCTCGGAACTTCGACAAACGCCCGTACCGAGTGACGGAGCGTCTCTCCTGCAGAGTCTTCCACTGGAGTTTAGTGATCATCTCCGTAACGCTTTCATGATTACCAAATGATCCTTTAACGAAGTGTGCTACTCTCCGTTGGATCTTCTCCACTTCCTCTATCAATCCCATCTGGTACGGATCCCACACCGGTGAGCAGTATTCAAGCTGTGGGCGAACAAGTGTACTGTAACCTACTTCCTTTGTTTTCAGACTGCATTTCCTTAGAATTCTCCCAATGAATCTAAGTCTGGCATCTGCTTTACCGACGATTGATTTTATATGGTCGTTCCATTTTAAATCCCTGCTAATGACTACTCCCAGATAATTTATGGAATTAACTGCTTCCAGTTGCTGACCTGCTATAGTGTAGCTAAATGATAAGGGATCTTTCTTTCTGTGTATTCGCAGCACATTACACTTGTCTACATTGAGCTTTAATTGCCATTCCCTGCAACATGCGTCAATTCGATGCAGATCCTCCTGCATCTCAATACAATTTTCCATTGTTACAACCTCTCTATATACTACATCATCATCTGCAAAAAGGCTCAGTGAACTTCCGATGTTATCCGCAAGGTCATTTATATATATCGTGAACAGCAACGAACCCACGACCCTCCCCTGTGGCACACCTGACATAACTCCTACTTCGGAAGACTTCTCTCCATTGAGAATGACCTGCTGCCTTCTGTTATCTAGGAGTTCCTCAATCCAATCATACAATTGGTCTGATAGACCATAAGCTCTAACTTTGTTCTTTAAACGTTTGTGGGGAACTGTATCAAACGCGTTGCAGAAGTCGAGAAACACAGCATCTCCCAGAGAACCTGTGTCTATGGCCCTCTGAGTCTCGTGGACGAATAGCGCGAACTGGGTTTCACACATTCAGGTATTGGATTATCATTCATCGATAAACTGACATCCTTTTCCAAACACAATTTATAATACTGGAAAGTAGTTCATCAAAATTATACAGTGCCTTTTAAGGACCACTATTAACACAAGAGCTAGGTAACCGGCATGTTGATTGATTGATTGATTTTTTTCAGGGAAGCCAAAACAGTCTTGGACCAACCCGCCACTGCCTGCACCGAAACTAAGTTTATTGTGCGGTATCGCTCCCTGTATATCTAGTAAAGCCAACCAATGCCCTTGAACAGTGCAAGGAGTCCCTTTACCAGTTCTTTATTAGACACAATTTCTTCGGGTCTGGATGTCCCAAATATTCTGTGCCTTTTATTCTCCAATGCAATGCATTCGAAGATTAGATGTGATGCAGTTTCATCACCGTCATCACAGATCGTACATTTAGGGTCCTCTTCTGTTATTCCCATTGTATGTAGGTGTTTTTTAAAATTCCCATGGCCTGTCAGCAATCCAACCATGAGTCTAATCTCTCTCCTATTCAGACCCAGGATTGCAGAGCTTCTTTTAAAACATAGCTTTGGCATCATTACCTTGCCATATTTTTGTTGATGGACTTTGGTCCAATATTCTACATGCTGTCTTCTGAGCCAGTTACGTAGCTCCAATTTGATCATTGCCTTGGTGATTGTCAGGACAGGTTCCGGTCCAATAGATGGAGTCTCTGCCCCTATCCTGGCTAATCTGTCGGCATGTTTGTTGCCACTGATCCCCGAGTGGCCAGGGACTCACAATAGGTTTACTCTATTGCTTTCCCCTAGCTCCACCAGAACCCTGTGACATTCTGCAACAATTTTAGACCTTGTTGCAGGAGCTTCCAGTGATCTCAGGGCTGCCTGGCTGTCTGAATAGATATAGATGCTACAATCTTTGTAGCACCTACGCAAATTCTCCTCCACCTACGCCCTGATGGCAGTGATATCGGCCTGGAATACGTAGGACAGTTTCCCTAGAGAGATGACGCCCTCCAGTCTTGGCTGCACCCCGTATATCCCGGCCCCAACGCCTTCGTCTGATTTTGACCCATCAGTAAACCAGACAATATCCCCCATACGGTGTCGAACTATTTTCTCCCACTGCTCCCTACTTCCAATTATTATACTGAAAGGCTTGTTGAAGCAGTATGGGGTTATAATGTAGTCAGCTGGCATTTTCCCAACCTTTCCTATATTTACCTCACTCACTATTTTAGTGTGTGATTCTGGATATCCCAAAGAGTTCCAGTTGTTGCCAGATTTGAGTCTGTAAACCGGCATGTTACTGCAGGCAGTGCTAGGAGGTCAAAGACCAACACTGCATCTAATTATTCTCTGTGTTCAACCGTGAAACAAACAGTTTTTAGAGCCAGTGTCAGGAAATGGGGGTGTAAGCTGGGGCTGTTTCTTCGGGCCAGCCTCAGGGCAATACTTAAATGAAAAACATGCAGCAAAACACAGTCAGCAGATCACTGCAGTGTAGCCTTTTTCCATGGTACATACCTTCAGATTTTTGGGTATTGTTACAGCACATTGAAGAATAGAATGCGATTTTCAGAGTGTTTGAAAACATGCTATTTCCAGCTGTGCATCCCATGAAATCAATTACAGAAAACAAAATTGAATACTATAGATATTTGTAATTTTTATAAATATCTTATGTTAGAACTACTTTTTGTAGAAATTTCGAAGGCAGTACATAATTGATATTATACAATGTAAAACCTTATATTACTAAGTTGTGTGCAAAATTTCACATTATCTTTCATTAAAGAGATATAATAACTGAAAAGCAAAAATTTTTTTCACAGATCTATTTTTTCACATAGTATGCTTGGTTTCAAACCTTTACTAGAAACCGTTATTTGTAAAAGAAGCATCAAATATATCGTGTTTTCACCTTCTCACAGAAATCGTGATGTTTACTACAGTTTTTTAGAATATTGCAAAATAGGCGGCTGAAATTTTTTATGCCACATCCCTGTGCTGCCAACCTATTGAGCATTAAGTTTCATGTCCAGCATGGATTTACTTTAGCAGGGGAAACCAAAGTTTAATACTTTTTTCATGATTTAAGTGTTCAATTTGGATTCAAATCATCTAACATTGGTAGCTGACGTTGATACACTTTTTTATGCATTTAAAATAACGGTCTTTCTATTCAGCGCAGTTTGCAAAGTTTTGTTGAACATAGTTGGTTTTTTTTTTTTTGCAAAATAAGGTCAAAAATACTGAATTTTTTATCCTTTTTCTAAAATCTTCGACTTTGCACTTAATTCAGTATTGGATACCTAAACGAAACTTTGTTAACCTTGTATTGTTAGGTTACCGCATGCCAAGTTTCATGTTCGCCATAGCTTTAGTCCCCAAGATACAGGACAGGATGCCAAACTTAGAAGTTTTTTTTTGACGCCCTATTATCTGAGGAACTTTGGCTGAAATTTTCTGTCTGTATATGGCAAGTAAAATTGTTTTCATTATTATTCTCATGAGAATGCATACAGTTGTACAAGATGGTCAAATGTCATTTCTTTCAACAAAATATTGCCCGAGTTATAACAGCTCAAAGTCCTCGCCCTACTCAAAGTCACACAGTGTCAAACAACTTACTATATCTCAGCCACTATTGCTTACCAATGTTCATTGGGGACTTGAGCGAATCTTCACATAAAATTTCATGGAAATCCGTGCTGGTCGAGCAGGGAAATGTTCCGAAATTAGCAGATTTGAAATGGAATCCAGTAGAAGTTTTAGCCTTAATCTAAAAAGTGGAAGGTTTATTTTTTAACAGATTTTAAAATATTTGTTAATTTAATTGATCATAATTATTTCAAATATAAAAAATAAACGAAGATTACCCACCAGGCGAAGGAGCACAGGTGTAACAGCATCACAAATAAATAAATGAACACACACACACACACACACACACACACACACACACACACACACACACACACAAGATGGGCACTTCTGGGATTCTTCTGTTGAAGGTTCTGAATTCGGAGGGATGAGGAAGTGGCTCTGGCAATTTGTTTCTCTACCAGATTAGGAGGATAGCTGCAGGGTGTGAAAGCTGTTATTAAGAATCCCAGAAGTGCCCCTCTTGTCACCGGATACTTTCCGGGACTGGAGCGGACTATGAATGTGGCTCTCCAGCAAGGATACGACTTCCTTAAATCCTGCCCCGAAATGAGATCCGTCCTTCATGACATCCTTCCTACTCCACCGAGAGTGTCTTTCCGCCACCCACCTAACCTCCGTAACCTCCTAGTCCACCCCTATGAAATCCCCAAACCACCTTCCCTACCTTCTGGCTCCTACCCTTGTAACTGCCCCCATTGTAAAACCTGCCCTATGCACCCTTCCACCACCACTTACTCCAGTCCCGTAACCCGGAAGGTGTAAACGATGAAAGGCAGAGCCACTTGCAATAGTACCCCCGTGATCTACCAACTGACATGCCTGCACTGTGAAGTGTTCTATGTGGGAATGACCAGCAGCAAACTGTCCATTCACATGAATGGACACAGGCAGACAGTGTTTCTTGGTAACGAGGATCACCCTGTGGCTAAACACGCCTTGGTGCACGGCCAGCACATCTTGGCACAGTGCTACACCGTCCGGGTTATCTGGATACTTCCCACTGACACCAATCCTTCAGAAGTCCGGAGATGGGAACTAGCCCTTCAGCATATTCTCTCTTCCCGTTGCCCACCTGGTCTCAACCTCCGCTAAATTCGAATTCCCACCCACCATCTTAACATCTTTCCGTCGGTTCTCTGGACAGAGCCTCTGCCTCAAGTGGTATCTCTGTCTAACTTCTTAACTTCTTTGCTTTCTACAGTATGTCTGCCTAGGTGTACTTGTGTCTGTGTGAATGTGTGGGTGTGTGTGCATTTGTTTACCCTCCATTTTTCCCCCCCAAGGTAAGTTTTTCCTCTCCCGGGATTGGAATGGCTCCTTATCCTCTTCCTTAAAACCCTCATCATTTCCTTTTCCCTCTCCTTCCCTTCTGCCTGAAGAAGCAACTGGGTTGCGAAAGCTTGCGTTTGTGTGTGTGTGTGTGTGTGTGTGTGTGTGTGTATTCATTTATTTATTTGTGATGCTGTTACACCTGTGCTCCTTCACCTGGTGAGTAATCTTCGTCTATTTTTTATATTTAATTTTTCCTGCTAGGAATTTTTCGTCTTAATATTCGTATCATAATTATTTCAAATTTAGAATTCAAGTTTCTTTATTCCTTAGCAAGTGTTAAATCTATTCCTGTACTGTAAGTCATTTCCTGCACAAGTACTAGACTGACAGTATTCAGTTTGACTTGTATATTGTGAAACTGTGGAAGTTCTATACAAGTAGTTTTGTTTTTATTTTATTTATTTTTTTCCAGTAGCTTAGAGCCTTATTATGGACAGCGAGGAAAATTTTGAGACAAAAAAAGAAGCAATAAATGAGATGTGTACCGAGACAGGATCAATGGTAAGTGGCTTAGTTGCATTTCTTACCATTGTTTCATTAATTTTAGTGTCCAGTACTGACAGCATATATACATAATATATACCTTGTTGGGGAACAATTAATAACTCAGATTGGAAAAAGTATAGCATATTATTACATTTCACAGTATTGCATACACTACGGTGTTTGTTAGGCTAAGCCTCGTGGAGAATTTAATGGTATTAAGGACACATTTCCATGAAAGTGCATCCTAATTAGTTACATGACAATGAAACATATGTTGTTGGAGCAAAGACGACCCCTGACGGAAAAGTAGAAGTGCAGTATTTTTACACTTGGACGAAAAGGGAAGGCTTATGAGCTTTCACAGTAATTCTTCCTTGAGCTAAAGTACAAATACACAAGAATGCATAAATGTGCCTTTATGCAAGTAATTATATTTTTAAATGGAAGTTCTCGTGAGCGTATGTAATCAGTAGAGTGGCCAATGATTTAGAACAGGTTGTAAGATGACAGTTCGGTTGTGACTGGCAAAGTTAATTGAATGTGGTTATGAAATCTGTATTTTGGCACATATTCATCCACAGAATTGCCTCTAATTAGATTAATTTTAAATGTGACACTTTGATTGTGAGTTTGTGAGGCCAACAAATGGGATGTAATGGAAATAACTACAGTTGTTTCTGGTGCTTACAATGTCAACAGGAGTTTTGACTGAATGTGAAACTGTATGATTTTGATTTTATTTTCCAATGTCAATTTATCAAAAATAAATAAAATAACAAATAATAAACACCAATAGCCATGTGATAGTTTGATTGTGTTTTCAAATTATTTGAGAATTCTACAGTTTTAGACTTGATCAGAACTAGTTTATTTCAACACTGGGTGACCCTGATATTTCCCCTGCAGGATTGAGGGTTAGAAAAGGCTTGAGGTAGTCCTGCCTGTCATAAGAGGCAATTAAAAGAAGTCTGCCTGCGTAATCCGCCTCCGAATTGAACACTGTGCCTTTACTTACGGCTTCTTACTCCGACGCAAGGAACCCCCAGTTAGTTATGCCTGTGTAGTGTGCAGATTACTGTATGCCACATTTTGAGTGCACTTTATATCACACACGGAGGGTTGAGGCAAATCTTTGCAGTGATCTGCTCCCTATGTTAGGTGACAATTAGGCAAGTGTGAGTAACATGTTAAGATTTTTGTGACTTGCCTCAGCTCTTAGGGGGGGGGGGGGGGGAGTTAACGTGTTGCAGAGTGACTGGCTTGCACCTTTTTATCCCTGTGCTCAGTCAGCCGTGGTCATGTTCTTTTGTTTTTTTTTTACCACTCCAATGTTCCCAATAGGGGAATATTTTCTCCCTTTCACCAGCAGCATTCCCTTTTTGGTTTCCTTCAGCTATTAATAGATTTGGTGGCTTTCTGTTCCCTTACATTTGTTGCTGGTTTTCTCCCCTTTTTTTGTTCACACACATTACTTTTTACATTTGCTCGGGTGCTGATGACCTAGCTGTCATGTGCCCAAAGTCCTATCCCTATCCCACTGCCTGTGAAGGTCAAGGTAATGAAATACCGGTGTGATGTAAGATCATAAGTTTCTCCCCGTATGTGATGTTTTAAGTGCTGAAAGTTCAGGTGCATGTCTTCCTGATGCACTTCCTGCCCTACATGCAGAGAACGCAGGCAGCAATCGCATCCGGACACACCATGTACCCCTTCACCTGTCTGTGTAAACGTTGGGCAGTACCATTTACCTTGCTCACTAGACTGTACTTTTGTGCTATGCTCCTGGTTGAAGGGCTTCCCAATCTGCATTGGGCCCTGAAGCTACTTCAGAGAAACCCTCGTATCCTTGAAACGAAAAGGCCAGTGAGAGGGAAAGAGGAAGAAGAAACAGAAGGGGGAAAAAAAAGTAAATTTTGGTGGCTCCAAAGGTACATCCTCTGACATCTACTTTTGAAGATGAGGTGGAGATCGTAGCGTTTGCCGAGGATCTGGTCCTCACTCGGCCCCTCGTGCCTACAGTCCTTGACATAGTTGATCCTGAACCATTGGTTGCAAGTGACCCCCTAGAATAACTGTTTTATGTATTGTATCATGGTGTTTTGGTCTAGAGAAAACAAAATCCTACAGTGGAATTGCCACTTCCCTAGCCCTACCAGAAACTTTGTTTCCTGTACAGCGGACCTCAGCCCTTTGTGGCTATTGGGGCTACTACAGAAACTGTGCTGACTACTACAGGGTATCTGGCAATATCTGTCTATACATCATCACAACTTTCCCAGTGCTGCTGTGCTTCTTTTGACTCTGAAGGCAGTTGGTGTTATAATCTAGGCCACTCAGGAATTTACCATCTGTTTACCTCCCCCCTGATGAGGCTGTCTCTCTCATTGACATTGCTGCTATGGTCACCCAACTTCCCCCATTCCTCCTATTGGGGACTTTAATTCCCACCTCCATTGTGAAGGGGAGGGGGGGGGTGAAGGAATGTTGAGAACCTTTTCGCACAACAGGACGTTTGCCTTATAAACACTGGTGCCCCCACACATTTCAGTGTGGCGTGTGGCACTTACTCAGCCATAGAGCTGTCCCTCTGTAGCCCAAGCCTACTCCCACATCTTAATTGGAGGGTTCACCATGACCTTTGCATTATCGACATTATTTTCCATCTTTTTGTCGCCCTGATGGTGTCTCCATAGGGCTGATTGGTAGAATTACACCTTGACTGCTGTGATTTCTGCTCTGCCACCAGCCAACATTGATATGGCGATTGAATGGATTACTGATGCTGTTGTTTCTGCCACCAAGGCAACTGTTTCGATCATTACTAGCTCACTTTGGTGCAAGTTGGTGCCTTGGTGGACACCAAACATCACAGAGGCCATCTGGGAATGTCAGCAATTGCTACAGCACCACCGGTGATACCCTTCTGTTGAACATCTAATTGCCTTGAAATGTATCTGGGCCTGAGCTTGGCAACTGATCTAGCAGAGTCAGCAGGAAGGACTCTTGGGAGAAGTACATTGGCAACATCAATTCTCTTGCCTCGCCTGTTCGGGTGTGGTCGGAAATTCGACGTGTTCGCATTGTACTGATCCCTGCATTTTCGTCGAGCGTATGGCAGAGCATTACTTGCGCAATTTTGTGACTGCAGCCTACAGTCCAAAATTCTGTACCGTTAAAGAACTGAATGAGCTTATGCAGTTTGCATTTTGCACGCACCCCCAGAAAACATACAACACCTCATTTATTGAGTGGGAGTTCCAAAGTGCCCTTGCTGCATGCCCCTGTATCTCTCCAGGACCAGACTGTGTTTACAGCCAGCTCCTCTGTCAGTTCTCAATGGTCTTTCAACACCAATTTCTCACCCTGTTCAATTGTGTCTGGAAAGGAGTTTTCCTGTCCCAATTGTGTGGGTTATCATCATCATTCTGGTGATAAAGAAAAAAGACTGGTGCCAATTTCATAGTTACCTCCCGATTAGCCCCACCAATGTCCTGTGCAAGCTCCTTGAATGTATATTGAGTTGGTGGCTCATGTGAATCCTTGGAGGACAGGTACTCCTTGCCCAACAACGAAAGGGTTTCCATCAGATCCACTTTGCTATTGATAATCTTGTGTCCCTGGAGTTGGCTACCCGTACAGCTTTTACTCGCCGTGAACATCTTTTTGCTGTTTTTTTAGATCTCCAGGTGTATGATACTGCCAGGTGGCGTTGTATCCTATCAACACTTTATGAATGGGGCTTAAGGGACATACTTCCAATCTTCATGCAAAACTTCCTCTTGTTCCATTCCTTTTGGGGTAGGTGGTGCCTTTCGTACCTAGACTCATGTTCCATTCTTAGTGTACCTCTATTTTTAGTCACAATTCATGGTCTTGCTGTGGTTGTGGGTTCATTGGTCTATTCCTCCATATTTGCTGATGACTTCTGCATGTATTTCAGTTCTGATAGCATTATTATTGCTGAACAGCGGTTGCAGGGAGCGATTCAAAGGGGCTGTTATGGGAATTTGCCGATAGTTTACAATTCTCTGCCTCTAAAACCCAAGTGATGCACTTCTGTCGCTGTTGGGCGGTTCACCTGGATCCAGAGCTTTACCTGGCTGATGAACTCCTTCATGTCAGAGAATCACATCACTCTCTTTCCATGCTCTTTGATGCCTGGCTCTCTTGGTTACCACACCTTTGTCAGCTGAAACAAAAATGCTGCTGATACCTGCATGTTCTACACTGCTCGGCCACACTGTTTGGAGAGCTTCACGTCCAACACGCTTGCAGCTCTACAAGGGTCTTATACCATCATGCTATGACGGAGTTTAGTGTGTGATTCGGCTGCACTTTCATAATTGCAGTTCCTGGACCCACTTTTATGTAGTGGTGTCCGTTAGGTGACGGGGACTTTTTGCATGAATCCAGTGACAAGGTTCCTAGTTGAAGCTGGGGTCCCTCCCCAGTGGTTCTGCGACAACAGCTGCTGGCTTTCTATATTGCCCCTGTTCAAGCTTCGCCCCACCACCCGAATTGCAGGTATCTTTTTTCAGCTACTGCACTCTCTTTCCCTCCATGATATCCCAGATTGGGTTACCCAATTGTGGTCCATGTTCGTTCCCTTCTTTTGTTGCTTGAGTTATATCCAATCCACTATTCCTTTCTAACTCCTTCTTTGTCCATTCTTTGCTTGCAGCTTTGTCTGGAAGACTCAGTTACTCCAACACATCTTCGTAGCCAGTTCCTGGCACTCCTAACCGAGCGAGGTAGTGCAGTGGTAACTCACTGGACTATCATTAGGGAGGATGGTGGTTCAAATCCAGCTCTGGCCATCCAGATTTAGGTTTTCTTTGATTTCCCTAGATCACTCGACACAAATGGCAGGGTGGTTCCTTGCAAAGGTCACGGCTTTATTTCCTTCTGTTAGCTCCGTCTCTAATGACCAAGCTGTCAACAGGATGTTAAACCCTAAACTTCCTTCCTTTTTCTGGCACTCCTCAATTCGTTCTGTGGTGCACAATCCGTTTACACAAATGGTTATCTAGTAGATGATTGTGCTGGATAGGTGACCATATCAAACAGCGTTCCTTACCTAGTGGGAGCAAGCTGGTTGCCATTTCGTGAGCTCCTGAACATCTCCAAACCTCTCCCGGAGAGTCATTTGTCGTCTGTAGTGACTCCCTGAGTGGCTTGCATGTTTCTGTAAACATCCATTTGTGCAGTCTATTTAAGACACTGTCTCCTCTCTTGGCAGGTCTGGCCATTATGACGTCTCTGTGTGGATCCTGGGCCACATCAGCATACCAGGGAATGAACATGTCGATCGGTTGGCGAAGCAGACCATGTCATGACCTTTGGAAATTGGTCTCAAGGAAGTGAATCTCTGGTTGGTCTACGCCGGAAGGTGCATGAAGCTTGGAGCTCCAAATGGCTTACTTGTAGTGTGGTGACTAACCTTCCCACGTTCAAGTTATCCATGGCGGCTTGGAAATCTTCATTGGGGTCCACACCTCGGGACTCGGCTTTTTGCCTTTAGTTCTAGGTGACAACACCTCCATGGCTAACTCTGTTGTACGCTTTGTTTGTGTTGTTGCTTTTTATCATTCCATTTAGTGTTGGTTGCTATAGCCTAGTCTGTGAGGTTTCCACCCCTCCACTACTTTTAAGTAGTTTTCATTCTTTTGTGTTGATTACTAGTGGTTTTAGTGTGTGTACCATAATTGGCTCATCCTTGTAATCAACCAGCCAAGGTATTCTGCATAATAATTTTAGTTTCGTTAAACGCTTTGTCTGTCCCTTTTCTGTTTTCTCTTTTCTGTTGTTACGGGAATTGTCATTATCCCTCTGTACAACTTCTGTGTTTCCCCACTGAGTTTTTTGTTTAGCATTAAGAAGTAATGTCTTAGCCAGGAACAGAATACTGATGAAATACTGATGACCTAGGAGTTTAGTCCTGTCTAACACATTGTGGATGGCACCCAAGCCAGACTCGTTCAGCAGTAGTTAGTCAGGTGGATGGCACCCGAGCAACTAAAAAAAAAATTGTAGAGCTGACATTTCAAGACCTGTCCTCTGTTGGTATAACCAAATAAAATGAATTGCTTTGTGATGCCACATAGTGAGTTGTTTAACTATTTGTATGCAACAAAGGGGCTTTGTAGTTCCCACTCTCTGTTGAGCCCAATACTGCTTTCATCTGCTATCTACAGTAAAACCCCCTTTTAACGAATATCTGGGGACTCAAATATTTTATCCTTAAAAAGGGGTTTTCCTTAAATGGGGGTTTTGCCTAGGCACACAAGAGTGACCCAGAATCATTATTCAAGCATTTTTAGGAGATGTAGTGGATATTTAATTGCAAACTTACCAATTAACTGCCAAAAATTTGAATACATCATAAAAACACAAATTTCACAGAACACATTCATTACTGTTTTTAAATCAGAAAGAGTTGTCTGTTTTCTCCTTACAGCAATGAGACAATGAGACAAGTTGCCGCTCAAGTTGGTTGATATTTACCAGAATGGCCTCATCTACATTAAAAGTGGAAAAGTAGTTTCTGACAGTGTCAAGTCCTTCCACAGCAGCTGCAAAACTTGGTGCAATGGCCTCTTCTTCTTCATCATCATCATTATTTTCACCACCGCCACAACCTTGTACCTCAGAGTGTTCCCTCATTAAAATTTCACACATCTCACTAACGTCCATCACAGGTGTCGAAGTTGTAACATCGTTATCACATGAAACAAAGTCCTCAAATGTCAAATCTTCAGAAACATCTGCAATTCTCCATTCTTCTTCAGGAACAATGTCATCCTTTTCTGCAACATATGTAGGCTTGGCACAACCAGCCTTTGCGAAACAATTTAACTCTGTCTGCTGCATTACACAATTCCACGCAGCAACAAACATGTGCATGGCTTGTAAAATGTTTAATTTCATCACCTGCTTTTTTTTTTTTTTTTCAGGTAGGTAATAGATTTTTGGACAACTGCTTCTCTGTATTTTGCTTTGACAGAGAGTATTATGCCTAGATCGAGAGGCTGCATATGACTAGTACAGTTTGGTGGGAGAAACACAACTTTTATGTTCCTCAAAAATTGTGTTTCTTTGGGATGTGCAGGGCAGCGATCAATAATGAGAACTATTTTCCTCCCTGCTGCACCCATCTTGGCATTTAAACACCTAAGAAATCTTATAAAGATTTCCGTTGTCATCCAGGAATTACTATTGTACTCGTAGGTACAAGGTAGCATTTTGATATTTTTAAAACACCTGGGTGTTTTGAATTCTCCTATTATCAGTGGCGCCAACTTCTCACTTCAGTCACCGTTAACACATAACAGTGCCGTCATCCTGTCCTTACTTTTCTCACCTCTGTGGCATTTTTCTCCCTTCACAGAATACGTTTTTCTGGGAAGTAAATTATAAAACATGCCAGTTTCATCTACATTAAATATGTCTCTGGGCTCATAGTCCTGTATTAAATGTGGTAGTGTAGTGCTTTTCCAGTAGCTTACTGTTTCTTTATCAACAGCCTCACTCTCGCCACTTATATTCTGCAGTGTGAGGTTATGACGCTTTTTAAAGCAATCTAACCAACCGTTTGATGAACAAAAATTTTGTATTCATATTCTGACGGCAATTTCTCGAGCCTTCTCTTGAAGAATATTCCCACTTACAGGAATGTTGCCTCTTCGTACGTCATGGAACGCCTTTAAAAGAACATTTTCCACATCACTGAACGTCGAAGTTCGAATGTTCTTTCTTGCGGATCCCGTGGAACTGCTAGCTTCAGCATTTGATAGTGCTTCCTTGTTTTTCAAAATGCTGAACAAAGACGATGGTGCTAAATCATACTTCTTCGCCCTGTCTGAAAATTTTGCATTATGATTAACTTCCACGTCATGGATGGTGGTCAGTTTTTGTTGAATTGTGAGTTTCTTGCGCTTGCAGGCCATAACTTCACAACAATAAAACTCTGTAAAACTGATGATTTGCGTTAAATAACCAATACAACACTTCGCAGCTTGCACTTTGAAGAAACAACTGACACCAGATCACGTGACTACTAATGCGAAAACTGTGTTCTGATTCGTTCGATACTTTTTCCACTATCGCTACGCTGCAATTCGATCTATACACAGCTCGTGTCGATCGAAAGAATCGATTACTTACCTTTTCCTGCTAACGTACTGCTTAAACACAAATAAAGAAACTGAAAGAAATCAGAAACTCGCTTTCACACGTTGGGAATTTCGTAAAAACGTGATTTTAATTTGAAGAAAGTTCATCTTTATTCCTTAAAAGGGGGTTTAGTTTTAAAGCGGGATTCATTAAAAGTGGGTAAAAATTACATTGTTCTTATGGGAGTTCTGCCGGGACGGACGGAAATATTCCGTTAAAAGCGGGTTTTTATTAAAAGGGGGTTCATTAAATCGGGGTTTTACTGTATGTCTGCCAAGTGCTCGTGCTCTGCATATTCTCAGCATGACGAATTTAGATGAAGCTGATGTATTGAATACCCTAGGAGAGGAAATAAACTATTCTGGTTCAGGAGGAGGTGCAGATTGTTAGAATCATATGTACACATTTTGTAAGTTTTTTGAATAAAATACAATTTACTAAAAATATTTGTGTATCTGCTTATTTCGATATTTAATGATATTATTATTCCTTTTTTATTTTCTGTATTTTAATTATTTGAATAGAGAAAAGAAATTTCGTTGTTTCATGTGAGACAGCAAACTCAAATATTGCATTCATAGTTAGAAAGCTGTAATGAAAAAAAAAAAAATGTTTAAAAAAAAGCCCACCAGTCTGGCTGCGCCATCCATGGCGACTAACACCAGTCTTGACTATGTTAAAATATCAATAATAACCTTGATTGGGCATGAAAAACTATTGAAAGGTCTCTCTCTTCCTTTGCTTTTCTAATGTTAGTTCATGGGTTGAAGATTTTTATGGCCTTTCATGACATGTTTTTGGTATTATACTCAATGTAAGTCATCCACTTACCAAAAGTAAAACTTCATTTCCATTCATTATATGTTTTATATAGTCTTGAGGCACATCAACATAATTAATGGTACAGACTGGAAACTGTTATACTATCTCCATCTCTTTTGTTTCTGATTTCTGTTAATATCTAAAAATCAAACTATAGTTGTGGTCCATTATAGCTTGCAAATTAATAGAAAATTGGTTTTTATATTTATAATACCTGCTGTAACTGTACGTGAAACATTTTAATAAAAATTTGACATATTGCCCACACCATTTTGGAAATTATCTTTCTCATTACTAGTGATCTGTGAATCTTTATTTTTAACATTTGGTATTGACAGTGTTGATTGGAATAATCATGATAAAAATTTATTTTTAACATTTGGTATTGACAGTGTTGATTGGAATAATCGTGATAAAAATAGAACGTCGGGTTTTTCCAAGTCATGTAATTAACCATAAATGTGACATGTTTCATTTTAAGTATATTTATTTATATTCTTGATGAAGTCAAATAGAAGTACATCTTTAAGATGTGTTCTACATGTTAACAAAAGTAACTAACAACTAACTTCCATACTGACTCAAGACTAAGTTATTGCTGATCTAAGACTGCCTGTGTTCACGCCAGTTGCACATATTAGTACCTATTATAATTTTGAGAACCTTCTAGAACATGGAAGTTACAAAGTCTATATTTAATAATGTGTTCATGAAACAAATAAATCGTTCATAAGGAAAAGATAAGAAAAATTGTGATAAATGTAATAATAAGATTTTCACATCAAAACAAAATAATACAAAAGATTGTAAGTAAATAACAATTAGTGCAGTGTTAATATATGTTTACATTGTTTAAAATTGTTAAATCAAAGCAACTATAAAATTCTACAGTCAGCAAAGTATTACATTACGGTCAGTACATTAGAGAGGACCTCAGATATTGTTAGTTATTGATTGCATTAACAAACACATTGTTATTTAACATCACAATTTTCAATAATTAATTAATTTAGTTTATTAAAAGACCCAAGTAATAAAAATGATACAATCAAAGTGACTTGCCATAAGCACCATAAAATGCTTATATAATATAAACATGGAATATTAGTGCACAATACTATGATGAAATGCGGTATTGAATACTTCAATATTATAAACAAACGAGACTTTCCAGGCTAAATACATTACAATACCCCCCTCACATAATGTCAGACATCACACGTGGATGACATGGTATGATAACAGAATTGGGGAATATTTACAGTGCGCAAATATTTTGATTTTATTCTACATATCTGTCAACTTCCATTCTAAGTCGTGTTACAGTAACTAATCATAGCATTTCAAGCATAAAATGACTGATTTTATAGAAAACAGTTACCAAGCAAAATATTTTTACTACTGATGATATGATTCCTAAAATGCACAATTCCTTCAATTCAATTACCATGACATTAGATACAGAAGAACAATAAATTGTTTTATAGAACAAGTATGGATAAGCAGACAAAGTTCTGTTGACCCATCAATATATAGCATGAATACAGTCTGAAGTCATGCTGGATAAACTTAATGAAGTAGCATTTTAATAGGTATACACTATATTTATGTAAAAATAAAAAATAGAAAAGAGATGACTTACCAAAAGGAGTGGCTCGTCGATAGAAACAAATAAAAATCACACACAAACACACATACAAGCTTTCGCCACCACTGGCAGCTTCTTCAGGAAAAAGAGGAAAAAAGGGGAGGAAAAAGGGAAGGATATGGGTTTTAAGGAAGTGGAAAAGGGGTCATTCCAATCCCAGGAGTGGAAGGACTTACCTTAGGGGAAAAAAAAGGAAGGTAAACAAATACACACACACACTCAGACATATCGAAACGCAAACACACCTAGACAGACATTTGTAAAAAGCTTTGGCACCTGGGATTGGAATGACCCCTTTTCCACTTCCTTAAAACCCATATCCTTCCCTTTTTCCTCCCCTTTTTTCCTCTTTTTCCTGAAGAAGCTGCCTGTGGTGGCGAAAGCTTGTATGTGTGTTTGTGTGTGATTTTATTTGTTTCTATCGACGAGCCGCTCCTTTTGGTAAGTCATCTCTTTTCTATTTTTTATTTTTGTTTATCCCACCGGGAAAGTTTCCCTCTATAATTTTCTATATTTATGTAAACATTACATAAATTTCAAAAAATTAGAAAGCATTGAGTTTCAAAAAGTTGATAATCAGTAATATGTTTTAATGACAATATAAAAGTGTAAAGCTAGTTTATGACATAATACATCAACAAGTGTAACCAAATGTTTTATAAACATGAACCCTACCAGTTTGGCACTTGTGAAAATCTCACACAAGCAGCTAAAAATTTGAACAAAATATGCTACTGTAAATTGTACATCCACAGCCTGCACTGCTACAGGTTAGCAGATGGGAATGACGCCACCTTTAAAATCCAGCTGTTGTGCTTACCATAGAAATACACTTACAAAAATTATTAAATTCATATTATTTCATGAACATAATATCCTTTCAAATTATTTTATGAATGCAGTATCTAATACAATCCTCATTCTAATAACCTCTATGAATAACAACAAAAGACCCCAGCCGTCATGGTCAGAAAGTTAACCACATCAAAACTTTACATCATCAAAACACAATATATGTAGTCAGGCTTGGTACACGAAGGTCATAGTCAAAGTTAATATACAATGTGTTAGTTCAGTTAAATAATCATAATCAAATTTTAAATGACAGGTAACCCTTCAAGTTTCTTACACAAAGATCATTTAACCCCCCCCCCCCCCCCCACTTTATAAATAATTTTGTACAAGATTGTTACGAACATGAAAATTACAACCAATACATAAAATTTAGCAATTAATTTGAAATATGTCATGAAAGCATATAATAATACAAATATCTATTGCTCATACAGGTCAAAAACATTTCATGGTTATGGTGTATGATATTAGTATGCCCTATGGTCTAAGTAATGGATTTAATGAAGCATGAAAGATACAGCTTACTTAGAGAAACCAATATGTAACATATTTAGTAAAGCATGAACATACAGCATGCTTATACAGGTCAATTTGAAGAAAAATTCATGAGATGAAAACATTTCATCATAAATATTGTGGTTTTGAAATGGAAGCAGGCTTGACTTCGAAGGCAACTGAACACAGCACTTATACTGAAAGCTCGTTTATTACGAACTTAACATAAATGCAGCACTGACTGCCTCTCGGGCAGAGTGCTCTGCTATTTATACACAGACAGAATGTACCAGAAATTAGAAGAAAAGTTAACATAAGAAACAAGTAGAAATTACAAGTGAACATAAGAAAGATGTAGAACATTCTGGAATTGTTATTTACAAAGAAATAAATTTTTACCACTGGGCGGAATTGAACCGGTAACCTTCTGCACCGCAGTCAGTGACGCTATCCCCTGCATCACGCTGGCAGTCGGTATACGTGGTCTCTCGCGGCATTGCTCTCTCTCCTGGAAAAACAGCGACCTGCTGTTAGCTTCCCTTTGGAGCCAGCTGCAATGTCCTGCATCTTGACCTTGTTATGGGTCCTCTGTATGGCAGTTCAGGAGTATCCTTTCCTTCTCCACGATTACCGTCCTTAAGAGTCCTTGAACAAGAAGCCATTGTCGCCTACCTGCTCTTCAGGATCGTAGTAAGGCTTCATGTGCAGGACATGAACAATGTCTTTTCGTTTTTGTTGTTTCGACGACGGCTCATAATCCTCAACTTCATATGTGACATCTGACAGGCGGCATACGACACGATACGGTCCAAAGTATTGCTTCAATAACTTTTCTGACAGTCCAAACTTCCGTACAGGGGTAAAAATCTATACCAGATCTCCTGGTTGTCCAGTGTCCGTATGCGAGCCAGCTGTCGTGCTTCTTCCACCCTGGTGATCAGCTGCTGAATATTGATTTGATTTGATTTTTCCAGGAAGCCAAAACAGTCTTGGTCCAACCCGCCACTGCCCACACCAAAACAAAGTTTATTGTGCGATGTCACTCCCTATATATCTAGTAAAGCCAACCAATGCCCTTGAACAGTGCAAGGAGTCCCTTTACCAGTTCTTCATTAGAGACAATTTCTTCGGGTCTGGTTATCCCAAATGTTCTGTGCCTTTTGCTCTCCAATGCAATGCATTCGAAGATTAGATGTGATACAGTTTCATCACCATCATCACAGATCCTACATTTAGGGTCCTCTTCTGTTATTCCCATTGTATGTAGGTGTTTTTTAAAATTCCCATGGCCTGTCAGCAATCCAACCATGAGTCTAATCTCTCTCCTGTTCAGGCCCAGGATTGCAGAGCTTCATTTAAAACATGGCTTTGGCATCATTACCTTGCCATGTTTTTGTTGGAAGACTTTGGTCCAATATTCTACATGCTGTCTTCTGAGCCAGTTACGTAGCTCCAATTTGATCATTGCCTTGGTGATTGTCAGGACAGGTTCTGGTCCAATAAATGGAGTCTCTGCCCCTACCCTGGCTAATCTGTTGGCATGTTCGTTGCCACTGATATTCGAGTGGCCAGGGACCCACAATAGGTTTACTTTATTGCTTTGGCCTAGCTCCACCAGAACCCTGTGGCATTCTGCAACAGTTTTAGACCTTGTTGCAGGAGCTGCCAGTGATCCCAGGGCTGTCTGAATAGATATAGATGTTACGATCTTTGTAGCACCTACACAAATTCTCCTCCACACGTGCCCTGATGGCAGTGATTTCGGCCTGGAATAGTGAGGCCATTTTACCTAGAGAGATGACACCCTCCAGTCTTAGCTGCACTCCGTATACCCCGGCCCCAACACCTTGGTCCGATTTTGACCCGTCACTAAACCAGACAATATCCCCCGTATGGTGTCAAACTATATTCTCCCACTGCTCCCTACTTCCAATTGTTATATTGAAATGCTTGTTGAAGCAGTATGGGGTTATAATATAGTCGGCTGGCATTTCCCCAACCTTTCCTATATTTACCTCACTCATTATTTTAGTGTGTGATTCTGGATATCCCAAAGAGTTCCAGTTGTTGCCAGATTTGAGTCTGTATGCACCATCCGCTGCCTCCATCTTGATCCAAAAGTGTAATGGGGGCATATCCAGCATGGTTTCCATCCCAGCAGTTGGTGTGCTGTTAATTCAGCCTGTTATGGCTAATCAGGCTAATCTCAGCACCTTACCAAGCTTCTTAGCAGCAACCTGCTGTTCTACCTTCTTCCACCACACGACCGCCCCGTAGGTGATCTTGGGTCTAATCACTGTGGTGTATATCCATTGCATACCATTGGGGCTGAAGCCCCAATTTTTGCCACAAGCTTTCCTGGTATTCACTAGAGTACCTTTTGCCTTGGAGCAAATATTCCTGATGTGAGGGGTCCATGTCAGTTTCTCATCTAGGGTAACCCCTAGATATTTCACTGTCCCCTTCACAGGTAGCACTTCATTGAAAAGCTTTAGATTCCAACTTGAATGTTGGATATGTTTCTTTGTGAATGGTACAACAACAGTCTTCTTAGGACTAACCCCCAGATCCTGTTTTCTGCACCAGTCTTGCACAATGTCCAATGCACCTTGTGCCATATTCTACACTGTGTCAGCAGATTTGCCAAGTATAACTATGACAAGATCATCTGCGTATCCTTGGCAAAAGTACTGCCTAGAGTTTAATTCTCCAATGAGATCATTCACCACTAGATTCCGCAATAGCCCCCTTGATGTCCAGGAAGATACAGAGGACTATTTCCTGAAAGTGTAGTGCTTTTTCCACCTCCCCAACGAGTTGGTGGAGAGCTGTATCACATGATTTACCTGGCTGATATGCATGTTGGTTTGAATGTAGAGGAGCCCTACCTAACCTCCTTTCTCCAACATGCACATTAACCAGCTTTTCCAGTGTTTCAAGAATGGAGGTCTCATATCCTTGGCCTTGGTATGATCAATTCTCCATGGTTTTAGGTATGAAGACAACCTTCACTGCCCTCCAGGCATTGGGAATGATTCCTGCTGCTAGCCTAATCCTGAATAACCTGCATAGGAATCTAATAAGATTTTCTCCCGGTGGTTGCAGGAGAGCTGGAAAGATTCCATCAGGGCCAGGTGACTTGAACGGCTGAAATGTTCCCACCGCCCATTGGACCTTACCGAGATTGACACACTCCTTGGCCAAATCGTAGTCCAATTTGCAAATACCTGAAAACCGTTGTCTTTCAGAAATCACATTCTGATCTGAGTTATCCTCCAGAGTATATTGAGGAAAGTGAGTCTTGAGGAGCAGTTCCAGCGTTTCATGTGCTGTCTTTATATACTCCCCATCCTCCTTCCTCAGTGCTCCTCCTGGATTAGTTGGTACCCTACTGAGGATTTTATGAAGTCTCACTTGAGCAGCCGTGCCCTCCACTTCCTCACAGAATACCTTCCAGGATGCCTCCTTTGCCCATCTGATAGCAAGGTTGTTATTGACAAGGGGACTTCTCTCCGACCTCCACCACCAGAGTTCGTCCTTCAGGAACGACCTTTTGGTTAATTACCCTCCAATCCTCTGTCGAGACTTTTGGGTTCTGGACCCTTATTTTCTCGAACAGAGTCTTTGGAGAGACATCCTTAAGGATCTTTGGTACCTATATTGATACCTTTGCGGTCTTCAGGAGTTCGGCTGCTGTCTTGACCAGCAGCTTCGCATCCTCCCACGGGGATATCATGGGCACCTTGTCCTTAACCCATTCTGCTGAGTGCTCCCCCTTGCAGACAAAAATGAGGTCACCGCAATCTAGATAGACCCTCCTGAATTTGGGTCCTGGACCAGCTTCCCCCCCCCCCCCAATCTCTTCAAAGAGGGCCATCTGCACGAGCTCCTCCTGCTGCGAGGTGATGCTCAACGGTGGGTATCCTTTTTGGATAACTGCCATTGTAAAGACCGAGACTGCAGTACTATAGGTCTGTTTCCTTATTTCCTGCCTCAGCCTTTTAGGATCACGCTTGTCCAGAGAGGAGGGAGTCTTAAGATTCCTCCCTAACCCTCTTGCCACCTGTCTTTGACGTCGAGGGGGTCTGTGTATCCTCTTCGACCTGAGGCAGTTTCATTTTGGGGGTCTTGGGCTCAAGCCCTTTTGATTCCCTCCACTTACGTTTAGGTAGCCATTCTTTTCCTTCCTTTTGCTTCTGTCCCTTCAGAAGATTCCTCCTCTCAGCCCCAGACAAGGCCTTAATCCTAATCTGGTCCAACTTCCCTGTTACGGTTCCCACTTCTTGCTCAGGTCTAGACCCTGACTGAGAAGTAGGAGTGCACTCCATCGGTCCTGATCCCGATGTCTGAGTATCTGAGGTCTCAGATTGCCCCTCAGATTCTTTTAAAATAATTTTTTTCTCCGTGTTCATCTTAGTCCCACGAGATTTGGGGATTTATGTGGTTCACACCACGATAACCCAACGCGGTGCAAGGCTACTTACTGAGGGAGGTCGCCCGGTATCCCTGAGGCTCCGTTCGAGACACATCCACCCATGTGCCACGCACATGTGCCTCGGCACGGATCGCATCACACCTTGGGTTGGGAAGGGAAATGGGAAAGAACTGGGAGAGGATAAGGAAGATGGGATGTTGTGGGACACTCTTAGTCTCATCCATCAGCTTAGGTCTTTCCGGCAGTAGGTTCTCTACCTCCGGTATAGCCATCAGCTTCCCACAGATGTTCAAGCCTCTCCACCCGCACGGACAGTGCTTCGTCAAGGTGGTGTCCCCCAGAGAGGGCTTTTTAACATAGTCATCCTGAGTGTCATCTGGTTGGAACAGGAACAGCGTATCCATTGTCGTCTCAGCTTCCTGGCCATGGAGCAGGAAAAATGGTGTAAAGCCTGTGATGTCTTGTCTTGCAGTATTGTAAGCAAATGTCACAACTAGCACTATTGTATCCCAATCCTTCTGCTCAATGCCAACGTACATCGACAGCATATCGGCTAACATCTTGTTAAAACATTCCGTAAGACCATTTGTGTGAGGATGGTATGCATTTGTCGTTCTGTGGAAAATGACATTACCTCTGATACTAGTTTTGACTGGAATACTTTTCCATGATCAGATATCATGACACCTTGTGCTCCATGCTGCAAAATAATGTCTTCTACAAGAAATTTTGTGATGTCTGGAGCTTCTGCAGTCGGCACAGGTTTGGTGACAGCGTAGCATGTGAGGTAGTCAGTGCAGACTACTATCCATGGGTTACCAGTTGTCAACTTCGGAAACCTCCCTAAAAGATTGATCCCAACTTGGTGGAATAGAGCTGCTGCCGGTGGAATCGGTATGAGATGCCGGAGGTAATTGCAGCACATGCTTCCATTGCTGGCACTTTTTACAGTGACTCACATAGTGCATGACAGATCGGTAGAGACCCTTCCAGTAATACCTGCGTCTGAATCTGTTTAGGGTCTTCACGAATCCCAGATGACCGGATATTGGAGCATCGTGGAAATACTTGAGAATAGCTGGCTGGAAGTGAGCTGGAACGACCAGGAGCCATTTGGGGCCCAGTGGATCGTAGTTGTTCTTGTACAATGTTCCGTTTATAAGTTGGAACTCTCCATTGGACGGTTCTCCTTTCTCCAAGGCCTCTATCGTTTTTAATAGTGTTGGATCTTCCCTCTGTTCAGCTACAATGTCATCTAATTCTGTGAGGGCTGAAATTTCATTCATGATGTTGTGTTCCACTAATGGATTCCTCGAAAGGCAGTCGGCATCGTTGTGTTTGCGCCTGTTCTTGAATACCACTGTAACATGGTACTCTTGGAGTCTTAGTGCCCATCTTGCTAGTCAACCTGATGGATCCTTCAAGCTAGTCAGCCAACACAAAGAGTGGTGGTCTGTCACAACGGTGAATGGTTTGCCAAATAAATATGGCCGAAACTTGATAGCCCATATAACTGCGAGACATTCTTTTTCAGTTGTAGGGTAGTTTATCTCGGACTTTGAGAGTAGGCTACTCTTGATGCATAGGCTATCACTTTTTCAGCACCTTCTTGAACTTGTAAAAACACTGCACCAATACCATAACCACTGGCGTCTGTGTGAAGTTCCGTTTCTGCATTCTCGTCATACAAGGCTAGAACTGTTGCGGAAGTTAGAGCCTCCTTAAGTATCCGAAAAGCTTTTTCTTTTGTCTCATCCCAGTAAAACTTGGTGTCTCCCTGCTGAAGTTCTTGTAACGGACGTGCCTTGTTACAAAATCCTTTTATGAAACATCGGTAGTATGAGCACTGCCCGAGGAAACTTATCACATCACGAATGTGCTAAGGAGTTGGAAATTCTGTGATTGCCCTTACTTTATCTGGATCAGGACGGACACCATCTCCGTTGACTAGGTGCCCCAGGATTTTTATCTCTTTGGTGACAAAGAGGCACTTCTGTGATTGAGTCGGAGTCCTGTGGCCTGAACACACTTCAACACAGTTAACAGACAACTCAGATGTTCTTGTCGTCTAAATAGCAAAGACACATCATCCATGTAAGGTGTCGAAGCAAGTTGTCCATCATTCCAACGTGGCCGGAGCATTACATAATCCAAATGGCAATACTTTGAATTCATAGAGGCCGTCAGGTGTGATAAAAGCCGTCTTCTCCCTGTCAACTTTGTCAACCTCAATTTGCCAGTAACCTGTCTGCATATCCATAGTTGAGAAGTATGTAGCTCCTTTCAAGCAGTCTAAGGTGTCGTCAAAAAGTGGCAGTGGGTAGATATCTTTCTTTGTGATTTTGTTCAGTTGCTGATAGTTGGTACAGAATCGCCACATACCATCCTTCTTCTTTACAAGGACCACCGGAGACGACCAAGGACTCTCCAAAGGTTAAATAATATCATCTTGCAACATCTTCTCCACTTCCTCCTGAATTATCCGTCTTTCAGCTCACGACACTCTTTACGAACGCTGGCTAATTGGTGGATGATCCCCAGTATTTATACGGCGCCTTATCGTGGGCCATTTCGTCTTACTTTTCCCCTGCTGAGGTGTGAATGCACCTGAAAATTGAAGTAGTATAGTTAACACCCGCTGGTGTTGTTCTTTAGTCAGTCCAGGCCCTATTGGCAGTTCCACGTTTGTTTCCTCCAGCGTGTTGTCTGTACTAACAGCAGGGCATGGGTCTTCATTGATGATGTTGAGCTCACCATCCTGGATTGTTTCAACTGTCCCTATACACATTTCCTTGGGGATAATTTGTGACTGCTCATAACAATTAGAGATCCAAATCTCCTCGACCGCTGGTAATGCTTATGGTAGCCGCTGGTATGTAAATTTCCTTGGTGAGCCTGATAAACTTTTTACTATCAACAAGCAGTTCAGTTTAATCACTCATCTGTGTTTGTGACTAGAACTCTTCTCATTGCCAACGGTGGGATCGTCACATTGTCAACGGCAAATAACTTCCCAGAAAATTCTGTATTATGTGTATCTGTTGGAACAACTTCTTCAATTTGCAACTCAGATCTTCCACAGTCAATGATAGCTTGGGATGCCTGAAGGAAGTCCCATCCGAGGATGACATTGTGACTATCTTCTATTAACATGACAAATTCAAACGGTTGGGTCCTGTTGTTGATGGTTATACTTGCGACACAAGTTCCTGCTAGCCGGACGTACTTTCCATTTGCGACCTTCAGCACAGTTGCCCTAGAATCACAGAACATTGTCTTCTTTAGTGTGCGGCGGAAATTATACGACGCTCCTGAATCAACAAGTGCCCGGACAGGTTGCCCGTCGATGAGATTTCCCGACATCTTAGCGACTGTCGTTCATGGAGGATTTTCATCTGTGGTGGCCTTATTTCCGTAGATGGTTACCTCGCTTAGTTTTCCTGGGCACGGCGGCTTGGGGAGCGGTTGGTACCTCTGTAGGACGACGGTGAACGGCTGCGGCGCGTCGGGGAGCAACCTCGTCTAGGGTACGGTGATGGGCTTCTTCCGATAAGTCGACTGAACTCATCCGCAGGTGATTGCCTGGGATAGAACTGGTCTGATGGCTGACGTCTTGCGGCAAAATAATCATCAAATACTCGCCTTCTCTCTCTGCAGTAGCTTACGACATATCCAGGGCGCCCACAGTGGTGTGTTGTCTTCTGTCCTCCAGATGTCTGTTCTTTTGTGGGGCGTCATAGTTACCAGGGAAGTTGGTTGTGGCCGCGTCTACTGGTTCATAGGCTGCCATTTGGCGGCTGCTGCGTAAGTCATAGCAGGGCGGCGACACCATTTTTCATGTCAGGTGGGATTGGCGGGGCAGACAGGAGCTATTGCCTGAAATACCTCTTCCTCAGTGGTGATGGTGATGCAGCTGTTGCACAGGATACCTGGCACCTCCACCGAACAATGTCGCGTTGAAATGGAAGCAGGCTTGACTTCGAAGGCAACTGAACACATCACTTATACTGAAAGCATGTTTATTACGAACTTAACATACACGCAGCACTGACTGCCTCTCGGGCAGAGTTCTCTGCTATTTATACACAGACAGAATGTACCAGAAATTAGAACAGTTAACATAAGAAACAAGTAGAAATTACAAATGAACATAAGAAAGATGTAAAAAAATTCTGGAATTATTAATTACAAAGAAATAAATTTTTGCCGGTGGGCGGGATTGAACCGGCAACCTTCAGCACCGCTGTCAAGTGACGCTATCCCCTGTGCCATGCCGGCAGTCGATGT
The DNA here is from genome assembly GCA_026315105.1 of Locusta migratoria. NCBI lineage: Eukaryota > Metazoa > Arthropoda > Insecta > Orthoptera > Acrididae > Locusta > Locusta migratoria. Next base: position 39,083,779 of record CM048752.1, on the reverse strand, counting down.
ACGTGGTTTCTCGCGGCATTATCACATATTCAAGATTTAGTGAAAAATCAAACTTTAGTAACAGAAGCATGTAACATATAAACATTTCAGATTGATCAAACAAGAGACTATGTGTAATATGGAAGTACTATTTTACCAAAAGTGTAACATTACAGACCGTTAATTTTAATTGTGACTAAATATTCCCAGGATATCTTACATAAAGTACTTTGGAAAGCAAAACCGTCATCACATCAGAAACTGACTATTAGTTTACACAATAAACATTTCACAACTATAGCCTATGGCATCAGTAGATCATGTGCGCTATTCAATAAATTTGGTTTAGTATGAAAAATAGTCAGCTTACAAATCAATTCAAGGATTATCTTAAAATGAAAGTTTCTACCAATGGTTATTACAAGACTTTTATGGCTGTCATGTAATATCAGAAAATTTTCATATTACTTAATCAAAAGACTGTGCGAGACCAGAAAAATACCATCTTATCCAAAAACTTTGATTACATACAGTTAAACTTGATTGTCATCAATAGTCTCAATATATTTTGCACAAAGAACTTCAGAAACAATACTACCATCACAGAAACCCAATGAGTTTAAGGCCTCAGGCCCAGGTTCACACTCACCTCGAACTTAGTTCGCTCCCCAAGGAGAGCACTCCGGATTTGGTATACTGCTCGAGGCTTGTCGAACTCCGTTCGCTGTTCGATAATGCCATATTTATTTACACTGATGGTTCCAAGAGCACTGCCCGTGTCAGATCTGCCTTCGTCGTCGGGGACAACCGGTTCCAATACAAGCTCCCTGACCGGTGTTGGAGTTTCACGGCTGAGCTTTTTGCCCTCCACCAGGCTGTTTTGTACACCTGCCGCCACCGCGAACCTTTCTATGCCGTATGTTCGGACTCCCTTAGTGCCCTGCAGAGTCTTAAGGACCCTTTCTCGAACCATCCTGTCATGTATCGGATCCAACGCTCCCGCCAGTTGCTAGCTGATGACAGCTGTCACGTTTCTTTCCTGTGGGTCCCTGGCCACATGGGAGTGCCCAGGAATGAGACCGCCGACATAGCAGCCAAGGCCGCAGCTATTTTGCCTCGCATGGCTACCTTTTGCGACCCATCGGACGATGTTCAACGGGCTCTTCGCCGGAGTATCGTGTTGCAATGGCACAGTGCGTGGTTTTCAATGTACAACAATAAATTGACAACTGTAAAACCGATCCCGACCTCTTGGAGGATCTCCTCACGCCCCTCTCGGCGAGAGGAGGTCAGCCTGGCCCGGTTGCGGATCGGTCACTGCCGTTTCAGCCACCGTCACTTGCTCTCTGCCGACCCTGCACCGCTGTGCTCCTGCGGTGAACTGCTGACAGTGCGGCATGTTTTACTGACTTGTGTTAATTTTAATCATCTCCGTGTAGCCCTTCACTTGCCATCTACTCTGGAGGAAATTTTAGCTGATGACACACGAGCAGCTGCTCGAGTTTTGCGTTTTATCAACTTGGCCAACTTACCCAAGGATTTTTAACCCTTTTAATTGTCTTTTATCTTTCGTTTTTAGCCTCTTGTTGATGTTTGAGATCATAGCGAATCTATGTTCTTGGCTGGGCGCTAATGACCATAGAAGTTGTGCGCCGTAAAACCACAAAAAAAAAAAAAAAAAAAAAAAAAAAAAAAAAAACACCAATGAGTTTAAGCAATAAACATTCTTATAGTTTTCAGAAATAATGTGAAAGCATATCTGGATGCATAGTATGTAGTAAAACACATTTACCAAGAGACAGAATGAATAGAAAAATATGAAAAAGAGCTTAGCTTACTGAATGATATTGTAGTCAGTTTCATGAAAATATACCTCATTACTTTTCAGGTAACTTTGAATAGCATTCATAGTAGTGGCATAGAATAGTGTTTTTACAAAGCACCTAGGCCTACTGTCAGTGAATAATTTAAACTTGCACATTATCATTTACCAAAACTTCAAAAGAATCAACAGATGTCAAATAGTCTAGCAAAAGTTTATGAATTAAAGTCAAGAATATTGTACAATCCTGTTTAAGGCAAATAAAATTAATTACAATTCCAGAATCTGCTTGGGATTGTGTTTCAATTATTAGAGATCCCATACCAATAATCATTTGCCTATTTCATTTTACTGTACGGCGTTTCCACCACTCTGGGTATGATTTTTCCCCGCTTAATTCTCTCTTTTTCCATACAAAGTATTTTTCATAATTTTTAAATTCCTTTTCAGGAGTCAAATTGGGTAAGTTATAGTCAATTTTAGTTAAGACAGTATCATTCAAGTTTACATCCGTAGTATTGTGCATTTTCAACTTTTCACGGCGTAATGTATAGTCCATTAGATTTCAGGAATGCAGCCGCGTAAAATTCACTTCTTCTGCTGATATTTCGGCCGCGTACCTTCCGGCCGTCTTCAGAGTGAGTCGAAGACAGTCGACGAGGTGCCGGGCGCGGCCTTATAAGTCTGATCGCGGTGGCAATGCGTGTGCGCATCACAGATGCTGGTTTACTGTATATCGAAGTAGTCACACGCGTGCGCCCCCCGTGGCGGAAGCGCTCCAGTGTTCACTTATCGATATATGCTCGGCGGCGGCAACACCTTCACGTCTTCTCTGTGATTTCAATACTCCAAGTGCAGGGTTCCAAGCTTTATCTAAATCAACACCTTTATCTCTATTTAATAATTTGTTGGCCAGTCTAATTTCAACAGCTTTCTTAAATATAGCATTCCAAAACGAAGATATGGGTGTCAAAATCTTCACATCACTATAGTTCATGGAATGGCCAGTTTCTATGCAATGTTCAGCCACAGCTGACTTGTCTGGCTTTAATAGGCGAGTATATCATCTGTGTTCAACGCATCTCTCGTGGACAGTGCGTATTGTCTGGCCTATATATGAATTATCACAATATCCGCAAGGGATCTGGTACACACCTGACTTGCGAAGCATCAAATCGTCCTTTACAGACCCGAGCAAGGCTGCAATCTTCACTGGTGGCCGGAAGATAACCTTAACATGATGTTTGTCGAGAATGCGGCTTATCTTTGACGAAAGAGTGCCCACGTAAGGTAAGAAGGCTCTTGATCTATAACTATTATTTTCGTCTTCTTCTTCTACGTCGTGCGCTTGCATTCTTGGACTCACATCGAATGCTCTGCGAATCTGTTGCTGCAAATATCCATTTGCTATGAAAATGCGCTTCAGGTGTGTGAGCTCTTCCTGCAAGTTGTCATTGTCTGATATACAATGTGCTCTGTGCACCAATGTCTTAAGGACCCCTGCGGTTTGTGAGGGATGATGGCAGCTACTGGCATGTAGATACTGATTCGTATGGGTTGGTTTCCGATATACTTTATACTTTTACGCGGCTGCATTCCCGAAATCTAATGGACTATCTGTAGTATTATTTTTAAGACAATATAGTTTGATCAACATCTTACCTGCCTTCAACATTGTCAACATTAACATTTCTAAATCCTTCGTCATTAGCATTAAGATTTCTATTTTCAACATTTACCTCTTCAATATCCTTCTTAGTACACAATTTATCTGCTTCATTACTCTTTTTCACAAAATCCCTACTTTCAACATTATCCTGTATAGTATTATCATTACAAAGCATAATATTCTCATCATCATCATAAACATCAACATTAACATTGTTAATACTTCGTTCTCTACACAACTTGACAGATATATCATTACTGTCAACATAATCCTTACCACCATCAGAGCTACTACTTCCAAAATATAAAAATGTCAACAGTTTTATGATTTTCAGTAGGTAACCTTTTACAAAAAACATTAGATACCTCACCTGTGTCAACATGAACATTATCTCTTACCTCAACAATACAATTGTCACACTCTGGTAATATGTTATGGCTTTCAGTAGCATGCACAAATTCTATGTTACCATTATCACTGTTTTCATTAAAATGTGTATTACCATACTTATTGTCTCTGTTTCTTTGCCACCCCCCTCCCCCCCCCCCCCCAAATCCATCTATTACAGTAATTAGACCTTTGACTTTCACCAAAATTGTCAATTTTATACACAAAATTAAAAAAATTCATCTATATCATTATCAAGAGCATGTATGAAGTCCCATTGTAAATTCTTTGGCAGCCTAGTTTTTAACACATGAATTTGTGTCCTAACACCTAACGGACAATCCAAATGAATCAGTGTTTACCTCTTTTTTGCAAAAATCAAGCAGTCCCCCCTGGTTTTCCTTTGAAAGCTAGTCCATTTATGAATCTATTTTTAACAAATTGTTGTTCACTTTCTGACCAAAACTTATTTAAAAAACTTTCTTTAAATTCTTCAAAATTTTTCCAAAGATTTCTGTTTTTATTAGCCCAGCTTAACGCTTCACCATTTAAGTGATATTTAACATACTTTAACTGATCTGCATCACACATACCTTCAATAAAATTATTTTCACAGCTTAAAATAAAATCTACAGGGTGCAAATAATTTTCTGGAAATCTTCTTACAGGCGTTTCAGACCATACACCAAAATTATGAATGATATTTGTTACAAGATCATTTTTCACAAATTTACATGATAAAGTTTTAACCTTTTCCCTATTAACTTTTTAAACAAAGTTTGCACTTTCAACTGTCTGTGCTGCTGATTCTACATTATGAAAACAACTCGCATAGTAATCACTTATTACGCCTAACCCTGAGTTCATATTTTCATAGTTTGTTTTGAAATCAGTATCTTCACACGAAACTTTAAGTTCATCTATTAGTTCGTCTTTAATTAGATTTTATTGGTCTGTTAACTTTTTTAATAATTTATTTTCCAGTTTGTTAAGTACTGATTGTAGTATGTCCAAAGCAAAATCCCCTTTCTACATTAGACACTTTAATATTTTCTTTATCATTATCCATGTTGAATAAACTGTACACACTTTAACAAAATCAGCTACAGCGTCCTTTTTAACAAATTATTTTATCTTGAATCCCATACCAGTTAAATTTATTACGATTTCATCCATAAAACATGTGTACATGTACCTTTTCTTCTTCATATTGCTTCTTTGTGGATCCTGAAACATTGACATATTTGTAGGTTTCCAAAAATCGACAGTTTTTCCCAGACTGAATGCACCATGTATAATAGTTTTTTATATAATAATAATAATACTATTATACTAAAACCATTATTTTAGTATACTTCACCTTTGGTTGTTCAGTGGTAGATGTTTTAATAGCTCGCTTGCCTATAAATCATCATGATAATAATAGGACACCAGGTTTTTCCAAGTCATGGAATTAACCATAAATGTGAAACGTTTTATTTTAAGTATATTTATTTATATTCTTGATGAAGCACAAATAGAAGTACATCTTTAAGATGTGTTCTACATGTTGACAAAAGCAAGACTGCTTCACAACTAACTTCCATACTGACTCAAGACTAAGTTATTACTGATCTAAGACTGTCCGTGTTCACGCCAATTGCGCGTATTAATACCTACTATCATTTTGAGAACATTCTTGAACACAGAAGTTTACAAAGTTTTATATTTAATAATTTGTTCATGAAACATAAATACATTGTTCATCAGGAAAATAGAAGAAAAATTGTGACAAATGTAATAGTAAGATTTCACATCAAAACAAAACAATATAAAAGATCGTAAGTAAATAACAATTAGTGTAGTAGTGTAGTGTTATTTAAAATTTGTAAATCAAAGCAACTATAAAATTCTACAGTCAGCAAAGTATTAAATTACGATCAATACATTACAGAGGACTTCAGATATTGTTAGTTATTAATTTCATTAACAAACACATTGTTATTTATCATCACAATTTTCAATAACTAATTAATTTAGTTTATTAAAAAGACCCAAGTAATGAAAGTCTTACTGACTTGATTAGAATGGGTGATTAAGCACGTGGCAGTTTGTGCAGTCTTTCTGAGTGCTTGTAGGGATTTCTTGATTATGTAGTAGTAACTTGAAGTGTACCTGTGTAATTCCTCGCCACTTTGCGTAATTTCAACTGCATTCACTCATAACACATCTATATTAATAACAGATTTGTGGGTTATCACTCCAAAGTGTCCCACACCACCCAGAGTAGCCTTCTGCCGTCCTCTAAAGCTCTGCAACATCCTCGTCCAACCTTACAACATCCCAAAACCACCCTCCCTACTTAATGGTTTCTATCCCTGCAACCGATCCTGCTGCAAAACCTATGCAATGCATCCTCCTACTACCACATACTCCACCCCCACCACAGGAAAAAATTATTCAAGGCAGGGCCACAGGCGACACAACACACATCATATGTCAACTGACATGTGTCCTGTGCAGCCGTTTATGTTGGTATGATTACCAACTGGCTGAGCGGATGAATGGTCACAGACACACCGTTTGCCTGGGGGACACCCAATATCCTGTGGCAGAACATGCCCTCCGGCATGACTCCAGGGACCTTGGCACATGTTACACCACACATGCCATTTGGATACTACCAATTAACACCAATCCCTCAGAGCAACGAAGATGAAAACTTGCCCTCCAACATGTTCTCTCCTAAATCTACACTAACCCCTCCCCCACCTCCATCCTCAATTTGCCTATCCATTATCCCTTCCTTAGTTTCTTCTTCTTCTTCTCCTCTCTCTCTCTCTCTCTCTCTCTCTCTCTCTCTCTCTCTCTCTCTCTCATGTATATACATAAAAAATAGATGAAGTTCACTTAACAGGCGAAGGAGCACAGGCAGTGATAGCAACAAATAAACACACAGACATACACATACAAACGCTAGCTTTCGCAGCCTAGCTGCTTCGTCAGGCAGAAGGGAGTGGGTAAGGAGTCATTCCAATCCCGGGACAGGAAAGACTTACCTTGGGGGGAAAAGAGGAGGGTAAACAAATACACACACACACCCACACATTTACACAGATGCAAGTACACTTAGGCAGACATACTGTAGAAAGCAAAGCTTTGTTCCCTCTCTCTTACCTTAAGAAGGAACCCAGTCCCGAAGCTTGTTTTATTTTCATCCTTTTTTCTTTCTGTGTGTGACTATCGGCGGTACAGCAGTAAGGTTAGTACTGGCTAGCCAATCTATCTCTTTTGAACAATAATTTATCATCTCTGTGGAGAATTTCCATCATTAATCGAAACTAGGTTTCTGGCATTTTAGAGTTGTTGAACAAATAGAGTGGATATACTTTCAATTGGGGCACAATAGGTGAGCCAGAATTATGAGGTTTGTGGATTTATTAGAGCAATGTATAAAGTGAGTATGCAGGGTGTCATTGGCACAGTGGAAAGGTTCTGGGAAAGGCCAGAGGACTTCAGACACTCCACGAGCCACCTCTTCATGTGTGGCAGAGGGTACTTTGCGTACGATTGTCACTTCCTTCTGTTTCAGTTGTGTATGGTTTGGGGGAAAATTATTACCTACATACCTCTGTTGGGTCCTAATCACTCTGGTCTTATACTTGTGGTCCTTTAGCAAGATGTACATAGGTTCAGGCAGTATGTTGCTTGACTTTTCATGAAAAATATTCTCTCAGAACTTTGGCAGAAGCCTGAACCATAATACATAATGCCTCTCTTCAGTGTCTGACACTGGAGTTACTTAATTAACACTGTGACACTTTTACACTTACTAAATGAATCCATAATGAAGCATGCTGCACTTTGTTGAATCCTCTCCACGTCCTCTATTAACCCTGCCTCTTACAGATCTCACCTTGATGAGCAGTTCTCAAGTGCTGACCAAACAAGAGTTTGGTAACCTACCTACTTTGTTGATGGACTCCCTAAAGATTCTTCCAATGAATCTCTGTCTGACATCTGCATTACCAACGGTTGGTTTTATATTGTCATTCCATTTCAAATTGCCCCTTATGTCTACTCCCAGATATTTTATGGGAGTAACTACTTCCAGCATTTGTCTGCTATAACGTAATGATATAATAAATGATCCTTCTTTCTATGTAATCACAGCACTTTACACTTGTTTGTGTTGAGACTCAGTTGCTATTCCCTATTGTATGCATTAAAATTCTGCAGATCCTCCTGCATTTCCCTACCATTTTCCAGTGTTGCGATCTCTTGATAAAATATAGCATCATCTACAAAACTCTTTGGTAATCGTTCTGACCTCAGTCTTCAGTAACCTACTGTTCTGTGTGTGTGTGTGGGGGGGGGGGGGTGCACATGTTTCTGTATGCATATACATGGTTCTCTTCCTTCAGTTACTGTTCTCCTCTACCACGTGATGAACAAAGTGCGAGCATATGGAGTATAAATTGAACTGTGTGACTGGGTTAAAGAGTTTTTGCTAGTAGTCAACCCCTGTAGCTCAGGTAGCAGCATTGCTGACTACCGTGCAGGAATCCCAGGTTTGATTCCTGACAGGTGACTGGGTGTTATGTGTCATCATCATCGTCAGCATGCAAGTTGCCGAAGTGGCGTTAACTGAAAAGTCTTGCACTAGGCGGCCGAACAATCCCACATGTAATCTCCTGACAAAAAATGCCATACAATCATTTCATTTGATTTCATTTAACTGACGGAACACCAACATGTCATTATGAACAGGGAGAAGTGTTCAGATGTGAAAGTGATTTATGGTCTGCCCCAGAGGAGGTGCTTTGCACAATATACACTTCTGGTCATTAAAATTGTTACACCACGAAGATAATGTGCTACAGATACGAAATTTATCCGACAGGAAGATGATGCTGTGATATGCAAATGATTAGCTTTTCAGAGCAGTCACACAAGGTTGGCACCTGTGGCAACACCTACAACATGCTGACATGAAGAAATTTTCCAACCGATTTCTCATACACAAACAGCTGCTGAACAGCATTGCCTGGTGAAACGTTGTTGTGATGCCTCATGTAAGGAGGAGAAATGCGTACCATCAAATTTCTGACCTTGATAAAGGTCGTATCGTAGCCTGTCGTGAATCTGATTTATCGTATCATGACATTGCTACTCGCATTGGTCGTGATCTAATGACTATTAGCAGAATATGCAATCGGTGAGTTCAGAAGGGCAATATGGAATGCCATGCTGGATCCCCATGGCCTCGTATCACTAGCAGTCGAGATGACAGGCATCTTATCCGCATGGCTGTCACGAATCATGCAGCCATATCTTGATCCCTGAGTCAACAGATGAGGACGCTTGCAAGATGACAACCATCTACACGAACAGTTTGATGACGTTTGCAGTAGCGTGGACTATCAGCTCGGAGACCATGGCTGCAGTTACCCTTGATGCTGCATCGCAGTCAGGAGCACATGTGATGGTGTACACAATGATGAGCCTGGGTGCACAAATGGTAAAACCATTTTTCGGATGGATCCAGGTTCTGTTTACAGCATCATGATGGTCACATCCGTGTTTGTTGACATTGTGGTGAACGCACATTGGAATCTTGTATTTGTCATAGCCATACTGGCATATCATATGGCATGATGGTGTGGGTGACATTGGTTACATGTCTCGCTCACCTCTTGTTCTCATCAATGGCACTTTGAACAGTGGCCATTACATTTCAGACGTGTTACAACCCATGGCTCTACCCTCCATTTGATCCCTGCAAAACTCTACATTTCAGCAGGATAATGCATGACTGCATGTTGCAGGTCCTGTACGGGCCTTTCTGGATACAGATAATGTTGTACTGCTGCCCTGGCCAGCACATTCTCCAGATCTCTCACTAATTGAAAATGTCTGGTCAATGTTGGCCGAGCAACTAGCTCGTCACAATAAGCCTGTCACTACTCTTGATGAACTGTGGTATCTGTACTGTGTGCATCTGTACCTGTACACACCATCCAAGCTCTGTTTGACTCAATGCCAAGACGTATCAAAGCCGTTATTATGGTCAGAGGTGGTTGTTCTGGGTACTGAATTCTCAGGATCTATGCACCCAAATTGCGTGAAAATGTAATCACATGTCAGTTCTAGGCTAATATATTTGTCCAATGAATACCCGTTTATCATCTACCTTTCTTCTTGGTGTAGCAGTTGTCATGGCCAATAGTGTTCATAAATTACCTTATTGATAACATTGGAAGTTCAATGAAGCTTTTTGTGGATGCTGCTGTAGTTCATCGAGAAGTCACAAAACTGGAAATGGGTAGCAAAATGCAGGAGGATCTGCAGCGTATCAACACATGGTACAAAGAATGGCAATTGACCCTCACATGAACAACTATAAAGTGCATTTACATAGAAAGAAGGATCCTATGCAACAGCAGAACAAACACTGGAAGCAATTATATATGTATTGATTTGAAATGGAACAACCATATGAAATTAATTGTGGGTAAGGCAGTTGACGATATGATTTTCATTGGAAGGATTCTCAGAAAATGTAGTCCATAATAATAATAATAATAATAATAATTTATTTGTCTGTAGATCATATTTACAATGATATTAGACAAGTAATGTTGTTAATTTTATATAACATAAGAAAGAAAGAAAATTTTATAAATATTTATAAATATAACATGTGGTATTTAAGTATTAGAAATTTAGTGAAAAGACACAGTCCACTTCTCTGTTTCCAGCACTACATCAGTTCACCTTTAAATTACAAATTTTCTATTAAATACTCCTTCACATTATACCAGCATCCAGAGATGAGATGTTCCTTTAATTTTCTTTTGAAGGCACTACGTTCCTTTATGCATTTGATGCTAAGAGGCAGTTTGTTGAAGAATCTGCATCCTGCGTTTATAGGATCCCTATCTGTCATGTTTAGCCTTTTGCTGAAAAAATGGCATTGTTCTTTAGTTCTTGTATTGTGGTTATGAATATCATGAATATCCATAAAAAATGAAGTAGATTATGAAACATATCTTCACCTGATGCCCGAGTTTTGCTCATCAGTGTGAGGTCTGTACCAAATAGGGTTGATAGAAGACGTGGACAAGATCCAACAGAGAGCAGCACACCTCATTACACGCTCACTTAATAACCATGATAGCATCATATACAGGATTAGGTAACTCTTGTGGCAGACACTGCAAGAGAAAAATTCTGTATCAATATACAGACTTCTGTCAAAGTTCCAAAGACACACATTTCTCGAGGAGTAAAGCGATATATAGCTTTCTCCTATGTACATCTCATAAAAAGATAACTTGGGTAAAATTAAAGAGATTAGAGCCCACACAGATGCATACTGGCAATTGTTTTTTGCTCAAACCAAATACAACTGGTGGAGGTAACAGACGTGCAACAAGAGCATTTACCCTTGGGCACATCTGTTTCAGGTTCAGTAGCCAAAATCATTATGAATTCTAGAGAAAAATATATAAAAACAAATACAAGTTATATCATCTGATCTTATAGTTACAGGTATGCATAATATGTATGATACATGAATCCCAGAACATAGTATTGAGGAAGATCGGTTAGTAATCAATACACTGTGCTCGCATTTTGGAGGACAGTGGTCCAAATGCACATTGAAATGTTTTACTATATTCTGTTTAAGTAATCACAGTTCCTTTCTACCACTTCCACTTAGCTTTTCAACATTACGATGTATGGGGGTTCTGCTTGCCGCAAATTTATTCACCTGGGGCATTGTGGTAGAAATAAATACTTGTTACGTACAATTTTTCAGTGCTTCTCCACCAAAACATTACAAATTCAAACTTGCAAACAACAACAACAACCAACAACAACAACAACAACACAGACTGACATAGATTCCAAAGCACTTTGCGAAAGCCAGAACTGGAACTCCCCCACACAAGGCGGTGAGGCAGATATATAACATCCGCAATAATGACCTTACATTATGCATTGTTCATAACAATTGAATATAGTAATTTACACCCCCACACAAGGCGGCGAGGCAGATATATAACATCCGCAATAATGACCTTACATTATGCATTGTTCATAACAATTGAATATAGTAATTTACAATGAACAAACACACAAAGGAAACATTTCATGTACAAAAAAATAGTCACAATATAAAATGAAAACTATAGATACAATAATTTTACAAGCCACATATCATTTTAAGACTTAATCAGGCTACTTTTTGTTTGACAACAAACCAAAATGTTAAATGTCAATTAATTAGTTAACGAGTACATCATACATGATCCTAACATATACTGAACTATCACATATCTCGGCCATTCTAAAAACAAGTTCAAAATCTCACATCAATCAATATATACAAAGAAATACAATATAGGAATTTCGACTATTACATTAATTAACACAATTAGCTGGTCAATACAACTTGTTTATGAGCCTAACATATATACAATGCTATTTATTTTAATGTCTTTATGTTTTACAAAAGTTTGTACCCTTCGCCTGTCTATTTATTGAAATAAGGTACAATGACAAAAGTATTGTTTATAGAACTGTCTGGAAACGTCTTATACAAGTCTCAAAATTAATTAAATCTATCACTTGTTTTTATCACAGTATCACCACAGTCTAATACATACAGTCGCGACACTCACTGCTGTGAAAGCTGTTACCGCCGGACACTTGGAGCGACACTAGCGCTCCAAGCGGTCGTAAAGCCGGCTGTCCCTTAACGCCGTATGCGACACATTAATAATGCCTGCTTGTAATTACATTTGTGTGATTTTCTAAATATTGTATATATTCTTGCATTCCAAGCTTTATTTAAGTATCTTGACACATGACTGAGTGTAAAAGAAACAAACCGAGCAAAAACTCGTTGTGATCGGACACAAACTGCAATTGTGCAATATGTTACGAAATAATTCTTTAGAAATTGCCTGCAGCTTACCTTGGCGGTAGTGATAGATAAACATAGTATTTTGTGCAGACAAGCCTATAATATAACTTATAAGCGTCAGTTGAATATTAACAAATGTAAATTTAGTAAAAACTCGTGAATAAACTGACGCTAAACATATTTATGACGAAATTCTTCAGGCATTGCACCTTACTTTGCTAGTAAACACAGTATTTCGCACATGAGAAGCATGTAACTGACCTTCCCGGTGTTAAAAGGTGCGAAACAATGTTTTTCCCCTGCTTTTTAGTTATGAGAACACCCACTGGCTATGAAACTTTCATCTAATATAATTTTGCTACGAGGTTATTTCATTTATATGATATTTTAAGATAATATTACGTCGATTACACGACAGTCTAAATGTCATATTATATGAATGATCCTGAGTCATTATATGGTTCGAAGATGAGTGAGGAGTGGGAGGGGGCGTGGCGACAATCGTCTGTAAAATAAGACGGCTCTGTGGTTTCAGATAAATAGGTTCATATGTTAGACTGTGGTTTCCATTAGATAAAAGAAAACATTTAACCTTTCAAACATTAATAACGGTAACAATGAACACTTCTTTTTCATACATTTCTTATAAATTTGCCTCATTAGTGAATTACTTTCGAATGCCCAGACAAAAATGTTTCTAGCTGTGATGTAGCAGCAACCACAGTCTTAATATTACTTTCATAACACAGTTTAATTTCTTCCGCCTTTATATTATCGCGTCTTTGCGGTAGTTTCCTCTTTATTCCCAGTTTCGGTGGTTTGTTTGGAACATCGAACAATGTAGGCACAGCATTCCACACCAGCTTCTTCCGTTCATCATTCATGAACTGGTTTGCATCGAAGTGTAGCGAGCAGAACTTCACATTATCATGTAAATACGCGGCAACTTTATCCAAAAGATCTTGTCTGCTATTTATAAGCCATTTCTTGATCCTAAAAAGAAATAATCTTCAATATGTGTCACAAGATAATTGTAAATAAGCATTACCGAATCTTGATGTCACATACCTCTCAGGCTCTATAGGAAACCTAAAGAATGATAAATGAGATGTATTCTTATTGTTGTTGTTGCTGCAATTTATAGCACTACACACGCTTCCCTTCGTAAAAACCATTTCGTACACCAAAACACACAACAAACACGCGTCTCGTATACGATACAGAGCAACATGGCTTTACGTCCGCAAGGAGCGCTGCAGTTGCCTAGTATAACAAAAATCAGCGGTAGTGTCGCAATTGTATATATTAGACTGTGGTATCACCGAGACACTGTCCAACACTGATTCCTAGACTGGCTATTTCGTTTATAACTTCACACGCAAAATATATCACTATTACACCACACGATTCTGGGTCCGACACAGACGGTATCGTACAATAACATTGAGATGAGAGGTCCAGCAGTATCGTCACAAGATCCATCATCAACATTTAGGATTTCTGTTTCCCTCTAATCACTCAAAATTGCTGAGATGGTTCCCTTGAAAGAACTGAATGAGGTGGCACACTGGCTAACACATAAGACATTATATTTCTTGGAGTAGTTCACATCTGCCACTAGCAATCCAGATTTTTATGTATACCCCTAAAACACTGTGAGCAAATGCCACAGTCACGGCAGTCCCCATGCTTAACAAAAATAAGAACTTCTGCTCCATCTTGAATGAACATGTTGTCGGTGGGATGTTAAATCCTAATCTTTCTTCTTTCTTTCCATGGAAAGAGTTTGGCTAATGTCATTTATTGTTGTTGAAACATTCTGAACTTGTGCCCTGTCTTTAATGGACTCAGTATTTATGGGCTGTTGAAGTTTTCCATATTTTCTCTTCTTTTCCTTTTCTTCCTTCTATTCAAACAAAGTTTAACAATTATACAAAGACATAAATAATAGACACAAAACCCTTAAGTTTATATGAACAATTTTCTATATATAAGCATTAAAATGGCATTCACAACCATACAGTAAAGCAACAGTAAAACACACACACACACACACACACACACACACACACACACACACACACACACACACACTGTTGATACAACCTCAAAGCACCTAGAATCACAAAAAAAAAACTATACTTAGAACATGCTAAACACAATACAATTCTCACAATCATATCTGCTTATCAAGATAAACTAGCCACTATAAAATATAGTATTAAAATGAGTACAAAGAAACATAGTAGAAAACATGAGAGGGAAATCTCTCTCTCTCTCTCTCTCTCTCTCTCTCTCTCTCTCTCTCTCTCTGTCTCTAACACACACACACACACACACACACACACACACACACACACACACACACACACACTGTTGTGTTATGTTTCTTGCATAACTATAATATGACATATTATTGATTGGTTTCATAAATTAACACTGTTTACAAATGGAAAAACATATAACAAAACAAAATAGTGTTAATTGTTTACAGTAGAGTTGGTCAACCTATTATTCTTGCATATTTCCAGTAGGCCAAGTTAGTATTTAATGCCGGAACGATGATACTTTTTCACCATTATGAAAAATTGTACACATTGTTTAATGTCTTCCATTTTCTTCAGTCCTATAGGACTTTCATATCCTTGTAACAATTTTTATTTGGCAACTGTGGCTTCTTTCTCTGATCATATTTCAAGGAGAAGTCATTGGTTTGAGACCCATTAATGAATTCCATTTCTTCTACAACTCCTGGCATCATTGATTTATAATAGAAATGGTGTGATATTGAAATATTTAGTAATACCTTGTCGTCCTTCTAATATCTTGTTTTGTTGTCTCATTGGGAAAGCAAGTCATTTTATAAATTGAAGGCCATCACCATTTGAAGTCTATTATTTCATCTTCATCCGCCAAGTGCATGATTAAATTACAGTTTGCAGTTACTATAAACATATGAATTGTGTAGGTTCTCTGTACTTTCTGAAGAGCACTCTATATTCCCTCAAGTACTCCATAACATTGCAGGAATGAATGACTGAAGATAGGGGAAAATGTTCTATCTTTTCAAAGTGGTATAATTTCACAACTGCTAAATGCAGATGGATCATTGTGTTTTGTTTGTTCTGTCCTGGGCTGTTATTGTAAAACAAAAGTAAGTTTTTCACAGCTTTTCATCGATGTAGATTAATAGAAAAGTTCAAATTTCATTGTGTTTTTCCTTTGCACCCCTTCATGATAAAGCTAAAAACAGATGGCTTTGTTTGTAGATTATGATACAAAATACTGCAACAGTCAACTGGTGCAAGTAGAATAGCTCTTGCATATGGACAGGAGGACATTAAACATTTTGCATAGTGTAGTCAAAATGTAAATTAGTAGTTCCAGGATCATTTTTATTGTCTTTTTTGCTTATTGTAGAGCATCATAAAACTTCTTAGGTAATTGGATATGGACAATATTTTATGCTACTGTTGCTCGCTTTTTGGCCTCATTGAGTGTTTTGACGTAGTCTTTAACATCAACTCTTTGCAGGTGTATGTAGTGTCTACTTTAGGTCTTCTGAAAGCTAGTGAAAACTTTTCACAACATACTTTGTTATAGTACCCATATTTCACTGGTGAGTTAGGATGTGTGGCAATAAAGAAGTTGGTGCATTTTTTCACAGGTATCTCATAGTCTAGGTATTGCAGCTGCCATAAGGACTTTCCTTAATGTGGAATGATCTAATGCGATCTGTAATTTTCATAATTTCCTCTGACACACAGCAGTAACAGTCTTGCATTTCCCTCTTCCCTCTTTTGGAGTATTCCAACTACACAGCACTTTGTGAATCCTTTTAACTCTGGCATAAGTTACTGCATAAATATTTATAAAATCTTTTCTGCATACCTCAAACCCTTTTCCTTCAATGAGACAAAGTAGGTAAAAGATTTTTCAGACCTACACACCTTCTCACTTCTTGGGCAATGTCTTTTTACATAACTAGCAATGATCAGTTCTTGCAGGAAAAGGTCCTGGTCATTTTGCATTTAGTGTTCAGCAAATGTGCAAAAGCTTGAAATCTGTGGTCTTCTACAATAACACTAAAACAGTCTCTTGACACTCACAGTTTTCTCGTGTCAAGTTTTTCAGAATTGCTTTGCCTGTATATTCACACGTTGCTCTCCATGAATTTTAGCTTCCTTCATAATGTTTCTTTGATAGTACAAAGAATGTTTCACCATTTTCACCTCATAACTGTTGGTACACACCACTTCACTCATTTTCAAAAGACTACTAATATCAACAATGACAATAGGGTCATTCACAAAGATAAAAACTGAATACTTCCAATGTAGCATCAACAGCATAAATATTTAGGAAGTAAAAGTATTACTGAAGTTTAGTTAAAATGAACCGAGGAAAAGTAAAAACACCATGTAATGGGTGTTACAGAAATTGAATATGAACTTTTGCATGGTTAATAGAAGTTGTAAAAATCCTTGAGTTCAATGAACTGAAATTAACAAGCTTTTCATGGATATTTATTAAAGGCTCTGTGTACATTTCTGCTTAACTGATTTCATTTTTAAAATAAAATGTACTGTAACAAGTTTTACATGAAATGTAATGGGTACTATATTGTGTGAATATGTATTTTTTATTCAAATGATTAACAACATTTCTTTCTGTTTTCTTTAACATAAGGCATTTACAATTTCATCTAACCAAATTTCTGTTTACTGGCAATTTACATTATAATAATGAAATATAATCCTTTACTTTAATTATCAGGTAATACTCTTCAACCAGCTCAATTCATTTACTTGTATAGCTTATAATAAACTGGTTAAATCAAGACAGATATTTTAGTACACTATTTATAATTATATTTATGCATCTTCACTTTCACTATATTCACAATACAGTCTGTTTCCTTGTGACTTGATGTCAGGTGTTGATAACTTACTGACAGAATTTTACAAAGCAAATGTCATTTCTCGCAGCCTAGGTTTTTTCTCATTGGCAGAAACTCTCAGGAGCATAATTTTAACGACCTCTTCATCATCAGCTTGGCTCTAGCATATTTCAAAATATCGGAATTTTTTTCTGCCTTTTGATGTCAAAGACCTTGTTTGAGTTTAAAACAGAACTTCAGATCTATCATTCCTGTACACGAGATGGGAGCCCCTTACATTTTACTTGTCATTATTCCAACATTTAGAATCCCCAGAATCTGTGGTATCATACACTTCCTCATACTTTTTTGTTTGTTTGTAAATCTATGGGACTTAACTGCTTGGTTATTAGTCTGATCATACTTAATCACCATCTTGTAGGGTTACTCTTTATCACATTTATCCATTATGTTAGAATAGTGGCAGTTTTAGAAGCTAGCAGTGTCGGCACATAATATGTATTCACTGGTTCAGTGAACCCCTGGAAAAAAGATCATGGAACAAATAAGTAAATAAAATAAAAAGTGTTTTTAAACTATCATTCTTCATTTTATTCTTCTATCAGATCATTTTACATGCACATTCCAAGTATTTTTATCACATGAGAAACATTTTAGACACACAAAAGTCGTAGTGCGGCCACTTAATATAGCCTGCAGTGGCCACAGCGTTGCAATTTCCATGCACAGATGAGGTTCACATTCTCTGCTGAACCCACTAGAGGCAGCACTTTTTCCGCTCCCGCAGCAGGGAGGGGTGAGGGGAGATGCCGCTTTTAACATTGACATTGGGGCTGGTACAGATGCCAGCTCCTGGAAACTTGAGCTCTGACAGTTACGCACGAATGGTCCTGAAGGACAGACAATGCAGCTACTGCACACCTTGCCTTGCACATCGGCGAAGCCTCCATTAAGGCAATAATTTCCTTTTTGACAGATATGGGAACAACAATGACTTTTGTATTGTTACTTGCCACATATATTTGGACATTTTAGCAAATGTCACAATTTCATGGGTAAATAATAACATTATTAATTTCGTGCTCTTTGTCGTAACAAATATTTAACTTGTTTGAAAAGATGTGGAAGAGAGTAGACTTTGCGCATGCATAAGGTTAGGAAGGGGTGCTACTTACAGTGTCACATGACCCAAAGGTAGCTTGTCTCTTCATCATAACAGATTCCTCTTGTTACAGTCACTTACCAGTGTAATCATTTACTTACTGTGTTCTAGTGTTCATGTGCATATTAATATGTTCTTGGTGTTCATTATCAAAGAAAAATGAACAACATTCATATATTTTAGAAACAAATTACTCAGCTTTAGGCTTGGGAGACAAGTGTGAAATAAAGACGCTTGGTAGGCTGACACCTCAGTTCGAGTTGAAGCAAGCGCAAACAATCTGAGGTAATGAAAAACGAAAATATGTGTAAATACGGGGGGCAAACTGGGGCACGTTTCCCTGGCGCCACTCACAGAGGTGTGCCAAATTGAAAATTGTCTCTGTGGACGCTGAGCAGTGGGGGGGGGGGGGGGGGGGGGCACTATTAGGATCTACCACTGAAAGAAGTGAAAGTGAACCCCCTGCCATCTGAAGCACCAACTGCCACTGGAAACTAGTGAGCCCTTGTGATTCTAACAGGGTGGAAAATGGTGGCAAGATTCCATATTAGGTGTATCTTTCACATTGTCCTATCTTTTGTCTATAAACTCTACATTGTCTTCCACATTGTGTGTGTCTACATAAATACATTGAATACCCTTCAAGATACTTGCCACATAGCTATGAAGCTCTTTAGCTGTGATGTAAATCCTTCTGGATTTAACAGCTGTCCAGACACAGCTCTTTACAGTATCGCCTAATCCGTCCTCTGCTCCTTTGCCATGCAAACTGGGGAATGGGTGAAGCCCATTCAGCTTTTACTTCAATCTCTGTTTTATGGAAAGTGATTTGTAAGTCTACTTTCTTTTGAATTGCCCTACACAATTATCAGTAAATATGAGTACATGTTGTAGTGTAGCAGGTTTCAACTGAAGATATCGAATAAATTTGTCTTGTGGGGACTGTCAGCTTATGAAGGCAGTTACTGTCCTAAGAACTCTTTTTGTACAGGTTCTGGGCTGCCCCCTGCACAGTGATTGACAGTCGTGGAGAACCGTATATTGGCAAGGAGCAATCAAGTCCACAGTAGATGTGCCATATCTAACTAACAGTATGTAATATAGCTTTAGTTTATCTAGTTGGAGAATTAGTCATTCAGACACAGATCGTCCTACTGTAATGATCAGATATGTACTAGGAGGGTTCAGAGCTACAATAAAGTCTTCAATAATTAAAACTTTTCATAGAATCATTTAAACAGATTTAGTATTTATTTCCATATGAAGCAGTTTGGACATGAAAAGGTGATTAAAATTATAAAAAAGGATAACTTGGGACTCCTTATGGGCATTGCATAGCTGGATCCATAAATTTGGAGTTAACTTATTAAAAAAGAAGGAGAAGAACCTTCAAATAAATAAAAAGGGAAAGTGTTGATCTCAGAAACTTGAGATACATTGTCACAATACAATGTTTTATTTTCATAGCTTTGATTGTTGTTGTTGTTGTTGTTGTTTAGAGGGGACTAGACTACGTGGTCATCAGTCCCCTCATAGCTTTGATGTGTTTCACATTGGTGCTGAAGAAAGGTCCAGGCTGCTCACTTGTTGTGTGTCAAATCAGTATATATTGATTTCACTATAGGGTCATTCCATCTCAAACCAGCCAGTTTTAGAAATAGTCCCTACCTGACCGTTTCCAATTTTGTTAAAATTTTCACAATAGCTCCAGGTACATGTCCATGGAAGTTTTGTCAAGTTTGAGTGAAATACATGCTGTATGTTTGGCTGTAGGCCCATCAGCATAGAGGTCGGTCAGCTGATGAGCATATTTTTGTGGAAAAGTCATGACAGCTCTTTATAAACTAACTAGTGAGAAATTTGGAAATTGGTATTTCCACTCAACTTTTTGTGCGAAGTTCAAATATAACATGGAAAAAAATCACTGAGGAAGCACATTTTCCCCGATGGCTCCTCAAAGTGTGCACAAAAAATGTACAGCAGGTGCATCACCCCATTTTCAATCGTTGATATCTTCGGTCTATATCATTCTTACATCATGATATTTTATTTGGCAGTCAAGAACATGGATGTTAAACCTCACATTAAATATTAACTTTCTAGCTTGTTTAGTTACTGACATATGTGGCCAATTTAATTGTCAAATGCGAACAATATTCTGGGTTAAATATCTCAAAACGGTGGTCAACCAAGTTTTTTCTAACTAGTCTCATTAGAAAGAGCTGAATTTTATCTTCTAGGCACTTGTTTTTGTTTGTTGGTATGTTTTGTTTGAGGGATAATAAATAGCTTCAAAAGTAAGCTACTTTGTCACAGTAAAAATGAAATTGGAAACAGATGCACGACAATCAATCTACTTTTAAGGCTATTTAACAGAATTCATGTGTCAGTCCGTGGTAGCTTGACAAAGAAAGGCGACATCATTCCCAAGGAACCACACCCATGCAAGAACAGTCATGGGTGGGTCTCTTCGTATGAGATTCCAAGCCTGAATTTGGTTGTTTGGCTAGGTTACCACATCTGTTTCAGGGTTTATGTTCAGATTATCAAATGTGAGCTGCTATTTACTATTGGCCGCAGTGGAGCGGCCGAGCGCATTGAGATGCTATGTTACGATGCACGAGGCCGTTCCCCGTCAGGGGTTCGAATCCTCCCTCGGGCCTGGATGTTTGTGCCGTCTTTAGTATAAACTAGTTCATAAGTAGTTTGTAAGTTTAGGGACTGATGACCCTGTAGTTGAGTCCCATAAAAAAATTTACTATTGACTGGATTGGAATTTTTGTCAATAGTCGATGAAGGTATCTCAGGAACTTGTGCTGGCATTCCATCAATGTATGTGTTGGAGCAAGATTGTTGGCAATAATGTGCTGATATTTTTTTCCATTGTCCTGCTTCGTGGTTCTAGTGTTAAACTTTCTAATTGCAACTTTTCTTTCAGTTCTCCTATCACATAGTTAAAATCGCTACAGCTTATGCATTTATTGTTTGTTATTGGTTGTATCACTTCATCTAGAGCAAAACCACCAGTATCAGCAATTTTCGTACTGATGAGAGCCTGTGCTTAAACAATCTTCTGCTTTAAAGAAATCAGAAAATAACACCAACCAGTCACCTTCTACTTTGTCTAGCCAAGTGAATCTCTGCTGCTAACTTTCTGAAACTTGAAGGAGGTACCAAGTTCTGTCAAGTTTGCATTCACTGCTTCAGCTACTTCCATACTTTCATGATAATCTGATTCAGGTGTTGGTAGTTTCAGATTAGCATTTGCTTCAATTTTGCATGCTGTACAAAGCCTCTGTCTTGGTTTCACACATTTCATAGACAATTCATCAAGCTTATTGGTACTGGGATCATAGATTGGAGAAAGGCTGTTCTATATATTGTAGTTCTTCTTTGAAAAAGGGTTACAGCTAATTGTTTGCTTACATTAATACTTTGTTAAAAATACGGCCTGATGATAAAAGCGAATTATTGTATTTATGAATTTTTACTCCAGAGGGGTATGTTATCAGTTCATCTGCAGCAAATTAACAAATAGGCTTCAATTTATTTGGCCCAGAGTGTAAAATTTTCAAATGACATTTTGTTGGATCTTTAGCTAGTCCAATTGAACATGGATCCATGGCAGAATTTCGACCATGTGTTGAGATTGTAGAGAAAATAAATACTCTTCTGTGGGCGCAAATATTTACTTATCACTGCTGTCACAAAAAGTTTATATTTCAGTATAAAATTCACAACTTCTAAAGACTTCATCCAGCTCAACAATGGTGTTCTGATCACATTGTTGTTTGTGGAAACACTATTGCCCAGTTTAAGAAACTGTCCACCAGAGTTCAGCATATACTATGAGAGAAGTCCACTTACATCCAATTTGTGCGTCGAAAAAAAGTTGTTTCCCTTTGAATCTAAGTATTATTCCTCACACAGAAGATACCAGCAAACAAAAACAAGTGCCTAGAAGATAAAATTCAGGTCTTTGTAATGAGACTAGTTAGAAAAAACTTGGCTGACCACAATTTTGAGATATTTAACCCAGAATATTGTTCGCATTTGACAATTAAATTGGCCACATATGTCAGTAACGAAACAAGCTAGAAAGTTAATATTTAATGTGAGGTTTAACATCCATGTTCTTGACTACCAAATAAAATATCATGATGTAAGAATGATATCAATGATTGAAAATGGCGTGATGCACCTGCTGTACATTTTTTGTGCTTACTTTGAGGAGCCATTGTGGAAAATGTGCTTCTTCAGTGATTTTTTTCCATGTTATATTTGAACTTAGCATAAAAAGTTGAGTGGAAATACCAATTTCCAAATTTCTCACTACAGTAGTTAGTTTATAAAGAGCTGTCAAATCAAGAAATCATCTGTGTGATTGCTGTTTGCATTCACATTAATATACTTAGAAACTAGTAAACATTCTGAAGTGGGTGTTGTTCTGAGTAAGCTCACTCGTAATCAGGATAATTTAATGTTTCTCGAAAATCAGCGTTCACCACTGGTTTGGAAAATTGCTGTATTTCAAATACTTTTGTAATTGCCATGCTGGTCACGTTGATGTTTTTCCATCCGCAATCACATCCATCAGTCTGCACTACCACCAACGGCACTTCGACTTCACCGACGCTGTTCTACTGTATATGGTAAGGTAGCACCAACACATCAACTAGGCTAGAAGATTATTGAATGGTGGTTGATAGGTTGGGTGTAGTGTGAGTTTGCGTGGTCGTCATAGTTGATTTTTATCGAGCGTGTCTGTTTCAGTACTTAACCTTCTACTGACTTTTAAATACATTTTTTGATAGGTTAACACACCAAATTTTTGACTATTTATGACTTGTCTGTGTTAGGTAGGTCAAAGGGATTTGTGAGTTTCTTACAGTGTATGGAAACAAGTACTTTCACAAAATAAATAAATAAGTGAGATTAAACTACTGGTCGCCACTACTTTCATTTAGGCACAGTAAAATCTCAGTATCATATTTTCAATAATTTTTTCTACTTTTTTTATAATAAAAAAGTAGTGGCAACTGTTAAAAAAATAATGATTGCAGTCCAGGTGATGTCATATATAATTTTTCTTTTCATTCAATTATATTTGTAATCAAGATTCTCTCATTTTCTATTCATTTGCATATTAAAGTGCAGCTTATTTATAAAAATTAAAGTCACAGCAACTTTAAAAGAGAAAGAATACATCATCACTCACCATGACTATGCCATCTGGCCGTTCATAATAATTTCCATTGAACAGGAAATACGTAGAAGTGAGTACAAACTCAAAAGAGCCTTGTCAAATTAGTGTCGAAGATCTTGTTTTTCAGTTCTAATTAATCTTTCTGTGGTACCTTGGTAAAGAGTGACATTACATCGAAGCATACCAACAGATCACTAGTCTGGAAGTGAAGTTCTTGTAAGTGGGTGGAATTACGAATGTGGTGCTCACATTTTTCCCACAAGTGAGCTCAGAAGAGCAGTCAGATGTTTGGCCGGTCCATATGTTGCTGTTCCTACGTTACTATCAGGCGAAGAGGGCTGATTTTCTTGTGAACCTTTGGGAGCCCATACTTCTAGATAACACAATGTACAGGAAACTTGGAGATCTGACAAGTCGCATTCATAGAAAAACCGCCGAAATCCTGTGCGGTAATTTTGATACAAAAACTGTTGCAAGCTGCTGCACTGCCATGACTGTATGGGCTACCAAAGGTTACAATCATAATTTAACATTTTTCATGTTATGTGTAACAGATGTTACATCATACAACAGTGTTATTTAAATACTATTATTTATTACTGATTTCCGTCTTACCCTGAATTGTGATATATGCTTGAACTTGGAAAACTTTGTAGTTTCCCTCCAAAAGTGCAAGATCAACAATGGTGTTTCATGACAATAGCAGAGTCTCCAACTTTGTATAAGCAATAATGTTACCATCTCATAGAACCTACCAGCAAACTTTGAATAAAAACTGCCAAAATTTTACATACAAGGCAAATTTTCCTTTAACACTTGATATAACAAAACACCATGCAATTGATTTGTAATTGATAAAATCACTCAGAGGCTCATTTGAGATGGAATGACCCAATTTCTTCTGCAATGTTGTACCACACTGCACTGTAGTGGCAGTTGTTGAGAAGAAGAATGACGCATAAATAATGGATGTAGCAGGCATGGGTTATTGGGACAAAAGGAACACGAAACTAACATAGCTAAAAATATCAGCGTAAGTCTGAATGTCAAGCAGTACAAAATGATTGACGTATGTTGGATGTTGTAGGCTGGGCAGGCTGGTAAAACAGAACAGGTGGTGAAACTATCATCACACTGTAAGATAGGGACACAGTAAAAGTGTGTCTGGACACACAGTTCACCTAACACTAATAACAATGGGCCTTCATGGCCAACCACCCATGCATTGACAATGTTAGCACTATGACATTGGCAAGTATGACTGGAATGGTCACGTGACTTTCATGGGACATTGGCTCAGTGAAATCCCTGAGCAATCCCAATAGTTTCATCATCATTCTGGTGGGAGATTGTGATATGTTGTTTTGCAGGTGAACAGCTCCTCAGTACCTATACTGCAGGACAGAAGCTAGGTGCCGGCATCTCGGTTATTTTCTGGGGAACATTGGCATCAACATCCATGGGTCCAGTGGAGCTCATGGAAGATACCACAACAGGCAGAAAGTATTGTACATGTGCCATAAGGCCAGGAGTGTGATTGAGTAGTTTGAGGGAAGCAGTGTAGAGTTGCAATTGATGTGCTGACTCCTGCCCCCTCCTTGCCAGATGCGAATGCAGTCAAACACATTAGGGATGTTATTGAACGTGGCATCAGAGCTCATCACTCAATCCCGTGAATTTTCAGGA
The DNA here is from genome assembly GCA_026315105.1 of Locusta migratoria. Taxonomy (NCBI): domain Eukaryota; kingdom Metazoa; phylum Arthropoda; class Insecta; order Orthoptera; family Acrididae; genus Locusta; species Locusta migratoria. Next base: position 39,058,054 of record CM048752.1, on the reverse strand, counting down.
ATTAGTTGACTTGTGTGTAGATGTGGAGTAAACTCCTTCCAGCAACATACCACAGTCTTATAGTAGCTTTGCCATGACACTTCACTGCTCTTATGTATGCTAAATGTGGACATACTGGCTATTTTGTAGTTGGTTGTAACATGTTGCTGTATCTGAGTATGTTAATGAAATTTAGCTGTGCCTTAGAGGCAAGAACTACTGGAAAGTATAAGAAGCAATCAAAACATTTCAATTTGAAGGCCATACATTCCAGAATTGGTATGCCAATTAGGCAAAATTATTCTGATCATCGACGCAATCGTCCCACTGACACATCTGATAGAAGGTAAGAGCCCATTTGGGAAAAAATCATGTTCACTTTGTGAGGAAATCAGTTACTGCCTGTTGCACATCCTCTGTCGAGAAAGAAAAGGAAATAAAAACCAAACAGGAATAATGTACTGTTTTTAAGGAACCAAAGGTATGATAAATATATTGAGACTGTTCAGGACTATGAGGCAGATGTTCAGTGTCTACCAGTTGAATTGCTGAAAATTCTGACATTACCCAGACTGACCAGCATTTGGTGTTGAATTCCAACCAACATACGTAGAGCACCAATCCACAGATAAGCTGCCCTTTAAATGTTCTTGTTTCTCCTATTGATGTCTGACTGTGTTTGCTCTGCAGCATCCAAAAGAAAAAGCAACAGTATTAAGGTAATGTTTAAATTTAATTGATAATATCTTTGCCATGATTCATGTTCCCACTTTTACTGCATGCACCTTAGAAAGACATTAATACAACACTAGTCCCTGGCATATGTGTCACTGCTTGTGTAAGCCTACTTAAAGGAACTTTGAAACAGGTAAAAATGTAGATGTTAAAGTAAATAAAATTGGAAATGACTGATTGAAAGGCTGTTGATTCACATTAGCTGTTTTTTATTTGGAGTCATGGAGACCCGCACTACCAGATTTGCAACAGTTAAAGTTGCATTTTCGGGTGCTTTACTATACAAAAATATAATATAGCAAAATTGCAAACGGTGTACAAATAAGAAAACTAAATGGAGCCAGTAGGCTAGCTATTGTGAAATTATCTTATGTACTACTTACATTGTTTTTAGAGGTAACTTTTAGCATTGTTAATGGGCTCCGCCCACTTGCTTTTTTCCCTTCAGCTCATCTGATATAAATGTACCATCATTGGGATTGTGATTCATAGCATATATGCTGCAGCAACACCCTCAAATGGAGACTTTGATTGCTCAATATACAATGATATTAAGAGACTTAGTGTTATTTTATATTTGTTGAAGTGAATGGACAGTTTTATTTTATTTTATTCTATTTTTTCAGCATTTTGAGGCTCCATTGTTACTCCTAGGGCCCACAGTTTGTATAAAGGAAGATCCAGAACTAAATTTGGAATCGGAAGAAACTGAAAATGTTGTAAGTATTCACATCTTAGAAATTACAAGTAAAGTATATCATTGACGTAATGTGGAAATAAAAATGCATTAGAGAGAATTAAGCATCTAATAGAAGCTTGTATTTTTCCAGCACTTTTATATTATTTCACTCAGTTTATTTTACATTGTTTTCTGTGTGTCAGACCAAAACAGGGCTTTTAACAAATTGTGTATGCATATTTGCTTTGATTCTTTTTACGTCACTCATTTATTAAAATACATGTGTGTGATTGACACCTTAAAATTATATTTACTGGAAGTGCAATTTCTTGTAATCAAATTACATACCAAATGAATTGGTACTAAAGATTAACTGACTTTAAATTCCAATAGAAATCATTTATTTTGAATATGTTAGCCATAAGAGTAAAAATACCTCAATATTCCACAAGAAGAGGTTTGCTAACATAATAATTTGTTTCATTTGTATATTCCACTCTCCTTAGATTATTGGCAAGATGTTAATCATATTTAATAGTGAATAGCTTAAATGCACATCATGTATTTATATGTATAAGAATCTGTGCTGGCTCTTAATGTATTAGTAAACATCTCAAGGACTTAAACCTAACAACAATGGATACACCTATCTTTAGTGTTGATTATTTTGCCAGTTGATAGCATCTAAATTACAAGAAGTAAATATATATTAAATTACTATACTACAAAGTTTGCTAGTTCTTACCTAAATATTAATGTACAGTTTTTAAGGTGATCTTCAGGGGGAAAACATTTTCAGGCTTGATTTAATATTTGCTTTACCACCAAACATTGTTGAGCATACGTTTTTGTGTCGACCTTTCTGAGCAAGGATTGTGACTGTTCTTTGTCTTAAATTTATTTATTATTTGTGCAGGTTTTCAAATTATCAAATTTCTGTAGACTGCTTTCAAGATTTTGTTCTTTTCTTAATAATAAATAATTCTCTTAGTTTCAGTAATTATGTTGTCAGTTTTTCAGTATATCTCCTTAAACTGAATTGTCAGACACACTTTATGCTCTTAAATATAGAAAGTTATTTTTCAGAATACATACAGTTCGTCATTTATTAGTATTACACAGTTATTCTACTTGGCTGTGATACTACCAGTACAGTAATTGGGTGTTCTTGTTATGGTGTGCAAGCCATCAGGTAGCACTAGCACCACACAACACAGCCATAGATGAAGTGTTGCACACTCTGTGTACCTCCAGGAGCTCAGTTCTGTACTTTTGGGCGCTCCACTGATAGGTTCAGTTAGTGAGTGCACCAAGGGGCAGAGTTACCACAAACCAAGCTGTCGTGCAATTCTGTAAGGCATTTGGTAGAGATTCGGCCACCTCCCAGAGAGCCTGTGTGGTGTTGATGTATCTGCTTTTGCAAATCAATCACAGGTAAGGGGCTACAGCTTTGGTTATGCTCATTCGACAGCTGCACACTGCAGCACTTCACATCTGAGGTGGCCAGCTGACACAACTGCCAGGCAAAGTATTCTTATTGCCATTTACATCGAATATTATAAGATATCATTATAAATAGTGGATGAAAATGATGAGATTGGTATTTAACATTCCAGTGACAATGAAAGTCTTCACATATTGCCTTTGTTTATGATTGCTGTATTTGAAATAAAAGCAGCAACCACCTCTTTCAATCTGTTTTCAATATTTTTAGACAATTATAAGTGTTATTTAATTTTTTATACTTGTTATGTAAGCCACATTTCTGTATCATGTTTTGTGTTTGTAATAACAATGGTACATAATTGTGTCAGATACATTATGTAAACTTTAATAACAGTGCTTTTTTGGGCAGAATGTTTGTACTTGTATAAAGTGAATGTATGTTACTTCTTTCATAACAAGTTGTACAATGAGTAATGTAACAAGTTATTTATTAGTGTTGTGAGGGATGCATAGGACACTTTGAATTTTAAAGGGTGTTTCATGAGCAATATCAAGGGCGAATCTACAGAATGCATGAAATATTTACTGCCTGTTTTCCCTGTAAGTGCTGTGACTTGGTTGTGTGGACTAACCACAAGTTGAGTGGAAACACAGATGCAGTTTGACTGTATTATGCTTATCTTTATTTACAACAGGTACTGAAAATGATGTCCATTTGTAACATGAGCAGCCTCTCATTCTGAACGTATTACTCGAGACTCAATGTATCACAGCTGCCAAAGTTTCGTAAATACCAAACACCCTGTCTTCTATCTCCTCAAGTATATATGCACTCTTTACATACTGGTATACCTTATCTTTTGACATTCTCCAAAGTTAAAAACTATTCAGATTTAGGAATGGAGAAGAAGGGCATTTGGCTATTATCCCATGAAAAACACTTTGTATAACAGTCCTAGAAGCAGTCTGATGTTTGTCCAACATAAAATAGCTGTATATCCTTTTCTTAGGAATTAATGCTAAAATATGTAGTATATTTTTTACCTATTAGATGTTAATGTTTCCTGGAGAAAGATTGGTCCAATAATAGTATTGCATTATCTTCACACCACCTCATGCAGAGGTTTTAATAAATAAAGAACTCTAAGCAGTGATTGTTCTGTAAATTGGCAAACTGTCTTAAATGCAGCCATGCTTCATAAAAAAAAAAAAAAAAAAAAAAAAAAAAAACAGAATAGTAGGATCAACTTCTCCCCCCCCCCTGTACAGAGTTTAACCCTTTGACTGCAATGGACGTCTATAGATGCAGCTCCACACCCTTCACCTGGTGCTGTGGACGTCCCCAGGCACACAGCTGGGACTTTCCAACTGTGCTTTCAGACACGGCAAGCAACTGCTTCCTGTGTGCTGTGGACATCTCCAGACGCAGAGCTGTATTTCCGCACTGTTTCAGTAGCTGTTCAGAGTTTCGGCCACATATTTTGAATGTGCATCTGTGCTTACTGCTGCGGTCCTTCGTTGTTTATTTCTGTTTCGCATTTGGTGTTTTTGTTAGTGTTAGTATCGCATTCTTCTACGAGATTTTTTCTGGACTTTGCCTAACATTTTCTACCTGAATATGGCTCTCAAAATTATTTTCTTTATTATTCTTATGAGAATGCATGTAGTTGTAGTAGATGGCCAAATTTCATTTATTTTAACAAAATATTGCCCCAGATATAACAGCTCAAAGTCGCCGGAAATTCACGCTCACTCTGCACAACTTTGCACATGAAGTCAAACCATTGTTTATATCTTGTCAAGTATTACTTAGACGTTTGCCAAACTTCACCAACATTCATAGAGGACATGTGCAAATGTTCATTTAAAATTTCTTCAACATCCATAATGTTCCAGAATAGTGGCTGCGAAATAGTTTGCAAAAGAGCAGGCTTTAGTGAGACATTTGACTGGAAAAAAAAAATGATTTCTAACAATTGAAGCACAACTTTGATGACTCGAGTGCAGGAGATAAATGTCAACTAGATGTTCGTCATACTTGTAGTCTGTCAGATATAAGATGCCAAACTTAAGAGATTTATTGCTGAATATGGCTCACAAAATTATTCTCTTTATTATTCTTAAGAGAATGTATGCCATTGTACATGCTGGTCAAATGGCATTTATTTTAACAAAATATTGCCTGAGATAGAACAACTCAAAGTAGCCAGAAATTCACACTCACTCAGCTCAGCTTTGTGCATGAAGTCAATTAAGTGACTATATATGATCCAGTATTAGTCGAGATTGCCAAACTTTACTAATATTCATAGACAACATATGTAAATATTCATTTTAAAAAATTCTTCGAAATCCATATTTATCGAGCAGCCAAATCTTTCGAAATCGGGCCATTTGACGTGGAATGGCCAGTAAGCAGTCTCAACACGCTTAATGTCTGTGTAGTAATACATCTGCAGATTCAAAGCAATAGGAAATAGTGTCTGGATACATTGTGTGTCTGGGATCACACTCCGAAGGCCAGACAGTCGCGACCACCTTTGGCTGCAGAAATGAATATTCTGCACAGGGCAAGATCGACGAATCAGCTGGCTCAGTCACCTGCAGCTTACCATGGGGACAGCCGTTAGCACAAGTAACAGCTTTAGGCAACTGAACGGGCGCATGTGATCTGACAGACCAGATGCTCGGTGGCAGCAGCTAAAGGGCAGCCATTTGTGACAATGATCCCAACCAACAGTATCTCTGTCAGTCAGTGCACTCTCATTACTTTGTAAGCATTCAGTCTGTGTCTATGCGCAGCTCTGTGATGAGGTGGTGCTGACATTCCAGTCTGAAGTTCTGGATGGTATCATAATTTTCTCAGACTTCTTTTCAATGTCTCACCCAACATACCTAATTTATTTTCATTTAAAACACTGCGTTTCAGCCCCACATTTGTCTGTTATGGATCCAGTCCTTTGAAATTTACGTATATTGAACCATTGGAAAATTTGAAAATTTCATATGAATGTAAGTTGATTTTCTTAAAAGGTTCTGTGTTCAGATAATTCAATAAGAGAAACATTCACTGACAAAAGAAAAACCCTCTACACTCAGTAGCAGTTTTTGTCAAGTGTACACAATCTTTCTCGGACTTGATTCCATAGTGGCTCTTGTGCTCAATGACTGGTTTCTCTGATTTGTTAAGAATTGTCAGCAATCAGTCATAAAAATTTTATGTATTACCAGATCTAGTTTTTGATCACAGTGTGATCACTATCAGTGCTTCAAACAAACAATATATGCAGAACTTTTTGATCTCCATATTGGCGGTTACATTTTTACTTGACAAGTTTTATATGTTTTAACTGTTTGTTTTAAGCACGGATAATGATAACACAGTAATCAAAATTTAGATCTGGTAATAAACAAAATACTTGCGACTGATTCCTGACAATTTCCTACAATCTTTCTGTCTGAGGAGTTGTACCAGCAATATGTGGGCCAGGGAAGCAGGCATCTCCCAGCAGTCAAAGGGCCAACAGCTACAAAATTGGTTGCAGAGGTGGCAGTCTTGCACTGGTTGTTGTACATGAAACACTCTGTAAGAGGAACTGTTAAGGTTTTCTGGATGTTGGAACATTTTTGGCAATTAAATGTGTGTGTACATCCATTAAATATTATCTTGCATTCCAGTGTGTTCTTTCATTTAATTGTAATACATATTATTTTAATGACTAAAATTTTTTACACAGGTTGTTACTTTGAGGAAGGCCAGGCATACTGACAAGGTGGTCAATAATAAAATAACTTACTGCATTGTTGCTGGTTTTGTTTCAAGTATTCCACACATAACAACAGGAACTGAATGCACAACATAAACAAAACTTATATTTTGTTTATATTTGATTGTATAGGTAAGGTCCCAAAGACTTCCAATTTCATGTCAGTTTAAACGGATTTCCAATAGGCAGAGAGAGTTGATGTTGGATTTCATGATGAAACATCCCACACTAGCGACGGGCAGAATGACAGGACCTGGTGTAGCAAAGTGTAAGCAACAACTTCTAAAAGAACTTGCTACAATGCTCAACAGCCTGCCGAATGGAGTGGTAAAAACAGAAGATAAGTGGTTGAAGGTAACTCTTATACATTAATGAACAGTTTGATTTCAACAAAATTACCCACTTATGTTGCAATTGATATACTATTTTTTTTTTTTTTTTTTTTTTTTTTTTTTTTTTTTTTTTTTTTTTTTTGTATTTGACATCAGTCATGGCAAGACTGGAGAAGTGATGTGAAGTCAAAAGCTTCTATGTTGAAGGAAATTAAGAAAACAGGAGGAAGCGCAAATTCAAATGCAAAGTCACTGACCCCTCTTGAGGAAAAACTTCTCGATTTCTTGGGTCTTTGTGTTTCTGGACATGAAGGGGTACCAGACTTCCTAACCATAGCACATCATCAGGTAATGGTGTAAATTTCCCCCCTGGTCCTTGTGCTTCTGCTTCTATATTTAAACAACATAATTCTGTATGGCAGGACTCAGGACATGGTTTAGTTACTCAAACTGACACAGATGTGGAAGGCCCGGTGGAAGTGAATGAATCCATTGGTCACAACATTGATTTACACAAAGATTTAGTCTTTCCTCCACTTGAAGGTTCCACCACAATGTTAGCAGCTGCTGATGTTTCAGCAGGCCATGTTCCACCATCTCCAGTTTCAGCAGAAGAAAATGTGCCCACTTCATCAGGTTGCACACCAGCTTCGCACAATTCAGAAGTTTCATCTCGTTCAGCACCAGCAAAGAAGCGGAAACACTCCTTGAGTTAGTGTCACTATTGCCTAAAGTCAACCTATGGAAATTATTCATTTGTTTGTTTTAATCTTGTAATTTACACCATTTTTGTGCATGTAGATGGTAATTCCACGCATGATGAAGATCCTCTGGTGACTATCACACGAGAACAGTTGATCTGTCTTCAGGAGCAAAACTCCTTCAGACGTGTCCAGCTTGAGTTGGATGAACGAAAAACTACTGCAATCGAAAATGCTTCTGTGGCTTTTATAGGAGCCATGAAGGCGTAAGTATATAATTATATAAAAATCACCTATTTTGATTTTTCTCTAGTTTATATACTGATTAAATGTTGTGTTTCCTTCCAGACTGGAGGAGTACCTGAGGCATAAGAAAGGAGATGACTAGATTTGGCAAGGCATGAAATGTATGCCATTGTCTGTGATACTTGCTCCAAAAGATCTGTGAGAGTTGAAAATATTTAAATGTAGAGTACTTCCTTCAGTTTTTGCTAGATTTGCTGCAGGGGAGACTCAAATAATAGAAATGAAAGTACTTCATTGTATCTTTTACAATGTGTATTTGCTCTAGAAACAAACTTTCATTTGAATAACATAATAATCTAACAAGAGACTCTACCTCAAAAGCTATACATAATGTACGGTATGTATTTATGTTTCTATATAACCACAGTAAACCATATTTTTACAAATGTTGACTCAAACTTTCATTGAAATGCTAATAGAACAATATGGTGGAAATTATAACTCCAGTATTTTTTATCTATTTTTAAAAGGCAATGCTATTTGCAATTAAGACAGGGAGTATCTTCACAAATGTTGGTGGGACTTAACGAGCGTTGTGAGGTGCAGGAGGTGCAAGGGAAGACGATCTGGCAGTAATTCCCACTCTGAAAACTCGTGCTTTCTGCAGCAGGCTGTATCTCACAGGGTCTTGATTCACCATTGGTGCTGGCTCAGCTTTTTAATTGTGCTGTCCCTGTCATCTGTATCAGACAGAGGAACATGCAATTGTAATCCTGGCTGTTTTCTGTAGATCATACTCCATACTCGTATATAAAAACACTGGAACCCGTTGCATATGTGTCTTATAATCCTCTCAACAATTGTCTGCCATATGGGCTTGATTGAGATTGGCCCCTCTGCTGTTGGGTAGGGGATCAGTCAATGGCAAATGAAGTTGTGGCTCATTAGGGTATCCAAATCTCCTATTAAAAATGGGGTACCATAAAAATACTTCCTTAAAACCCATATCCTTCCTTTTTCCTCCCCTTTTTTCCTCTTTTTCCTGAAGAAGCTGCCAGTGGTGTCGAAAGCTTGTATGTGTGTTTGTGTGTGATTTTATTTATTTATTTGTTTCTATTGACGAGCCAGTCCTTTTGGTAAGTCATCTCTTTTCTAATATATATATATATATATATATATATATATATATATATATATATATATATAGTGTGTGTGTGTGTGTGTGTGTGTGTGTGTGTGTGTGTGTGTGTGTGTATGCGGTCTCGTGTAGTTGCAGTGTGCATGCATTTTATTTATATATATATTTTATATATATATATATATATATATATATATATATATATATACGTAAAAAATAGATGAAGAACACTTACCAGGCGAAGGGGCACAGGCAGTAATAGCAACAAATAAACACACAGACACACACACACTCAAAAATGCTAGCTTTCGCAGCCTAGCTGCTTCATCAGGCAGAAGGGAAGGAGAGGGAAAAGGAAATGATGAGGGATTTAAGGAAGGGGGTAAGGAGCCATTCCAATCCCGGGATATATATATATATATATATATTGTGTGTGTGTGTGTGTGTGTGTGTGTGTGTGTGTGTGTATGCGGTCTCGTGTAGTTGCAGTGTGCATGCATTTTATTTATATACGATTATTAAGACGAAAAATTCCTAGCAGGAAAAATAAAATATAAAAAATAGACGAAGATTACTCACCAGGCGAAGGAGCACAGGTGTGACAGCATCACAAATAAATAAATGAATACACACACACACACACAATCGCAAGCTTTCGCAACCCAGTTGCGTCTTCAGGCAGTAGGGAAGGAGAGGGAAAAGGAAATGATGAGGGTTTTAAGGAAGGGGGTAAGGAGCCATTCCAATCCCGGGAGAGAAAAGACTTACCTTGGGGGAAAAAAAGGAGGGTAAACAAATGCACACATGCCCACACATTCACACAGACACAAGTACACCTAGGCAGACATACTGTAGAAAGCAAAGAAGTTAAGTTATAGAAGTTAAGAAGTTAGACAGAGATACCACTTGAGGCAGAGGCTCTGTCCAGAGAACTGATGCAAAGATGTTAAGAAGGTGGGTGGGAATTCAAATTTAGCGGAGGTTGAGACCAGGTGGGCAACGGGAAGAGAGAATATGCTGAAGGGCTAGTTCCCATCTCCGGAGTTCTGAAGGATTGGTGTCAGTGGGAAGTATCCAGATAACCCGGACGGTGTAGCACTGTGCCAAGATGTGCTGGCCGTGCACCAATGCGTGTTTAGCCACAGGGTGATCCTCGTTACCAACAAACACTGTCTGCCTGTGTCCATTCATGCGAATGGACAGTTTGTTGCTGGTCATTCCCACATAGAACGCTTCACAGTGCAGGCATGTCAGTTGGTAGATCACGTGGGTACTATCGCAAGTGGCTCTGCCTTTGATCGTGTACACCTTCCGGGTTATGGGACTGGAGTAAGTGGTGGTGGAAGGGTGCATAGGGCAGGTTTTACAACGGGGGCGGTTACAAGGGTAGGAGCCCCCGTTGTAAAACCTGCCCTATGCACCCTTCCACCACCACTTACTCCAGTCCCGTAACCCGGAAGGTGTACACGATCAAAGGCAGAGCCACTTGCGATAGTACCCATGTGATCTACCAACTGACATGCCTGCACTGTGAAGCGTTCTGTGTGGGAATGACCAGCAACAAACTGTCCATTCGCATGAATGGACACAGGCAGACAGTGTTTGTTGGTAACGAGGATCACCCTGTGGCTAAACATGCCTTGGTGCACGGCCAGCACATCTTGGCGCAGTGTTACACCGTCCGGGTTATCTGGATACTTCCCACCGACACCAACCTTTCAGAACTCCGGAGATGGGAACTTGCCCTTCAGCTTATTCTCTCCTCCCGTTGCCCACCTGGTCTCAATCTCCGCTAATTCAAATTCCCGCCCACCATCTTTAGCATCTTTGCCTTGGTTCTGTGGACAGAGCCTCTGTCCAACTTCTTTGCTTTTTACAAATGTCTGTCTAGGTGTGTTTGCGTTTCGATATGTCTGAGTGTGTGTGTATTTGTTTACCTTCCTTTTTTCCCCCTAGGGTAAGTCCTTCCACTTCTGGGATTGGAATGACTCCTTTTCCATTTCCTTAAAACCCATACCTTTCCCTTTTTCCTCCCCTTTTTTTCCTCTTTTTCCTGAAGAAGCTGCCAGTGGTGGCGAAAACTTGTATGTGTGTTTGTGTGCGAGTTTATTTGTTTCTATCGACGAGCCGGTCCTTTTGGTAAGTCATCTCTTTTCTATTTTTTATTTTTGTTTATCCCACAGGGATGGTTTTTTTTTTTTTTTTTTTTTTTTTTTTTTTTTTTTTTTTTTTTTTTGCCATTCATGTCATTTTTTGTCGGTCCTGTCAAATGTCCTATATTAACTATGTTAATTCACCCTCATTTTTGCATTAACGTATTTACTCTTTTCCCACATTTTACGTTTTAGAAACCATTCTCATGAAGGAAAAAAATGACGCAACTCGCAATAATTGATACTGATGTGTCTTCCGTCTTCAAGTATAGTGTTTATAAACGTTACACAGTCACGTTTCTTCACACTTTGCGTTTATTCAAACTTATATTTCAAGTTTCATTGTTTACAGTACCGTGCATGCTTAGTTTACCCATGACGAGGAGGCTGTTTCCCATCAGCACCGCATCGATTGTTGGCTTATGGTAGCTTTACTTACGCAACTGGTAGTTTTCATGCTTTGCGTGCCGTGTTTTGAGAATTTATTTTTATTGTGAAATGTAAATATATATCTAATAAACTGATGGTTTGCTTGTGTATGTTTTTCTGCACATTGAATTGGGCATTATAACCTCAAAAACACAAATATAGTGTGAGATGCCGACTCTGTGCAAATCTCACAAAATACTTATCCATATATTTTTACTCTATAACACAAATACATTTTCAATATCATTGTGCAAAATATTGAAAAATACAAAAACTGCAGAACTTGTGCAGTCTTACTACATAAATAATGAATGTCAGTTATAGGCTCACTAACAAAGTCGATTATGATGAATGAAATTGTGTCAAAAATTTCTGCTTACTATGAAATTACCAGTTCCAGTTCTCCCTGGTGCTTGAAATATTACAAGATTAAGATAACTTTTATTACCTAATAAACAAACTTCCTTGCGAGTATTTTGATGCACATTATGTTTGTAAATCACAAATAAACTACGAAAATGCAAGGGTGACCCATTAAGCATATTTTACCATTTAAAACATTATTTCTTGCATTTTACATTTTTATTAAGTACCTTGAAAAGTGTAAAAATGAGAGTTCTACTGTACTTTCAACAACTGATAGCATTCAGTACTTCTCTGTATTGACTCAGCAACCAGCATTCTTCTCCTCCTCTATACAAGAGTGACCAGACGTCTCATATTTTACAGATCAACCCTTATTCAGCCTAAGTGTCCCGTTGTCTCAACAAAATAAATAACAGACATATATTGTCTGCTTTTTAGTAATAATCCAATATGTTTTGAAGTAACATTTTTCATTAATGTACAGAGTAACAAAATGGAGAACAAATGTGGCTATAATCAAGCAATAAAGAAAATAGGCTGTGAGTAAAAGTGAATAAGGCACATTTATCGTAATTTATTTGGTTGGTACTCCGTAATGCTTTCACATAACATTTCCAGCTTTTCCAACTATAAAATTTTAGTCAGTAATCGTTTCATTGCGTGCTGAAAGAAGCCAATTTCTTTCACATTTCAAGTTTATTTCACGAAACATTAATCAATTTTGTTGCAAAATGGGCTTACCCATTTCATTTGCCAAAACCATTTAACTGGGTTCACCTCAGCTATCTTCTTTGTAAGTCTGTTCAGTAAAGTCTTTACTGGTTTAGGTCAGAAATTCAAACCTCCTTGGTTCTGTGTAGAGAGCCTAGTTTTGTGAATTGTAGTTCCAAAAAATGCTGCTAGACACTGCCATAAGTAGTTTTCATGATTGGTACATCTGAATTTCACCCTTTGTTGTAGTGTTTGCGGTCTGCTTTCGAACTTTCGTGTATGTAGTGCTACATTGTATCCGATCTTGAAGCAGCATTTGTAATTTGTTTCACTGAGAAGACATATCATTGCACTAATGCACATATTATGCAGGTGAAATCACACAAAATTGCCTGAGAACAGAAGATAAAGGTTTTCAAAGGAAACCACAGTTGTTGTGTGTAATTCCGAAATATATTGAGAAATTATTTTTAACAAGCAACATTGTAAAATCAAGCTGCATTGTAAATAATTAATTCTGTTCCCACTTTATGACTTATAGGTTATTGTATGTACCCTTGTCCATACAGTAAATAAATAAAGCCCGTAAAACAAATATTTTTTTTAAAAATTATGCAAACTTTTGTTTTGGTAATTCTTTCCTGCACAATGTAAATTTCAGACTAAATTTCAATCTAATTTTTTTGTACCGTCATATAAGGTGACCTTCAGTTTTGAGGCTTTTTTTATGATTCAGTCATTGTCTTGTCTGCGGAAATGTATGGTAAATGGATGAAGACAATAACAGTGAGAGCAGAGGAGACAAAGAAATTGAAAAAGAGACATGTATGTAGACTTTCATAAGATTTGGGGATTTGGATCCTTGAAAACGGCAAACTTCAATATCAAAAAAGTTGTCTGCTGTCCCCCTACATTGCATCGGCAATGGTAGGTTTAAAGAGATCAACAAAACAGAGAGCAGACTGTGAGAAAGAAAGAGGCAGTAGCAAAGTAAGATAAAAGAAATGGACATAGCTGATGGCTGAAGAAAGCAGGCAAAATGGAGATCAAGAGTTGAAGGCAATGCCAGTTGGAGACACAGACAGAAAAAAATGCCAATGGGAGGAAAACAAAATAGTGGAAGAGAGACATGTGAAATGGGGATGCTGTGTATGAAATCTCCTTGATGATGAGAGACTGGGTAAAAGGATTTAGGATATTATATGTTTAAAAGAGTGCAGATATGTTCATGTGCCAAAATTTTTGTTGAGCCAGGCGTAATGAGGACTGAGGCAGCTAGTTCCTCACTTTGCTGTCAGTGTTGTTTAAACAGCAACATATTTCCAGAATGAAACTTCACTCTGCAGCAGAGTGTGCGCTGATATGAAACTTCCTGGCAGATTAAAATTGTGTGCTGGAATCGGGACTCGAACCTGGGACCTTTGCCTTTCGCGGGCAAGCGCACTACCGACTGCGCTATCCTGACACGACTCACGATGCCGCCTCACAACTTTACTTCCGCCAGTACCTCGCCTCCCACTTTCCAAACTTCACAGAAGCTCTCCTGCAAACACGCAAGACTAGCACTCCTGAAAGAAAGGATATGGTGGAGACATAGCTTAGCCACAGCCTAAGGGATGTTTCCAGAATGAAACTTCACTCTGCAGCGGAGTGTGCGCTGATATGAAACTTCCTGGCAGATTAAAATTGTGTGCCGGAACCGGGACTCGAACCTGGGACCTTTGCCTTTCTTCCAGGAGTGCTAGTCTTGCGTGTTTGCAGGAGAGCTTCTGTGAAGTTTGGAAAGTGGGAGGCGAGGTACTGGCGGAAGTAAAGTTGTGAGGCGGCATCGTGAGTCGTGTCGGGATAGCACAGTCGGTAGTGCGCTTGCCCGCGAAAGGCAAAGGTCCCAGGTTCGAGTCCCGGTTCCAGCACACAATTTTAATCTGCCAGGAAGTTTCAGCAACATATTTGCCTTCTTTGTGCTACAACAGGAGCATTTCGCAGCTGATTCTTTTATATTGAAAAGTCACACTCTCTGCTCACAACATACATTAGGCCAATGAAAAAAGAAGAGATTTTGAGAGAAGCAAATGTAATTACAAGAACCACCAATTGCATCATGTTACCTTTTCATACTTGCCAACTCTCCTGATTTAGGTGGGAATCTCCTGATTTAGGTGGGAATCTCTTGATTTAGGTGGGAATCTCCTGATTTTTCATTTTTTCTTCTGCCGCCCAATTTTTCCTGATTTTAACTATTACCGAGAAACCAAAGATTCTTTTTAAAAACCCACATTTTTTAGTCAATGGTCAAAAGCCCTTTAGTGATTTATCAGTTTAATCAATGCACATATCAAAATTCATGGAAATTATGAGTTGTGCGATACTTGTATATCGAGTTCTGCTCTGTCCCATGCACCTGTAGATACCGGCGTACAGTTTCGGTGTTATACTCTTTTTGAATGTGATGTTTTCATTGGTGGAAACCTTTCGAGTGGATAGTTACGAGTGTTAGTTTCATATATGACTCACAAAAAGACAACTTTAATGTAAACAGTTATTTTATATGGTTTTAGATTTTTGATTCAATTATATGAGTTCCATTTTGGCAAAATTATATAGGGAAACATTCCTGGTAGGGAAAATATGTATAAAAATAGAGATTGTTTAACTTACCAGGTGCAAAGCACAGGTTCATTGATAGATACATAAATAAAAACACACACACAAATGCTAAACTTTCACAACTGTTAGTTGCTTCATCAGATAAAGAGTAAGGAAGGAGGGGAAAAAAGAGAAGGATGCGGGTTTTAAGGAAGTGGGTGAGGAGTCAGTCCAATCCTAGGAGCGGAAGGACTTGTAATTAGGGGAAAAAGGAAAGGTAAAGAAACACACACACACACACACATATACATGGAAACACACCAAAGCAATCATATGTCTCTGTGTGTGTGTGTGTGTGTGTGTGTGTGAGTGTGTGTGCGTGTGAGCATGTTTACTTGTCCTTTTTCCCGTAAGGTAAGTCCTTCCGCTCCCAGAATTGAATTAAATCCTCACCCACATTGTTACTCCCCCCCCCCCCCCCCCTCCCCACTTCTTCCTTCCTCTTTTTCTGATGAAGCAACTAACGGTCATAAAAGATCAACAAACCTGCTGCTTTTTCTCCTACTAAATCAGTTTTCAGAACAATTTCCATGCACCATCAAAGCCAGAAAACATCTGTTATTTGTATTTTGGACTGTTTGTTGGTATATTTTCATATAAAATGGTGGAAAAAGCGATATATCAGGCCACGTGCAAACAAAGAGGCATAGAGAAAATGAAAAGTGAGAAACAATACAAAACATTAATTTCCTGATAGAAGTGAAAGCTATCTTGTGTTACATGCCCAGCACTTACTGTCATCATTTATTTTAGAGCACAATTTACCAATCAAATGCAATGACCATGTAGGTCACCTTTTCTGTAACATGTTTCCTGATAAAAGTATAGCACAAAAATACAGCTGCACACTTTTCTGTTTTATTACAAAAATCAATCAAATTAGGTAGACTGGTTACAAATAAGAATTATATAAATGAAAATTTGTTGCACAGTTCTTGCAGTTCAGGAACACAGTGATGGAGCCTTTGTTCGCAGATAAAATTATAAGGTTCAGAACACTTTTTAGGTGATTGGGCTGCGGATCCTTCTTTGGATGTAAGGTTGGATTTCATGTTGAGTGATTTGGGGAATGATGGAAAGGATGAAAGTTAAAAAATGGAGTGTTGAAGGAATGATTTAGGGTCAGTGGAGGTGATTCATCATTAGATAGAGCAGTGATCTAAGTTGGCAGTGTTCTGTATAAGTTTTGGTTGAATCTGATTGGTTGAGTTGGTAGCATAAGAAACTACTGGTGAAGGAAAGAAGGTAAGTCCAGTGTCCTGTAGTTTGGGAGTGGGGCAAAATATAATGTAAAGGAGGGTAGCTGTATGCACTTTTTATTTGTTTGTAATAATTATATCCTTTATTATTCTTCACGCAACAAAAGGAAATTTTGATATTGGGGTATTTAAAGGATAAAAATTCATAGTAGAAACAAACCTGTAGTAATATATGTGGTGCTGGCATTGAAAGAAGTTTTGAGATTTGAACAAGTAGACGTACAGCAGGTGTACAACCATCATGATCAATTTTTTTTTCTTAAATGATTCTAAAATTGCTTATAGGTTGCTGGAATAATCTGTTAGCAGTTGTTAGCAGATTATTTATTTTAAATACACAACATATTTTGGGCATAGCTCATCATCTGTTGACCTGTCAGTAAAATACATATACATCCAAAAGTATATACACAAAATTATTTGCAATTTATAATTAAAATACAAAATACTTTAATATATAGTAATGTAATTTGAAATTACATACTGATATAATCTGCACTGGACATTGTCACATAAGAATAAACATCAGATGTTATCAAGATGATGATTATATAAAATAAAGATAATGTATGTATATAATATTTTAGAAAATAAAGATTGTATGGCACATATCATGCAAGTAGCATGAAAGTTAGCATAGAGGACAAACAGTTGTTTTATTTATTCAAGATACAGTGTCAAAAAAAATTTAAACAAATATCCAGAAAATAAAAATAAATCCCACATTTGCCAAATAAAGTTAACTTCATATTCCTAGGTGAACTTTATCTTATGGTGCAAATTGTTAAAAATATGTGGTAGTTGATTAATGATGGAAATTCTCCGCATAGATGATAAATTATTTTTCAAAAGAGATAGATTGGCTGGCCAGTTCATAGCTTTGTGCTGTACCCCGATAGTCACACAGAAAAGAACAAGCTTTCAGAACAGGGTTTCTTCTTCAGGTAGGAGAGAAGGAAAGAAAAATGGAAGGGGAAGGTAATTCACAACCTAGGTCATGAGGATGGTGTTTGAGGATTGTGGAAGTCAGAGATATTGTGTGAGGCATGTCAAAGAGGATGTATATAATATAAAGAGGAAAGATCAAGCAGTAAAGAGAAGAAAAGATGAGTGAACTGAATGATGCTGAGGGGTGAAGGAGGGGTTTGTCTAAAATGATTTGATTAACAAGGAAAGATGGAAAGATATAGAGGAGAGGAAAAACGACACACACACACAAAGACAATGTAAGTCTTCCCTCTCCCGTGATAGGAATGACTCCTTACCTCTCCCTTAAAACCCTCATCATTTCCTTTTCCAGTTCCTGGAACCATATTTGTCATGGTTGATGCCACCTCCCTCTACACCAACATTCCCAATGCTTATTGTCTTGCTGCTGTTGAACACTACCGTTATCAATCCCCTACTGACTCCAAACCTGCAACCTCCTTCCTCATTACCTTGACCCATAACATCCTCACCCACAATTACTTCTCCTTTGAAGGCATCACCTACAAACAAATTTGTGGCACAGCCATGGGTACCTGTAAGGCACCTTCCCTATGCCAACCTGTTCTTGGAACTTCTAAAGGAATCCTTCCTGACTACCCAGAATTCCAAACCCCTCATCTGCTTCATCTTTATTGATATCTTCATAATCTGGACTGAAGGTGAGGGCACACTATCCACATTCCTTCAAACCCTTAACACCTCATCCATTCACTTCATATGGTCCTACTCCACCAACACACCACCTTCCTCGACGTTGACCTCCACTTCAAAGGTGGCCTTGTCAGTACCTTTGTCCACATCAAACCTTCCAACCATCAGTAATACCTCCATTTTGACAGCTGCCACCTATTCCACACCAAAAAGTCCCTTCCATACAGCCTAGCCACAGTGCTCGTCGCATCTGCAGTGACGAGCAATCCCTCTCCAAATATGCCAAACGTCTCACTGAAGCCTTCACTGACTGCAGTTACCTACCTAACCTGGTCCAGAAATAGATATCACAGGCCCTGTCTGTCCAGCCACCCACCATCTCCCCCACACCCACCGTCTGGCCACAACAGAGCATCTCTTTTGGCACCCAATACGACCCAGGACTGGAGCAGTTAAAACTACACTCTCTGCCAGGGTTTAGATTACCCTTCATCCTGCCCTGAAATGAGAGAAACCCTACCAAGAATCCTTCCCAACCCCCCCCCCCCCCCCCCCCCCGATAGTGGTATTCCGCTGGCCACCGAATCTATGTAATATCCTTGTCGATTCCTACTCCGTCCCTGCTTCCAACCCCTTACCCCATAGGTCATATCTCTGCAGTAGACCTAAATGCGAAACCTGTCCTATCCACCTTGCCACCACTATGTACTCCAGTTTCATCACATGTGTTTCCTATCCCATAAAAGGCAGGGCAACCTGTGTTAGCAGTCATGTTGTATACAAACTGAGCTGCAGACACTGCTGCTTTGTACGTGGACATGACCAGTAACAAGCTGTCTGTCTGGGTGAATGGCTAGTCATACTGTGGCAATGAGACAGCTAGACCATTCTGTTGCAGAGCATGCAGCACTGCATGATGTGGGTCACTTCAATCACTGCTACACGGCCTGTGTCATCCTCCCCACAAACACCAACTTGACTGAATTGCATGGATGGGAACTCTCCCTACAATATATCCTATGCTCCTGCAATCCCCCAGGCCTAAACTTTAGCTAGTTTCTGCCCCACCACTCTCCTCTCCACTTCCTTTTACTACCCACAATCCAGCTCACGTACGTCTCCCTTTCCGCTACAAACCCCATTCCCTTCCTATCTGTTAGACAGCACTGACGTATTGCCCCATCCCAACCAGCAACCCTTCCCACCCTTCCTGCTTCCCTCTCCATGTCGCTTCCTCATCCCCACCACTGGTTGCTCTCACCTCGCATCAGCCATGCTGTGTGTTGCAGTATGGCCACAACAGCCAGATATGGCAGTTGGGTTTGCAGTTGTGTGTGTGTTTGTGTGTGTTTGTGTGTGTGTGTGTGTGTGTGTGTGTGTGTGCATGCGTGCGTGTGTGCGTGCGCATGCGTGTTCTCTATGGCAGATGGAGGCTTAATAGCCGAAGCTTCATTTTTCCTTTTTTTTTTATTTGTTGTTTTTCTGTTATTTGTGCCTTTCTGCAACTCATCAGGCTTCTCTGTGGTGAGTAGCAACCTATCCTTTCCTTAAAATTGTTGAATCCATCAAGCTATTTCCATTGTATATTAAGTGATGAATTTAAATGTCTCAATGTTCAGTATATATTATATTGGTATGTAATTCAAATTATGTAAAATTAATTACTATATATATAAAAATATTTTGTATTTTAATTATAATTTACAAATAATTTTGCGTATATACTTATTGGTTGTATATGTATCTTACTGACAGGTCACCAGATGATGGGCTAAGCATGAAACATGTTGTTGTTGTTGTTGTTGTTGTTGTTGTGGTCTTCAGTCCGGAGACTGGTTTGATGCAGCTCTCCACAATACCCTATCCTGAGCAAGCCTCTTCATTTCCACATAAGAACGGCAACCTACATCTGTCTGAATCTGCTTACTGTATCCATCTCTTGTTCTTCCTCTGCGGTTTTTACCCCACACACTTCCCTCCAACACTAAATTCACAATCCCTTGATGTCTAAGAATGTGCCTTACTAATCTATCCCTTCTTTTAGTCAAGGTATGCCAGAAATTACTTTTCTTCCTAATTCTGTTCAGTACCACCTCATTAGTTATGCAGTCCATCCACCTAATCTTCAGCATTCTTCTGTAGCACCATATTTCAAAAGCCTCAATCCTATTCCTGTCCGCACTGTTTATCGTCCATGTCTCACTCCCATACAAGGCAACACTCCATACAAATGCCTTCAGAATGGACTTCCTTAGGCTTAAATCAATATTCGATGTTAACAAATTTCTCTTTTTCAAGAACGCTTTTCTACCCATTGCCATTCTGCATTTTATATCCTCTGTATTGCGACCATCATTTGATATTTTACTGCCCAAGTAACAGAACTCATCTACCTCCTTTATTGCTTCGTTTCCTAATCTAATTCCTTCAGCATCACCTGATTTTCTTAGACTGCACTCCATTACCCTAGTTTTGCTCTTGTTAATGTTCGTCTTATATGCACCTTTCAGCACACTGTCCATTCCGTTCAACTGCTCTTCGAGATCCTTTGCTGTCTCTGCCAGAATTACTATGTCGTCGGCAAAACGTAATGTTTTTAATTCTTTCCCCTGAACTTTAATTCCTTCACCAAATTTCTCCTTGCTTTCCTTTATAGCTTGATCAATGTACCAATTGAATAACATTGGAGAAAGGCTACAACTCTGTCTTTCTCCCTTTCCAACCACTGCATCCCTTTCATGCCCTTCAACTCTGACAACCGCTGTCTGGTTTTTGTACAAGTTGTAAGTAACCTTACGCTTCCTATATTTTACTCCTGCTTGCTTCAGAACTTGAATGAGTTTATTCCAATCAACATTGTCAAAAGCCTTCTCCAAATCTACAAAAGCTAGAAATGTAGGTTTACCTTTTCTTAATCTATCTTCTAGGATAAGCCGTAAAGTGAGTATTGCCTCCCGTGTTCCTACATTGCTCCTGAACCCAAACTGATCTTCCCCGAGGTCGGCTTCTACCAGCTTTTCCATCCTTCTGTAAATAATGTATTTAAAATAAATAATCTGTTAAAGTTACAACTTCTTATTTACAGTGATTACAGAAACCTCTCAGTGTCTTTTATAATGTGTGCATTCCCCATGCTACCACTCCTTACGTATGCTATATTTCACCCAGTTCCTATAGTCACAACACTTATCACATTCTGGATCTGCATCTTTAGATTTTGTATAATATGTATGTTGCCCCCCCCCCCCCTCCTCCATATGTGGTGCTTTTGTTGCGAGATGGGCTGTCATTAAGGAAGTAAGATGTGTGTTCTATAAAATTAATTCAAAATGTCTGTAGATGAAAACTAGATTGTGATAAATTTGGTTATGTTGAAATAAAAGGAAATGAAACAGGAAAAATATTTTTTTATTGGTACCTATTGATAGCTTTCTGATCTTGTGAATAAACACAAGAAACAGAGTTTCAATTCAGAAGTGCCTATTTTATGCATAGAGGAACATTATTTATTGCCAAAAAAATTTATGAAATATATCCAGAATAATTTGACACCAACTTTATCTCTATTTACTTTGGTGAATATATGCTGTGATAATTTTGAAAGTATGGAATGACTTGCACATTTTTCTGTCTCAGGTGAAGTTAACAGCACTGTTGGGGAGAGGGTCCAGTTCATATCCCATATACCTTACCAATGCTTAGAGTTACCCTTTTAGTTCCAGTGATTCTCCTCTACAGTGCTTCTCTAGCCCACCAACTACCTACTCAATCATATTTACATCCATACAATACTAAAAAATGAGACCTGCTTTGTTATATTCTTTCATACAGCAGTTTTTCTTCCCTTAGTCTGTCATCTTCCGTTTTGATACCTTCATGTACTATACCACAGACATTGCTGAGGTGGGGTGGCTTGCATGTCTCAGTGATACAGGTAGCTGTACCATAATTGAAGCCACAGTGGATTTGTTTCTGTGGAGAGGCCAGACAAACATGTGGCTCTCGAAGAGGGGTAGCAGCCTTTTCAGTAGTTACAGGGGCAACAGTCTGGATGTAACTCTTCAGGCTCTACTGGTGTTACGCTGGATGTCATTGTCAAATTTACATGATATTTCAGCTACATAGCTCTTAACCTTCATCAGGTGTGAACTCGGACTGCTCTCTGAGTAGACCTGGTCCAGTATATGTCTGTGGCCTGCCCCCTCCACTGATGGTTGTTGGCACTGTATCCATCAGACATGCCTCATCATCTGCCTGGTACTCCCTATGTGGTTCGCTCCCTTTGATCCTGCTCTTTGATGTTATGCCTTTTTTCTCATGTGCCTCATGCTCTGCTTGGGGATAGTTTTGCATCTCTGTGCCTTCAGTGCCTCGGATCGTGTGATGCTACAGCTGAATTATGAAAGGAGCAACGAGAGCCAGACTGAGGATGGAGCACTCAGAGGTAGATCTGATGGTCATGGACCACAGAGACAGTACCTATAACCACAATGGATGCAAAACAGGACATCAGTGCTCCAGAAAACACAGAGAGCAGGTGTGTACTACAAACAGAGTGCCAGACTGAAGATGAAACACTCAAGTGAGAGAGATCCGATGGTAGCAGACCACATAGAGAGCACCTAGGGCAGCGGCGATCACAAAATGGCACATCAATGCTCCAGAAGATCGCAGTGAGTGGGTGTGGACCGCAAATGGACTGCCAGGTGAAGGTTGTGAACTATGTAACAGAAATATCGTACACATTTGACACTGACACCTGGCAGAACACGCAACTTGTAACATCGGCTAACATGGCTTCACCAGGCATTTATTGAAATTGTCTGAAAGTAAGGGAAAACTATGGTTGTTACTTTTCCAAGGACATGCAAATATACTGCATGAATATGATGATGGTGTGCATTTACTGTGGCTCTCATACTAAAATGGCATCTTCTTGGTTCAGTTATTACTGAGGTAAAACAGTCCCCCATTCGCATCTGCAGGTGGCGACTACTCAGGCAGATGTCATCATTAAGAAAAACAAAGTGCCAGTCTACAGATCAGCTCGTAAAATGTTCTAGCCCTTAATCAGAGAGGTAAGTTAGAAAATTTGAAAAGAGAAATGAACTGGTTAAAGTTAGATACAGTGGAGATTAATGAAGTTCATTGGCAGGATGAAGAGGATTTCTGGTCAAGGGAGTACAGAGTTATAGATACAAAATCAGTTTGGTGGTGCAGGAGTAGATCTGATAATGAATAAGAAATAGGGAGGTGGGTAAATTACTATGACCACATAGTTAATGCATTATTGTAGGAAACATAGATATGAAGCCAAAACCAACCACAGTAGTACGAGTTTATATGAGAACTAGCTCTGCCAATGATGAGGAGATAAAAGAAATGTATGAGGTGATAAAAGAAATTATTGAGACATTTTAGGGAGATGAAAACTAGTTTGTGATGAATGACTGGAACACAATAGTAGGAAAGGCGACAGAAGGATATGTAGTAGGTGGATATGACTGTGGAAAAGGAATTAAAGAGGAGATTGTCTGGTAGAATTTAGTTCAGAGCTTGATTTAATAATCACAAACACTTAGTTCAAGAATCATGAAAGAAGGTTATATATGTGGAAAAGACCAGGATACACTGAGATACCAGCTTGACTTCATAATGATAGGTCATAGGTTTAGAAACCAGGTGTTAAACTGTAAGACATATGCAGGGCCCGATATAGACTTTTATTTATTTATTTGAGATACATATTCCATAGATCCAGTATGGCGTGAATACGCTTGGATGTAGAACGAGTCAAATGCATGTGCAATATGTATATCATACAATAATACCCATTAAGTCATGTAGCACATGGGATTGGAATGATTCAAAGCGGATACAATATAAAGTTACAATAGAGTTAAAAAACATTACAATATAAAAGTACCAATAAAAATAGAAAACAATACATTACAAAAATACCAATAGAGATAAAAAACAATACAGATACAATAACAAAGCAAAAATACAAATACATAAGTATTTGCAAAAACAGAGGTTTTAGTGCAGATTAGTTGTGGTCACAGATTAAATCCATAAATAAGAATTATCACTGTTTATCTCTTCTGAAGAATTCATCTAAAGAGTAGAAACATTTTTCCAATAGGAATTCCTTTAACTTTTTTTTCAGTAGTGTTTTTTTTTTCCTTTTAGACACTTTATCTTACTCAGGAGTGCATTAAGATTTTTGTTCTTGTGTACTTTTCCCCTTTTTGTACCAAGACGGATTTTTCTGTTCACAGTGCATATCACCTTTCCGTCTTGTGTTGTAATGATGGTATGCCTTATTCATTTCATATTCAGAAGAATGTATAAGTGTGAAATCCATGAGTGAGAGAAGATATTGTGAGGCAGTGGTTAATATATCTACCTGTTTAAAAAGATTCTGACATGGGGTTCTTGGAGGAACACCATATAGAATTCAGACTACTTTTTTCTGGCTTACAATTTTTTTAAGTGGTGAGTTGCCCCAAAAGATTATTCCATAGCACATCACTGAATGGAAATAGCCAAAATATGCAGACTTTGTTACATTGATGTTTCCAATTTTGGAGATTATTCAGATGACAAATGTTGCTGAGCCAGTTATCTATGTGGACACCTAGAAACTTTGTGCACTGAACACTCTGTAACTGTTGGCTCTCATGTGCAATGATAATCTCTTCTGGCCTTTTGTAACTGGATTGGAACTGCATAGAATTTGTTTTATTGTTATTTATTGCTAGAGAATTTGCTGTGAACCATTTGCTTGGTTGGTATTTAACTCCATGTCAGTGGTTTTGCTGCTGGCTATCACAATACTTGTCATCTGCAACCATTGTGATATTGTAAGCACTTTGAGGACATGGGTAGGTCATTAATATATATAATAAATAGCAGGGGTCCAAGAACTGACCCTTGTGGAATTGCATGATGTACTGCTGTCCAGTCAGACTCTACCTCCCCTACTTGTTGATTTTTAACTTCTAATACTATTTTCTGCTGTCTGTCCTCTAGATATGATCTGACCTAGTTACCCATTTGTCAACAGATTCCATATACGGCTGCGTTTCTAAAAGTATTCCGTGACTGATGCAGTCGAAAGCCTTAATCAGATAACAGACTATGCCAACAGGCAATTTTTTCGTATCAAGGAATTCTAAGACATTATTAGTAAGTGGGAAAATTGCTTTGGTTGTAAATACACCTGATCTGAATCCAATTTATTGCTTACTAATTAGTGTAAATTTCTCAAGGTGATTGACAATCATGACATATATTATTTTTTCAAATACTTTAGAAAATGCTATTACAAGAGAGATAGGGCGATAGTTTGAAACATCTGTAGGGGCACTTTTTTTGTAATGGGGTTTCACAGTAATATACTTCATTATGTTAGGGAAGATACCTTGATTAATAGAGGCATTGAATATATGAGCTACAACTTTAGTGAGCTGATTACAGCTGGCTTTTAGCAGTTTGCTGGAAATATTGTCTACACCCCATGAATTTTTACTTTTTAAAGAAACTATGGGTATTTTTTACTTCTTGCACAGTTATGGGAGCCATTCCTATCATGTCTATAGAGTTAGGGAGAAGTTCTTTCAGGATTTTTATTGCCTTGTCTGAAGATCCTTTGCATGCTGTTTTCTCGGCAACAGAAAGTGCTCATTCAAGATTTTAGCCACCATTTCTTGATTTTGAACTAGTTTACCTTCATTGTTCAGAGCAATGTTTTGGGTACTATTGGGGTAATTTGCACCAGTCTCATTTCGTATCACTTCCCATATAGTTTTGATTTTATTTGTAGAGTTATTAATTTTTTAGCACAGTTACATACTTTTTTATTTCTGAATAACTTTGTTCAATATTTTACAATATCTTTTATAGTGATTTAACATCTTAGGATCATTTTTTTTTTTTTTTTTTGCGACAATGTACAACTCTCTTTCTTTTGCATGAAATCCTATTTCCAGTGGTAATCCAAGGTTTGTGGGTGGATTTTTTAGTATGAGTTTCATTTATTTATTTTGGGAAGATACTTTCAAATATTAGGGCCACTTCATTACTGAAAAGGTTATATTTGGAATTAGCATTCTCTACATTATACACTGGACTCCAGTCTTCGTTTTTAGAGACGTGATTTAAAGATCTCAATACTATCATCAGTAAATTTACTGTTACTTTTCCAGTCGGGAGCACTATCAGTCTCACCAATACTTGTATTGTGAATGGTGAGTCTTTATCCATCAGGGTCATAGACACCATTCCGTACTTTCCTGACCACTATATCATCAATTTTGGTTATGTCAATAAATGCATTATCAATCAATGATTTTGTTTGTGAAGTTATCCTGGTAGGAAAATTTACAACAGAAGCAAGATTATATGTGGGCAAGTCCTCTAGGTCTATTCTGTCTCTGGAATTAGTTAGAAAATTTGCATTGAAATGTCCAACAACTATGACATCTCTACTAAGTTTAAATATGTATATTAAGAGTGCATCTAACTGTTTCAAAAAATGCTAAATTTACCTGAAGGTGCTCTGTGTAATGCTATTATTGCTATATATGAATTACAGTAAAACCTCATTTTTATGTTCCGGGTTTTTATGTTTTCTACTATTTACACCATTTTTTGTCAGTCCCATCAAATTTCCTATGTTCACAATGTTAATTCGCCCCCTTTTTTGTGTTAACTTATTTACACTTTTCCCACATTTTACGCTTTTCAAAATCATGTTTGTGAAAAAAAAAAAAAAAAAAAAAAAGATGTAATCTATATAAATTGATGCTGGCATGGCTATCGCCTTAAAGCATAGCATTTGAAAATTATTCGCTGTCCAGTTTCTTGATACTTTGTATTTATTCAAACCTATATTTTGCATTTCATTGTTGGCAGTACGCGCCTAGTTGACGTACAACGTGCTGATTTGTGGCGCCAGTGCAGCTGGTGTACTCAATCAGAACCAATTGCTTTGTTGACATGAGAAAATGAGAGTTGCATTGTTTTCTAATACATATTTCTGATTAATAAAGTTGTTATCTGTTAAAGTTGGGTATCATAATATGCACAACGTCAAAAAAGTAATAATAGTGTGAGATAGCAATCCTATGCAAATGTCACAAAAATTAGGTAAAACTCTCGATCAGCAGCATCACCTAATGTATTTACGTGACATGTAACGCCAGTGTTGGCAACAGTCGTTGTGGATACTGGAGTGAATGGTGGCACAAAATGTTTACAAGATGTGAAAATGAATGTATTAACATCATGTTTGAATGATTTTATTTTCAAAATGAATAAGTGTTCGAATGTAGAAGATCGCACACTACAAAACTACGTTTCTCCACATGTACTGTCTTTCTGTTCAGATGTAACACTTTGTTGTTATGTAAATCGAAATACCTGTGTATCTGTGTCTTGAATGATATGAATTACAATATTTTTTTCAATGTTAATAATTTGGTAAAACGCTTGCAACAATTTAATCTGTACTCTTAGGTTCTTGACTAACCACTTCCTTTAATATCATGACATATTCATAAAAATCATAACATTCGCTCACAACAACAATTGAAGCTGTACTCTTAGGTTCCTGCCTAACCACAACCCTTAAAATCATGACATATTTGTAAAAATAATATTATTTGCCAATGTACGCTTGTCCAGTCAATAATTGAATTATCATACACTCCATTGGCTACTCAAAATGTACTACTTTGCAAACCTAACACTGCTACAGATGCACCGCAACGCTACCCATGCCACTGATGGGGGCTTTTGCCCAAAAATACTTATGCATATATTTGCACTCGAGAACGCGAATAAATTCTCTAATATTGTCGTGTGAAACATCAAAAAATACAAAAAGAATGGAAGTTTAGGAGCTTTACTACATAAATAATTAATGTCGATGGAAGGCAGTAATTTTGAAAATGTGTTACATAGCCCAGCTGCAGCGTCGCCGATTATAATGAATGAAATTACATAAAAAATTTCTACTTCCCATAAAATGACCAGTTCTGCCCGGTGCTTAAAATAGTAAAGATTTGGATAACTTTTATTATATAATAAACTTCCTGGCAAGTATTTAGATGCCTATTATGTACATATGTCACAAATCAACTACGAAAAAGCAAGGCTGATCCAGTAAGCATATTTTACCATTTAAAACATTATTTCCTGCATTTTACTTTTTCTTGCATTTTACACCATTTCACTGAAGTTGATTGAAAAGTGTAACAATGAGGTTCTTCTGTATTTAGAACCAGCTCTATGGTACACACTTCAAACTGTTTATCTATACAAAAATTCTGTACATTTACTCTGACCAGAATGTAGTTATTATGAACTGAAGAAAATTAAGGAGCTGAAACCTGGACTAAATGAAGGAACTAGGGGACTAATAACTTAGCCATTTAGCCCCCTTTCAAAACCACAATAACAACAAGAAGTGAAGGAATCAGAAGTGGTTGAGAGCTGCAGAGGAAGCATTAGGCAAGGATTACTGAAATGGGGGCAAGTAATGCAGTAGAAGAAGAATGTGTAGTTCTGAGAGATACAATAATGAAGGCTAAGGAGGATCATTTAGGCTGAAGGTAACGGTGTAATAGAAATCCCTGGATAACACAGGAGGTACTGAACTTAGTTGATGAAATGAGAAAATAAAAATAAAAAAATAATAAAAAATAATGCAGCAAAAGGGAATATAGACGTCTGAAAATTGGGATTGACTGAAAGTGCATACTAGCTAAGTAGGAGTGGCTAGAGGACAAATGTGAGACCATTGAAGGATGTATAACTAGGGGAAAGATAGATACCACCTACAGGAAAGTAAAAGAGATGTTTGGAGACAAGAGAAGCAGCTGCATGATTATCAAGAGTTCAGATGAAAAACCAGTACTAAGAAGGGAAAAGTGAAAGGAATTTAGAGAGATTGTATACAAAGGATATGAACATACTAGCAGCATTCTAAAAGTGGAAGAGGAAGATGAGATAGGAGATATGATACTGCGAAAAGTATTTGACAGAGCACCAAGAGATTTAAGTTGAAACAAGGTCCATGAAGTAGATGGTATTCTGTCTGAAGTGCTGATATTGTTGGGAAAGCCAGTCACGAAGAAATTGTTCCACCTAGTATGTAAGGTGTTTAAGATGGGAGAAATACCCTCCAACTTTAAGAAGAATGTAGTAATTCAAATTAAAAGAAAAAAAAATCAATTACAGAACTAGAAGTTTCATAAGTCATTATTGCAAGAAACTAACACAAAACATTTACAGACATAAGGGAAAAACTAATATAATCTTACCTTGGGGACAATCAGTTTGGATTTAGGAGAAATGTTGGTACACACAAGGCAATAAACATCTTAAGACTTCTCTTAGAAGGTAGGTTAAGGAAAGGAAAACCTAAGTCCTAGCTTCTGGAGATCCGGAGAATGCTTTTGACAATGTCGACTGGAATACATTGAATTATGAAGCTAGCAGGGATAAAATATAGGGAGCAAATAGTTATATTCAAATTGTACAAAAACCAGATGGTAGTTGTTAGACTTGAAGAGCATGAAAGGGATGCAGTGGTTGGGAAGGTAGTAAAACAAAGTTGTACCCTTTCCCCAATGTTGGAGAAACTGTTCATTGAGCAAGGTGTGAAGGAATGCAAGGAGAATTTTGGAGAAGGAATTAAAGTTCAGGGAGAAGTAGTAAAAACTTTGCAGTCTTCTGATGACATAAGTAATTGTCAGATACAGCAAAGAACCTGGTACAGGCACTGAATGGAATGGACAGTGTCTTGAAAGGAGGGTATAAGATGAACATTAACAAGAGTACAGCAAAGGCAATGAAATGCAGTGATGCTGAAGGTATTAGATTACTTAATGAGACAATAAAAGTATTAGATGAGTTTTGTTATTTGGGTAGCAACATAACCTAATGGCCGAAATAAAGAGGACATGCAATGTGGAATAACTATGGGAAGAACAGCGTTTCTGAAAAAGTGAGATTAGTTGACATCCAAATTAAATTTAGATGTCATGAAGTCTTTTCTGAAAGCATTTGTCTAGAGTGTAGCATTGTATGGGAGTGTAACAATGACAAGGAAATCAGACAAAAGATGACAGAAGCTTTTGAAATGTGTTTTTACAAATAAGTGATGAAGATTAGATGGGTCTACTATATAACTAATGAGGAGGTGCTTAACAGAATTGAGGAAAAAATCAATTTTTATTAAGAGAAGGGATTGGTTGGTGGGACACATTATGAGACATGAGGGAATCATCCACTTAGCATTAGAGGGAAGTGTGTGGGAGTAAAAATTGTACTGGGAGACTGAGGGAGAAATACAGTAAGCAGATTGAAAAGGATGTAAGGTGCTGTTCTTATTTGAAGATAATGAGGAGTGCACAGGATGGGGTAGTGTGGAGAGCTGCATCAAACCAGTTTGTGAACTGAAGACCATGATATGCATTTTGATCACCAAGCTTCTGTTGAAGAGATATTGGATATTATGCGGTACAAACATTCTGCTTTCTGCCCTTTCTTCTCTCTCTCTCTCTCTCTCTCTCTCTCTCTCTCTCTCTCTCAGATGTCTGGTTTTTGCAGCAATAATTTCACCTTCATTTGTGTGCTGTTTGATTTTGCAGTATGGAGTGTAAGATTACCACCCAATAGAAATATTGGTAATTAATAGCATTTGATAATTAAACAGTATGAAGTTCACTGCAAACAATGACCATGCCAATGCACTAAATGTTACACAATTTTAACCTTATTAATTATGGTAGCAATGTATGTACACAGTTGGGTGACAACATTTATAGTTAGGCCATAGGTAGAAATTCTCCACATCGAGATTTGCTGTGTGCTTGTAGCTGACGGGAGGCCAGCGAGCAGACCGACGTTGGTGGCTTGTTCCAGCTTAGGATTTTCCACTTCGTTTCCGGTGAGGGGAGAGAGGGACAATGGCGAGTGCCAGGCACAGTGCAGTGCAGTGCACAAATATTGTAATACTACTGGCATTTGAAGTAATACGATGCAGTTAGGAACCTTTAAGGCCCTCATTACAAAATAGCCTGTTGACAAATAGACAATACATTAGCTGATATAGTAACATCTGGCATAATATGTTCAATTGACAATGAAAAGTAATAAATTACCACCTTAGACAAGACAGTTACACAACTAGCATGGCAATGTTTGTTTATGAAAATAATATATTAACTATTTCTCATTTTTTTTCCAATTAATCTTGTGTATTTTACCTTGAAATATTCAGTTAAATCACTTATCTGTGATATATGAAATTGCACGATTATAATAAATAGTACAAAGGATGTTTATACTAATATAAAAATGTAAGAAAATATTTATTTAATGTGTAGTGTAATTATTTTGATTTTAAGTAAAGTTTTAGAAATGTATTGGCTGTGCGCTGTACATTGGCAAATCAGTTAGAACAGCTCACATGGGGAAGTTGATGACATAGGGGGAAAAAACCCGGCAGTTGAACTTTCGGCGCGCGCGCGCGCGCGCGCGGGCAGGAAGTGACGAGGCCGGAGCACGTGTCTGGGGGCTCACGAGCTATAACTTTATTTGATAAATGTGTTTACGTACAGACGTGTCAGCCACAGGGTTCTAATATTGTGAAATAAACAACATAAAGTGAACTTTCACGTGTTTTCAAAAATAGTAGTTAGTACACCCTTTTCTCTCATGAACTTGATTTCATTAGGAATTTGTTCTGTTAATCATATGCAGGGAAGAAAAGCTGCGAACATGTGATATCATCGCTTAGAAAATGAGTCAAACAGTCGCAATCACAGTTCCAGTGTTTTTGCATGTTTAGGAATTTGGTTCGCAGCTGGTGGTTGTCAGTTTTAAAAATTAAACTTTCTCTATTTCAAACTCTCACCCCGACCTTCATGCTCGCAGGAGTAATATAGTCACTGAAACCTGTAGATGTTTTCTACTCCTATTTCGTACTCTGTTCGTGTAATAGATGACCACATAGTTGAGTATTTGGTTTTGACTGCTCAGATTGCGACTTTATTGGATTGTGTTTGAACTTAGATAACACTGGACTGAATTTGCTAAACACTAGTAATTGTGCTGTGATCGGCTCTGTTAAGGCAGTATGATTCAATGATGTCACTGGTTCTAACTATAAAGTATGCTTTCAGGACTACCAATTAAGCTTGCTACAAACAATAACTGGGATTCTACTGTAAAATAGTCTACACATTGATCAGAAATGTGAAGTAATTAATCATAAATATTAAATATAAGATAAATAAATAATTATTACAATGGGATTTATATTAAAATCTGTTAATGATGTAAACAATAAAAGAGAATTATGTTGAATAAAATAGTTTGGAGAGGATGTGGATATGATAGCATTAGCTAGAGAAGAATATGGGAGGGGGATGGTAAGAAGATGTGGAGGCTGTTTGCCAACATAAAAGATGGACAGTACTTTGTATGGACAAACTTTTAAGTAAAGTTTATCAAGTAAGCAATTGCAAATAAATAGAAAGTGGTTCTTCAATGGTAATAAGCATAGAAATCATACCTTATTATAGTTAGCACTAAAATTCCACTAAGTGCATTACAAGAACAATAGCAGAATTCGCAATATCATATAATAAAAAAATGCTCAAATATTAAGTCCATTTTTAATCACAAAATGTGAAATATATCTCAGCTCAAAATAAATAAAAATTGAGAAAGGCCATCAACATACAGTGCATATCTGAAAACTTTGATGAATGGTTCCAGGAAATATAGGAAACAAGTGTTTTTGAAACAAAATACCTTTACTGGCCTTCAAAGTAATCGCCATTGGCTACAGTACACTATTGATGTCAGTTATACAGTTGTTGGAAACTGTCAGCAAACACTTCTTGTGGAATCACTGGAAGCACTGAGATCATGCGTTAACAGGATCTTCTCAACTGTTGCGATGTGTAAGCCTGTCTATGCTGATCATCTGAAAGTGTCCATTGCACTCGTTTAATATTGTCTGGGACTGTGGTCCATTCTCTGGTCTATATCCCTTCCATCTCTAATGCATTTAAACAACCCAATCTCACTCTTTCTACTCTCTGCTTCAACACCTTACACTTGCACTAACATCCATTGGTTCTCTGTCACCATTTTGCCTAATTTGAAACAAAATTTGGTGTTAATGTGTTGCTCCATTTTGCGCTCCATATTACAATGACGTGAGTTCTCACACTGATCGTATTACCTGGGTTGCAGTGTGTACCAGCGCTTCATTGCAAGGCTTCGAATGATAGGGGGCACTTGTTGACCTATCCCTCAATGTGTATGCATGGGCACCTCACATTTGCCAGTGTGGTTTGTAAAAAATGGGACCATTCAATGAACTTTTCAGGTGCATCTTTTATCAAAATTCATGAAATAAAAGTAGAAACTTTTTTTTTTTCTAGCTGTACAAATTCACAAATACTGGAATACATTTAGCACTAGCTAAAGTTAATCCCGTTAAATGTTAAAATAATGTGGTGGCTGTATGCTGCCTAGAATTTGTGACCCTTGCTATGGAATGTTGCCTGTTTATCACAAGCACATTTGTGTTCTTGCAGATCTAGAGGCAAAAAGAGATGATTCATTTCCTGAAACACTCTATGCAGACATACATCAGTAGTGTTATGCCACTGACTAATTATCACTAGCTGCAAGTTGTCTCCACGGACAATATGGAGTTCTTTGCTCTGTAGCTTATTTGACTTGACTTTGAATACATTCCTGACGTTGCAGGATGGAGGTGATCTGCATTGATTAATTATCTTCAAAAGGAAAAATGCCAAGATCGCAGTATGATTGGTTGATTCATTTACAACCAGTTTTGATGGACTATGCCATCATCTTCTGGTTGTATACATTCTGCAATGTGGCCCTTTTTTCTATGACCACATTGTAGAATATATACGACCAGAAGGTGATGGCATACCCAATTGAAAACGGTCGTCAATAAATTAATTAATCATACTGTGTTCTTGGCATTTTTACTTTTGAAGATTATTGACTTTGACTACTTTCACACTAAATTAAAATGTTGTAACAGTATTTAAACAGAAAGCATGTTATGAACATTGACTCAGACACTTGAATCTGGTATAAATACCAGATTGGTCATAGCTAAATAAGCTGGGAATTTTGCACGTCCCTGCTCACAATAAATAAGAGTAAAATGATGTTGTTCAACAGTGCTTACTTTGGCTTGCTTGATAATACCATCTTTTGACAGTCTCCCAATAGTTTCACCAGCTTTAATATAGCTTGTGCCCAACATTTAAATAAAGCTGAGCCCTATACATTACATACATAACTTGAGTTGCCTCTAGGCATATTTCACATCCAGATGGAAGCAATAAACTGCATGAAATCTTCTGAAGGGCCAACAAAAGTGAGTAAATGAATGCTTTTCATACAGTACTTGCAAATGCTGTAAGACACTTTGCATTTTATATACTTTTGCTTGTGTGTCTGAATAAGATGGCATAAAATTATGTTGGGATGTAGCTCTCACAAATAATACATGTAAACACAAGTTTCACAAACATATTAACAAACAACTAATTTGAAGAGAAAATATAAGTGCACATTGATGAAAGCTAACAAAGATTTGAGTTCTGTTGAAAAATGTGATAACCAAATGAAATAATTTATGAAAAGAAACTGCAGCAGCTTGTGATAAAAGTTGCACAATGTCCACACATGAGCAATTCAAATGAGCTTTTGTTGATAATAACAATAGAGGATACCAGTTGATGAACAAAGTAAGTAATTTTATTGTGGAAAATATTTTTCTTTCAGAAAATTATTAAGTGGTTCTCTACAAATGGGTTGAAACCCAGTATATAGTTTCATATAGTAAATTGCATGACTCCATTAATAAATTTAGACTTTGAACATAAATCAATAGCTAAGGTAGAATATTCAAAAATTTTAGGTGTTTGGATTGACGAGGGATTGAATTGGAAGGAACACATTGAAGATCTGCTGAAACGTCATTGCAAAATTTGGTTATTTACATCTCAGTAAATTAGCTTACTATGCCGATTTTAATTCACTGCTTTCATATGGGATCATATTCTGGGGCAATACAACATCGAGTAAACCAGTATTCATTGCACAAAAGCAAGTAATCAAAATAATTGCTGGAGCCCACCCAAGGTCATTCTGCAGTCATTTATGTAAGGATAGAGGGATTTTTACGGTAGCATCACAATATATATATTCACTCATGAAATTTGTTATTCACAGTCTGACCCAATTCAAAAGTAATAGCAGTGTGCATATCTATAACGCTAGGAGAAAGGGTGATATTCACTAATCAAGATTAAATCTAACTTTGGCACAGAAAGGGGTGAATTACGCTGCCACAAAGGTCTTCGGTCACTAAGTACAGTATAACCCTAAATTAACGGACCCACTTTTAACAAATTCTCCCTTTTAATTAATATTTCTGCCGGTCCCGGCAAAAATCCCATAAGAACAGTGTTATTTTTCCCCGCTTTTAACAAATGCCGCTTTAAAGCCATTCGCGCTTTAAGGAATAAATATCAAATATTCCGAATTTTTTTTCTTTTCACATAATTTCTAACTGGAGGCAACTATGATTTTATTTGCATTCTGTTTCACAGTATATTTTAATCGATTCTTTCAGTCAGCATATATCTACATAGAAATATCGAATGGCAGTGTAGCATTACCAGAAAACACATTTAACGAATAAGAAGCGATATCCGCTGTGTCTTCCATGTGCTTCTGGTCACATGATCTGACTTCATTTGATAGTACGAAGAACTTGTTGTGAAGTTTTCTGCTTGTTGTTCTCGTATATTTCAGTTTTTTTTAACTGCTGAATTATGACCTGCAAAAAAAAAAAAAAAAAACCCTCACCATTGGAGAGAAGCTGATGATTGCGACATGGCAAAGAAATACGATTTACCACCATTTTTTTTTTTTTTGTGGCATTTTAAAAAAACAAATAAGCTTTGTTAAATGCCGAATCAAGTGGTACCTCAGGATGCAAATGGAAGAACATTCATGCTTCAGCTTTTAGTGAGCTTGAAACAATTGTTTTGAAATAGCCCGAAGAAGAGAGGAGTAGCGTAATTTCAGAGAATGGATACCTTCTTTAAAAGAAAGCACGTGAAATCGCCATGAAGAGCGGCATAAAAAATTTCAGTGTGTTGAATGGATGGTTTGACTGCTTTAAGAAGAGGCATAATCTCACATTTCAGTGCTTGAGTGCAGAAAGTGAGGCTGTAGATATTGAAACTGTGAACCAGTGGAAAAATGTGACTTTTAATGCTGACGAAACTGATGGTTTTTACAATTTACTGCTAGCAAAAACTTATTCTGTAAAGGGCGAAAAATGCCATGGAGGGATAAAAGTAAAGAAAGGATGACTGCACTTTTGATTGTTAATAGTAATGGAAGTGAAAAGTTGCCACCACTTACAATCGGCAAATTCAAAAGCCCTAGGTGTCTTAAAAATATTGAAACACTCCCTTGCTCTTACGAATATAATAGTGATTCTTGAATGTTGGAAATATTTGTAAGTTTTCTGAGAAGCTTGGATGTAAAGATGGGTGCATCAGGGAGAAAAATTGTACTGATGATTGACTGATGTGCTTTACATTCTAAAGACACACAGTTTCTGTGGAATGTGACTGTTGTATTTAATCCAGCAAACTGCACAAGTCACCTTCAGCCTCTGGACCTGGGCATTATACACTCTGTAAAATCGAAATACAGAGTGTCAATTGTGCAAAAGGCAGTTTCATTCCTTGATAGGAAGGTAGAGATGAGGCTCAACATTCTGCAGGCCGTGCATGTTTTGTAGCTGCCTTGAACAGTGTGTCACAGCAGACTGTACAGAACTGTTTCACAAACTCTGGTTGTGGTTCATCAGTTTCAGATGATGATGTGATTTCCCCACAAGAAGAATGGAGCAGACTCTCAGATGTTCATGACAATGTACCATTTCAGGACTTTGTTTCCTGTGATGATGTTTTAACCTCCACACCTGAAATGAGTGCAAGTGAAATGTGTGAAAGTGTAGTAAAGGAACACTGTGAGGTAGCAGGTGGGAGTGAAAACAATACTGAAGAGAATGATGATTATGATGCTGTGGTACCAACCTTTGCAGCTGCTGTACAGGGACTATATAAGTCAGGAACTATTTTTTTTTTTTTTGTTTAAAGTAAAGGAGTCAGTCATTACAAGCATCACCAAGCTAGAGCAACAACCTTTGTCTTTACAATATGCTGGAAGAACAAAGGAAACAACTCTGCTTGATTTGTTTAAAAAGTAATGTTTTCTGTGTAGGTACACACACATTTGTATATTATGGTTATAGGCCTCCTGGGGAAACTCACCATATAAAACAATGAGTAACGCGTCAGGCTTGGTACGTCCATGGTGATGTGGAAATCTAAGCATTGGTGCTGTATTTAAGTCTGAAGCAGATTATTGGTAAGTTTATAATCAAATATCACTTACATTGTTTAAACATGTGTGAATCATGATTCTGGCTCTCACTTTTTGTGTAGCTAGGCAAAACCCCCTTTTAAGGAATAAATATTTTGGTCTTCTGAGATTCGTTAAAAAGGGGTTTTTACTGTAGTATCAAAAATCTTACGGATAGCCATCTGGTATTTAAAAGGAAATTAAAGGAACTTCTGAATGGCAATTCCTTCTATACTTAGATGAATTTTTAGATAAAACTTAAACAAACAAAAAATTAAAATACATAAAAAATTAAAATTTAAAAAATCCTTAAAATATTGATATGTATAGACACCATTTACTAAAGTGACACATTCCACATCATTATGAAATGTTGTATATATAATCTATGGAACAAGTATTGATCTACTCTAACAGATGACCAATTTTATTATTTATTCTCTATTGGTTTTGGTACTGGCTACCATCAACAGTATTTTATAAGGTGTGCATATTACCACACTGTAAGTTACATAATTTAACTACAATTTACTGGAATATTCAGCATAATTGTTAATCATGTTTTGTACTTAAGGTTGCTTTTTTGTGCAAGAAGCTACTTTTAGACTAATTGACATACAGTATAATCTCCTGTTGGTAACCAGTAGGACAACCAGTAGAGTACAAAAAATAAAATGCTACAGCAGTTGTCAAAAGAATGATTTCTGCAAAATGTATGTTCGCTGTGGATGTCTACTTCAAGAAAAATTCGTTAAATAGATTGTATG
The DNA here is from genome assembly GCA_026315105.1 of Locusta migratoria. Taxonomy (NCBI): domain Eukaryota; kingdom Metazoa; phylum Arthropoda; class Insecta; order Orthoptera; family Acrididae; genus Locusta; species Locusta migratoria. Next base: position 39,019,535 of record CM048752.1, on the reverse strand, counting down.
GCAGAAGTTCTAAGGACGTTTCTGGCCTTAGATTAATCTCTAACAATAGAAAATGCCTGTTGCAATTCAATCATAGAATGAGGATAGTATGCACTCACTTCAAAGATGAATGTTGAACCACAACAGATACATAAAAATGGCACTCGTACACACTTAATTTAGCTTTTGGCCAATAGCCTTTGTCAGGAAAGAAACATTTATATGATCTCACAGACATAGTTCACACACAATTGTTTCCCCAGGGGGTCACCACTCTGGTGAATATGTGCTTGGATAGCATGGGGTCCCAGCCTTTGAAGCACTACTTCTTTTCCATGCTGCATGCCCACTCTCCCACCTCCTTTTCTTCTCCCTTTGGGACAGAGACTTACATCTCCTTTGGGAAACCAAAGATTGAAGAATTGTTCACATGTTTCAGGGTATGACCTTTCACAATCTTCCTTTCTGATTCCTCATTACCCACTTTTCCTCTGATTCAGATTTTGAGACCTTTCTTCCCTACTTTTTTTCTACTTGAAGGTGACCAATGTGTCCAATGCTTAAAGGTGACACGGCAATGCATAATTCCTATCACCACATGCCTCCTGGTCAAGTGCATGCTTAGGGAAGGATGATTGCTTGAACTATTACCTTCCCAAATTGATTGGTCCCTCTGCCTGGAGTTCAGTAGGTGTGACTTCAGATGTGGAGAGTGTTCTCTGGGAGGGGAAGGGGGGATGGGCAGTAGGAATGAGCAGGCCATTGGAGACGCTGACAGTCGTTGGGGATTTTCTTGCAATGGGTTCCTCAAATTAGAGGAAGTATAAGGAAATAAAAGGAAACCCAGGAATCAGCTGTCCCACCTGCAGCAGGGTATCTTGTGGCATCCCGTACAGAAGAAGGAAAAAAATTCCACAGTAGATCCATTTGTCATCTAGAAAGCATTGATGGAATTGCAGGCCCAACCTTGCTCCCGTCGGCATTATGAACTCCCCTGATGGGGAGCTACCCTGTGTAAGTGAAGACTTGTCTTACTCTCAATTCTTCTTGAGGGTTTGTTTCCAGCTGCGGCAGAGTGGATTGAGGCACTTTGCTGTGATGCGCAAGGCTGTTCCCCATTGGGGGTTTGAATCTGCCCTCCCCCCCCTCCCACCCTCGGGAATGAATGTTTCTGCTGTCTTTAGTATAAGGTAGTTCATAAGTAGTTTGTAAGTTTAGGGACTGATGACCCCGCAGTTGAGTCCCATAAGCTTCACAAACATTTGTACATTTTTCTTGTTTCCAGCAACTTGCATGATTAACAGACTGAAGAGGAAATTAAAGACAACCTTGCAGATTAGGGCATCAGCACAGCAGTGCATCGTGTGATGAATAAGTTAACAGTGAGTTAGTACCATGTCAGTCGACTATCTAGTATAGCACCTTCTGGCACTTAACAGCTCAGTTGTTGCTACACCTAGACTAAAGAAAGATATGACCACACAGACCTGTGGCCTAAAATTCACTGTTGAAATTGTCATAATATCTACACATATGACACCATCATCTTCTGATAAGGATGCACATGACTCCACCAAATCTCTGCCTCTGGTCTGCAAACTGACATCTACATATCCGAGGAGGACTATCCCATAATAACTTTCTGCACATACCTTAATTAAAACTGTGTGTGTTTTCATCTGAGGTCCATCAGGTTTAGAAGTCAAATAAGGGAAAATATCCTCCCCTTCTCCTCCTCAACATATGTCTCCAACAGAGTCATCTAGCGATGCCCTCCTCCGGACTACCTGTGTCACCAGGCCGCATCTCCAATGGTCAGTCAGGAGGCTGACTTTAGGTGGATTCTAACACCAGTCAAGCTAATGGACCAAGATCCTTGAGCCGCCAGCCCCATCATATGGCATTTGCATTGTGGTATTTTGCAGTCACTGGGATAATTGCTCCTCATTTGATCCATCTCCGTTATGGTAATTCTTAAATGAAATATTCATGGCATCCAGTCCAATAGGACTGAACTGCAGCTTCCCTTGTGATCTTACTGTCTGCTGATTTTCTGTCTTCAGGAAACGAAATTACACCATAAAAATTGTTTTAATCTTTCACACTTCACCTCATTCCATTTTGATCTTCCACAGTAAGGACACCAGGTTGCTGGGACGTCACGCTGCTCATAAGGCAGACATCCATAGTCACATCATTCCTTTTCAAACCCAGCTTCAAGTAGTATGGGTCAGTCTTCCTTTTCCTGGTTTTCCCTTCTCATTTGCAAGTAGATATTAGAGAACACAGGTACGAATTTTTGCATACCAAGACTTCACTGCAATAGTGGTTGTGAATCTGTATCCATGTTAATTTTATCGAGCTAAATGTAATGCCTGCAGTTTGCTACATATATACCGACTTCCCTCTCAAATATGCGATGTTAATGTGCACACGTAACTAATAGTGACAAATGTTGTATGTGACCCACAGTTGTTGTATTTTGTGATCTGATCCTGTAAATGACAGATATCTGCAGAAAATCCTGTCACAAATGGTTGCAACTCGTTTCGCACCGCAACTGGAATGCCTCAGTGGCAGTGATATTTAGTTTGAAATGATGGCGACCGAAACTCGAATGCCTAAGGCCCTATTCACACAGGGGGATACTCAAGTCTCCGAGCAACTGAGATACTGTGCGACCATGAGATGCTGCATGTGTCATTAAATGGGGTCGTTCACAAGGGGATACTTGCATAGCGGCGTCACGAGTCACCGCAACTCAGATACTATGCAACTCGACTTGCTGGTTGCAGTCTCTCCCAGTCTCTTGGTGGGGTTCAGTGGCGGATGCAGAAATTTTTGTGGAGAGGGGGTGGGGCACAAGCCTGAGGAGAGTGAACATTGTGCCTGATACTTTTCGTTTACTACGAAAACTAGCTCCGCTGTCAGAGCCCACAGAGTTGTCTTTTTCCTGTATGTCGGAATTGCTTAGTTCTTATTATCGGCAGAAAACGCACATGGTGCTTTCCCGCCTGGATTTTCATCAAAGCAGAAAGAAACCTGGTCAGTCGTATCAATCCTGGGTGGCAGACCTCTGCGGTTTGAGTCATAAGTGTAGTTTTGTGTGTGCAAATTGTCAGCAGTCATATGCAGATTCCTTAATTTGCGACACTGTTGTCTGTTCGGCTCCTGATAGGGCTGTGTGTCATTAGGCTTTGCGGTTACAGGATCCCACCCTTGATGATGATCTGTCTATTGCGCAAGCTTTTGAGGTGTCTCTGGTGGCAGCGGATGAGGAAATGGTAGAGGTGGCGGTGGTACAGTACTTGCACCCCCACAGGCGTCATTCTTCGCCATCCTCTTCATTGTCTGCACGATTACCTTCCACCGTTCCATTCGAACACCGCGAATTTCCCTCTTGTCCGGATTGTTTTTGTGCACAGGATCGCCCGCACTGCCTCTTCTGTCCCGCGCGGATGCGCGCCCTGCCGTAAACAAGGCCACGTGGCGGCTGTTTGTCGGACTTCTGTATGTGGTTGGCCGCCGTATTCTGACGAGTACCAAATGGAAGTAATTCCTTTGCATCTAAGATGTTGTCAGGTGCCCAACATAATTATTCTCAGATTGAGAAAGAGGCTTTGGCGATTGTTTACGCTGTTCAGAAGTTTCATGTGTTCCTCTATGGCATTAAATTCCACCTTATCACAAATCACAAACCCCTGGTGGCACTGTTTGGTCCGCGTTCTCATCTTCCAGACCGGACTTAGCAACGTCTCCAACGTTGGGCTCTGTTTTTGAGTGCCTATCACTACGAAATTCATTATTGGCCCTCGTTGCACCATGCCAATGCCGACGCCTTGTCCCGTCTGCCCATGGGCCTCGACACTTCCTTCGACAAAGATGAAGTGGCGATTTTTCAGATTGACGAACGTTTGCATGACGCAGTTGAGCGACTACCGATTATGGCCGATCGAGTCGCGCAAGCCACCCGTCGGGACCCTGTGCTCCAGGAGATGCTTAAGCATGTCACCGCCGGGTGGCCTGAGTGATTGTCCGCCAAAGAGGCTGGTCCTCTGCGCACCTATTTCCAGCTTCAACACCAGCTGTCAATTATCAACGGTGTCCTCCTCCTCAGTACCGATTCTGACGTGCCCCGTGTCGTTATTCTGCCCGAATTACGGGCTCGAATGTTAACTCTGTTACATCGAGGTCACTGGGGTATCACACGCATGAAGGTACTTACACACCATTTTGTCTATTGCCAGGAATCGCTGCAGCTATCGAGCAGTTGGTTTGTACATGCACTCGGTGTGCTACCCAGCAAGCTGCCCCCCCCCCCCCCCCCAGCGCACTTTTTTAAAACGGATTTAATTTTCACACCACAAGTGACTCGGCATTATGCGTGACTCGAGTCATGCCTGTGTGAATGTGATTGGCTAATCGAACTGAAGACGCAATTTGCATATCCCCGTGTGAATACGGCCTATGCGTCATTGCAACCGCATCTCGAGTGAAGCTAATAGTTCACCCTTAGCTCTTTGTGTAGTGCGAAAGCCCGCCATTCTCTACCCCTTCCCTCACTCATTCCAATGCTATGGACAGGCAGCTGACACTTTCCCAAGATTACTTGTTATTTGTAACAAAAAAGGAGAGAAAAACAAACTTACAGCTATATACAATGTTGAATTGCAGTATTTATCTGTCAACAAATACATCAGTTTATCTTGTAAGGTATTTAAAGTAGTCACATTAATTTCAAATGGTGGTCTGTTCACCTTAGTCACCCCTCTTATTGTTTTTTGTTGTGTAAATGGTCTGTCTGTATAGATTGCTGGTGTTCCACATCCACTCTCAGTACTATTCCATACCAAATATGCAGAAATATCAATGTGAAATTTTTGTGTCTCGTCGCCACCGGTTGTCCTGGGTGTCAGTGACCAAGTGGAGAGAGACCGACACAGGGAAGTAGGATGTATTCATGTGCGGGTATGGAGTCTGAGGTGACCAGCCAGTGGGACAGCAGAAACTAGAAACACTAAATTAGATTAGTATAAGATATATATTTTGTAGAAATAGTACAGTACTTAACTTCATGGCTCCAGACTAGAGGAATGCTACAAATACATTAGCCTGCCTACTGGTGAGTCTTATTTAGTGCCTGTCCTATTTGCAAGTGGCCGGTACAGTTCAGTGGTGGCCGTGAGTGAGGTTGCAGCAGAGGGTGCTCTTGACTGACATCTTAAGAACATCACGCCGTGCTTGCATGGCAGCGCGTGGCGAAAGTATGTGGCACGCACTTCAGACTTGTGTGACACCACAGAAATATATTTGCTGTAAGGTTTTATAGTCTTAGGAGGTTGAGAATGTTTAACTAAATACATGTTTACGCTGAATTTCTTACAAATATATTCCACACATGCTTTCTATAACAGGTGTTAACTCACAAGAATACAGTGCCCAAAAATTTGTTTGGTTATCTAAGAGCCAGTGGAGATGTAAATGGAGTAAGATTTATATGTAGATTACAGCTAAGCAGGAAGTGCATTGTCACTGCCTTGTTTTTATTTACAAGGTAATTATTTGCAGAAAGTAGCTTGACAGAATATTGTAAATGAGTTAATTACTGTTGGCAGCAGTTCCAAATAGTCTGTTGCTGTTCTTTCCATAAGTCTTTTGTCCAAATTGAAATTTAAATTCATTATTAGTTGTATTTCTAAAATGTGCAATTTATAGTGAAGCAGGTAATGGTATGTTTATGTCAGTGAGTTTGCTCTCAACGCCGGTTTTTTTCTAATGGAAATGTATTTATAATACTGTTTCACCTCTTTTGAACCTAGCCTCATTCCAATTTTTTTGTAGTGTTTTGTTCGTACTACTTTTGACATGTAGTTCTGATGTCAGATTCTGGTATATTTATAAAAATGTTCAAATGTTTGTAAAGCTTAAGGGACTTAACTGCGGGGTCATTAGTCCCTAAACTTACAAACTACTTATAAACTACCTTATACTAAAGACAACACAAACATCCATGCCCGAGGGGGTATTCGAACCCCTGACAGGGAACGGCCTCGCGCATCGAAGCATAGCGCCTCAATGTGCTCAGCCACTCCGTCGCAGCGGTATGTTTGTATGAATGCCTTATTTCAATGGTGTTGCACCATCATTTTAACTAATAGTGATACAATGAGGCTTAAACATAACTGGGTGAAGATAATTATGCGATTGAGACACCTGAAATATTACGAGCAATTGACTGCAGTATTTCAGGTATCTCAATCACAGAATTATAGTCACCCCAATTCACCCAGTTATGTTTAAGCTTCAATATATGAACATGAGCTGAAGTGATGGTGTACAACTATTGAAATAAGGGTTTCAATTTTTTATTGTATTTTATTTATTTATTTATTTATTTTAACTCAGAGTCAAACACTCAGATATATATCAAGAAAATTTGTGGTTAGCAACTAAGCACAATGACTCTGGAAAAGTACATAAATTCACCTAGAAAACTCAGGGAATATTATTTTTAAGAATTGCTGGACACCCTGGATGAAGAGTATGGCGAAAAGCTAAGTTATGTGTGTATGAGTGTACTTTCTAACTGCCTGTCATGGCTTGATTTATGTCTTTGTGGTGAATTCCTCACTGTATTATTAACATTAGGTTAGATGAATGTGGAATAGATTAGCCAGTAAGATAAAAGATAGAAAAAGACATTTACAAGGAAAGAAATTACATAAATTAATGAGGATGTAAATGCTTAAAACTTTTTCTCTGTATATTGCTTTATCATTAATGAGTTGCAGCCCTGTGAGGTGATTCAGTGGTAATACATGGGACTTTTATATGGAAAGATGGTGGTTCAAACCTGCCTTCCTGTTCCAGTCAAATGAAGTGATGGTCCTTTCCAAGGGCATGACCAATTGCATTCCACATCCTTGACCAAAAAACAAAGCTTGTTCTCCATCTGGATTGATCATATTGTTAGTTTCCTGCTTGAAAAATTGGCACAGAATCTAACTGAATGCTACAAGATACTTTCAAGGAAGACACAAGGAGTGTCATACAACTGAGTGATCTGTACAATTTAAACATGAAGAGATGAGTATTGATGAGACCAACATCATCTCAAAAGGATGAAAGTTCATAAAATCCCCAAAAATCAATGAAGGTCATTGATTCATGGTAAACAAAACTTCAGAAGACACAGGAGTGCCTAGCCCATTTTTATGTGGCACCTCGTGACCTTCATGGAAGCATTTTGAAGCAATGCGTAGTTTCTGTTGCCAATTTTCCAAGCAGGATGCTAAATTTCAAACACTCTCTTTGTCTTTTTAAATGTGCCATATGACTTCACACGTGGATTACTGTAATGGAAAGAGAAAAAAAAGTATTATGATAATGCTTTCGCATACAGACTGTCACAATCTATACACTGTTTTGTGAAGAATTCTATCAACCTTATCTATTGGGAAAACCATACTACATGCAAGAGTGGCAACAATCTCAGTTTAATCGTGTTTTGGGATCCACCCTTTCACTTTTCAAGCTACCATTTGCTTCCTAGTGTATGTGTGTGTGTGTGTGTGTGTGTGTGTGTGTGTGTGTGTGTGTGTGTGTAGGGGGGAGGGAGTGTGTTACCTTGTACACTTACCAGCCAGTCCCTTTCCTGTACTGCTTGCAAATAAAGTGAAGAGGAAATAAGTCTGTGTTTCTGTACGAGCTCTGATATGTCTCAACTTGCCTTCCTAAATCTTCATGTTTTTTTACATGCTTTCTATGTGACTTAAAGTTGAATTAATCTGCTGTTTGTTGCAAATGCCAGTTGACTAAAGTTTCTCATTGTATGAATTACTGCTATACACTATGGTAATAAATGGAAAGTAGTCATGCTATGACAACATGACCAATACAGAGATAGAAAATTGAGTGAACTAGAGTAACCTACAATGTAGAAATGATGTTTGTGCAAGGGTTATAACTAACAGCTGAAGACTTGGTGACATATGTATGCCATTGTAAAGACACTGTCAATGTCAGGACTTACCGGCAGAGATTCACATGTGCACTATGTAAACAGTTGATACCTGTGGTCTGATAGACAGTCCTGTAAATCACCTTGGGCAATTACTGATAAATTGTTCAGATGTACTGGCAGTATCTACTTGTCATGTTAGCTGCTACATTTACTCCCCCCCCAGGGGGCCCACAGCTCTTTTGTGGGTACGTGTGTGGCGCACACGGGGACCTGAGCCGAAGCGACCTTTCTTGTGTCCCAGGCCGCTTATCTCTTTCCCCCCAGTTTGTGCCTTCGCCCGGAGATGTGCATTTTCAGTCAGTCGAAGATTTCTTTTTTCGCTTCCTCTCAGACTTCTCCTCTTCTTGGTCCTCTTCCTTTCCTATTCTTTTGCCTTCCCCTCTTTCTCCTTTCTCCTTGTCCTCCACCCGCCCTTTAATCTCTGCCTCAGCGTTTCTCCTTCCTCCTTTCTTTCCTCCCTGTGCGTGTCTGAAGGTCAACCCACGCTCTGCGTAGCCGGTGACGGGGTAAGGCGTAACTCCCCAACCCGGGTAGACATGTAGGGCACGCACGTACCCCCGGTAAAGGCCAGGCCCAGGGAGGGGTGATTACCCGAGCTGATACCTTCCAAACATGCCGATTGGTCCCTCTATCTGTTCTCAGGAGGTGTGACCTGAGGTGCAAACAGTCACCTAAGGCGGGTGCGCCCTCAGAGGGCCCCCACAAGGAAGGAGCGCGCCATTGGAGACGCTGGTAGTCATGGGGGACACTTCCGCTATGAAACCCTCAAAATCTATTCTGACCCTGACCCAAAAAAGAAAACATGATGAATCTCAGTTCCAGAAAGTCTTACCGAACATTCCTAAGTTCCTGGTAGTATCCCGTACTGACGATAAGGATTTTTCTGCTGTCAATCCTTTTATCATTCAGAAGGGTATCAATGCGATCGCAGGTCCCTTGAAGACCTGCTCCAGACAGCGCAATGGGACCTTGTTGCTTGAAATTGAGAATGCGTTCCAGGCACAAAAATTACTTTGGGCTACACTAGTGAATACTTTTCCAGTAAAAGTGGAGGCTCACCACACCCTCAACTCTTCATGGGGGGTAGTTTTCACAAGATCATTGGATAGGTTATCCAATGAGGATATACTCAACTATATGTCCCATCAGGGTGTAATGGCTGTTCATCGCATAATGAAAAAAATTAACAATGATATCGTGCCAACTTGCACTGTCTTCCTGACTTTTGGCAGGGTTGACCTATCATCGAAGGTGAAAGCGGGCTACAAAGTCATCTCCGTTCGCCTGTACATACCAAATCCTACGCACTGCTACCATTGCCAAAGATTCAGTCATACTAGTAAATCTTGTCCTAATACAGTCAAGTGCGCCACCTGTGGCAGGGACGCCCATGAGGGTGAATGTCTACCTCCATACCCTCGCCGCATTAATTGCATGGGTGATCATGCTGCTTCTTCACAGGACTGCCCTGTCTATAAAGAAGAGTGGGTCATCCAGGAGATTCACATTAAGGAAAAGGTTTCAACCTCTGCAGCTCGGAAGTTATTAGCGAGTAGGAAGCCTGCTGTACTCCCAGCAGGTATTTACAGCCAGGTCCTCACCTCCCCTCGACCAACTAAGGAGGTAGGCATTCAGACCTGCGATTTCACCTTCTGCGACATGGTTGTCAGGTCGGCTAGCCCGAAAATTGCTCGTTCCACCTCTCCGATCCCTTCTGCCCGTTCTACAGTGAATTTGTTGACCAGTTCCCACACATCCCAGGCACCTAAATCCGCTGCCCGGATTTCCAAAAAAGAACCTGCTCATGACGACTTTCTCAAAACTCCGTCTTCTCAACCGTCCGCTTCTACTCGTCATGCCTCTAAGAAGGCTCACAAAAAGAACAGCCCCCCCCCCCCTTCCCTGCCACAGCGTGACTCCTTGGTCACGCCATCCAACAGTTGCTGGCTTTGGCCGTCTTCTGTTTCACCGGGACACTGTATCAGCCGGGCACTCGGCCCTTTACCGGCGATGGAAGCTGCCCCTCCTGACCAACTCAAGGAGGTGGCAGTCGCATCATTTGAACTAATGGAACACGATCCTTTGCCCTTAGATAGCGATAGCAGTGCTCCCTCGAAGTCCTGTCATCGAGGTGACCTAGCTTGCTTGTTCCTCTTCTTTTCTTCTCTCATTTTTTATCATGGCGCTCGTTCAATAGAATATTCGCGGCATTCGTTCGAACAGAGATGAATTGAAACTACTACTCGGATTGCACCGTCCATTTGTGGTCAGACTTCAAGAAACGAAGTTATGCCCACGCGACAACATAGTTTTTTCCCAATATACCTCCGTGCGTTTTGACCTGCCCCCTGTGAAGGGTATTGCAGCCCATGGAGGGGTTATGTTGCTCGTTAGAGATGACATATACTACCATCCTATTCCACTGCACACTCAACTACAGGCAGTTGTCGTCCGCATCATTTTTCCCACCTTTTCCTTCTCCCTTTGTAACATCTATACCCCATTGTCTTCTGCCTTTACTAGGGCAGATGTGCTGCACCTTGTTGTCCAACTTCCTTCCCCCATTTTGTTGATAGGCGATTTCAACGCCCACCACCCCCTATGGGGTTCTCTGGCCTCTTGCCAGCGGACATTCTCAACCATCTTAATTTTGTCTGCCTAAATACAGGTGCACCAACCTTTCTTTCAGATGCGACTCATACCTACTCTCCCTTGGACCTCTCGATATGTACCGCTCAACTTGTGCGTCGTTTTGAGTGGTATGCTCTCTCTAATACATACTTGAGCGACCATTTCCCCTGCATAACTCATCTCCTTCATCATACCCTACCTCCAGGTTCCACTAGTTGGAACATCTCGAAAGCTGACTGGGGAATGTTCTCCTCACAGGCGGTTTTCCATGTTGGGAACTTCCCCACCTGTGACAGTCAGGTCGAATACCTCACGGAAGTCATTCTCAATGCTGCTGAATATTCCATTCCACACACTTTGTCTTCTCCACATCGAGTCCCAGTCCCCTGGTGGACTGCGACATGTCCCGATGCTGTTAGAGCCCAGAGACGTGCTCTACGCACCTTTCGCCGCCACCCAACGTTGGCGAACTGTATTAACTACAAACGTCTAAGAGTGCAATGCCGTCAAGTCATCAAGGAAAGCAAACGGGCCTGCTGGATTCCTTGCACTAGTTCATTTAACAGACTTACTCCTTCTTCTATTGTCTGGGGGGCCTGCGCCGGTTATCTGGCACAAAGTTCCACTCCCCAATTCCTGGCTTGACCATCGCAAATGAAGTCTTCGTAGACCCAGCCGATATATCCAACGCTTTCGGTCAATGTTTTGCAGAAGTCTCGAGCTCCACACATTATCAACCCGCCTATCTCCCTCAAAAACAGACAAAAGAGGCACAGCCACCTTCCTTCCAATCTCTCAATCGGGAAAGTTATAATGCCATCTTCACCATGCAGGAGCTTGAACGTGCTCTCTCTGTGTCATGATCTTCTGCTCCAGGGCCTGATGTAATTCATATACAGATGCTGAAAAACCTTTCTCTTGCGGGTAAATGTTTTCTCCTCCGCACTTTAATTGCATATGGATTGAAGGTCAGCTCCCCACACGCTGGCGTGAAGCAATTGTTCCCATACCAAAACCAGGGAAGGACAAACATCTTCCTTCGAGTTATCGCCCCATTTCTCTCACCAGCTGCGTTTGCAAGGTGATGGAATGCATGGTTAATGCTCGTCTAATTTGGCTACTCGAATCTTGCCGTCTCCTAACCAACGTCCAATGCGGATTTCGTAGGCATCGTTCTGCTATCGACCACCTCGTTACATTGTCGACCTATATTATGGATAACATTTTGTGTAAGCGCCAGACGGTGGCTGTGTTTTTTGATTTGGAGTAGGCTTATGACACCTGTTGGAGGGCGGGTATTCTCCGCACACTCCATACATGGGGCTTTCGCGGCCGCCTCCCCATTTTTATCCAAGCATTTTTACTAGATCGCAGCTTCCGTGTACGAGTGGGCTCTTTTCTGTCAGACACCTTCCGCCAGGAGAATGGGGTGCCACAAGGATCTGTGTTGAGCGTGGCACTTTTCGCCATAGCAATTAACCCAATTATGGATTGTCTTCCAGCCGACGTATCTGGCTCCCTTTTTGTGGACGACTTTGCGATTTACTGCAGTGCCCAGAGAACGTGTCTCCTGGAATGCTGTCTTCAGCGTTGTCTCGACCGTCTGTACTTTTGGAGTGTCGCCAATGGTTTCCGGTTCTCCAGTGAGAAAACAGTCTGTATAAATTTCTGGAGATACAAAGAGTACCTTCCACCGTCTCTCCATCTTGGCCCCGTTACTCTGCCTGAGACAACGAAATTTCTAGGGCTAATATTGGACAGAAAACTCTGCTGGTCCCCGCATGTGTCCTATCTGGCTGGCCAGTGTTTTCGTTCCCTTATTGTCCTCCGTGTTGTTAGCGGCACGTCATGGGGAGCAGATCGAACCGTCCTACTTCATCTCTACCAGTCCACTGTCCGCTCAAAATTGGATTACGGAAGCTTCATTTATTCTTTTGCACGGGCATCCATTTTACACCGCCTAAACTCGATTCACCATCGGGGGTTACGCCTGGCGATAGGAGCTTTTTACACAAGTCCTGTTGACAGCCTCTATGCCAAAGCTGCCGAATTACCTTTACCATATCGACGTGACATATTACTGTGTCGGTATGCATGCCGTTTGCTTTCGATGCCTCACCATCCTTCCCATCCATCGTTCTTTAACTACTCCCTCGATAGCCAATACGGGCTGTCTGCGATTGCCCTGCTCCCTCCTGGAGTCCGTTTCCGTCGCTTGCTTCGGCAGCTCGATTTTACTCTCCCTTCCACATTTCAAATAGGTGAGAGCCCAGTGCCACCTTGGTTTCAGGCTCAAGTTTGCGTTCACCTCGAACTCACCTGAATCCCGAAGGAGAGCACTTTAGATGCTTTATACTGCTCGCGGTTTCTTGTACTTTGTGCATGCCTCGAAAATTCAGTTTTCGTATATACGGTGTCAGATGTGCGTTTGTTGTCGGGGATGACTGTTATCAGTACAGGCTTAATGCCCACTGCTCGAATTTCACAGCGGAGCTTTTTGCCCTCTATCAGGCTGTACTCTTCATCCGTCAACACCGTTCTCCTTTTTATGTTATCTGCTCTGACTCCCTCAGCGCCATCCAGAGTCTGGGTGACCCCTTTTCAGCCCATCCTGTTGTGCACCGAATCAACTGCTTCCTTTAGTTATTAGCTTCTGACATTCACCTCCTGTGGGTACCTGGCCCCACAGGCGTGCCTGGTAACGAGGCTGCTGATGCCGCTGCCAAGGCTGCAACTCTCCTACGTTGGACAGCTACGTACTGTGTCCCATCGCATGATATTCAAGGGGCTCTTTCGCAACGCCTTATATTGTCGTGGCATAATATGTGCTCGTCACTTACTAATAATAAGCTCCAGACCATTAAACCGCTCCTGGTGGCTTGGATGACCTCATCACGCCACTCGCGACGAGAAGAGATCATCTTGGCCCGGTTGCTGATCGGACATTGCCAGTTCAACCACCGCCACTTGCTCACTGGTGACCCCGCACCGTTATGTTCCTGTGGCCACCTGCTGTCGGTGCGTCATGTTTTATTGTCGTGTTCAAATTTTACTCCTGTTCGGCTTGCACTACATCTGCCGGACACATTGGAAGAAATTTTAGCTGATGACGTGCAGACTGTTGCTCGTGTATTGGATTTTATCAACTTGACCAATTTGTCAAGAGACATTTAGCTCTTTGCTTTCTTGTTTTTTATTCTATGTTTTTGGCTGTTTTTCTATAGTCTTATTATTCTTGGGTATATCCCAGTTTTGATTCGGGCGCTAATGACCTTAGTAGTTGTGCGGCCTAAAACCACAAAAAAAAAAGAGATAAAAAAATGCTACATATACTGCTCACTTTCTCACAAAGCAAAGAGAAGGAAGATAAAATTAATTGCATTTGAGTCAGGGCTTAGAAAACGAGTTTGAAAATGACGCAACTTTGTTACCAATGCCATTACAGATGATGAGAGTTGGTGTTAGTCATGTGATCCTAAATAAGTGTCAATCACATGTTCAGCCAATTCAAATGAAAAGATTACTTGGGATACAATGAGCTTTGTGATATGGTTTTATGTTATAATGACAATGTATATGTTCCTACATGAGTAAACCAATATTTTGCCTTGTCAGACATACACAGATAAGTGTTGTCACCTTGGATCCATGATCTCCTGAACACTGACTTTGAATGTGTATTTTTGATTCAGAATCAGAATTTTATTGTCTCATAACATACAAGTTAAATTGTTGATTTACTGTACAGGAGACTCGTCAGTTTAAAATAATAATACATACATACAATGTAGTTATCGACACCGTATGGGGGATATTGTCTGGTTCACTGACGGGTCAAAATTGGACCAAGATGTTGGAGCCGGGGTGTATGGGGTGTAGCGAAGACTGGAGGGCATCATCTCTCTAGGAAAACTGACCTCAGTATTCCAGGCCGAAATCACTGCCATCAGGGCGTGTGTGGAGGAGAATTTGCGTAGGTGCTACAAAGATCGTAGCATCTATATCTATTCAGACAGCCAGGCAGCCCTGAGATCACTGGCAGCTCCTGCAACAAGGTCTAAAATTGTTGCAGAATGTCACAGGGTTCTGGTGGAGCTAGGGGAAAGCAATAGAGTAAACCTATTGTGGGTCCCTGGCCACTCGGGTATCAGAGGCAACGAACATGCCGACAGATTAGCCAGGATGGGGGCAGAGACTCCATTTATTGGACCGGAACCTGTCCTGACAATCACCAAGGCAATGATCAAATTGGAGCTACGTAACTGGCTCAGAAGACAGCACGTAGAATATTGGACCAAAGTCCATCAACAAAAACATGGCAAGGTAATTATGCCAAAGCCATGTTTTAAAAGAAGCTCTGCAATCCTGGGCCTGAACAGGAGAGAGATTAGACTCACGGTTGGATTGCTGACAGGCCATGGGACTTTCAAAAAACACCTACATACAATGAGAATAACAGGAGAGGACCCTAAATGTAGGATCTGTGATGACGGTGATGAAACTGCATCACATCTAATCTTCAAATGCATTGCATTGGAGAGTAAAAGGCACAGAACATTTGGGACAACCAGACCTGAAGAAATTGTGTCTAATAAAGAACTGGTAAATGGACTCCTTGCACTGTTCTAGGGCATTGGTTAGCTTTATTAGATATACAGGGACCGATACCGCACAATAAACTTAGTTTTGGTGCGGGCAGTGGCGGGTTGGTCCAAGACTGTTTTGGCTTCCCTGGAAAAAATCGATCAGTATATCAATCAATCAATGTAGTTATAAAATCATAGTACATAATTAAATTTTTTATCCTGCTCAAATACTCAGATCATCATTTAAGAATTCATCTATTGAATAATAGCATTTTTGTACCAGAATGCTGTATAATTTTCTTTTCATTGATTCAGTTTCAACCTTTTGAAAATGTGTGTTTTTTAATTTATTACATATTTTCATTCCAGTATATTGTGGAGCCTGGGCATATAGATTTAGTCTGTGCGTAGGAATCATGAAACTGTCTTTGTTCCTTGTTTCATAACTGTGCTGGAAGTTATGAGGGAACACTCAGTATATTTACATCTCTTAATAATGGCCGACAGGATTCTCTTGGCTTTGCACCACACATGTTTCTAACAATTTTTTTCTGCGGGGTTAATATTCTTATCATAGTGCTAGAATTTCCCCAAAATAAGATGCCATATCTCACAACTGACTCAAAATAGCTATGGTACACTATTTTTTTGTGTCTAAGCTAGTTACATTGGCTAGGATGGACACAGCAAATGCAAGGCTGTTTAATTTGTTTTTAGGTAGTCTATGTGTGAGGACCAGGATAGATTGCTGTCCAGTTTCATTCCCAAGAATTTAACATCATCTGCTTCATGTAGTTCCTGACTATTGTGCTTGATCTGTATCTCATTTAATTTAGACTGTTTTGTCTTAAACTGCATTACCTGTGTTTTTTATATTTAATTTTAGACCATTTAGATGGAACCAGACATCTTGGTTTTCTAGGGTCTTTAAGACATTTTCAGGAATTTCGTCTGCTTTTTGGTTTTCAATCAGTACTGACGTGTCATCAGCAAATAGAACTGAATGATAATTTATATTAATTAATTAATGGGTAAGTCATTAATACAGAAAAGAAAAAGGATTGGGCCTAGAATTGAGCCTTGTGGTACCCCCTGTGGGGTAGTTCTCCACTTAGAGGAGTATTTTCCTTTGCTCGATGTTATGACAACCCTTTGTTTTCTCTCTGTTAGATATGATGTACACCACTGTAGGGCAGTACCCATAATTCCATATTTTTCCATTTTATATAATAGTAGGGAGTGGTTCACACTGTCAAACGTCTTGGACAGATCACAGAATATTCCTGCTGCTTTTTGTGATTTGTCTAAAGTGTAACTTTGTTGACAAATTCATTGATAGCATAGATTGTACTTTTTACTTTTTGAAAGCCAAATTGATGTTTTGATATTATATTAAATTTGTGACAGAAATTTTGAATTTGAATTGCAACAATCATTTCAAATATTTTGGAAAACACAGGAAGGAGTGAAATTGGACGGTAAGTTCCCATATCTTCTTTAGAGCCTTTTTTAAACAATGGTTTCACTTCTGCATATCTTAGGGAGTCTGGAAAGTAGCCTTCTTTAAGTGACTGATTGATTATTTTACACAGAGGATATGCTATTATATTTGAAGCTGCTTTAATGACCTTTGAAGGTATTTCATCCCATCTCATTGAACTTTTATTTTTTAGGTTTAATATAGTTTTTTCTACATAGTTTTTTTACTGTGTCAAATTGAATTTGAAGAAATTTGGTTGGACTGTAATGCACAATTCCCCATACAGCACGGACTTAGCCCCTAGCAATTATCACCTCTTCCCCAAGGAACACTTAGGTGGCAAACGCTCCAAGAACAATGATGAAGTCCAAGCAGAGGTCACATGCTTCCTCAGTGGGTTGGCGGGGGACTTTTTCGACTTACGAATACAAAAGCTGGAGCACCGTCTTCAAAAGTGTTTCAAAAAAATGGAGACTATGTTGAAAATAGACAAAATGTGAGCTTTTCAATGGTGTATAAATTAATAACAATAAAAAATGTTTACTATTTGTAAAAAATATGGGAACCTTACTTTTGGTACAACCCTCGTATATCAACAGCGGCCGTGAAGTTGGATGCTGCAACATTACATTTTTATATAAAATGTTTACAAGGGAGAAAATTCTTTCTCTCAGACCATAGCCTCTTGATGTTCATCATGATGTAAACTCCCCTAGAATTCATAGCTTATGATGGTAACAAAATTCAGTTTTTTCAAATCAAATTTATGATCCCGTGAAGAGTATACACCAATGACAAAAATCTGTGGGATAGTGCTTGCTACAATTTATCAACAAAAAACCATTACTGTTATTAGCATGAAACACCAGAAATCTCTATACAAAAGGGAATACGTAAATATTATGGCTGCAGTAACACCAACAATTACTATGCCCCCTCAGGGGCTCAGCATTAATTTTCTGAGCACGGGCTTGGCGAAACCGGGGTCCTGAGCTGGGGACTGGTTATCGCCGCCAGTCCTCTAGACACCGTAACCTCAGACCACGCTTCAGCGACCACTGTGTGGCGCGGTGGTGGAATGTTGTGTGTACCGGGGAATGGGGTTCTTGGCTTGACCGCCCGGGACACGAGGATGGTACAAATCCCTCTGTAAAAAAAAAAAAGAACCACCATCCCAAGGTGTGCTACATGCTGATGGGATGTATGGCTGTTGAAGTGGAACAGTCGCTAGTGATCAACCTCTGGCGATACTGCCGACCTCGCTCTCACCACACACGTACAAGCCGTTGCAGTATCTGTGTATGTCCATCACCGGCTGCTGCAGCATCTATGCCGCTGTCGTCCTGACAACCAAAACGGCAGCCTGCCCCTTGGTGGACTGCAGAGTGCCGCTCTGCAATTATGGACAGCCGTGCAGCTCTGGGTCGGTTTAAGAGCCGGCCAACTGCGGACAACGTGGTAGCTTTTTAGATGGCAAGGGCAAAATCTTGCAGAATAATAAGAGAGAGCAGAAAGAGATGTTGGAATCAGTTCCTCAGTACCATTAACCGTTCAACTACAATTTCCACAGTATGGGATACAATACAGCGGATCTCTGGGATAGGAGGGAGGTGTCCAGTAGCTGCTGTAATGGGAAATGGCATTGTCCACACCAGCCCGTGAGACATTGCCCAGACCATGGCTGTCTATGTTACAGCCACTGCCCATCAGGATCCAGCATTCCAGCGTCAGAGAGTGGTTGCTTAGAGGGGCAATTTGGATTTCAGGTCCACTAGACATCAGGACTATAACTGCCCTGTCACACTGTGGTAGCTGGATTCTGCATTGTGCGTGACGGTTGATACATCCCCGGCAATGATATAATCCACTGCAGTATGCTGCGGCACCTCACACCACGAAATAAAGATACCCTCCTTACCCTTTTTAATGCCATTTTGTCATCAGGTCACTTTCCTGACTCTTGGAGAGAAGCAATTTTAATCCCACTTTTAAAAGCCGGGAAAGATTGCACATGCCCAAGCAGTTATTGTAGTGTTGCCCTCACTAGTTGCATGGGAAAGACCTTAGACCAGAAGGTCAATCACTGACTTGTCTGGATGTTGGAATCCAGGCAGCTCCTTAGTCGCTTCCAGTGTGGGTTCAGGAGATATCTTTCCATCTTTGATAACCTGACCTTTGTGGAGGTGGCTATACAGCAGGCTTTCCTGTACCATCACCACCTTCTGGGTGTATTTTTTGATATCGAGAAGGCGTTCAATACTACTTGGAGGCATCTTATATTCAGGCAGCTTCACGAATGGTGATTTCGTGGTTGTCTTCCAACTTTTATTTGGTCTTTCTTTTATTTATTGTGTAGGAAATGTAATAGGTACAAAATTATTTGATACTACTGAGAAACCTTTTGAGGAGTCCGAAAGGATAGAGAGCAATAATTGGCAGTGTGTTGTAAATACAGCAGGGGCAATAAGCAATAGCAATAGACATGAAAATGACAGAGCAAAATGTGTTGAGTTAAAATGTTGTGCTGACCCTAACATTAGCAATGAAGTAATGAATGATAGGAGTGGGGAGTTTAGTTTATTGACTATACAAGGTATGGATGATTTTGAGAGCATAGAGAAGGATTTGCTTGAGGAAGAACCTTTGAAAAGTAACGGTGTAGTAAAATTGCAACCAAAAATTAAAGTAATTATTGGGGGGGTTGGAAACTGAAGCACTTTTGGATTCAGGCAGTGAAGTAATTATTGGGGGGTTGGAAACTGAAGCACTTTTTGATTCAGGCAGTGAGATTAGTGAGCATCTGAAGACTATTACACAAGTAAAGGAATTACCAGTTGTCGGAATGCGGATTAAAGGTGCAACAAATAGGTTAAGCAAGCCTATTAGGGCACAGGTAATGCTGTGTTTTAAGTTAGGTGATACACAGTTTTGTCACAACTGTATTGTTGTACCGGACTTATGCATGAATCTGATAATCGGCATGGATTGGCTAAATGATGTAGGAGCTGTGCTAGATTGTAAAAGAAAACAATTAAGGATAGAAGACTGTGGTGCTACAGTAGTTGTAGACTTTAACAGAGCATTAACTGGGAGAATGATGATAACGTCACTTGTATTGGAGGAACAGCTAAAAGATTCTGAACAGTGGAGGGAAAACTACAGGGACTTGAAGAAAACAATTATCTGAAATTAAAGATAAAATTGTAACCATAGAAGGCTTAAGTGATGGACAAAGAAAGGAACTCCATGATCTGCTGTATGAATACAATGATGTCTTTTCTGAGGTGCCAGGAAGGGTGAGAAATTTCGAATGCTTTATAAATGTTAAACCACATGAACCATTTATGTGGAAACCATACCATATAGCTATTGCTCTGAGGAAAGCAGGTGAAACTGAACTTGAAAGAATGCTGCAATTAGGGATAATAGAAAGAAGCAATAGCCAATATAATAATCCCCTAGTTATTGTTAGAAAGAAAGATAAATCAGTGAGGTTAGTGTTAGATGCTAGGAAGCTCAACACCATAATCTGTAGGGAAACTGATCATCCAGAAAATATGGATGATCTTTATCGATTCCATCATGCTGAAATAATGTCGAGTGTTGACCTCACTGCTGGATTCTGGCAAATTCCACTAGCAAAGAAGAGTAGGCAATATACTGCTTTCTTGTATGGAGGTAGATGCTACCAATTTAAAGTAGTTCCATTTGGCCTGAATATATCGGTGGCAATTTATATAAGGGCATTATATCATGTTTTAGGTAGGGAACTAACGAGCAGATTGACAATATATGTTGATGATATCCTGTTGGCATCTGTTGACTGGGAAAGTCACTACCACTTACTGAAGGAAGTATTAAGTGTTCTTAGAGAGGGTGGTGTGATACTTAAACTAAGCAAGTGTGAGTTCGCAAGAAAAGAAATAGAGTTCTTGGGACACATTATCACACCTAGTGGAAAGAGACCAAAGAGTGACAGGTTAGAGGCTATAACTAAGTGCCCAATCCCAAATAACAGAAAGCAGTTAAAATCATTTCTCGGAATGTGTAACTTTTATTGGAAGCTTATCAGCAATCAAAGCCTGAACTCGCCCAACCTAACAAAGTTATTGAAGAAACATGCTACTTGGATGTGGACAGATGACTGTACAAAGGATTTTCAGGAAATAAAGGACAGTTTGAGTGACAGTGGGTTGCTGTACCATCCAGATCCAACATTACCTTACTGTTTGTGCACTGACAGCAGTGGCTATGGTCTGGGAGTTGCACTATCGCAGAACAAGATGGTAAATGGAAATGAGGAACTGAGGAGCATAGCCTTTGCATCAAGGACACTTTCCAAACATGAGCGGAGCTATGGGGTCAGCGAAAAGGAATTGTTAGCGATTGTGTGGGCATTCACAAACTTTTGGAATTACTTAATGGGTCATGAAGTGGTAGTTTATACTGACCATAAAGCACTGAGCTATTTGCAGGAATGTAGGTTGTTGGATGACAGACTAATGAGGTAGGCCATGTTCTTGCAGCAGTTTAATTATAGCATAATAAATAAAATAAATAAATATAAAGGGAACTGACAATGTTGTGGCTGACTCTTTATTGAGACTACCGGTGGGGAATGGGGATATTTTAGAAGAGGGGGAGGATAATAAAGAATTTAAAATGTTATACATTGAGGGTTTCCTGAGTGAAAAAAAAGAAAAAAATCGGTGGTATAGGTAGGGATATGAGAAAATCACAAGATCAGGATCCCAAACTACAACAAATAAAGAGATGGACGGGAAACACAGGGGAGGCAATTTTGGATAAATACTACAAAACACATAAGGGAATTTTTTTTCAGAAGGGGAAACGAAGAAAGCGATGACTTGAAATTATGGTTTCCAGACGAGTATGTCTCTGATTTAATTCAGCATGTGCACTTAAGTTGTGGACACTATGGACCCCAAAAGTGTATTGAGGTAATAAGGGAAAAGGCAGTGTTCAATAATATGGTCAGACGAGTATGGAAACAACTTGAAAGCTGTGATGTCTGTCAGAGGGTTAAGGTTAGCTAATCACATAGCCAGGGATACATGCAATGTGTAATACCAGAGTCTGTCAGAGAGTTGCTAGTAGTTGATCTTTTTGGACCATTACCAACTGGAAGAGGTGGATGCAAATATAATTTTATAATTGGAACTTCCTGGCAGATTAAAATTGTGCTGGAACTGGGACTTGAACCTGGGACTTTTGCCTTTCACGGGCAAGCGCGCTACCGACTGTGCAATCCCGATATGAGTCACGATGCTGCCTTACAACTTTACTTCCGCCAGTACCTCGTCTCCTACTTTCCAAACTTCACAGAAGCTCTTCTGCGAACCATGCAAGACTAGCACTCCTGGAAGAAAGGGTATGGTGGAGACATGGCTTAGCCACTGCCTAAGGGATATTTCCAGAATGAAACTTTCACTCTGCAGCGGAGTGTGCGCTGATATGAAACTTCCTGGCAGATTTCATTCGGGAAACATCCCTTAGGCTATGGCTAAGCCATGTCTCCACCATATCCTTTCTTCCAGGAGTGCTAGTCTTGCATGGTTCGCAGGAGAGCTTCTGTGAAGTTTGGAAAGTAGGAGGCAAGGTACTGGCGGAAGTAAGGTTGTGAGGCGGCATCGTGAGTCGTGTCGGGATAGCACAGTCGGTAGTGCGCTTGCCTGCGAAAGGCAAAGGTCCCAGGTTCGAGTCCCAGTTCCGGCACACAATTTTAATCAGCCACGATGTTTCATATCAGCGCACACTCAGCTGCAGAGTGAAAGTTTCATTCTGGAATTTTGTAATTGTTGATTTATTTAGTAAATTCATTAAACTGTATCCATCAAGTGAGCATCCAGTAAGAGTCTGAATTCCAAATTCACGCATGATTATTTCCCTTCAATTGGGGTACGAAAGGCAATTCTAAGTGATAATGGCTCCCAATTCACTAGCAATGATTGGAGAAAATTTATGGAGACAGCTGGGATAAAGCATATTAGAATATCAGTGTATCATCCATCAAGCAATCCTGCTGAGCGATACATGAGAGAACTGGGAAGGCTCTGCAGGACATATTGCAGCAATAAACATAGCTCTTGGGTGCAATATCTAAAGGATTTTCAAAAGGTAATGAACAGTGTCAGGCATAGCTCAACAGGGTTTTAACCATGGGAGGCAGAATTCAACACTAAGCCACCAAATATATTATCAAAACATGTTGATTTTCTCTCACAGAAAGAGATGACGAGGGACGAGTTGGAAACATTTGTAAGAGAGAACATGGAAAGAAAAGCAATGCAAAGAAAGCAAACACATGACAAAAAAGTGAAGGTGACAGAAATAAAGGCGCAGGAATTCAAATGTTCAAATGTTTGTTAAGCTTATGGGACTTAACTACGGGGTTATCAGTCCCTAAACTTACAAACTACTTATGAACTACTTACAAACTAGGACGGCACAAATATCCATGCCCGAGGGGGGGATTCGAACCCCCGACCGTAGTGGCCGTGCTGACCGTGACTGGAGCGCCTCAGTCACCTCGGCCACCGCGGCCGGCAAAGGCGCAGGACCTGGTATTAGTACGAACCAAGGAGAAGTTGAGTAAGCACAGCAAGGAGACAAAGAAATTTTTTTGAATTGTATTATGGACCATTTGAGGTAATGTCAATCCCACATCCTAATGCATACCTTTTAGTTTGGCCACAGACAAACAAAATACTTGGACTGTGAAATATAAATGAAATAAAGTTGTACAAAGGGATGTGGAAAAAAACAATGGACAAGGTTGAACTGTGTATGTGTATTGTAAATTATATTTGGGTATTTTGGGAAGGGAACTGATATTGTAGCTGTTGTGATATAAATATTGAACTTTATGTGAAATTTATGTGTGTATGTTAGAATAGGCCTACTTCTTGAATGAATTTGTTTGTAATCGTGTAAAAATAATTTCATTTGTGTAAGGATATTTATATTTTATTTATTTAGGGATTATGATTATTTTTTGAGGTTTGGGGGTAGAGTTTCCCTTTTTTTTTTTTTTTTTTTTTTTTTTTTTTTTTTTTTTTTCTTTGTTGAAACTATCACATTGGGAAATTTTTGGCATTTTTCATTTGGCTTAATAATAGAATCCCAAACCAAATCTCTAATTAGTCTAGTTAGCTTGACTGTATAGCTAACATGATAAAATTCTTCATATGAAGCTTATTCATATATCTTAGCTTGTTTCACATTATGGGTATAAGTGTGTGTGTGTGTGTGTGTGTGTGTGTGTGTGTGTGTGTGTGTGTGTGTGTGTGTGTGTGAATGGGCCACAAACTGAAACTGATGCTGAACTCATTCTTCCAGGCAGTCAATCTTGCTAATTGAGGCAGAAGGAGTGCTTAGAGTGTCAGTGAAGTGGCCACCCAATTGAACATGTGGCTTGGTCTGTTGGATGAGATAAAAAAACTGGAGAAACCTCTTATATCAGTGAGTGTTCAAAGAGTGCGGTGAAAAGTAGAAAAGTGAAAGCAAAAGCAGAATTTTTTTTTTCTCTTTTGTCAGGAAACTGACAACAATGCTGTATTTTACTGTGTGCAAGATTCTTAGACAACACTCAAGTGAGTTATAACTGTGTTTAATTGTGAAAATGTTGGACATATATATATATATATATATATATATATATATATATATATATATATATATATATATATATATATGTTAAGGTCGTTCATTTGTCACATGGAAGTGATGGCAAAGTATGATCTATTTGCTTAGTAATTATTACCTATTTGCTTGCAAAGTATGCACTTATTATGATGCAAATTTTATATTGCAATATTGATTATAACATGCTTTCATCTTGAGGTTATTTTAAATGAGTTTAACTATAAATATTATTAAATACTTTCATGATTTGATTAATTTGTTTCATACTTCATTATTGAGAGATTCTGATATAGTTGTAAATAATGTTCCATTTACCTGTTTGCTTGCTAAATGTGCTCTGATTGTTTTTCAAATTTTGTATTGCAATATTGATTAGAATTTGTTTTCACTTTGAGGTTATTTTATTGAGTTTAGCCATAAATATTGTCAGATACTACCGTGGATTGATAAATTTGTTTCATGAATTCGTTATTAAGAGATTTTGATCTTCATGACAATTGGACCAAAATCTCTGGGGGGTAATATAACATTACAGGATCGATAGTCGAATATAATGTTACAGGATCGATATTCAACTATTTGAATATCATGACAATATAATCAACAGGCAAAAAAGTAACAGCTCAGTTGTATTAATGCGCCACATCCTACGAAAAAATATTGTTAAATAATCAAAAATTAATGGAGATTGTTAATCGCAAGCAGATTTGGCATGTATATATTTTAGACCTATGTAATACTTGTAAGAATCTTCAATTGTATTATATAAAGTGAGAACTATTTTATATATAAAAAAAGAGTGTATGTAGCGCGGGACCCGAAAACGGGTGCTCGCGGTCTTTTCCCGTTGGGCTGTTGGTGTGTGAACATGCATTAAAAAGTATGTCTTGAAATTGATTTTCTTTTCTTTTGGCCACACCACCTGCATCTAACTGATTATCTGTATCAACGCTAACGCTGACCTGATGTTGCATTTCCCCTAGTGAGTTGAAAACAATACAAAGTTTTGCTGATTTTGTAAATCGTGACGGTTAGTGTTAGACTATCCATTGCGCCACACCGGCAGTCAGTTAACTCGGAGTGACCTGCTGTTAAGTTCCCTTTGGAGCCGGCTACAATGTCCTGGATTGATCTTGTCATGGGTCATCTGTATGGCAGCTCTGAAGAATCCTTCCCTTCTGCACGGTTACCAACGACAGATGTTTCTGTCATGGCTTCATCAGTACCATTACCATCCTTAGAGTCCTTGAATAAGAACCCATTTTTGCCTATCTGCTCTTCAGGATCATAGTAAGGCTACATGCAGTGGATGTGAACAATGTCTCTTTGTTTTTGTCATTTTGATGACAGCTCATATCCTCAGCTTTGTATGTGACATCTGACAGGCAGCATATGACAGGATACGGACCAAAGTATCACTTCAATAACTTTTCTGATAGTCCAACTTGCCGTATACGGGTGAAAATCCATACCAGATCTTCTGGTCTCTATGTGACAGGTCGGTGCTTGTCGTTAGACCACTGACCAGCCTTCTTCTGGGCGTCCAGTGTCTGTATGTGAGCCAGCTGTCTTGTTTCCTCGACCCTGGTCATGAACTGTTTCACATAGTCATCCTGAGTGTCGTCCGATTGTAACAGGAACAGCGTATCCATCATCATCTCAGCTTCACGGCCATGGAGTACAAAAAGCGGTGTGAAGCCTGTGGTGTCTTGTCTTCAGGTGTTATAAGCAAATGACATGACTGGCAGTATAGTATCCCAGTCCTTCTGCTCAACATCGACAGCTTATCTGCTAACGTCTTGTTAAAATGTTCTGGAAGACCATTTGTCTAAAAATGGTATGCAGTTGTTATTCTGTGGACAGTGTCACAATGTGGCATACTTTTCCTCGATCATATATCATCACACGTGGTGCTCCATGCTTCAAGATGATGTCTTCTATATGGAATTTTACGATCTCTGGAGCTTCTGCAGTCAGCACAGATTTGGTGACAGCATAGCATGTGAGGTAGTCAGTACAGACTGTTATCCATCAGTTACCGGTTGTCGACTTTGGGAATCTCCCTAAAAGATCAATCCCAACTCGGTAGAATGGAGCTGCTGTACGTGGAATTGGTATGATATGCCCTAGAGGTTATTGCAGTACATTCTTCCTTCAGTGGCACTGTTTTCAGTGACTCACATATTGATTAACAGATCGGTAGAGACCTTTCCAGTAATATCTGCATCTGATTCTGTCTAGGGTCATCACGAATCCCAGATGACCGGATATTGGAGCATCATGGAAACACTTGAAAATAGCTGGCTGGAGATAAGTTAGAACGACCAGTAGCCATTTTGGACCCAGTGGGTTGTGGTTAGTTTTATAAAATGTCCAGTTTATAAGTTGGAACTCTCCATTGGTCGGTTCTCCTTTCTCAAAGTCCTCTATGGTTTTTAATAGCACCGAATCTTCCCTCTGTTCAGCTGTAACGTCACCTAATTCAGTGAGGGCTGAAATTTCATTCATGCTGTTGTGTTCCAGTAGTACATTCCTTGAAAGGCAGTCGGCATCTTTGTGTTTGCACCCATTCTTGAATACCGCTGTGACGTCGTACTCTTGGAGTCTTAGTGCCCATCTTGCTAGTCGATCTGATGGATCCTTCAAGCTAGTCAGCCAACACAAAAAATGGTGGTCTGTCACAATGGTGAATGGTTTGCTGAATAAATACGGCCTGGACAACTGTGAGACGTCCTTTCTCAGTTGTAAAGTAGTTTGTCTCGGGCTTAGAGAGTACTCTTGATGCATAGGTCATCACCTCTTCAGCACCTTCCTGAACTTCTACAATCACTGCACCAATCCCATAACCACTCGCGTCTGTGTGAAGTTCAGTTTCTGCATTCTCATCCAGAAGTTAGAGCCTCCTTAAGTGCCAGGAAAGCTCTTCCTCTTGTGTCATCCCAGTAAAACTTGGCGTCTCCCTGAAGAAATTCTTGCAATAGACGTGCCTTGTTACAAAATCCTTTTATGAAACGTCGGTAGTATGAGCACAGCCCAAGAAAACTTCTCACATCACGAATGTGCTGAGGAGTTGGAAATTCTGTGATTGCTCTTACTTTATCTGGATCAGGACGGACACCATCTCCGTTGACTAGGTGTCCCAGGATTTTTACCTCTTTGGTGATGAAGAGGCACTTCATTGGATTGAGGTGGAGTCTACAGTCTGAACACACTTGACACAGTTGACAGGTGACTCAGATGTTCTTCAAATGTTTTCAAGAAAACGACAATGTCATGTAAATAGCAAAGATACGTCATCCTCTTCAGGTGTTGAAGCAAGTTGTCCATAACGCGTTCGAATGTGGCTGATGCATTACATAATCCAAATAGAATTACTTTGAATTCGTAGAGGCCGTCAGGTGTAATAAAAGCAGTCTTCTCCCTGTAAGCTGCGTCAGCCAGGATTTTCCAGTAATCTATCTGCATGTTCATAGTTGATAAGTATGTAGCTCCTTTCATGCAGTCTAAGGTGTCGTCAACGCGTGGTAATGGGTAGACATCTTTCTTTGTTATTTTGTTCAGCCGCCGATACTTGACACACAATCGCCACGAGCCATCCTTCTTCTTTACAAGGACCACCGGAGACGACCAAGGACACTCTGAAAGTTGAATAATGTCATAGTGTAACATCTTCTCCACTTCCTCCCGAATTATCCATCTTTCATCTAGTGACACGCTATAC
The DNA here is from genome assembly GCA_026315105.1 of Locusta migratoria. Taxonomy (NCBI): domain Eukaryota; kingdom Metazoa; phylum Arthropoda; class Insecta; order Orthoptera; family Acrididae; genus Locusta; species Locusta migratoria. The sequence continues at coordinate 38,991,450 of CM048752.1, read as the reverse complement.
GAACGCTGGCTAATTGGAGGATGGTCCCCAGTATTGGTAAGGTGCTTTATCATGTGCTGTTTCATCTGACTTTCCTCCTGCTGGGGTGTAAATGCAATGAGAATTGGTGTAGTACAGCAAACACATGCTGGCGTTGTTCCTTGGTCAGTCCAAGCCCTATTGGCAGTTTCACGGTTGTTTTCTCCAGATGTTGTCTGACTAACAGCAGAACGTGGGTCTTGGTCGATGATGTTGAGCTCACCATCCTGGTTTGTTCAGTTATCCCGATACACATTCCTTTCGGGACAATTTGTGACTGCTCATGACAACTAGTGATTCAAATCTCACCTCGACCACCAGTAATGCATATGATAGCTGCTGGTATGTAAATTTCTTTTGTGAGACTAATAAACCTTTTACTATCAACAAGTACTTCGCAGTTTAACTGGTTATCTGTGTTTGTGACTGGAACTCTTCTCATTGCCAATGGTGGGATCGTCACATTGTCAATGGCAAATAACTATCCAGAAAATTCTGTATTATTTGTACACTTCAGAACAACTTCCTCAATTTGCAGCTCAGATCTTCCACAGTTAATGATAGCTTGCCGGGCCGCGTTGGCCGAGGTGACTGAGGTGCTTCAGCCAGGGTCAGCACGGCCACTACAGTCGGGGGTTCAAATGAATATTTGTGCTGTCTTTAGTCTTAGCTAGTTCATAAGTAGTTTGTAAGTTTGGAGACTGATGACCCCGTAGTTAAGTCCCATAAGTTGTACAAACATTTGAACAATGATAGCTTGGGATGCCTGAAGGAAGTCCCATCACAGGCTGACATTATGACTACATTCTGTTAAAACTGCAAATTCAAAATGGCTGGATTCTGTGTTGATGGAAGTTCCTGCCGGCTGGCCGTACTTTCTATTTGCGACCTTCAGTATAGTTGCCCGGTATCACAGAACATGGACAGGTTGGCCATCAATGAGATTTCCCGATATCTTAGTGAGTGTCGTCCATGGAGGATATTCATCTTTGGTGGCCTCACCTTTGTAGATGGTTGCCTCGCTTAGTTTTTCTAGGCACGGCAGCTAGGAGAGTGGCTGGCACCTCTATACGGTGACGATGAACGGCAGAGGCACGTTAGGGAGTGACCTCGTCCAGGGTATGGCAATGGGCTTCTTTCCATATGTCGACTGAACTCATCAACAGGTGACTGCCTGCGATAGAACTGATATGATGGCTGATGTCTTGCGGCAAAATAATCGTCGAATACTCACCTGCTCTCTCTGCAGTAGTGTACGACATGTCCACGGCACCCACAGTGGAAACACAGTGGTGTGTTGTCTTCTGTCCTCCAGACATCTGATCTTCACAGTTTGCCAGGAGAGTTGGTTGTGGCCGCGTTGGTCAGTTTATAGGCTTCCATTTGGCGGCTGCAGCATAAGTCATAGAAGGATGACACCATTCTTCACATCAGGTGCGAATGGCAGGGCAGAAAGGAGCTAATGTCTGTAATACCTCTTCCTCAGTGGCGGCGTCTCCCTTGTGACTTACAGGGCTTACATCCATGGCAGCCTAAACTATTGTAATTCTTCTCTCACAATTTGTCGTATGAGAGAAGAAAAGTCATGCTAAGGGACTATGTTGGGTAGTCTTGTCATATTTCTTTCATCCAGCCCTCCTTTTTGCATCTCTTTAATACACTGGCAGCATTTGATGAACTCTTCTGTCGTAGTGACGTCTTTTATTAGAAGAGCTTGGTACATGTCTTCTGTAATACCCTTAATCAGGTGCATGATTTTGTCAGCCTCAGTCATATCTGGATTAACTATGTTACATAGGGCCAAAACTTCTGTATGTACGACTATCTCAGCTGGGACCAGTTCTTCAGTTGTTCTTCCATCGAGCGGATTTGTTGCTGGTGGTCTCCAAACATCAACTTCCGTCTGGAACTTTTCCCAGTCATTCAGCTTCTCTTCATTGTTTTCAAACCATTGTTGGGGTGTTCCATCCAGGTAGAAATAAACGTTTTCCAAGCACATAGTATGATCCCACCTGTTATACTTGGTGACTCAGTCAAACCCTTTTAGACATTTGTTGGGGTCCTGTCCAGCGTCTCCAAGAGAACACTGACGTGTGTCTGATGTGCAGCTGGCTTACCGCTGGTTTTGTGTCCATGGTTCTTCTGATGATATGGTCTTGCGGAAGGATGTACTCGATATATCCCATGTATCCAGTTCTAGCTTTTATGTTGCCTAATCGGAACCACAGTGATGCAACTGTTGACATGTCACCCGGCGCCTCAACCAAACAATGTCGCATTGAAAGTGAAGTAGGCTTGACTTCGAAGGCAGGGTTGTCAACTGAACACAGCACTTATACTGAGAGCAGGTTTATTGCGAACTGAAACGTACACGGACCGGGACTGCCTCTCAGGCAGAATGCTCTGCTATTTATACACAGGCAGAATGTACCAGAAATCAGAAGAATAGTTAATATAAGAAACATGTAGAAGTTACAAGTGAACATAAGAATCATTTAGAACATTCTGGAAATGATAATCACAAAGAAATAAATTTTTGCCAATGGACGGCATTGAATCGGCAACCTTCAGCACCACAATCGGTGACGCTATTCATTGCACCATGCCAGCAGTCGATTAACTCGGCATCTTGCGGCGATATGATTTGATGCACCTTTATATTCTTCAGTTTCTGTTAAGCTTTCTTCTCCTTTAAAGGCCTGAATAAGTTCTTCATCATACCTAACTTTAACTTATTCATTTCTGGAGTAGCCGAGTGGTCTGGAGCACCACATTATGGATTGCACGGCCTCCCGCATCGGAGGTTCGAATCCTCCCTCCGGCATAGATGTGTGTGTTGTCCTTAGGTTAGTTTAACTAGTTTGTAAGTCTAAGGACTGATGACCAAAGTAGTTTGGCCCCATAAGAATTACAAACATTTGAACATGGCTCTTTTCAAATTTTCTTACTTACCTACCCAATTGAGGAATAGATCATCCCACACTCCGATCCGTAGATTGCCTGTTTTGTTTTTCTTGATTCCTGAATAGTCCCTGCCCAGAGATCCGTATTGTGGACTATTTTACATCCAGAATATTTTACCCAAGAGGATGCCATCTTCATATATTCGTGGAGTAGAACTGCAGGGCCTCGGAAAAATTAATGACTCTGTTGCCCGTCTAACTACCGAAAAGGCTGTTGCCCGTCGTCAGGAACCACACATTTGTAAGGCGTCTTCACTGATACTCCTCAACTGTTGTTGCACCTATGGTACAGCTATCTGTAATGTTGAGGCACGCAAGCAATCCGACCTCAGCAGTGTCTGTGGTTCATGAGGGTGGGGTCATGGTCTAGAGTAAACAACATGGAAAAATGCACATCCACAAGTAGTGCACGATTAGTCTGATACACAATTTAAACTAAGTTCAATGAACCTTCTATGCCATCTCATTAGTTACATTCAAAGGTGATCAATGATTCCTTAGAATAAGCTAGGCTGATTCCCATGGCATGGTAAGATCAAATCCTTTGCCTCTGTTAATCAGGTTGTTAGATACACATATTTCAACTGCTTCTTCAATGATTGACACCTACTACATGGATACAGATAAGAGAAACTAAAATCACTCCACTCCATATTTTAGTGTCGCTGGCATAGTAACCATAATTGATATTTTTGGTAAAAAAACAGTCTTGGTTGCTTAAACTTGATATGTTTTATTTATTTAAACATGACGCATTTGGCCTCTTCTAGGTATCATCAGATGTTTGGATGGGGGGGGGGGGGGGGGTATTTACAGACTTGTTTCAAACACAATTAAAAATATGTTAAATCTTGCCTAAACAAGATATATTACAATAGGGAGGGTGCAGACTGAATTTGATTCAATTCATTTATTTGTCTGTAAACAACAGTCAGTTGCATAAGACATTGTTATGCATTATATACATATGTTTGATTTTAACAGTACAAAAATTTACAAATCATATAATATACAAGAATAAACAATATATTTTATACAAAATTATTTGTATTTATAAAAAGCGTTTCGATATGTCTGAGTGTGTGTGTATTTGTTTACCTTCCTTTTTTTCCCCCTAAGGTAAGTCCTTCCACTCCTGGGATTGAAATGACTCCTTTTCCACTTCCTTAAAACCCATATCCTTCCCTTTTCCTCCCATTTTTTCCTCTTTTTCCTGAAGAAGCTGCCAGTGGTGGTGAAAGCTTGTATGTGTGTTTGTGTGTGATTTTATTTGTTTCTCTCGACGAGCCGGCCCTTTTGGTAAGTCATCTATTTTCTATTTTTATTTTTGTTTATCCCACCGGGAAAGTTTCCCTCTATAATTTTCGTTTTATAAAAGAAATGCATAGAATCAGATTTTAACAGTTCCACAATTTACAAATTATATAACACACAAGAATGTGCAGTACATTTTATACAAGGATAGATGTAAATATTTATTTTAGAAAGTACACATGATCATAATTTAAATTTATACTGTGAGGTCATGCATTTCACTGTGCAGAAATTCATCTGTTGAATAGAAGGCTTTCTGATTAAGCCAAGACTTTATAGTCATTTGAAACTTATGGTACCCAGTTCTCTTATACATAGGGGTAACTTGTAATACACTTTACCAATATGTAGGAAATTTTGTTTTTGATAACTCAACCCAAGGGGTATGGTCAGGGAATTTGAACTTCTTGTGTCATTAGTTATGGACATCTGCTCTGATTTCATACCTATGTGCATTTTCCTTAGCATGAACCAGTGTTTGTAGGATATAAAGACTGGGAACCATTAGAATTTTATGTTTAATAAAGTAAGGCTTGCATGAAGCTAGACAATTTAACCCTAAAATACATCTGATTGCTTTCTTTTGCCATAGAAAGACATCATTTGCTCCAGCCGAATTTCCCCAAAGCAATATGCCATAGTACAGATGTGTGTGAAAAACTGCATAATTTGCTATTTTTAGGATATCCTCACTTACACAACTTTTCAGTTTCCTTAATAAATATAATACTCTGGCTAGTTTCGTGCAAAGTTTTTCTGTATGAGCATTCCAAGAAAGTTTACTATCCAGATAAATGCCTAATAATTTTACAGGCTTTTTGAGGTCATGAATACACCACCAGCCTCCATTTAGGATCTGAAATATCCTGTTACAAATTTGTAGCCAGCTGGGATGTACAACCTACATTTATTTTCCTTAAGCCAGTTCTCATTTAGGCATAACACATCACATTGTAAATCTTCTAGAAATAGTTCAAGTTCTGAAAATTTATTTCTTATCAACTGTATATTGATGTGGAAGCAGTACAAAGAATTGTTATCAGTATTTTGTAAATCTAGTAAAGGCTTCTCATTGCATGATCATTGTTTGACAAAAACTTTATATGTATTGCATTTCAAAGTTCTATACTGTTTTGTGGTATATGTCATATTTAACAAACTATCTGGATTTCCATTGTACTTGCCCAGAGGGCCTACTTTGTTTGTTGTTTCTATCCTGAGGGTCTCCCTGTTTGAATTTGGCATAATAAGGTTTGTCTTGGTTCCTCTTAAGCCACCTGTCAAGAAATGTTTGTTTCTTATCTAAGGAATTTGTACTGCTTACATTTGGTTTATACTGGCCAATTTTTACAGATGGTGTTAAATGTGTCTTTTCACAGAGATCAGGCACTTTAATTTTTCTTTCTGTAGTAAAATTTATTTGATTTTTTGTTAAATGTGCAAACCTCATGGAAATCTTGTTTTACCTAGTCTATTCATATACTTTCCATTCAGATTGAAATGGTACCTTTCGAATCTCTCAATTTCAAAATTAAACGCTAACATGCATTTATTCATATTAGACGTGTCAACAGAGGAGACAAGCAAACTATTAAAAGTTTTTACATGAATATTTAGTTCTGGTTTGTCATGCCTGTCTGGTATTGTAGAGAGTATTAAATTGGTCTTGTTGCTGAGATGTGTTAGTTTTGCAACTGCACTGTTTATCATACTATTATTGTTTGGTGTGGCTTCAGTGTCATTTGTACCAGCTAGAATTATCACTGTGTCATTTGGACCGAAATCTTTGGCTAGCCTGTTTACATTTTTTATCACTTCAGAAAAAGGTGCACCTGACTTTATGATGCTTTGTACACTAAACGTTGTATCAAATTCATTACTACTCAAATTATTTAAATACCTCTCATGTTCATCAGCAAGCACAAGTACCACTTTCTTTCTTTTCTTTAATGACCCTCTTGATTCTTCTGAGTGATTGGGTGTTCCTTCACAGCAGGCCACATAACCACATTCACGTGTTTGACGTATGGAGATGAAAATTGAGCTAATAAAATACCACTAAAGGGCATAGCTTAAAAATAAAATTACTTAACTCTCAAGTTGCAGTGTGTCAAATTATTAAAATTCAATAAAAATAGATGTTACTGTTGCTCAATAATGGGGGCAATGAAGTCAATGGTGAAACTTAACTCAGCCGCGTGAAGCTATGTTTACTCACGCAGAGCCGACCCCTTCCATGACCATGCACTCCTTCCACTCTCGTGTCTTGCCCGTTACTGTTCAAACTTGCGCATCAAAGGTGCATAAGTGGCTCTTAGATGGCATGCTTGTGTGCGACAATGGCAACAGATTTGCACGTGTAATGCAAACAATTTTTGCATGGGACTGGAAGATGCCCATCATTATATCGAAAAAGTTTTGAAGTTTCGAAATAATTTGGTCCTTCAAAAGGCTTGGGGATTTAAAAAATGTGTGTTCCGATATTTCAAATTCTTCCAACAGATTTAATTTGTGGCCTTTACTAGTCACGTGAAGGATTTTTATGTTTTCCAGACTTGGGGGCTGATGGCATGAAGATTTGAGATGATGGGCAAAGGGGGAGAATTTCTTTAACTCACCTTTTTTAGTGAGTAGGTGCTCGCTAAACCAAACGGCAAAGTATCTTCCTGTTTGACCAATATTGAGCTGAACATTTGGTTCACCTAATACTGTACATCCCTGATTTGGAGAACAAATTATTTTTGGGCTGTTCATTATGAGGGAGTGGATATTTTATTGGGGAGTCTTTTGAAAAAAACCAGGTGAACGTTAGTATTCTTAAAAAGTTTTCTGATGTTTTAAGAAAATGGTCCAAGGAATGGAATGGCAACCGGACTGTGTATATCTTCAGTTGGAGCAACTGATGCACCAATTGCAGGCACTACAGCATTCTTCGATTCATTATATAAACCAGTACATCTGCAGTTTTTCGTTATGCAATGATCAGCGTGTAAGGTGGTGGCTTTTGGAAGTTTGATCTGCCACAGCCTTCTGCCATATACAGTCCGAGAAAATCCGAGTAGCATTGTACACCCACTCCCAGTAATCCGCTGAAAGATGTCACAAGACATTTCAGATGAAGTGACAGCAATCTTCTGAAGACTTTAATTCTTGTGTTATATCATGGATTCTCTCTCTCACTAGTGCACTACTGTCTAGCTCTTTTATTCTCTTTGTGGCCACAGAGTCTATTTAATCTTTAAACTTGGTGACATCTAGGTAAAAATGCGAACAAGCACAAAAGTTTGTTTTCCTTGTTCTGAAGTTTATTGAATTCACATCCTTTGTTCACCATCTCTACCTGATAGAGGTATTAGATGTATTGTTTCAACCTATGCTGGTATATTAATTCCCTTCATGATTCATGGGCAGTGACGGATCTAAGGGGGGGCAAAGGAGGCAAGTTGCCCCGGGCGCAGAGTTCAGGGGGCGCCAAAATGGGCAAAAGCTTTACTATAATTACATAAATTAAATCAGTTTTACTGTAAGCTACAGTATGAATTTCGTTACATTAGCAATAGGTAATTATAAGTACTTTTATTTGCATTTTTGGCCATTTGCAGCTGCCCCTGTACCCGTGCTATTTCGATTACAGAAATATTACCCAAGTCATCCTGAATGTGCTGACCACGGACCATTCAATACACTTATTCAGTAGTTTTCTGTCACCCACACCACAGTGGCAGAAAGACGAACTGCGGCTTTCTTTGTTGTAATCGTGTCAATGTTCTCTTTGTTGTCCCTTCTATGTTCTACTTTTGACGGACGCATTTAAATTTTTTAGACAGAGTTCTGACTGATGTAAGTCTGAAGTATCAAGTATTAGCTTATTACTTAGGTGTGAAGCGTGGGAAGATGCCAAAAAAACTATCTGGAGTGGCATTCAGGATGAAAGCCCGAGAAAAAGATGGGGAAGCTCAGAAACTTCTTTGTTAATGTCAACTTGGTTGAGAGGAAATGTGAAAGGTGAATTATTAGGTATATAATTTTTATTTAAGCCAGAATCTCGTTGCTTCAATTCCAAATGATTTTTTGTAGTCGTGAAGTGATCACACTTTTCACAAATATATCTCAAATGCAGCAGTTGTATTTACTATTCGGAATATATTATCATTAAAACATTTTTGCAAAAATCCTTATCTCATAAAGCTACAGGCGCACTACATCTCCAGTTTGTAAATGTAACTTGTTCACAACTTACATCAGTCATGAATGTTCAGTGAAGTCAATACAAACTTCACGTTGCACCTACAGTGGCACCATCTTTTCAACCAGATATGGGGACCTTAACAATGACTTTTATAAAATTATTAAAACTGCTTCCACCGCTGGCATCCGAATCCCTGCAACATTTAACAATCTGATCATGCTAAGGCTGTGGTCACAGTGGTTCCGATATCGGTGGGTTTTACCGACGACAGACATCCGCGGGAAACGGCCTATCGTTTCAAATCAGTACTCCACTATGTGCACAGTCTTAGTGTAGCCGATCTCAGTGCCCGAACGTACGGACATCAGACGACAGTTGGTGAAATTCAAATCAGTTTGTTTTCTTCGGTCAAATCGACCAACGTTCTCACATGCTAGATATGGACAGTGAGTAACTGATATGCTTAGTGAAAGAAAGAGAGAGATTATATCACCCAGAAGAGTAAAAATATTACAATCGGGATATGATTAGGACTATATGGTCTGATATGACAGTTTATTGGAAACCTCAAGTTGGTTAAATCCTCAATCAGAAATTTTGGGTGTAAATTATAACTTCAAAATGTGTTCAATCCGGGATTGTGCCTTATCTTAATGTTATTGTAGTGGCTCTCTTACAGTGTTTTGCACTGTGATAATCGGGTATTAGCTGTCCACAAATTATTCGTACGGGTTCTGGCGTTCTTTAACAAGGTGATGAGTCTGTTCTATGAAATGGCCTGCAAATGTGGTGCAGGCCTACATGTGCTTCCGCTTTTCAGTGGTTTCTGTGTTCAAAATTATTCTTAATTTCACACTTGTCTTTCACAAATATATTGAATGACAGTCATTGAAGTTAAATGTACCGTAACTTCATTTAGTTCATCATAATTGGATGTTTCTGGGTGGCCTATAGCTGTGTTCTTCATGGATTTAAATACTGAGAAACTGCATCCATTATGTATTTTTATACTTACCATAACGCATTTCGAGAATTTTTCTCGCATTTAGTGCATTTGTTTACATAAATACATTCCAAGTGTCATTTTATGCTGCTCTTGCACAGGTGTTACTCTTTTGAGGTTACTTTAATGAGGGAAATGGTAGCATACATAATAAAATATTGGCAACTTTTTTACATACTAAATAGTATGCCTGTCTATACTTGCAGGTATTGTGTCTGATCCATTAAACTGGAAATCACAACACAAAAATCGTCACACTTGTTTTTGTACACGGGTATGCCTAAGTCACGATTATTATGTTGATATTCTGAGTAATGGAAGAGGCACAATACCTTTAAGCAGACAGAAAAAGTTATGATTTCTAACATTAGGCTAAAACACACACCTCAATATTTATTCTATCCGATTTTCCGACTTTAGTAGCTAACCTAAAAGAGACAACTGCAGTGCAAGTGTGTCAAGAAATCACACATTGAAACGTCGATAAAGTAGGGGAAGGTCTGGTAGCCCCGGACGGCAGGTAACTGCGGACGTTTCAATTTCTAAGTATCCAAGCATGTTGCGCTGGCAAGACTGCATTTGAAATGCGCGCCCTGTGGAGTAAAAATACATGCAAGTCAGTTGTGGCATAGGCACCGAGTGAGCTACTCGCAACAGTGAATTTTGTTCGCGCAAAAATTTTTCAGCATTCCTTTTTAACTTTGTTGGCGGTTTTCACCCATATTAAGTGTTTTTAAAATTAGCATTTGATCTTGCAGAAGCTCTGAAAATCCCTCATAGATTTAATAAGGAGAAGGGTTATCTCCATATAAAAAAAACGTTTAGAAGAGAGACAGAAAAGGAAATGCAATAAAAAGGACAAGCCGAAAAAACAAAAAACGCAAATGCACTAAAGAAACCTTCATGGCAAAGACAAATATTCAGTCTCTTCAAAGAGGATCAAGGAAAAGAGACAGAATGCATCACATGTGGAGAAATCTTCGAAGAAGACTGTATTCAGTGTTATAACTGCAAGGACTGGTACCATGAAAACTGATTTTATGTAAATGCTTGAGATATTTATTACAATTGTATGTTTTCAAGGCCAAGAAACAAGTGGAGTACCACTGAATGCTGTGTCCGGGACTACCCTCCAATTTTTTTAGTGCCAATAAACTGAATCATAAGTGTATTTAAGATAGTTCATAAAAAATTATTATCTATGCTTAGTTCTAAGTGATATGACTAAAGAAGTTACTGGTTTCATTTTACGATGAAAGTTAACACAGAAAAATTGTTTATTGTTGTTTTACTAGCAATTCATTTTTGTGTCCGTGGCTACCCAACCTTCCCCTACCGTAGTTATGTAAACTACAGAAGATGCGAATAAATCCTCGAAATTCGTTGTGATAAGCAATAAACTTCACTAACTGGTGTAGTTTTTCATTGTTTAAAGCATAGAGGTTACTTGGTGTATGTCTGCACAACTTCAAATAAATTCAGCAAAACTATTATTGCTTGTCAATGACAACATGATATATCACAAGTATGTAACAGAAATTTCTCCTTTTACTGGTACCTCACACATTCGTAAAGATTGTCTGGGATTAGTAATAACTGAGGACAGTACACAATCCTCGCCACTTTATTTTTTCCAGAGAGTTGTAGCTCATTTGTATGAATTCGAAGTCTTTATTAATAACAGAAGCGGCATTGTAGCACTAATTTCGAAGCATAAAAATGTTGGTGGAATCCATTGCACCCCCCATGAATTGAAATCTAATTTACTTCAGACACACAATACAGTCAAACGTAACCTAACTTTCTCTTCTAATCAGACCAAGTGATAAGCTATATCAGATGATGCAGTGTGACCACGCCGTCGGTTGATGTTTTCAGTTGAACTCGGTTGACGGCGTCTGACGATGGTCTGTCAGTGCCACTGTGAACATAGCCTTTTAACATTACGAGACATGTAATTGGACATCATGATCAATTACAAATTTGAGACTGCTCACAATTTAAATTATTTACCCAATGTTGCCTCCCCAGGCAGCTATTATAAAGTGGAATAAAAATTACAGCTTACAGTTCTTGTTGCCACAGTGGAGAGGCCGAACATTCCGAGAGCACCTAGCTGCGGAGCACGCCACTGCACGCTGTCGGAGATTCGAGTCCTCCTTCAGGGATGCGTGTATTTGTTGTCCTTAGCATAAGTTAGTTTAGGTAGTTTGTAAGCCTATTAACTCATAACCACAGTAGTTGAATCCCATATATATATATATATATATATATATATATATATATATATATATATATATAAATATAAATAGAAAAGAGATGACTTACCAAAAGGACCGGCTCGTCGAGAGAAACAAATAAAAAAACAAATAAAATCACACACAAACACACATACAAGCTTTCGCCACCACTGGCAGCTTCTTCAGGAAAAAGAGGGAAAAAGGGGAGGAAAAGGGAAGGATATGGGTTTTAAGGAAGTGGAAACGGAGTCATTCCAATCCCAGGAGTGGAAGGACTTACCTTAGGGGACAAAGAGGAAGGTAAACAAATACACACACACTCAGACATATCGAATGTGTGTGTTTGCGTTTCGATATGTCTGAGTGTGTGTGTATTTGTTTACCTTCCTCTTTGTCCCCTAAGGTAAGTCCTTCCACTCCTGGGATTGGAATGACTCCTTTTCCACTTCCTTAAAACCCATATCCTTCCCTTTTCCTCCCCTTTTTCCCTCTTTTTCCTGAAGAAGCTGCCAGTGGTGGCGAAAGCTTGTATGTGTGTTTGTGTGTGATTTTATTTGTTTTTTTATTTGTTTCTTTCGACGAGCCGGTCCTTTTGGTAAGTCATCTCTTTTCTATTTTTATTTTTGTTTATCCCACCGGGAAAGTTTCCCTCTATAATTTATATATATATATATATATATATATATATATATATATATATATATATATATATATATATAATTGATGAAACGAAAATTATAGAGGGAAACTTTCCCGGTGGGATAAACAAAAATAAAAATAAAAATAGAAAACAGATGACTTACCAAAAGGACCGGCTCGTCGATAGAAACAAATAAAATAAAATAAATAAAATCACACACAAACACACATACAAGCTTTCGCCACCACTGGCAGCTTCTTCAGGAAAAAGAGGAAAAAAGGGGAGGAAAAGGGAAGGATATGGGTTTTAAGGAAGTGGAAAAGGAGTCATTCCAATCCCAGGAGTGGAAGGACTTACCTTAGGGGAAAAAAAGGAAGGTAAACAAAAACACACACACCCACACATTTACACAGACGCAAGTACACTTAGGCAGACACACTGTAGAACTGTAGAAAGCAAAGAAGTTAGACAGAGATGCCACTTGAGGCAGAGGCTCTGTCCAGAGAACCAAGGCAAAGATGTTAAGATGGTGGGTGGGAATTCAAATTTAGCGGAGGTTGAGACCAGGTGGGTAACGGGAAGCCACTCCTCCAAGAGTGTCTTTCCGCCGCCCACCTAACCTCCATAACCTCCTAGTCCATCCCTATGAAATCCCCAAACCACCTTCCCTACCTTCTGGCTCCTACCCTTGTAACCGACCCCGTTGTAAAACCTGCCCTATGCACCCTTCCACCACCACATACTCCAGTCCCGTAACCCGGAGGGTGTACACAATCAAGGGCAGAGCCACTTGTGACAGCACCCACGTGATTTACCAACTGACATGCCTGCACTGTGAAGCGTTCTATGTGGGAATGACCAGCAACAAACTGTCCATTCGCATGAATGGTCACAGGCAGACAGTGTTTGTTGGTAATGAGGATCACCCTGTGGCTAAACACGCCTTGGTGCACGGCCAGCACATCTTGGCACAGTGTTACACCGTCCGGGTTATCTGGATACTTCCCACCGACACCAATCCTTCAGAACTCCGGAGATGGGAACTAGCCCTTCAACATATTCTCTCTTCCCGTTACCCACCTGGTCTCAACCTCCGCTAAATTTGAATTCCCACCCACCATCTTAACATCTTTGCCTTGGTTCTCTGGACAGAGCCTCTGCCTCAAGTGGCATCTCTGTCTAACTTCTTTGCTTTCTACAGTTCTACAGTGTGTCTGCCTAAGTGTACTTGCGTCTGTGTAAATGTGTGGGTGTGTGTGTTTTTGTTTACCTTCCTTTTTTTCCCCTAAGGTAAGTCCTTCCACTCCTGGGATTGGAATGACTCCTTTTCCACTTCCTTAAAACCCATATCCTTCCCTTTTCCTCCCCTTTTTTCCTCTTTTTCCTGAAGAATCTGCCAGTGGTGGCGAAAGCTTGTATGTGTGTTTGTGTGTGATTTTATTTATTTTATTTGTTTCTATCGACGAGCCGGTCCTTTTGGTAAGTCATCTGTTTTCTATTTTTATTTTTATATATATATAATATTATAGAAGGAGACCTTCCAGGTGGGAAAATGGTATAAAATAAAGATTTTTGACTTACCTAAAGTATAGGCTCGTCGATAGGAACACCAAACACACACAAAAACACACAACCATTCGAGCTTTCGCCACCAGTGGTGGCTTCTTCGGGAAAAAGAGGGAGGAAGAAGAGGAGAAAGGGAAGGATACGGGTTTTAAGGAAGTGGAAAAGGAGCCATTCCAATCCCAGGAGTGGAAGGACTTACCTTAGGGGACAAAAAGGAAGGTAAACAAATACACACACACTCACACATATCCACATCCAATCACACTTAGGCAGACATTTTTCATGTCTGCCTAAGTGTGTTTGGATGTGGATATGTGTGAGTGTGTGTGTATTTGTTTACCTTCCTTTTTGTCCCCTAAGGTAAGTCCTTCCACTCCTGGGATTGGAATGGCTCCTTTTATACTTTCTTAAAACCCGTATCCTTCCCTTTCTCCTCTCCTTCCTCCCTCTTTTTCCCGAAGAAGCCACCACTGGTGGCGATAGCTCGAATGGTTGTGTGTTTTTGTGTGTGTTTGGTTTTCCTATCGACGAGCCTATACTTTAGGTAAGTCAAAAATCTTTATTTTATAATAATGGAAAGTCCAGGTTGGAATAAATAATATAGTGAGGACAGTTACAACTCACCGCAAAGACGTGGCGACGAGATGCGACAGGCACATACAAAAGACACACACATACAAAACATTCAGCTATCGGCCATGGCCTTCCTCAGAAATAGAGCACTCATGCAATCACACAGGCACACAACACAGTCATACAACCATCACCTCCGACTGCCACACTTCGAATCACGCTCTGCAGCGAATCGGGGATGGGAGGGGAGGGGAGGGGGAGGGGATAGAAAGGTTACGTCACGGTGGTGGGGATGGGTTAGATGGGAATAACGAGATGCAGCTTAGGAATGGAGTGGGGAGGCGGGTGAGGGGAGAAAATAAAATAAAATAAAGTAAAATAAAATTATATATATATATATATATATATATATAAATTCATGCACACTGCAAGTGCACAAGACCACATACACACACATACGCACGCACGCACGCACGCACACACACACACACACACACACACACACACACACACACACACACACACACACATACATACATATACACACACATGATCACACATTCAAACACCACTCAAATCAGGCGAGGTTTGGGATACAGAGGTAGGAACTGTAAGGTATGGAAAAATATATATATAGGGAAATTATCGTAGGTTGAGGCCTGGTTGATTTCGGGATCGTAGAATGTATTGTAGGGATAACTCCCATCTGTGCAGTTCAGAAAAGCTGGTGGTGGATGGGAGGATCCAGATGGCCCGGGTTGTGAAGCAGCCATTGAAATCAAGCATGTGCTCCGCTGCATGCTGTGCCACAGGGTGGTCCACCTTGTTTTTGGCCACAGTTTGGCGGTGGCCATTCATCCTAATGGACAGCTGGTTGGTGGTCATGCCAATATAGAAAGCTGTACAGTGCTTGCAGCACAGTTGGTAAATTACGTGGCTGCTTTCACAAGTGGCCCGGCCTCTGATGGGGTAGGATAAGCCTGTGACAGGACTGGAATAGGAAGTGCTGGGTGGGTGGATTGGACAGGTCTTGCAGCGGGGTCTTCCACAAGGATATGATCCCTGTGGCAGTGAGCTGGGTTTCGGGGTGGCATAAGGATGAACTAGGATGTTGTGAAGGTTGGGAGGGCGACGGAACACCACTTTAGGAGGGGTGGGAAGGATCTTGGGCAGGATGTCTCTCATTTCAGGGCATGAGGATAGAAAATCAAAACCTTGGCGAAGGATGGAATTTAGTTGTTCGAGACCAGGGTAGTACTTGGTGACAAGGGGAGTGCTCTTTTGTGGATGGTTACTAGTGTTAGGAAGAGGATTTGGGGTGTGTGAGGATATGGCACGGGAGATTTGTTTGCGGACTAGGTCTGTGGGGTAGTTTCTGTTTGTGAAGGCCTTTGTGAGACCTTCAGCATATTCAGAAAGGGAATTCTTTTCACTGCAGATATGCCGTCCACGGGTGGCCAGGCTGTAAGGGAGGGATTTTTTGACATGGAAGGGATGGCAACTGTCAAAATGTAGGTACTGTTGGTGGTTGGTAGGTTTAATATGGACGGAAATGTGGATGGAGCCATCAGTGAGGTGGAGGCTGACATCCAGGAATGTGGCATGGTTGGTTGAGGAAGACCAGGTGAAGTGGATGGGAGAGAAGGAATTGAGGTTCTGAAGGAAGGAGGATAGGGTGTCCTGGCCGTGAGTCCAGATCATGAAAATATCATCAATGAACCGGAACCAGTCCAGAGGCTTGAGGTTTTGGGATGCTAGGAAGGATTCCTCCAGACGGCCCATGAACAGGTTGGCATAGGAGGGTGCCATGCGGGTGCCCATGGCTGTGCCTTGGATTTGATGGTAAACTTTCCCCTCAAAGGAAAAGTAGTTGTTAAGTAGGATGAAATTGGTAAGGGTTATGAGGAATGAGGTATCAGGCTTGCGTTCAGAGGGACGTTGGGAGAGGTAGTGTTCCAGAGCGGCAAGGCCATGGGCATGTGGGATGTTGGTGTATAGGGAGGTGGCATCCACTGTGACAAGTAAAGATCCAGGAGGCAAAGGGGTGGGAATGGTGGAGAGTCGGTGAAGGAAGTGGTTGGTATCCTAGATGTGGGAAGGTAGATTTTGGACAATAGGTTGGAGGTGTTGGTCAACTAGGGCTGAAATTCGTTCGGTAGGCGCACAGTAACCAGCCACAATAGGGCGTCCAGGATTATTAGGTTTGTGGATTTTGGGGAGCATGTAAAAGGTGGGTGTGCGGGGTGCTGCTGGGGTGAGGAGGGAGATGGATTCAGGGGAGAGTTTCTGGGAGGGGCCATAGGATTTTAGTAGGGATTGGAGATCTTGTTGGACTTTGGGGATGGGGTCAATCTGGCACAACTTGTAGGTGGAGGAGTCAGATAGTTGGCGGAGCCCTTCTGCCAGGTAGTCACTGTGATCCATAACTACAGTGGTGGAACCTTTATCAGCAGGGAGGATGATTATGTCAGGATTAGTTTTAAGGTTTTGGATGGCTCTTCTTTCTTCTGCTGAAAGGTTTGAGTTCTTGGGAAGGGACTTGGGAAAGGATGGTGAGGACAAGTTGGAGGTGAGAAACTCTTGGAGGGTAACCAGAGGGTGGTTAGGTGGGAGTGCAGGGGGATCTTTGTTGGATGGTGGTATGAGTTGGGACAGGCAGGGTTCAATATTGGGATTAGGTAGATTGCGGTCAGAGGGATTGGTGGCAAAGTAGTGTTTCCATTGTAGGGATATATATATATAGTATAAAGTGTGTTTGGATGTGGATATGTGTGAGTGTGTGTGTATTTGTTTACCTTCCTTTTTGTCCCCTAAGGTAAGTCCTTCCACTCCTGGGATTAGAATGACTCCTTTTCCACTTCCTTAAAACCCGTATCCTTCCCCTTCTCCTCTCCTTCCTCCCTCTTTTTCCCGAAGAAGCCATATATATATATATATATATATATATATAGAAAACAGATGACTTACCGAAAGGACCGGCTCGTCAATAGAAACAAATAAAATCACACACATACAAGCTTTCGCAGCCTAGCTGCTTCGTCAGGCAGAAGGGAAGGAGAGGGAAAAGGAAATGATGAGGGCTTCAAGGGAGTGGATAAGGAGTCATTCCAATCCCGGGACAGGAAAGACTTACCTTGGGGGAAAAAAAAGAGGGTAAACAAAAACACACACACCCACACATTTACACAGACGCAAGTACACTTAGGCAGACACACTGTGTTAGGTAGGGAAGTGGGTGGTCGGCGTGAAAGGAAATACTCCATCGCATCGAGGCCCTGGGCATGTGGGATATTTGTGTATAAGGAAGTGGCATCAATGGTTTCAGGAGGTAACAGGCTGGGTAAGGATTTCAGGTGATCGAGGAAGTGGTTGGTGTCTTTGATGAAGGATGGGAGACTGCACATGATGGGTTGAAGGTGTTGGTCTATGTAGGCAGAGATTCGTTCTGTGGGGGCTTGGTAACCGGCCACAATTGGCCGACCTGGATGATTAGGTTTGTGAATCTTAGGAAGTAGGTAGACGGTAGGGGTGTGGGGTGTCGGTGGGGTCATGAGTTTGATGGACTCGGGTGAAAGGTTTTGTAGGGGGCCTAAGGATCTGAGAATTCCCTGAATTTCTGCCTGGACATCAGGAATAGGGTCGTCTTGACAGACTTTGTAGGTAGTATTGTCTGAAAGCTGGCGCAGTCCCTCAGCCACATACTCCCGCCGATAAAGTACCAGGGTCGTTGATCCCTTGTCGGCAGGGAGAATGATGATGGAATGGTCAGCCTTCAGATCACGGATAGCTCAGGATTCAGCTGCGGTAATGTTGGGAGTAGGATTAAGATTTTTCAGGAAGGGCTGAGAGCCAAGGTTGGAAGTAAGGAATTCCTGGAAGGTTTGAAAGGGGTGATTTTGAGGGAGAGCGGGTGCGTCTCGCTGTTCTGGAGAACGGAACTGTTCCAGGCAGGGTTCAATTTGAATGATGTCTTGGGGAACTGGATCATCAGGAGTAGGATTATTTTTCCTCATGGCAAAGTGATATCTCCAGCCAAGGCTACGAGTATCGGATAGTAGGTCTTTGACAAGGGCTGTTTGGTTGAATTTGGGAGGTGTGGCCTTTGGATAGTACGGAGGTTTCAGACTGTGAGAGAGGTTTAGAGGAGAGGTTGACTACTGAATTGGGATGTTGTGGTTCCGGATTGTGTGGATTAGGATTGTGAGGTTTGGGGGGGAGTGGAGCTGGAAGTGGGAGATTGAGCAGATGGGAGAGACTGGGTTTCTGATTTGCACAGTTCTTGTTCATACTGATTCATTTTTCAGTAAATATTTCAAGATTTTATTCTATCATGTATTATACTAGTTAATTTGCCATTTTAATCTGCATTTATGTTTTATTTAATACTAAATATTTTGCATTGTTTGTGAACATCTTTTGGTACAATTTTTTCTTATGTTAGGCCTAGGCCTCAAATTTCTAAATTAATTTTTATTTAATATTTATCTTTATTCATTTATGACTTCATCATACACTACATTTTCTCCTGCTTGTGAATGAAGGAACTCAATATAAACCCAGTTTTTGTTGTTTTTATTAAATCTCATACTTTGTCATTGCGATGACAAAGCAGCTAGAGAGGGGGGGGGGTGCCAAATGACAATCTTGTCCCTGTTCATGGGTATCGCATTAGATAGGTTAGGCTTGTATAAAATTCCATGCCAGTATGGAAATTCATTCGTTGGCCTGTCATGTCATATTCTCAAGGATGTATGTGATAACCACAAGTGTCACATCAGATTTCGTCAGTCAGAAGTGTCTGCTCCAGTTGAACACTGTCTGGACATGGGACATAGAGAAACAAAGATTCTTTAAAATGTGTTTGGATGTGTCGCCATCTTCCACAGCAGCTGTTAAATTTGACTGTAAGAGGCAAACTGTCTTATGCTGGCTGCAGCTAAGACATTTATTTTACACAAGATACATTATTTATTATTATTATTATTATTATTATTATTATTATTATTATTACTATGGTTTTACAATGTCAGTACATTTTCCAGCACCTACATTAGATTACATTAATTTTGCTAATTATTGTTCTCCACTCTTCTCTGTCCTCCCATAAGTCTTCAGGAATGTTGTTCTTCCTCATTGCTGCCTGAACTTCCTGCACCCATGTGGTAGATGGTTCTCCCTTTTTTCTTCTTCCGTTTGGTGTTCAGTCGAGTATGCATTTTGGAAGCCTTTCTTGTCCCATTCTTCTCATGTGTCCATAACATTTTAGATGTTTGTGCTCAATGAATTCAATAACTGAATTTTTCCATTCTATTTTTCTCTTATTACTTCATTTCTTATTCTTTCTCTTCTTGATATTCTTACTGAACGTGTCCAGAAATCCATTTTTGTGGCTAACAATTTTGATTTCAGTTGCCATTTTGTTGTCCACAGTTCTAAACCATATGTAATAATGCTCTGAACTATTGTTTTATATATCCTTATTTTGTTGTCTGTAGTTATGTGAATTCCATTCAACAAAGAAATTGTCGTCTTTCCTGCATTTATTCTTGATCTAATTTCTTTTTCCTGTTTCCCATCATTTGTAATTTTCAATCCTAAATAGTTATATTCCTCCGTAGTTGTCACTGTTCCTATCACTTCTTCTAATGTTAAGTCGTCATTAATTCCACCAAATACCATGTATTTCGTTTTATTCATGTTGTCATTTAGACCTGATTTTTTATATTCCTGAATCAGCTTCCTTGTCATATACTCTATTTCTTCATAATATTGGGCTGTAATCAGTTGGTCAGTAGTAAATTATAATGAGTATATTGTTCTGTAATTTATTGGTATTCCCACAGTTTGACATTTTATCTTCCAATTCTGTAAGGTTACCTCTGTATATAT
Source organism: Locusta migratoria (assembly GCA_026315105.1). Lineage (NCBI taxonomy): Eukaryota > Metazoa > Arthropoda > Insecta > Orthoptera > Acrididae > Locusta > Locusta migratoria. Next base: position 38,971,055 of record CM048752.1, on the reverse strand, counting down.
TTTATACAATGCAGATGACATGCTACGTCCTTGACATAATCCTTTTGTGACTGGGAATCCAAATGATAGAAATTTACCAATTTTTATTTTTGAAGTAGAATTTTTATATAAATTTTTAATTCTTTTATTCTCTTTGGAAGAAAGTAGCAGAAGCAAAAAACAAAGTTTGGGAACAATCGTGTAAAGAAAAAAAAAAAAAAAAAAAAAAAAAATAGAAAGAATCCTATATTGGTGGCAAAGGAATTTTAGCACGGAAAACAATAAAAAATTTAAGAAGCAATTCTAAAGAAACAACACATATTAAATATATTACTCATGACTCTTTGGAAAGAGATTTTCAAAATCTATTATCAGAAAACAGAGAAGAATTCTTGAGAAACCCTGAATATAATGAAATTACAAATGAACTACCAGATAATTACATTCCTTTGGAAGTAGAGACAGTTAAAAGTGCAAGAAAATCTTTAAAGAATGGAAGGTCTACAGATATTGGAGGTGTTCTTGCAGAAGTATTAAAATTTGGAACAGAAAAATTAATTGAACTGTTAAGAAACCTTTTCGAAAGATGTGATTCCTTAATTTCTCCTGGCGAATTACAACTTCGAAAAACTTACAGGTATACTGCCAGGTACCAAACTGGACGACGGCTGATATTTCAGCAGGAGACCACTCTGCCATTTTCAAGGCGGAACTGCAGTAAGAAAGCAATGTGCAACGATCTTTAAAACCTCAGTTTTCAATGAGTAAATAGGAAAGACAATACACACCGAGCAAGCAAGCACACAGCTCCAACACGACCAAAGAAGAAACCAGTCAGAATATCGATAACAAACATCAGTTCCCGACAAATGAGGTCGGATTAGTTTTCTCCCTGTTTGTTGACAAGAAAGAGAGCTGGATCTCAAACGGAATTTAAGCAGAAGCCTCCATCCCTATTCATAACGTTATCACCTAGTTTTATTTCTATCGCTTCCTTGATAACACGGTCCCAGTAGTGACTAGGTGACAACCTTATGAATAGAGATGGAGGCTTGTGCTTAAACAGTGTACGTTAGGCTTGTGTGTTTTTATATTGATATTCAGTCTACTCACGGTGTTGTTGTCTCTTCTTTACATTTCACTGCTGTTTTTTCATGTTGTTGCTTGGAGTTGGTTGGTTCCTGGCGTGTGTTTTTCTGTTGTGTAAGGCACTTTTCACCTGCTTTGTACCATTTCTTCTGTCTCATATGTTATCACTTCATTGCTATTATTTGAAACTGCATACAGTTTACGGATCACCCTGGACTGCCTTTCATTTTATCAATTCACCACTGTGTCGCTGTGTTGTTTTTGTCTGTACATTTGTTTTTTTATGTTGTCTGTGAGTGTGATACATATAATTTAATTCAGCGTGTGTGTGTGTGTGTGTGTGTGTGTGTGTGTGTGTGTGTGTGTGTGTGTGTGTGAGAGAGATTTTGAATTTCAGAGAACAGGATGTCTGAGATGTTTTTCAGATAAGTAAATGGAGGTTTAATTGGGATGTGGTGGGGTCATTGGAAATGTGGATAGTGCATAGTTGTTTGAGTGTTTGTGAGGTGGGAGTGGGTTGTCTTTCAGAGTGTTTATTTTTATGTTTGGTGGTAAATAAGCTTAATAAGTGTGGTTTTTTGCTTTATTGATTTGGTTATTTATGATATGTCTCTCTTCTGCTATCGTATTTTGGATATGATAGTTTCTTGAAGGGTGAAAAGGTGTTTTTTGATGTTGTTATTTCTTTTGATTTCCATGTCTGAGCCTGGTGGTGATTTTATGTTGGTTTTGGTATAAGTGTTCTGCAAACATTGAGTGACTTGTTTTATATTTCCAGGCTCGTACATGTTATTTGTATCTGGTGTCAAATGTTCTTTTAGTCTGACCAATGTATCTTTCATCACATGTGTTTCATTTAATTTGGTATACTTCTGACTTTTGGTATGGATATGTCTTTTTGATTTTTGAAGTGAGTTGTTGGTTTTCTTAGCTATTTGTGATTGTATGTCATTGTATGACATCTGTTGTTTTCTTCATTTTTCCTCTATTTTGTGTTGTTCTTGTATGTGTATCACACAGCTGTGGTGGAGTAGCTGAGCAATCTTAGGCACCTCACTGCAGAGTGCATGGTTGTTGCTGTTGGAGGTTCGAGTCCTCCCTGGTGTGTGTGTGTGTGTGTGTGTGTGTGTGTTGTCTTAGATTAGTTTAATTTAGTTTAAGTAGTTTGTGAGCCTAGGGACTAATAACCAAAGCAGTTAAGTCCCATAGATTTACAAACATTTGAACATCTTGTGTCATACATACAAGGTCAGGTATTTATATAAAAAGTTTCATTTTTTGAATCTTTGTATTACTTTTTTTCAGTTTTTATGGTCTGGTGATTATTACAAAGACTCAAATTAAATTCATAGACAAGATGTAAAACCTAAAATATCGTAAAATAACAGAAGATCTTACAGAAGCTCCTACATCAGAACGTTTTATGAATGTCTGAAAATGAATCTTCAAACGTTTTTTGTTTTGTAATTGTATTAGAATTTTATTGTGTGAAATGTTTGTGGGAAGGTGGAATGAATTTTATTTCGTTAAATGTATCCTTGAAATACTTCTGCATTCCTATCAAAAGTTGCTTTATAACGAATTTTCTTCTTTTGTATCCAACCAAATAGGTAATGAGTCATTTCCATTCATGTTTCAGGTTGAGTAAAAGTAGCAGTGGTCCTGGCAACATACTACTAAAGAAACCTGGTCTTCAAGGAGGGACTGATGACAGGATGGACATTGCTGTAGATAAATCGGAACATTTAATGAAAAATATTACAACACAAGTATGTCCTCCTGAGAAAAATGCATTGTGCAGAAGAAATAATTTCAGCTTATAGAACAAGGAATTACAAAATGTTACTTGCAGTTCATGCATGCAGAGCTTCCCATCAAAATGGAAACTTATAGTGCATGTATTTATACACATTGATGATGTCCAGCCTGCTAAACATATCTGTTCTTGGTGTGGTGAGGTATTTCTCACCCATTATAGCTTGAACAAACACTGTATGATGCAGTCAGGAATAAATCAATTGGATCATGATAGAAACCTGAATGGCTCTCAAACCCAGCTGTGTACTCAACTAAACTCTGCTTCCACGAAATCTTTTAAGGTAACTCATAACCTCAATCATGGAAGATTCAACGATCGAGGGAAACCCCTTCCTCAGCCAGGGGTACCCAAGAATCAGGCTAGAAGGGGACGATATAAATGTGGTGTGTGTGGTAAAATCTTTTCTCGATCAGACAGTCTCGAAGTACACACAGGTATTCATACTGGGCAAAAACCACACAAATGCGATATTTGCGAGAAATCTTTTAGGTTCTCTGACAGTCTTAAAACACACCGGAGGCTTCATACTGGCGATAGACCACACAAATGTTAAGTTTTAGCGGGAAAACCTTCACCGAGTATGGTACTTTTAAGACAGACTCAATAATTCATACTGGAGAAAGACCGTACAAATGTAACGTTTGTGCGAAATCATTTACTCAACCAGATAACCTTAAGAAACATGTGTCACTACATTCAGGTCAAAGGCCGTATATTTGCAATATTTGTGGCACATCCTTCGCTGAACGTGGTAGTCTGAATACACATGGATTATTTCACGTTGCAATATTTGTGGGAAATCTTTCATTCTACGTTCTCATTTCAAGATGCTTTCTTTGATTCAATCTAATGAGAAAAGTCACAAGTGTGAAATCTGTGGGAAATGTTTTACTTTAGCCATTTGAAGACGCATATGTTGCTTCATAGTAACGAAAGACCTCACAAATGCAATATTTGTGGAGAATCTTATACGCTACCAGGACATCTGAAGACACATTCTATAATTCACGCCATTGAATATCCACATAAATGTGATATTTGTGGGAAGGCCTTTACACAGCGTAGCAGTCTAAAGAGTCATCGCTTGATTCATACCAGCGAGACACCATATAAGTGCGCTGTTTGTGAAAAGCATTTGCTCGGTCTGGCAATTGAAATAGCCACCAAGTGGTACATACTGGTGAGAGGCCGTTCAAATGCAAAACACGCGGGAAGTCGTTCGCTCATGCTAGTAATCTCAGGGTGCTTTTACGGATTCACACTGGTGAGAGAAGAGACAAATGCGCTATTTGTGGAATAGCTTTTATTTCTCCTGGTGGTCTGAAAACGCACCAATTAATTCACACTGGCGATTGACCACACAAATGTGGTGTATGTGGTAAAACCTGTGCTACTGCTGGTAATCTCAAGAAGCATGCTAGAATACATAAGGACTAGAACTCAAATTATATTGGCAATTGTGGAGATTCTCATAATCTAAAGCACAAAACATGAGTGCATACTGTAATTCCAGTATTTACATTAAAACAGTAACATCCCTCATAATAGGCCTATTAAGAGAACTGCAGTAGCTCATATGGCAAACAGAACCCACTAAATTAAATAAGGGTGTTAATTTGCCCCACAAGCCATATTTTCAGTGACATATTTCTTGGTGATATGTAGCATATAGGACACAACTTGGTTTGAGCACAACAGATATTGTTTTCAATTCAAATAAATCGTTGACAGTAGTAACTTGTGTGGGAGTATAATATATCTTTCACAGGAAATTCAGTGTGAGTTTGTGTTTGTCATTATTATTAACGTACATAGCAAATGTTTTATTGATGTTGCCATTTAGAAATAGGAATCTACTATTTATGTTTGAGGTCTATATTTCTCATTTGCTTTGTTATTCAAATAACTGGAGAGTTTCGTGTTAGAATACTTATTGATATGAATGTATAATATTTCCTAGTAAATTACGAACGTTATTTGGTATTTATTATGATCAGTCCATACTGAATTTAATGACTGTCTGAAGATTTCAATCCTAATATACGTGAAGAGTAGATGTAATTGTCGTTTTGGTGGATATTTTTAAACACTCTTTAAACTGTTTGTCCATACATTTTGTAACTCCTGTTTTGAATAATTGTGGACTTTGCTGTAAATACCCTTACATGAATTTCTAAATTTCATTAGTTCGTTTCAGAATACTTCTACAACGTTTACTGTATTGGACCCTTTATAAAGTTCTCAGAGATTGTAGTCATGATTAGCTGATGAGATGGTAATATTGTTGAAAATTTACATAATGACTGTGTGGTCACGTTCGTTTACTCTGGGGGTCAAGCAAGCATATTAATAAATCCATTTTATGTTAATAAAAAGTTATAAGTTGTTCCACTATATACCTTGTAATAATTCCTTGGTTTGATGGGTTGGACTTATAATTTTAATTGTTTCTATAAAATAGTAATAAATAACATCATAATAAAAATTATTTTATTTTATATGAATTTAAAATCTTTGCATGAGAGCACACTACAAGTTTTTTTTACACCTTAATATTGAAATGAAACATTAGGTAGCTTCTACCTCTCAGAATCCCATAATTGTCTCTGGACCAGACATCCCAATTTCTTCACCATATTCATTACTATTTACTAACATCCATGTGTTATAGACATACTAGTTCAAAGTTTTTTTTCTTCTCTTTCAATTTGTTAGGCACTGGAACAATGCTGCATTCACATTTCAAAGGTATTTTTTGACAGAAAAATTATACAGACACTAATGTAATAATGATATTCCATATTAAGAGCATAAAATAATTTATATTACTTTGTTCTAAGTAATACTTCTTTTACTGTTGTAAGTTCTCTGTTATACGACTACCCCCAGCAGTGTTTTTGTTTTGGTGTGTGTTCAGTATCACAAAACTTGTCTATTCCTTCTTATAAACTAGTTGCATTGACTCCACTACCTATCGTGTAAAAGTGATGCTTGGTACCTAAATTCATAATTTATTGCCTCAGTCCTCATCACAAACGTTCTAAATATATTGTATTTCATTCTGACAAGTTGATACAGATTTAAAGATTTATAAATATTTTCTTGATGGTGGATAGCTGCAAAAATTATATTAATGTCAAATAATAATATAAGCTTCTATAGTATAAAAGATACTTTGCCATAGATTTATACAAGACATGTGTACATGTGAACATTCTTCTTCTCAGTGATATCTGGTTCTCATACATTACATATCTCCAACTCCGATAATAAGTGACTGTAGAAAACTCAGGTGCTAGAAACTTCTGCCCTGCATTCCAATGAGATATTTAAAGAACAACATGCCGTGAAATCACATTCTGGGTAAGTTCATGTTTAATGATTGCATTTTCAGTTACACATGCATAAAGGGAAATTTCCATATTGTCTAAGTTGATGATGTATCCAAGAGTGAAAATCAATATGTCATATTTTAGTGATGTCATTATATCGTTTGCTATCCTGTGAAAGTAATTTTGTGCCAATATTCTGCCACTTCCACAAAATATGATGTTCTTAGTTTTTAATTCCTTGTTTTTGAATAGCAATATTGGGGGGGGGGATGGACAGAAAGTCTGAGCAGGAGGAGCAGTGGACCAGACAGATGGGGCGGAGGGGGGGGCAGGTGGTAGGAGGAGTAGGACATGGAAGATAGCAGGAAGAGAATGGGGAGATGGACAGTGACAGTGGATAGGTACAGGGGAGAGGAGGAGGAGGAGGAAGAGATAGGTGGGAAGATTGAGGGGTCAAAGAGATGGAGGACATGTGGAGAGTAGTTGAACAGAATGTAGAAAAGAATTGCAATGATGCGTAACAAGCACAATAGTTGGCGAATCATCTAATCTGTATGTAAAAAAAAAAAAAAAAAGAAACACCACCACTGGTATTAGTGTTTTTTTGCGAAAATACCTTTTGTTAAACTTTCTTTTCATACCACAAAGTCACTGGACTACCAGTCGTGGTGTATATTGATTTGAATGACGTATTGTCTGGTGAAGTCAATATTCATGATATTTATTTTATGTACTTTGTCATTCATTTCGAATCAGATTAACCCACAATGAATCACAGCCAGATTTAGCTAGTTGGTTGGTTGGTTGTTTAAGGGGGACAAAACTGCAATGGTCATCAGTCTTAGCTAGTTGACATTAATTTGTGTTGAGAACTACTTTGACCATAGTAGTTTCTGTTAGATTGCCAATCACATTAAATCGGAATATAACTTATGAAATTGAAGGGCCAAAGCAAGGTTCATATGTGTTTCGAGAACCACATTACTGTGTTCAAATTTTACCTCAATTTTTTTTTTGATGAGACCCATGAACTTTTCCTTAGCTGGCCATTTATGGCATTTAGTATGCTCTGGCCCCATGTTGAAACTGTCTGGTGATGTGTCCATGTTGGTGTGCTGGCCAGCCTGGATGTGGGCCTTTAGATGGTTTAATAAACATCATACACTCTCGCAGAGTATAACATTATGTACAAGTATTTGTGGTATACCATTTTCATACCACGAAGGGCAAAGGGAAGACCACAAGAACATCATCTGGCCACTTTCCTTTAATAACATTACTAAATCCAATGCTGTTTGGAATTTACAGTATTTTTGTCAGCAGCATATTCCACGTTCCATTAATTTTAAATAAACAACTTGTTTCATGTCAGCCTCATGGCAAGCAGCTTTCACTTGCTGAGTACAGGATTGGCAAACCTGGGTTTCTACAACAAGGGACTGTAAGTGCCATGGGTCCTTCTCCACTGTAACCTCTTGGTACACTTCAGCAACCACCATTGTCCATGGAAGTGGAATGTTGTGCATATCAGAGAATGGGGACCTTTGATCTTTGCTTGACTTCCCAGGTCATAATGAAGAGAAAAATCTCAATCTCAAGTTGTGCTATCTGCTGTTGGGTGGAATAGTCCCTAATTTGCATCCTCTGGGGATACTGGCACACCTCATTGTTATAAGGCTTGCCCAGGCATCCAGGCAGGCACCAGTATGGATCCTTTAACTGCATTTTTTTCAACGCCCAGCAGGGTGGATGTATCACTGGTGATTACCAATACCCAATGAAGGAAGAGGGATCAGGTATCCTGTCCTCTAGAATTGTATGTGTATAGTAACAGAACAGTATGGCTCCGTAGCACAGTGGTAGAGTGGCAGACTACAAATCCGAAGGTCCTAGGATTTTTATCTGTCACTTTCCACTTCTTTCACCTCTGGCAGTGTTGCTAATGTGAAAAATAACGAGTAGCACTGTGGTTCGGAACCTACATTAAACTGTAGGTCCCCCTATAATTGGCTGGGTAAGTTAGTTCATAGGTCGGAGGAAGGCAACGGCATACCACATCCAAACAGGACCATGCATAGTAAAGCACTGTGATGTTCAAACCAATCTTCGGATTGTTGACTGCTTTACCTTTTACCTTTAGTAACAGAACACTTGTTGATGCACAGAATGCGTTTTTATCATAAAAAGGAAAGGGAACATTTGAAAAGGTTTCACCATTTTTTATTCAGAAAGATTTGACTGAAGTAGCTGGGAGCTTAAAAATTCATCAAACCATAGAATGTAGGCTTTAACGACCGGCGTCTTCTTTAATTAAAACTTCTGGGCTAAGATTCCATGGTCCATCAATAAAACTTCTTACTCCTGACATTTTATAGAAGAACTGAGAGATATTGCAGTCAGTCCAGGTGATATTCTTGTTAGTTTTGATATAGTACCTTTGTTCACCATGGTCCCAGTTGACGAAGCTATTTCTTATATAGCTGACAAGTTTCCACGACTCATTTTCAATACAACAGTGAATTTTATGAGCAAATGGTAGGGGTGGCCATGAGTAGTGCTTTGAGTCCAACTATCGCTAATTTATTTATGGAATTTTTTGAACATCAAGAGCTGCAGTCGGCCAACAAAAGTCCCGGTACGTGGATGATAGTTTTTTAATATGGAATCAGAGTGTAGACGAATTAAATGATTTTTTTGGTGTACCTGAATAGTATTAATCCGAGGATACAATTTACTATGGAGAAAGAGAAAAACAGACAGTTGAATTTTTTGGAGGTATTGATAATCAAACAGGCATATGGGACTTTGGGGCCTAAGGTAAACAGGAAAGACAGCTACACCGATGGTTACCTTCATAAGGATTCGAACCATCATCCCAGGCAGAAGAGAGGTGTCATTAAAACATTGGTGGATTGAGCTAATAATATCTGTGAGCCTATTTATCTGAGAGATGAATTAAACCATTTGTGAACAGCTTTCAAGAAAAATGGATACACTGATAAAGAGACAGATTAAGCTCTCCATCGAAAAAGGAAAGAGTCCGAAAATAAGCCACAGCATCAACTGTCGGCTGGAAAAGTTTTTCTTTCTTTCAGCCACAAAACTATGAACCATAATGGGGCCTAAGATAAACAGGAAAGACAGCTACACCGATGGTTACCTTCATAAGGATTCGAACCATCATCCCAGGCAGAAGAGAGGTGTCATTAAAACATTGGTGGATTGAGCTAATAATATCTGTGAGCCTATTTATCTGAGAGATGAATTAAACCATTTGTGAACAGCTTTCAAGAAAAATGGATACACTGATAAAGAGACAGATCAAGCTCTCCATCAAAAAAGGAAAGAGTCCGAAAATAAGCCACAGCATCAACTGTCGGCTGGAAAAGTTTTTCTTTCTTTCAGCCACAAAACTATGAACCATAATGGGAAAATTTTGGTCAGGTTTCAAATGCAAACCATCTTTAGACCTACTAAGAAAATTACTGAATGTTTAAGATTCGTGAAAGACGCTCAACATCCCCTAGCAACGCCTGGGTTGTATAAAATTCGCTGTAGCTGTGGTATGGTGTATATAGGAACAACAAAATGAAATGTTAATACTCGCTTATTGGAACATAAAAGCAATTGTCATAGGGGTCACACAGACAAGTCAGCTGTGGCAGAGCACGTTTTTACACCTGGTGACGATGAAATAAAATTTAGAGAAACGAGCGTGCTAGCCAAGACGTCGCATTATTACACACGCATGTACAGAGAAGCTATAGAAATACAGAAACACCACAATAATTTTAACAGAAAAGAAGAAGGTTTGAACTAAGATAAGATTTGATGGTCGACTTTAAACCGAAGATATGACATTCGATTACCTGTAATCTAGGGAGATTACATTGGTCAAAGATAGCTTCATAATCGACTGCATGTGTCAAGTGGTGGCGCCATCTATGCCCTCTATATAAGCAGGTCCTCCAGCGCCTAGTAAGCAGTCATCGACTCACCTCTGAAAATGTTGCCTGCAATAGGCAAGGAAACGTTGGGAGTAAGAAATTTTATTGATGGACCATGGCATCTTAGCCCTGAAGTTTTAATTGATGTATTCATCAAACGTTTTGTATAATGGGACACTACTGATAATAAAGTCAAGTTCCCAGCAAGAAACTAATTCACAAAAGGGAAATTCGTGGGTGGGTGTGCTATAGAAACTGATTTTCATACCACAGTAGATTATAGAAAGAGTGTTGTGACAAGTAGAGATTTGGTAGACACCTTGAAAGAAGATCTGAAGAATGAGAGGGCTTCAGAGGGCACCGTAGATGTGCAGAACACTGTGAAAGGTTGGATGGGGAGCTACTCCTTTATCCACACCAGCGAAAGTCCCAAACTTCCAGACCATTTCAAGGCAAGATTCCATCATCTAAACATTCAACCATATGTCCCCACCCCAATGGCAATTTAGGCACACCACCTTGGGTAGCAAGGAGAGGTGATCTGTCGCAAATACGGTATGGTTGCACTTGAGCAGATAGTACACCAATTGCAAAATGTGTAAATTGTTATGGGGATCACCATGTCTGGAGTGGGTACTAAAAAGAGTACTTTGACGAAATAAAGTCTAGGAAATAAAGACAACTAAGTTTATCTCATTTGCTGAGACCAAAAATATTATAAGGCCAAACAACCAGCAGTATTTAGTGTTTCTATCACTTCAGTTCTTCAATCGCCAGGAGCCAAAGCTGATGCTCCATTCAAAATGTGAACACAAATACTTGCATTTGCCAGTGCACTTGTCAGTGTGCCTGCTAGGTGCCAATACCTTCAGGCCCTGAATTCCCTCCAAAAACATCAGGCAAAGCTATGTGTACCAATTTTGTAGAGTCATTGTCTTCTCCAACAGTATAGGCTGGCTGAAAGAGCTCTGTAGCCACTATTGCAACTAATGTCATACTCCCAAGACCCCTAATTTGGAAACTGTCGCCATCATTATACCAGATACATAAACTCATTGAGGTTCAGAGCCAATGATGCTTGGTGCACAGGTCAACTGACACACTTCTGCACTACAACAGGGACATTCTCTGCCATAGATCTATCACTCTGAGGCAATCTAGCCCCAAGGGTGAACCTCCATTCATTACACTCTCATCAACTCAGCATACAGAGAGAGTGAGGGAGCAACCTCCACAACATATCATTCCTGTGTGGAACTTGTAGGGGTTAAGGACACATGTAGAAAACATAAGTCTACTACCCCAAGGTTGACCTATGTGTTTATGCCTCTTTTAAATGATCTGACGACCCTAAGATCTGTAGTTTTGTTCTCCACAGAATGGACGATTTTAGTAGAGAGAAAGCTAAAAGCAGAGTAACTATTTTGTTAGTACAGGCTATCACTCACATCATCTGTGCACGTGTGTCATCTACTGACTATATGCTCCCTCTATCTGATGCCTCATGACACTTTCAAAATGTCAAATGTTTGTAAATCTAAGGGGCTTAACTACGTTGGTAATCAGACCCTAGGCTTACAGACTACTTAAACTAACTTATGCTAAGGACAGCACATACACCCATGCCTAAGGGAGGACTCGAACCTACAATAGCGAGCAACTGTGCTCTCCACAGCGTGATGCCTTAGAACACCAAATTCAAATGTTTGTAGAGCTTATGGGACTTAACTACAGGATCATCAGTCCCCAAACTTACAAACTACTTATGAACTAGATAATACTAAGGACAGCACAAATATCCATGCTCGAGGGGGCATTCGAACCCCCCGACCGTACTGGCCGTGTAGAACGTGATTGGCACAACGCAGACTGCTCGGCCACCGCGGCCGGCGTCATGACACCTTCACTAAAGAAATCTCGAAGACCTTCTTACCCAGATTCCCTGTCCATTCATCCTTTGTGGTGACTTTAATGCACACAACGTTTTTTGGCGGTCTGGCATTACCTGTACCAGGGGTAGAGCAATTGAGAGGCTTCCCTTGTCATCATAAGCACATTCTCAAAACACAGGTCAATTGACACACTTCTGTGCTACAACAAGGACATTCTCTGCCATAGATCTATCGCTCTGTTCTTCAACCCTTGCCCACACTACTCAGTGAGAAGCCATATGGCATGGAGCCTGTTAGACAATCACCACCTAGGATCCTCGATAGAGAAGACAGGACACTTGACAACCATCATGCTGAGTTTTAACATTGTTTCATTGTTAGAAATGAGTCATATTACGCACAAAATCTACCATTTTGCTGATGCATGCATTCCAAAGTGTTCAGAACGAACAAAGGGGCAGCCCATTCCTTGGTGTAATGAAGAATGCTGCTCTGCTATCAGGACCAGGACGGCAACTCTGCATCAGTACAGGTTTCGACAAACTGCAGAGAAACTCGCTGCCTTTTTGGTGCTAGAGCAAATGGTCACCAGTTTATTTGTGAGAGCGAAAAGACGTTTTGGCAACAATTCGTGGATGCCATTAATCATTCCATGAGAAGTTCAGAAGTATGGGAAAACATAAGAAGGATACACTGACACTGTAACTTCTGGGCACTCTTCATCGACCACTTAGTGGTGGAACGTTGAGTATACCATGGAATGGGGATCTAGGCGAGACCATCCAGGCTGTTAGGAAGGAAACTACCTCTCTATGAATGCTTCAATCCAAGATGAGCTATATGCTGGTGGGATGTCTGGCTGTTTAGTTGGAACAGTCGCTAATGGGCGACCTCTGGGGATACTGCCACACCTCAGTTGTATAAGGCTTGCCCACACATATCTGGGTGGACGTTTAGTTCCCTATCTGTTCGTGGGACGAGCAAGGATCCTTCGAAATTTCCTCTTCTAACTCCTAGCAGGATGCATGTACCACTGGGAGCACTAATACACAACCTATCAAAAGGGCGTGGGTAGCCAGTCATCCAGATTCTATATGTAATTAAAAACGTGTCGTTTATAGTAAGAGAATCCATTTTGCTCCACAGAATGTGTTTATTATCGTCAAGAGGAAAGAAAGTACTTTTCAAAAAGTGTCCCTTTTTTACCTCCAAAAAGGTCTGAGGGAATTGATGGTGATTTCAAGTCTGTGAAGTGCTTGTGTAATGGGACATTGTTGGTGGAAACTTTCACTTCCCAACAAGCAGCTAACCTTCAGAAGGCTAAATGTCTGGGATAATATGCCATAGAGATTGAACTGGATAACACAATTATAGTAAAGGACTATTATGTTCATGGATTTGGTGGACACACCCACTGGCAAATGGAAAGATGTATGGGGCTCCAGAGGGCATCGTTGATGTCCAAAATAACATGAAGAATGTGGATGGGATGTTAGTAAAATGCGACTCCATCCTTAGACCCAAATTCCCAGAAAAAGTTAAAGCAGACTTCCTCCAACTGAACGTAAGACCTTGTGTCCCAAATGTAGAGTTTCTAATGCCAGCGGTTTGGAGATACCACTCTTAGTTGCAAGGAACAAGCTATTTGTGCCCAAAGAGCAAAGGTGGCCCTGAAGGCACCAATTGTACACCACCTAGAAAATGTGTGAACTGTTCTGGGGACCATACTGTTTGGGGCTTGGCCTGCAGTGTGTACATTGATGAGAAGAAAATACAGTAGATTAAGTGACAAAACTGATCTTACTTGCAGAGGCCAAAAAGGATTTTTTAAGCCATGGAACCTGCTGTATTTTCCGCTTCTTTTGCTTCTGCTCTACAAAAGGTTGTTATCAAAATAGACGCCTCTACAAGTAGTAGTCCCCACAAGAATATCTGAAAGTGCTACAGGTATCACATTTGCAGAACCCATAGTTCCTCCTACTGCAGAATCGGTCATTTGCAACCTCGTCCATTGCAACATCTATCAAACAACAGAAGGAAAAAACGCAAATGGTTAGGTTATATTATGTCAAAGTAATTATTCCTGATGCTTCGTTTGACCAAGCTCCTTCACTCGTGGAGCTGCTTATCCATCGGAGGCAAATGACGCGTTCCAAGAACCTTCACCCAGTTTAGTGTCCCCCACCTCAATGGAATGCGGGCGCTGGTGACCTCGCTGTTGAGCGCCCTAAAACACCAATCATCATCATCATCATCATCAATGGAACGAGAGAGTGAAAGTGCAACCTTCACCATAGATGGCTCCCATACTCGAGTGGAACTTGCAGGGATTCAGGACAGGTGGCAGATCTATGGTTTTTACTCAGGGTAGACCAATTTCGTATATGTTTGACACTTTCAACACAGTGGAGCGATCTAAATTGTTGTGTGTTGTAAAATATATATTTTAATATCGCTGTTCAATATTTTATTCCAGATTACCTGTTTCGATAAAATTTTGTTGTCACCTTCAAATCTGCAAATCTATAAATAATAATAATAATAAATAAATAAATAAAAAATAGCACGTCTCCAATACATCATTTGCAATTGCACAGTTCAATTGTGTTGTGTCTTGATTTACAAGAGTTTGCATTTGTTCGTCATTTACAAGATCTGTAACTTTATATAAACTAGTTCTGTCATAGTTTTCAATCATATGCAGCAGCTCCTCACATTTTTGCTAATTGTTCAGACTTGTATAAAGTGTTTGTGTGATTTTGGCTTGATTATGAGTGTACAGTGTCTGGGTCTGCAAGACCTTCTTATTTAACCCTGCTGTGTTCCTCAAAAAAGCTATACACATATGGTCTTTCGAGTCATAATGACCCGGTGTGGTATTTAAAGGGTATAATGAAAATAAACCGTTAAAAATTATAATCATGAATGTAGGTTTATTTGTTACAATATTCATAAATTTTACACTATTAAATGCCAACAATATCAACAATGAAGTAAGTTCTCGCCCTCAATGATCTGTTGCACAACAGTTTTACTTGGTTGGAAACTTTCCTCATGTCAGGACGTTGTAGGTGTCGCCACCAGAGCCAACATTGTGTGTGAATACTCTGAAAAGCTAATAATATGCATATCACAGTATTTTCTTCCTGTCGGGTAAATTTCGCGTCTGTAGCAAGTTATCTTCGTAGTGTAGCAATCTTAATGGCTGGGAATGTATTAAAACACCCTTTCACCTTTTTAATCAAAATATATTTAAAACATAAAATATATTTAATACACACTGTACAGAAGTCCACAGTGTCCCATTTATTTTTAACCTCTCTCTTTGTTGGTCCATTGCCTATTCTCGAACATGGTAACTATCCCTCTTTAAAATCCAATAACAGTCAGCCAACATACTTTAATTCCAGCTTCGTTCATACTTCCAACACCTGTCATTACTCCCTCTTTTCATTGTCTTGTCAAAATTTTTAACTTTCATGAATTGATTAAGTCAAAGACCAACAAAAATTCAAGCTTCAAAGTTAACTTGGGCAATGAATGGAAATTTCTTGAAAAGGCACTTAAAGTGGAATCCATCATGTGATAGAGTCTTTACGAATTGCTTCATCAACCCCAATTGTTCATTTAGTGATAAAACAATATGCCCCCCCAATTCTACAAACAGTTGTTGTTGTTGTTTAGAGGGGACCAAACTACAAGGTCATCAGTTCCCTGTTCCAAGCAGTGATGTAACATGTGACAGAACAAAAACACAGAGAGAACAAGGATGAATGAATTCCTTAAGTGTAAAACGAAGAGAAACACTTCACTTATACACAGAGGAGTGCACAAAAGGGATAAAAGTACAATTTCACAGCAGAATGCAATGGCTTGCTGATCACTAAGATAAAAACAGTTGAGCGAGCCATGCTGTACACACTAACAAAACCACCTCAACCGAAAAGGTAGAGGCTATCAAGTAACTTAAAAACAGTGTAAAAATGAGGGTCTTTGAATCAGGTAGAAGCGCCTTCCATTAAATGGAAGGGTAGAAACCAGATGCGCGAATAAAATGTAAAACAGTAGCAGCCAACGAGGCATGTCACCTAAAACTGATGGCAGCGAATCTGGTAGGCTAAATGACAGCCACAAAGCGGCTAAAAACGGACGATACAACAGTATGTGGACCACAGTCAGCTGGGCGCCACAACAGCAAACTGGTGGGTCCTCTCGACACAAGAGGTGGCCGTGTGTTAACCACGTATGGCCAATGCGTAGTCGGCAGAGTACAATGGACTCCCTACGAGAGGCTCGCAGGGAGGACCTCCACATTGCCTAAGAAGGCTTTACAGCACGGAGCTTATTCGGTGCGTTCGATTCAGCACACTCAGTATTCCAAAGGCTTAATGCCTTATGATTAAGCAACGCCCGAGATCCCTCTACTGGAGACCGATTTCCAGCATGGTTGAGGTAGTAGCCTCCTTCGCCAGTTGGTCAACACATTCATTATCTGTTATTCCAATGTGGCCTGGAGTCCAAAGGAAGACCACAGTGCGACCAGATGTATCTAGTTTGTATACAGCTTCCCGAATGGACCGTACCAAAGGATGTTTCGGAAAACACTGATTAAGGGCTTGCAAACCACTCAGGGAGTCAGTACAGATAACCACAGACTCCCCATTGCAGGCTCTGAGATGGTCAAGGGCTCGCCAAATGGCAACAAGTTCCACCATAAACACACTACTACCACAGGGCAATGAATGTTGTTCAATATGCTGGCAGTGGGTATAGGCATACCCAACATGGCCATAGACTAGGGAGCCATTGGTGTATATAAATTCAGTGCCATGGTACGAATCTAGAAGGGCCTGGAACTGTTGACGGAGAGTCGTCAGTGCAACAGAGGCTTTGGAGTCTCGGGACAAGTCCAACCGAAGCTGGAGGTGAGGAATGACCCAAGGGGGAGTACGAGAATGGGACTGGAAGGTGAGAGGAATAGGAAGGGACTCTAGAGAAGTAAGAAGGGAACGAACACGGACCGCAATCGGAAGCCCGACCGCGGCCGTCGTCGTAGGGAAGGGAGTACGACAGCTGGGAAAAGGAGCCTGTGATTCGGGTGGTG
Source organism: Locusta migratoria (assembly GCA_026315105.1). Classification (NCBI taxonomy): domain Eukaryota; kingdom Metazoa; phylum Arthropoda; class Insecta; order Orthoptera; family Acrididae; genus Locusta; species Locusta migratoria. The sequence goes on along the minus strand of CM048752.1, from coordinate 38,953,893 downwards.
AGGTACGGCATAAATACGGTAATATACGAAGCCATTAGCTGTTGCCTTCTGAATCGCAGGGGGGGGGGGGGGGAACCCCAGCCTCAGCAAGAAGGCTTGCCACAGGACTTGTACGAACGGCCCCTGTTGCTAGACGGATGCCACTGTGATGGACCGCATTCAAGATTTGCACTGCAGTTGGAGCTGCAGAATCATACACAAGGCAGCCGTAATCCAGGCGTGACTGGATAAGTGCCTTATACAGGTGCAGTAGAGTGGGGCGAGCAGCTCCCCAACCTGTGTGGCTAAGGCAGCGGAGGATGTTTAAGTGTCTCCAGCATTTTTGTTTTAGGTGGCGAAGATGCGGAATCCAGGTAAGCTGGGCATCAAAAAGCATGCCTAGGAAGCAGTGTGTCTCTTCAACGCGAAGGGGTTCATCCTTCAAATATAGCTCAGGGTCTGGATGAGCTACCCGACGGCGACAAAAGTGCATGACGTGGGTTTTCTGCGCTGAAAATTGGAAACCATACTCAGGGGCTCAAGACTGGGTCTTTCGGATGGCTCCCTGCAGCCGCTGTTCCGTGACGCCAATGCTGCTGGAGCTGAAGTAAAGGCAAAAGTCGTTGGCAAACAAGGAGGAAGAGACAGACGTTCCTACTGCCACAGCTAGTCCGTTAATAGCAATCAAAAATAATGGTACACTGAGAATGAAGCCCTGTGGGACGCCATTCTCTAAAACATGAGGGGAGCCAAGAGAGGTGCCAACCCGAACCTGAAAAGAGTGTAGCGACAGCAAGTTCTGTATGAACATTGGGAGGGGGCCACATAAGCCCCTTTCATAGAGTGTAGAGAGGATGTGATGACGCCAGGTTGTATCATAAGCCTTGCGGAGGTCAAAAAAGACTGCAACAAGGTGTTCTTGGCGAGTAAAAGCGGTACATATGGCTGATTCCAGGGACACGAGATTGTCTAGAGTAGAACGGCCCTGATGGAAGCCTCCCTGTTGTGGAGCCAGGAGACCTGGATCCTCCAGTAGCCACATAAGCTGTCGAATCACCATACGTTTGAGGATCTTATACAGAACGTTGGTGAGACTGATGGGGCGGTAGCTCCCAGCGTCGGACGGATCTGCGCCTGGTTTCATCACTGGGACGATAGTACTTCTCCGCCATCGTGACGGGAAAATGCCTTGTGTCCAGAGACGATTATAAAGGGCGAGTAGCTGCCGTTGGAAATCCGCTGAGAGGTGACGGACGAACTGGCTGTGAATACAGTCCGGACCAGGAGAGGTATTGGGGGATGCAGCTAGACCAGTCTGGAACTCCCACTCACTAAATGGGGCATTGTATACTTCCTGTCGATGTGTGCGGAAGGACAATTGCCTCTGCTCAACCCTCTTTGAGGGAGCGAAATTGTGCACTGTATGCTGCGGTCGCAGAGCAACATGCAAAATGCCCTGCCATGAGCTCGGCAATAACCGTCGGGTCAGTAGAAAGACTACCATCGACTCTGAGTGACGGGATTCCGCTTGGTGGGTGGTACCCGAAGAGGCGCCATACCTGCGACCACACTTGAGAAGTGGAGGCGCCGGAGCCTATGGTGGCTACATATCACTCCCAACAGTCCTGCTTACTCTGTTGGATCAGTCGCCGGGCTCGGGCCCGGAGACGCTTAAAAGCAATCAGATGTTCAATGCTGGGGTGGCGCCGGTGACGTTGAAGCGCCCGTCACCGCTCCCAGATAGCGTCAGCGATCTCCCGCATCCACCAAGGATCTGACTTGCGCCGAAGTGAGCCTCTGGTAGTCGGGACATTCACTTCAGCAGCGGAAATAATGTCCTCAGTTAGTTGTTTGACTGCCATATCGATGTTATCTGGCAATGGAGTAGCAGCCACAGCTGTAGAGGTATAGCCGTGCCAGTCAGCTCGATGGAGGGACCACCGGGGCAGGCGTCCGGCAGGGTGAAATTGTGAGAGTAACGAAAGGAGAGGAAAGTGGTCCTCCCACAAAGGATGTCATGGACCTTCCATGACAAATGCGGCAGGAGACTCTGGCTACAAATGGATAGGTCGATGGCGGAGAAAGTCGTGTGCCACGCTGAAGTGTGTGGGTGCCCCACTATTCAAGATGCAAATGTCAAGCTGTGTGAGAAGGTTCTCAAGGTCTCTACCATGGCCTGTGCTCAGTTCCACCCCATAGAGGGTGGTGGGCATTGAAATCACCCAAGAGAAGGAATGGTTGTGGTAATTGGGCAACCAATGCAGTGAGGTCAGCAGGAGAGAGAACAACATCTGGGGGAAGGTATAGGAAACAGATGGTAAATTCCTCTATTGCCCGGAGTCGAACAGCCACTGCCTCCAGGGTAGTGTTGAGAGGCACAGCAGCACTGGGGATGGTTGCAAGAAAATAGACACAAACTCCACCAGATACCCTGTTATAGATTGAACGATTGTTGTAATAGCCCCGATAGCCACGAAGTGCTGGGGTCCTCTGTGCAGGGAACCAAGTATCCTGCAGGGCTATACAGAATGCTGGAAATCGGCACAACAGTTGCTGCAATTCGGACAAATGGCGGAAAAAACCGCCACAGTTCCACTGCATGATCATAGAGGCTCCTGGTCGCTGGGACACGCAGATTGGGACGGTGCACTGGTGTCTGCAAGAGTGTTTGCCATCGCTGATGGCGGAAGCATAGCCCCAATGTCCATCGCGTCTGGGGACTCAGCAAAAGCCAAGTCCTCAGGGGACGTGAGAATTTCTATTTCGTCCTCTGAGGCTGATGGTTGTTGTGGTGGTTCAGAAGCCACCTGGTGGTCTGTCTTTTTGGATCTCTTTTTCTTTCTTTCGCGCTTGTCTTTCGGTCTCTCCTGCTGGGAGGGCTTTTCTGTCTTTCTCGGGAACAGAGGATGTCCTCGAGGCCCTGCGACCAGCAGGTAGTGGCTTTTTCAGCCACTCACTGGTATCTACTGTACCAGTGTCAGAGACCTTAGAAGGAAGGGCATCGAGGGAGCCCTTCCTTGAAGGAGGAGCCAGAGATGGTTGTTGGTTCTCTGGCTCAGGTATGGGCCCGTTACCTCCTCTGGTTTTGTACTCGTTGCTCCCAAAGTAGGGACCTTGGGGGCAACAGAAGAGGAGGCGCCCCCTGACATTAAGGGGGCAACTGATAACTGTTGGGCCGGAGGGCCCAGGATGGTAGATGGAACCTGAGGTGACTTTACCATAGATGTTGCTGTAACATATGTAGACTTCATGCTGACAGGGTGAATCTTTTCGTATTTGCGCTTGGCCTTGGAATATGGAAGCCTGTCCAGGGTCTTGTACTCCATTATCTTTCTCTCTTTTTTGAAGAACTGTGCAGTGTGGCGAGCAGGGAGAGTGGTGCTGGCCACAGTTAACACAAACTGGAGGCGGGGTACATGGGATGTCTGGATGAGACGCACGTCCGCACTCCTGACAGGTGGGATTGGCATCACAGCGGGATGACATATGGCCAAACCTCCAGCACTTAAACCAGCGCATAGGCGGAGGAACGTAGGGTTGGACGTCACACCATCACCTTGACCTTTTCGGGCAATGAATCACCCTCAAAAGCCAAGACGAAGGCACCAGTGGCAACCCTGTTGTCCTTCGGACCCCTTTATATGCGCCGAATAAACTGCACTCCTCACCTCTCCAAGTTCTTCCGGAGTTTGTCATCGGACTGAAGTAGAATATCACAATGAAAGATAATACCCTGAACCATGTTCAAACTTTTATGCGGTGTGATGGTAACGGGAACGTCGCCCAGCTTGTCACAGGCAAGCCCGTGACTGGGATGTGGACGACGTCATCAGAATCGACCCGGATCTCATCTTAGATATTCCGTCTACTATGCCAAACTTGTCTTCAATGTTCTCAACAAAAAACAGAGGCTCAGTCGATATAAACGATTCGCCATCTGTTCGACTGCACACCAGGTATCGGGGGGCATACGCCTTACCTTGATGATGAGCCCGACGTTCCTCCAACGGCATAGCCAGGGATGGAAACGATTGGGAGTCATACGATGCTGCATTGAAAGACACTCTTCCACGCTTTGAGACACCGTTTTTGCGACCGGCCATGCATTTGTTTGGTCGTTTCATGTTCGTCCCACGACCAGCTAGGGAACTAAAGGTCCACCCAGGCAGAGCCCCGCCCGCCTGGGTAAGCCTTATACAACTGAGGTGTGGCAGGTTCCTCAGAGGTTGCTCGCTAGCGGCTGTTCAACCTCAACAGCCATGCATCTCCTCGGCACGTAGCACACCTTGAGATTGAGGTTTTTTTTATAGAGGTTTGAAACGTCCTCATGACCCGGGCGATTAAGCCAAGATCCCCGGGCTCTGAAACGTACAATGTTCCACCGTCGCGCCAAACGATGGTTGTCGAAGCACACACAGAGCTTACGGTGTAGCGGACTGTTGGCGCGACACAGCCCACGCCTCAGGACCCCGGGTTCACCAAGCCCGTACCCAGCAAATTAATGCTGAGCCCCTGAGGGATATATATATGTGTGTGTGTGTGTGTGTGTGTGTGTGTGTGTGTGTGTGTGTGTGTGTGTGTACTTGCAGTGTGCACACATTTTGTATTTTTCTCCCTTCACCCGCTCTCCCCACTCCATTCCTAAGCTGCATCTCGTTATTCCCATCTAACCCATCTCCACCACCATGATGTAACCTTCCTATCCCCTCTCCTCTCCCCTCCCCTCCTCCCCTTCCGTCTCCGATTCACCGCAGAGCGTGATTCGAAGTGTGGCAGCCGGAGGTGATGGTTGTATGACTCTGTTGTGTGCCTGTGTGATTGCGTGAGTGTTCTATTTTTTGAAGAAGGCTTTGGTAAGCAATTTAAAATCTCTTGTACAATATTTGTGTCGACAGCAAATAATGCTAGAGGTTGTTTGTGAGTGTTATTCGCACATGTTCATCTCATTTGCCCAACATATTTAATGTTCACACTCGTAAAAATAACTAAATACCGGTATCTACCTACATTCCGTTTATTAACCCCTAAATGTGTACTGTGAGAAAAGAAATGGGACATGTTACCTTTTGGCGAGATACTACTGACATAGCGTCTAGACTCTAGAAGGAGTGTAGGCTCTCGACACGTTTACGTGGGCCTGCCCCTAGGTGGCTCCACCGTCGCGAAGTGCTGGAAGAGGAACGTTTCCGTATATGCACTACTCGGATCTTACACAATTTTAAAATGCTGTATTTGACAAGATTAAGACAAGATAAGGGAATTATGCCATCTGCATTGAAAATATAAAACGTTGACATTCTTTAAGGCAATTACAAATATCGGGTCATGTATAATAAGCAAATACACCGACGATGCTAAAAATGGGCCTATAGCTTAACATGCAGGAAAATTATCTATAAAGAGACATACCAATCAATAATACAGGTACACACACACCAGTCAACAATCCGAAGATTGGTTTGAACACCACAGTGCTTTACTAGGCATGGTCCTCTTTGGAGGTGGTATGCCGTTGCCTTCCTCCGACCTTGGAACTGACTTACCCAGCCACTTATAGGGGGACCTACAGTTTAACGTGGGTTCCGAACCACGGTGCTACTCGGTATTTTTCACATGAGCAACACTGCCAGAGGTGAAAGAAGTGGAAAGTGACAGATAAAAATCCTAGGACCTGGCTGGGATCGAACCCGCGACCTTTGGATTTGTAGTCTGGCACTCTACCACTGTGCTATGGAGCCGACTAAAATATATAGTGTAAAATATAATATAAACTCGCCAATCTAATTTGTAGCTGTTAGTTGTCGAAAACTTTGGAAAGCTTGCGTGATGACTTTGCAGTCTTCGTCGACAAGACACCTCTGCTGATTTCTTTCGTGCGAAAGAAAAAGTGGCACTTAATGAAATGGCAAATTAATTTACTGGCAAGGTCAAGTCAATGTTCCACACAACATCCTAAATCACTTGTTCCTGAAGCAATTTCGTCAGTGGTGTCCAAACACCTATAAAATATGTCACACCACAGATTTGAAACGGAAGACAGTTTCTTTTCAAGAACTGCTTCAACCTGTAAAAGAATGTTGAAGACGCTTTCAGACGGATAAGTCAAATAAGAAGGGCCATTTATTGATCCGAAGTCTTTTATGGCAGTAAAGGTTGCAGTTATTGTGTCAGACAGCATTTTGCTCAGAAGGGTTTGAGCACACTTGACACGGCTAATCTGTTTACTAAGTTTTTTGACAATGTAACCTGCTAAGTGATAAACTAAACATTCTTTTGGAATGTTGTCTTTATACGTATAGGAAGATATTTCTCCCAGTCTGCTATCACTAATTTGTCCTTAATTTTTTCCTCAGCAGATAAGTTAATGCATTTCTTTCGTACTTCCATTTCTTTAGCACACAAGTGCATCTGATTAACAAATGACTTAAGAGGTGGCTCTGAATTCAGTTCGCAATTCCTGGATGCAGATATAGCCATCTTAACAGGAACATACACGCATTGTAACATGTGTAAGTGCAGAAAATCTATAGTTGATGGATGGTTGTCACAACTTATAGACCTCAAAATTCCAAAATGACATTCCAGAGGGTCTTGGTTGAATTTTCCTGTCAATATGTACTTAAATCCTTTGGACCATAAGTAATGTGAAACTTCCAATGTACTCTTTTACTTGACTCAGAGATTCCATTGTTCTGTTTGAGGAAAATGTATTGTTTTCAGAGCAAATAGTTTCATAAAAATCAATTAATATTTTGTGCGAAGGTGCAGTTTTTGGTATTCTACAGTTGAGAGCACATCTGATACATTATTCAGATCTCTCACGAATAATTCCACTAAAATTCTCAGGATTAGTTTCACAGAAAATTTTAATTGCATTTGCAGTCGAATTGCTGAATAATTGAAAAGCCAGCTTTGCATTCATTCTTTGAAAAGATGTAGGTTCTATATGGGTAGAAGTCAATTTTGGACAAGCCCTTAGGCCTGCAAATTCATGGGACGAGTCCAAAGCATACACCTGTCTATAGTATTTGAAATCTATTTATTGATTTTTGTACAACAACCTAGTTTTATCATAAAAATACTTCGTTATACATTTCAACATGTATACATAGTCTGAAAAGGCCCAAAGTTTTCTGTCCTGATTAACTGGATTTTGGATACTACATTTAATATTTCCTGCTTTGCTGGTAATCCTTAGATTAATCCAAGCCTTTTTATTTGATTGACTTCCATCACTTGTGAAACCTATTACCCTTGCTCCAGCTTCTTCTAACTGTATAAATGTCTGTATCAATATTTTAACTAAGATATCTCCACTTGTTGCATTTTTGCTCGCATAAACAGCATCTGATTCGATCCAGCTATAAAGGAGAGGAATAAACATGAATACCAAAGCATGGTTCCCCAAAGTATTCTTTTTTTCCTCTGGAGTTAAATGACCTAAGTCTACGAAACCATCGACTTTAAGTGAGGAGGAATTAAACTGAATGTCTTCCCTTAGTTTTACTTCATCAAAAATGACAATGCTTAAACATTTGTTTTCGTCCTGTTCATTTTTAAATAATTCTCTAATAGCATTTATGGCATGTGTGTTGACGCCACATGAGCATTTAAATCCCTTACAGAGCTTTCTCAAATGTTGTTGTTGTTGTTGTTGTTGTTGTTGTTGTTTAGAGGGGAATAAACTACTTGGTCATCAGCCCCCTGTTCCTAACAAAGAATGTTCAGTGGATGGGAAACAATAGCCGTATGGACCTTGGGACATAGTATGAATACTCAAGATGAGTACATGTCAACGAGGAACTTTCACCAACAGCACAAATAGAGAAAATAAAACAGAGCAGTCAATCATACTAAAGTTTGGCAATAGATATCTATGGTTGTCTGGCCACTGGGATAATAATGGACAAGCCAGTCACGTGGCACACACTAATATCGGCTAGTCAGAAGACATAAAACACTAAAAGACGATTTAAAGTCAGGAGAAAGCACCCTGGTAAAAAATAGTAAAATCCGGCTGCACGGATAAAACATAGCACAGACTCAGCCGTGGAGGCATTGTCCCCTAGCACTAAGAAAAGGGTAGGTGGAAGATTAAAAGACTGACGCAAGGGGGCTAAAATATTACAGTCCATCAGGAGATGAATTACGGTCAATGCAACAACACAGTGGCACATGGGCGGTGGCTCAGGGCGAAGTAAATAGCCGTGAGTCAACCAAATGTGCCCGATACGGAGGCGGAATAGCACAATGGAGTCTCGACGATTGGGCCTCAGTGAAGTTTCCCAAGTGGCTGTGGATGGTTTGATCGTGCAAAGCTTGTTTTGTGCACTCACTGCAGACCATTCCGAACTACAGGCGTCACGCACCTTCAGGTGTAGTGTCCACCTAAGGTCCGTTTCCATGAGACCAATTTCAAGAGGGCATGAGGAGGTGGCCTGTTTGGCCAACTGATGTACACATTCATTGTCAGGAATGCCGATGTGCCCTGGGGTCCAAACAGAGACCGCTGAGTGAACAGACCTATTGAGAGCACTTTCTCAAATGATCTTCAGAAGGCAAAGGAACTAAGTCATGCCTTCGACAATGTTTGTAGACCTTAGGTGATTTAATTTTGAGAAGCAAGCTATCCAAAATAAACTTGTCATTATATCACATACCAGTTGGGATTGTTGGCACTTCCTAAGCATAGTGTCTATGACCAACTTTTGTTTCTTGCACTCAAAGCACTACATGCACATGACTTCGATTGTTTTTCAGTAGAAACTTTTTTTTTTCCTAACAAAATTACTCTCTCCCTCTCTTTAAATAGCCGAGTGTGTGTTCTCACCAGCATTCTTTAAAGATTTTTTACTTTCTGTTTGAGACTGTCAATAATTTTCCTTGCATCACCCTCACTATCTGCTACATGGGAACCAATAAGTACTGCAACTGATGTACAATTCGCTGATGTTTCGGTACATGAGGGGACTGTTTCCTTCACTATTCTCTTTGGAGGAGATATGCGTGGTTTCAAGTGAATTGATAAATAGCTTGGCAAGTTTGGAAAAATATGAGGCACTGAACCTGGCTTTAACATCCATCTCATTCTCGGTATTTCAACCCTGTTTCCTTCTATAATGAAGGAGTCATTTTTAAGAAGCAAATCATCAGTGAAATGTCTGTCACATACATATGATTTACTTGTTAATTGAAAGTCCTTCCTCAGAAAAACTTTAGCCCATTTAGCAAAATCACTGGCGCTCTTTAGTGGTCTAAAAAAGTGCCTACATACTGCACATGACTTGTCGTATCCAGATCGACACCCAGGAACGAAACAGCACAGCATAATTCACAAACACAGTTTTCTTTTCCGATAGCAATAATTCAGTACGCCACACAAATTATCAGTAAATGCATAAAAAGTCTACACACACACACACACACACACACACACGTAAATATTACTCCACCACAATTTTATGATAGACAACTATTTAACATCGCGAAACACTGCTACACACAACAACAATTCTAAATGTAATATTCATAGAATATATGACATCAACTGCGATTGGGCAAAGCTGAAAATGTGTATCCAGCCGGGATTCGAACCCGGGTCTCCTGCTTTCTAGGCAGTTGCGCTGACCCCTACACCACTGGGGACACAGTGATCACCGCACCTGCAAGGACTACCCATGCAAGCCTCTCGTCAGATACAAATTCCCAGCTTCACCCTGCCCATAGTACTCAAACTTGTAGTTTAACTAATTCTCGTAAGAGTAAGGACTTCAAACTTGCCCACCCCTCCCCACTAACAATAGGATCATTGCCCGTCATCAGCATATTATATATATACATGTGGTGTCTGTTCCGAAAGAACAGACGTCACTTCTGATCCTGCAGACGGGAGGCTTGCTTGGGTAGTCCTTGCAGGTGCGGTGATCACTGTGTCCCCAGTGGTGTAGGGGTCAGCGCAACTACCTAGAAAGCAGGAGACCCGGGTTCGAATCCCGGTTGGATACATATTTTCAGCTTTGCCCAATCGCAGTTGATGTCATATGTTCTATGAATATTAAATAATAACAGCTGCAGGATCAGAAGTGACGTCTTTTCTTTCGGAACAGACGCCACATGTATATATAATTCTAAAGGTATTTTACAAGGCACACTGTTGGAAATCTACTTCAGCCAGCCACTAGCGATCATTGTAGAATCTGCCAGTGAGCGCAGCAAATGCAATTACAGAAGATACGAGGAAAACATAAGTGACGGCACTTTACCTTCTAAGCGCTATGCTCTAGATGTCAACAACGAGAAAACTTTTCACCTATCAGAAGGGCTACATTTTGCTTGAGACTTCAGAGGGGTAGTATGCTAATGATAGAAAAGAAGTGTTCACTTTACAAGGGTAATTAGCTTACTCACCGGACAAGACTAGGTCTACATGCAAGAACCTGTCATTATTGATGGAGCAGGTACAGCACCAATAATTATTCATCCTCATTCTGTGTGTTTGAGCTTTCAAAGGTCGTTGCCAACATCAGCACACTACACTTATCCTGCTGCCATCAGTAAAATTTTACCATTAAAAAAGAGAAAGAACATCCCTTAAGAATAGAATTCTTATCATATTCGATTGTAAGTGCATCAGTTTCAGACCTTCAATGTAGTTTACAAATCTTACCAGTGATGTGTCATACAGTGTGTGGCCAATCATAGCATTACACAATCCATTTTCAAAACAGTTTCTGCAATATTGCCACGAGAGTCCACGAACACCAACTGCTGGCGTGGCGCAGGGGATAGCGTCACGGACTGCGGAGCAGGAGATCACCGGTTCAATCCCGCCCACCAGCAAAAATTTATTCCTTTGTAATTCACATCTCCAGAAGGTTCTACATCTTACTTATGTTCACTTGTAAATTCTACTTGTTTCTTATGTTAACTGTTCTTCTAATTTCTGGTAAATTCTGTCTGTGTATAAATAGCAGAGCACTCTGCCTGAGAGACAGTCAGTGCTGCGTGTATGTTGAGTTTGTAATAAACGTGCTTTCAGTATAAGGGCTGTGATTAGTTGCCTTCAAAGTCAAGCCTACTTCCATTGCAATGTGACATTGTTTGGTGGAGGCGCCGGGTACACTGTGCAACAGCTGCATCACCGTGGCTCTGATTAGGCAATGTAAAAGCCGTCGCTTACACGGACTGGAACCGGAATACAAGGGATACACCGGGTACATCCGTATTATCAGAAGAACAATGGAGACAAAACCAGCAATAAGCCAGCTGCACATCAGACACCCGTCGGTGTTCTCTGGAGATGCTGGACAGGACGCCAACAAATGGCTAAAAGGGTTCGACCGAGTCACCAAGTACAACAGGTGGGATCATACGATGTGCTTGGCCAACGTTTATTTCTACCTGGATGGAACAGCCCAGCAATGGTTCGAAAACAACGAAGACAAGTTGAATGACTGGTAGACATTCCAGGAGGAACTTAAAAAGACACTTGGAGACCGCCAGCGACAAATCCGCTCGGCGGAAGAACAACTGAAGAACTGGGCCCAACGACATGGTGAGCCGACACAATCGTACCTACAGAGTGTGTTGGCCCTGTGTAACGTAGTCAATCCGAACATGACTGAAGCGGACAAATTCACGCACCTGATGAAGGGAATTGCAGAAGATATGTACCAAGCTCTTCTGATAAAAGAGGTTGCTAAGTCAGAAGAGTTCATCAAGTGGTGCCAGCGTATTGAAGAGATGCACCAAAGGAGGGTTGGACGCAAGAAGTATGACAGACTCCCAAATGTAGTCCCTATGGCCGTTGTGGAAGACCAGCAGGACTTGGCTTCTCTCATACGACAAATCGTGAGAGAAGAATTACAACAGTGCATGGCAGCCGGGACTATTAGACCGAGCGAGCATCAGATTATGGCCATGGATGTGAGCCCAGTAAGTCACGAGGTAGCCGACGCCACTGAGGATGAGGTATTTCAAACATTAGCTCCTGTCTGCCCCGTCAATCGCACCTGACGTGAAGAATGGCATCGCCCTGCTATGACTTAAGCTGCAGCCACCAAACGGCAGCCCATGAACCGACCGATACGACCACAGCCAACTCCCCCGGTAACTATGACGCCCCGCAGAAGAACAGATGTCTGGAGGACAAAAGACAACACACCACTGTGTTTCCACTGTGGACGCCCTGGACATGTCGTATGCTACTGCAGAGAGAGGAGGCGAGTATTCGATGATTATTTTGCCGCAAGACGTCAGCCGTCGGAGCAGTTCTATCCAAGGCAGTCACCTGCTGATGAGTTCAGTCGACCTATGGGAAGAAGCCCATTGCCGTACCCTAGACGTGGTCGCTCCCCGATGCGCCGCAGCCGTTCACCGTCGTCGTACAGAGGTACCAGCCAATCCCCTAGACGCCGCGCCCAGGAAAACTAAGTGAGGCGACCATCTATGGAGGTGAGGCCACCGCAGATGGAAATCCTCCATGGACGACAGTCGCCAAGATGTCGGGAAATCTCATCGACATCATAATCGATGGCCAACCTGTCCGGGCACTTGTTGATACAGGAGCCTCTTTTTCTGTATTATCGGATAATTACTGCCGCACACTAAAGAAGACAATGTTCTGTGATACAGGAGCAACTGTGCTGAAGGTTGCGAATGGAAAGTACGTCCATCCAGCAGGAACTTGTGTCGCAAGAATAACCATCGACAACAGTACGCAGCCATTTGAATTTGTCGTGTTAACAGAATGTAGTCACAATGTCATCCTCGGATGGGACTTCCTTCAGGCATCCCAAGCTATCATTGACTGTGGAAGATCTGAGCTGCAAATTGAAGAAGTTGTTCCGCCAGATACACATAATACAGAATTTTCTAGGAAGTTATTCGTCGTTGACAATGTGACGATACCGCCATTGACAATGAGAAGAATTGCAGTCACAAACATAGATGCTGGTTAAAGTGTGAAGTTCTTGTGGATAGTAAAAAGTTTACCAGGCTCACAAAAGAAATTTACATACCAGCGGTTATCATAAGCATTACCGGTGGTCAAGGAGAGATTTGGATCCCAAATTGTCATGAGCAGTCACAACTTATCCCCAAGGGAATGTGTATCGGGACAGCTGAACCAATCCAGGATGGTGAGCTCAACGTCATCAATGAAGACCCATGCCCTGCTATTAGTACAGACAACACGCTGGAGGAAACAAACGTGGAACTGCCAATAGGGCCTGAGCTGACCAAGGAACAACGCCAGCGGGTGTTAGGTATACTACACCAATTTTCGGGTGCATTCACTCCTCATCAGGGGAAAAATCAGACGAAACGGCATACAATAAAGCACCGTATCAATACTGGGGACCATCCGCCAATTAGCCAGCGTTCGTATAGAGTGTCGCCAGCTGAAAGACGGATAATTCGGGAGGAAGAGGAGAAGATGCTGCGAGATGACGTTATTCAACCTTCGGAGAGTCCTTGGTCGTCTCCAGTGGTCCTCGTAAAGAAGAAGGATGGCACGTGGTGATTCTGTGTTGACTATTGGTGGCTGAACAGTATCACAAAGAAAGATGTCTACCCATTGCCGCGTATTGATGACATCTTAGTCTGCTTGAAAGGAGCTACATACTTGTCAACCATGGACACGCAGACAGGTTATTGGCAAATCGAGGTTGACGAAGCTGACAGGGAGAAGATGGCTTTTATTACACCTGACGGTCTCTATGAATTTAAAGGAATGCCATTTAGATTATGTAATGCTGCAGCCACATTCGAACGCATGATGCACAACTTGCTTCGACACCTTAAGTGGACGACGTGTCTCTGCTATTTAGATGACATTGTCGTTTTCTCGAAAACATTTGAAGAACATCTGAGTCACCTGTCAACTGTGTTGAAGTGTGTTCAGGCTGCAGGTCTCCGCCTCAATCCAAAGAAGTGCCTCTTCTTCGCCAAAGAGATAAAAATCCTGGGGCACCTAGTCAACGGAGGAGGTGTCCGTCCTGATCCAGATAAAGTAAGGGCAGTCACAGAATTTCCAACTCCTCAGCACATTCGTGATGTGAGAAGTTTTCTCGGGCTGTGCTCATACTACCGACCTTTCATAAAAGGATTTTGTAACAAGGCACGTCCATTCCAAGAACTTCTGCAGGGAGACGCCAAATTTTACTAGGATGAGACAAAAGAAAGAGCTTTCCTAGCACTTAAGGAGGCTCTAACATCTGCACCAGTGCGGAACTTCACACAGACGCCAGTGGCTATGGGATTGGTCCAGTGCTTATACAAGTTCAGGAAGGTGCCGAAAAAGTGATAGCCTATGCGTCAAGAATACTCTCATGGCCGAGTGCACCAACCTTGATTAAAAGTTAAACGCGGTTAAGTTCGCATATAACCATAATTAACCCAAAATTCTGGTGCACCGACTCTGGTCAAAGTTAAACGAGAGAATTGAGCGCGGTCAAGTTTGACCGCCGCTCACGCCCGGTTTTCTCAAAATAATCAGGGTTAGAAGCGTACAGTATGGAGATCGCGGCGCGTTTCGATGTTTTGGATGGAATTGACGAACAAATATTACACTGCGATCATTTAAGTAGTGACCGAAACTGGAAAGTAGCAATTGTGGAAAGCGGAAACCCGTTTGAAGATTATGGTGACAAGATATTTGAATAAAGATTTCGTTTGTCGAAAGAAACAGTGTGGTAGTTGACAAACCAAATTAATGACAGCTTTTCTACTAATCTGAATAACCCTATTTCACCGATGAAAAGCGCATTGATTACATTAATGGCACGCGGTATACAACTGCTGCATTTACTATTGTTATTGGGGATAATAGTAATTTACATCGTACAACAGCGGCAATAATAGTTGACTTATCGGATATCAAAACTTCGATGTCTCCTCGTTTTTTTGTTTTCCTTCAAGAGAAATGTGCTCTGCTATGTGTGGTTTTAAACAACTGGACGGATTCCTGGTGTCATTAGTACCGTGGATTGTACTCATAAGAATTCACTCCCATGGACGTCATAATGCATAATTTTTCTGCAATAGACAATAATATTTTTCGATTAATTGTCGAACAGCTGGTGATGAACATTTATTAAGAGACATCACTGAATGTAGTTTCACAGTCATGAATTGTCCTGGTTGTGGTATGTAGCTCAAGACTTTTTATAATGTGCTTTATGTTTTAGTAGATTTATTCGTCTGGTACGGTCAGAATTTCCAGACTTCCGGGCCTACTCTTTTCAATGTTCTAACAGCTGTTTCCTGTGTCTTGAAAATGCCCACATTTGATGTCAGCCCATCGTTAATTCAGTTTTAATATTTGGATTGGCTAAACGTGTTGATTTGTACTAGAAAAAAAATTATGTAATTACAGAAATTGTTAGTGTTTATTCATCCATTCTCTTGGTTGCAATATGATTGCTGCTATAATTTTTGTGTGTGCATAAGTTTTGATTTAATGGCAACATTGTGCAAAGATTGAATTAAATCGTACACCATTGCCAGTACTTGAACTTTTCACAATACATTATTGTGTGTGGTGCTGGAATATTGAAAGGTCTTAAAAATGCCCATAATGTGAGATTACTACAGCAGACACAGGAGTTTTACAAGCAGCATATAAGACATAGGCCATCAATGCAAGAGCTGTAATTGAGCAAGGGTGTGCTAGTTGTACTGATGGGAAACTATATTGCTAACAGGCTGCTGTAACAACTGAAAAAACCTTCCCCCAGTCACTGTTTTTGATGTAAAATCCACATACTTACTGGTCACTTTTGCAGAAAAATTTCCCCATTTTTAGCAAAAGGAACACTGAAAAAAATCCCTAACTACTACTATGTTATGATAAAAGCTATGAGTTGACATTTTCACATGTTAAATATTGACAGAAAAACAACACAAAATATGAAGCCCACTTGTAACAATAAAAACCCTCAGTAATATACATTGTTGTAAATTGGAGTTATGTTTATAATAAACATTTGCATGTGTAAAGTATTGATAGAATAGTCACAAACTATTATACTCGCTTCTGCTGGAGAGTGGCCCATCCTGGTTCACATAGTGCCACTTTAATGTATATATTGTGATAAATGGTATAAATTGCCATTATAAACACTTGCAGGGGTAGAGTATTACTAAAAAGCCTCAAACTTATTTTCATAGAATGTGCAAACTTACGGGTTGGGTAATTTTGAAGATGTTACCATGGGTTGTTCTTGTAAACATTTGTACATGCTGAGTGCTGACAGCAAATGAACACAATATTAAACTTACTTTTAAGAGAAAGAGTGCTAGTGAGATATCTGTCAGAAAAATAGGCTATGTTGTAGTATATTAAAGGTTATTATAAACATTTCCAGGTGCATGGTATTGCTAGAAAAGCCAGGCAGTATTAGGCTCACTTTTACTTAAGAGTGGACCATCCAAAGGCAATACAACTGGAATGTAACTCGCTTCAAATATATTGTGATAAATAGAGTTGCCATTACTTGCAGGTGTAGAGTATTACTAGAAAACGTCAGCTACTTTTACATGACAATGCCTCTGATGTAATCCTCATTACAAGTATGATGTGATAAAGTTATGGGTTTCCAATGTCAACATCTGCAAGTGTTGAGTATTGCAAGAAAAGCTACACATGCTCACCTTTGCAGAGATTATTATGGTTTTGGAGCAATTTTCTGCATAAAACTCTGCTATACTTGTATTAAAATATTTACATTAAAAACAGCACACACACAAGTTCAATACATTGTACATCCTGTAGTTCTCTTTTAGGCCTACTGCATATATCAGTTTCAGTTCAAAGTTAAGAGTACAAAGCTTGACTTTTAACTACCTACACATTTTGTTCCATTAACAGTGAACACTTCATTCTTAAGAAATGTCGGTAGAAATGGACAACATTTATTATTGTTACAAGTATGGAACTGATGCTAAAGTATGGTATGTAAGCAGCAAAGTTGATAACCTAAGTATTATTTAATAAATAATCTTCATGTGAAATACAGACCACTGCTGAATAAGTTGTCAGTATGTATGATACATATGGTAATCAGAATTACATAACTAATAGGATGAACACATACAAAAAATAAATAAATAAAATAAAACAATAGTAATTTTAAGGCAGCTTTATTTCAACATACTACTACAATCTGCAGGGAAAAACTTAAGAAACTGATCTACATAAACATGCATAACACACACTATTCACATTCTTCTTTCTAGTATTTCAATTTTTGCCTCACCATAAGTATTTTTAAATCTTTCACTTGCAAATCTTGATGATAGTCACTTTATTCATGACCAATTGGGCCTCCAGTATTTCTATCCTGATTTTACATACACTGTCACAGTACCAGAACCAAATGGGTTTGGTTTTGTAAGCATCCTACTGAGATGTCAGCTGCTTCTCGTGGTACATAAATGTTCTGTGAAATATGTGCATCCCTCACAAAATTCTGTGGAGGCTGTATGATATATGATAGTGAAGTGCTGGAATGTGCTTCAGTCATTTGCGCAAAAGAAACTGGAGAGGAGAACTTCATACATTGCACTAAATTGGGTATAACTGAAGACTGGGATACCACCATATGTCATCATCACAATCAACAATCATATTGAATGGGGCATCCAGGTTTTAACTGTTTGCTAATGGCTTCAATGTGCAGTCAACTATTTCCTTTAACTTACTATTTTCCATGATCTTCATTTTTGTAGTTGCTTTCCCTACCTGAAAGGGGTTGGCTTAAGAAAAGCTTCATCATCTTGTTTTCATAGCAATATTTCAGATTATATGATCTGATGGACAAAACTGAAATTAAATAAATATTGTATTTTAGTTCAGTCCCAGAAATTAATCTTATAGGCCAATTATTTACATTCGTACTGTGCCAAGAGATTGTAGGCCTATACATTACAAATAGTAATATTTTAATTTCATTCGATGAAAGATAGTGGTATAGGTCTCAGAAATCGATCTAGAGCTATTGTCGAATAATTATTAACAACTTCTGGCAGGAAAAGTCATACACGTTTAGTTAACAACAGTATGTTGTACGGTAGCACTTCAAAAAATTGTTAAATTTTATTTACAGCAGTGGTAATGTAGTGTTTTAATGTTGGCAACGAAGTACGCATTCAACAATTATTGCCAACACCAGCACACTGTACCGTCACGGTAAGTAAAATTTTACCAACAATTTTGTAGCACACCACCTATCACTTTGCAATTTAAAAGGGCTGATTGCAATGAGACAATCTCAAAGCATCGTACACCATATTACACACTTAAATAAATCCAACAACTTTCATTAATTTACGAATCAACTTACAGAAGTAGATGTAAACTGTGCCTCCACATATGATCATACTGCATGCTTTTCTTTTATGGTGTAGCTGTCAGTCCGTTTATTATCTAGAACACATGAAATTGTACAATTCTAGAAGTATCAATGCGATATATTCGGTGCACGTCTATTACTATTCTCCATTATCGTAAACAAGTGGATCAGTTGGAAATTACACACGAACTATGAACACACTTCTACTTGTTGACAGCACCGAGATCGTATACAAAGATGTCATTCACCATGAGTTGTACGAGAAATTTTGTACCTTTTAACATCTTTGCCTCTCCAGGATGCCTTCCATTGCAATTCACGGAAATAACCGTGGTCAAATGCACGGTTGGCTGACGACGGTTAGCTGATGCGCGATTAACATTGCTGCACCACAAAGACGTTTTAAACGCGATTAACTTTTAACCATGATCAGCTAAATGTGATTATCTTGCTATTGGACCAAGGTTGGTGCACTCGGGCATAAAAGTACGAGATAAACTACTCTAAAACTGAAAAAGAATGTCTCGCGGTTATCTGGGCTATCAACAAGTTCCGGTTGTATTTATTCGGCAAACCATTCACCGTCGTGACAGACAACCATTCTTTGTGTTGGCTGACTAACTTGAAGGATCCATCAGGTTGACTAGCAAGATGGGCACAAAGACTCCAAGAGTACGATGTCACAGTGGTATTCAAGAACGGGCGCAAACACAAGGATGCTGACTGCCTTTTGAGGAATCCATTAGTGGAACACAACAGCATTAATGAAATTTCAGCCCTCACTGAATTACATGACGTTACAGCTGAACAGAGGGAAGATAAAACACTATTAAAAACGATAGAGGCCTTGGAGAAAGGAGAACCGACCAATGGAGAGTCCCAACTTATAAACGGAACATTGTACAAGAGCAACTACGATCCACTGGCCCCCAATGGCTACTTGTTGTTCCAGCTCATCTCCAGCCAGCTATTCTCAAATATTTCCATCATGCTCCAATATCCAGTCATCTGGGATTCGTGAAGACCCTAGACAGAATAAGATGTGCAGGTATTACTGGAAAGGTCTCTACCGATCTGTCAAGCACTATGTGAGTCACTGTAAAGAGTGCCAGCGACGGAAGCATGTGCCACAATTACCTCCAGGACATCTCGTACCGATTCTGCCGGCAGCAGCTCCATTCCACCGAGTTGGGATCGATGTTTTAGGGAGGTTCCCGAAGTCGACAACCGGTAACCGTTGGATAATAGTCTGCAATGACTACCTCACACACTACGCTGTCACCAAACCTGTGCCGACTGCAGAAGCTCCAGAGATCACAAAATTCCTTGTAGAAGACATTATTTTGAAGCATGGAGCACCACGTGTCATGATACCTGATCGTGGAAAAGTATTCCAGTTAAAACTAGTATCAGAGGTAATATCACGGTGCAACATTGTCCACAGAATGACAACTACATACCATCCTCATTACAAATGGTCTTACGGAACGTTTTAATAAAACATTAGCCGACATGCTGTCGATGTACGTCGATGTTGAGCAGAAGGATTGGGATACAATTCTGCCAGTCGTGACATTTGCTTACAATACCGCAAGACAAGACACCACAGGCTTCACTCCGTTTTTCCTGCTCCATGGCCGTGAAGCTGAGACGACAATGGATACACTGTTCCTGTTCCAACCGGACGACACTCAGGACGACTATGTTAAACAGCTCATCACCAGGGTCGAAGAAGCAAGACAGCTGGCTCGCATACGGACACTGGACGCCCAGGAGAAGGACTGTCAGCAGTATAACGACAAGCACCGACCTGTTGTGTACAGCCCAGGAGATCTGGTATGGATTTTTACCCCTGTACGGAAGGTTAGACTGTCAGAAAAGTTATTGAAGCCATACTGTGTCATACGCCACCTGTCAGAGGTCACATACAAAGTTGAGGATTATGAGCCGTCGTTGAGACGTCAAAAACGAAGAGACATTGTGCACGTCCTGCGCATGCAGCCTTACTTACTCTATCATACAGAGGACCCATGACACGGTCAAGATCCAGGACATTGCAGCTGGCTCCACAGGGATCATAACAGCGGGTCGCTGTTTCTCCAGGAGAGGGAGCAATGCCGTGAGAGTCCATGAACTCCAACTGCTGGCGTGGCGCAGGGGATAGCGTCACGGACTGCGGACCAGGAGGTTGCCGGTTCAATCCCGCCCACCGGCAAAAATGCATTCCTTTGTAATTCACATCTCCAGAAGGTTCTACATCTTTCTTATGTTCACTTGTAAATTCTACTTGTTTCTTATGTTAACTGTTCTTCTAATGTCTGTGTATAAAAAGCAGAGCACTCTGCCTGAGAGGCAGTCAGTGCTGCGTGTATGTTGAGTTTGTAATAAACATGCTTTCAGTATAAGTGCTGTGTTTAGTTGCCTTTGAAGTCAAGCCTACTTCCATTGCAACGTGACAATATGCAATGCTACAGATATCACCAGTTGGTGGTTAAGTTATGTGATTGATAAGTGATACTTTGTTCTGCAAGATTACTGTGAGCAAAACAATGACAGCAGCTTTTCAAAGAGTATACATGAGTTACACATGGTAATAACTTTTTGATCATAGATTTGACATTTTATAATGTATTGAGCACATCACTGTTACACACAAAAACTATACATATGACATATTCACACTTAGGACATAGGCTGTGTTTGGCAAATTTAGCATGTCATGGAGGCATATTTTGAAAGACAAGTTTTATGTTTACAACAGTTAAGTCATAGACTTTAATTAGTAGCAAGACAGAATTGTCATTGGGGGTAGCACATGTGCATGTTTTTATAGACTATTCTTTTTAAAGAGCTCACATCCTGCCATGTGCACAGTTACCAGGTTGAGGTATAGGCCTTTATGTATTTACAGGTATTTAAGTCATGATTCTGCAATAAAAGAGGTCAAAGTAAGTTAGGTGAGTTTCTCATGACAGTATGTTGTTGTTGTTGTTAGTCTTCAGAAGTTTATCTGATAAAAAACTATCAACAGAATTTGTATTCCCTATATGAGTTATATTTGTATGTTGAGAATCTCACAAGCTGAGTTTGTAGAGAATATGAATGGAGAGAAAGAGTAGTGATGTGGTTCTAAGGAGGAATAGCTGATTTGTGTTACTAATACCTCGTTTTAAAGTGCAGGACTTTGACAAAATGTGCTTAGCCACAACAAGGTTCTGTGGACCCTCATTACTTGGCCTCATAAGCTCACAAGCAAACTGTTGCCTCCAAACATAGTCTCTTGTGCTTTACTCCAGACCAGCCTATTGCCATAACCAAGTTTTTAAAATTTCGTATTTTCCAGTATCATTTGAGTACCATAATAATAGATGCGTCATCGACATTTGCACTATGAACAAGATCAGTGCGGTCTATTCAAGAATTTAGCATAAAATGGGCAATACTGAAGAGCCCGATACCATCTGTCTGCTTTGACCTATGATGTCAATTATGCTGACATACCAATGAAAGAAATATGGGAACCAACATTCCAAAACACAAAACAATACACATAAAATAAAACTTTATAATACACCCAAAAAGGAAAAAACTTACTTTTTCTCTGACGAACAGTTGCCATTACAAATAATGTAGCAAGTGTCTTTTTTATTAAAACGTGGGGTTCCTGTAGGAGGATGGGTAAACGTAAATTGATCAGTTTTTATTATAAATAGTAATGTCACATTCGCCATAAAGAAAATGATCAACACACTGATGTCAGGAACCAAAGCAACAGGGGGTATTGCGAGCTTCAGTTGACATTTGGCACAATTAAAAAATCCACTCATGTGAAGCTTACACATCAATTATTCATTCATTAGTGTTCTGCATAGCGAAATGCTAAACGTAACAACACTTGGGGCTTGCATAAACATAGTTATTCTCACACTTAAAAATGATGCTGTCATTAATTGAAGAAAATTTTATAGAAATCAAACAGTTTTTGAAAAGGAACTTTCAGTTTCCTTAAACAGAATAAACGAAACTATAAGCCTAGCATTACATCTACTTTTGTGCTGAATATCAAGATCCTACATTTATCAAAGCACCATTAACAATTTTAACTAGAATATTCAGTTTACACATGTTATTAAAGCACGACATTAATAATCCACATTTATTTACACACACTTTTTATTGGAGCTTCAAGAATTAGGCCTACATTTGCGGTAGCAATGAATAACATGTATAGAGTACACACAATATTTTATTAGACACAAATAACCCTTCTATATCAGCTGAAATATACTCGATAATTGGTTTTCTATGTTTATGGCACAATTCACATGATATTATTGCCATTACACACTTCCCGCAGTTTTAATTACACATGATACAGTATACTGACAGATTCCACTAACATCGTTATTAGTACTGAGTAGAAATAACGATAACTGCCCGTAATACATGCTACATGTAGTATCAATAACTGTCTGATAATGATACTTCAGTAGGCCTACCTGATATTGCAACAATATTTATTTTGTGAAAGGAACTGAAGTCTTGGGATGCAATTTATTTGGAACTAACATCATGACGCCTTACTAATAGAACCTATTTAAAAACACAAAATTATTTTGCTATGTAGCTGTTTACAATTGTGAATATACACTCCAAACGAATGGGTAAAACACGCAGCTGAATCCACTTGTATTTCATTTCTATGTCTGTATCGTAATGAATATATTCTTCTTACATCACTCTTGTCACTATATAAAATGGTTGAAGTGTCACACTCATGATTTTTCTGAAGGGACAAGGAAGCTACTCGCCAACAAAATATTAATACAAATATAAACTTTTTAGATCCCCTAGTATTTCTTAAAGTCTATGTATAAAGGAACTTGTTTGCCTTCTATGTAATAAAGATGTCATTTTTATTAAAAACCACAGTAAAACATAACCTTAATAGAAGTTACTCAGCACAAAGTGTGCTAGTGAGCTCACTTCAGAAATCGGAGAATGTTCTCCGGTCGTGAGAAACTTCTGTAGTTTTATTCATACGAAATTGGATAATGTTCTCTGCTGTGAGCAACTTCCCCCACCCTGTTACTCATGCTGAGAATGTACTTAGCTGAAGTATATATATATTTTTTTCCTTTATTGGGTTTTAATGCCCTGATACAAGGAAGGCTGACAGCAGCCTATGACACTGCTCAACAGCCGAGCGAATGATAACATTGGACAACAGAATATAAAATTAAAACATGTTGATAAAACAGCGCTTTTGCAATTACAAGATGAAAAATTGTAAGATGTAAAAAGTATAGACAGTGGAAAGACATACACGGTTGTTAAAAAATACGTTGCCACGGTGGCTAAAAAACACTCATTGTAGACGACTAGACAAAGTGACGGTGAAATTGGAGTAAGAAACACCGAACACTGATTGCCCACCGGCACATGCACAACGTTAAAAAACACAGGTTGACGGAACACTAGAGACACGAAGCACTGAACACTGTTAGAACACTATCACTGAATTGGCCCTGCAGGGGGGGGGGGGGGGGGGGGAGGATGGAGATAGCGCGTGGGAAGAGGAAAGGATTTGGGGGAGGGAGGGGAGAAGGGGGGGGGGGGGAACCGGAAGGACAACCAGGGAGGTGGAGGAGGGAGTGAGCGAAGCGGGGGACGGGTGGGGGAGACAGGAGGGGGCGATAATCTACAGGGAGAGGTTAAATTTGGAAGGAGGGATAGATGGGACGGTTGCGGAGGACGTCATCTGGGAGAGGTAGGTGGTGGCTAAAGTAAACCAATAATGATAACTGCACAGTCTCGCTATCTACTAAAAATAACAGAATACTCGTAACAATAACTGCGCAGTGTCGCTACTGCGCATGCGCGGCCTCCGCCTGTTGCAAATACACACTACAGCTCGAACTCCTATGTCTCGTGTTTCGTCGTTTGGCCACCTGTAGCGCTAGTTGATACAATTGTTCTCTCGGCTGTGTGGATGAAAGATTTACGATTTAAATAACAAAATACAACAACAGCAACAATTTTATATGCATAGCACTATGCCTTTTTTTTTACTTTTCTGCTGATTTTGATCCATACTGTGTCATGTTTTATAGAGTATATGTATCACATCACTGAAAATTCCATATGGAAAAAGGAAAACAATGGTGGTGTGTGTGTGTGTGTGTGTGTGTGTAAGAGGAGGCACTACTTTATAATTTGAAGCTGATTACAGTGCGAGAGAGTCAGTTAAATCACAGAAATAGCCTGCGTTACGTACGGCACGTAAGAGTTTGATCATCTCGAGAAATAGCTTACTCAATAAGCATCATGTAAAACGTAACAAATGCAGATATCTTTCAGTGTTTCAGTAATCAATTAATGGATATCTGAAAACATCAATTACTGTATATTGAATGGAATTATGTCAAATTGTTAAACAAAGCTCTTAATAACTAAGGATAACAGTTTCCCCTGAATATCCTGTTTTACTTTACATTTTTAAATTAAAGGAAATGGACAAATTTAATTAAATTATGGCATATATTTTTGTCATAAATTTCGCCGTTGATTGGTGTTAATTATTTGCTATTTAATGTCAGTGTTGACAAACTAAAATGTTGCTCATGACCAAATGTAAACAGTGCTCTAAATTGTCTAATTCCTAGAAAGGTTAAGAATTCTAACGCATTAATTTGATAGGAAGAGTCTGCAATGTGTCCAGTGTGCAAACGTTTGGCTGGTGCTAGAGGTACTTCGTATATAAAAGATATTGATTACACATTAGGAGCAATGAATATGAAAACTATTTGTATGTATTTAAAAAGAAACAGTGATCAGTTATCTCTTTCAAAATTGCACAGGGCACACTTTTTATAGTAGGTCAATCATTAACAGTGACCCACAGTTGTTGGATTTTGTAATACGATCCTTATACGGAAGAAACAAGGTAAGTCCTTCCACTCCTGGGTTTGGAATGACTCCTTCTCCACTTCCTTAAAACCCATATCCTACCCTTTCTCCTCTCCTTTCTTCCTCTTTTCCTGAAGAAGCGACCAATGGTTGCGAAAGCTTGTATGTGTGTGATTTTATTTGTCTGTCAACGAGCCTGTTCTTTGGGTAAGTCATCCGTTTTCTATTTTTTATATTTGTTTATTCCACCAGGAAAGTTTCCTTCTATAATTTTCGTTTAAACAATTTTTTGTTCCTTTTTAAAATGAGCTCCTTCTTTTGATATCATTAGATGTATGTAAACATCATATATTGCTAAAAGAACCCTAAATGGAATAAAATAATACTATAAAGTATTAAATTTTCACAAGACTGCTATGTACCACCCATTTAAAAGAATAACTTTGCACATGTGCTGGTTTATCTATCTGGTGCAAGGTTATTAAACACTTTGGAGTCGGTCAGAAGAATTTTCCTCTTAAAGTCACAAACAATTGCAACTCTTTTCCCACCGCAACTCAAATGCCTTAAGCCACATTTACACCGAAGTGAACACCAGCGAACATAGGTGAATGCGCATTCGCCACGAATTCGCCTGTGCGCTCACGCATTGGCTTGTACTTGCGAATAAGAGTTTACACCGGAGCAAACGGAAGAGAAAATAGCACACTGCCGCAAGGCGAGCATACGCAGTTTGTCACATACGCTAGCGCTGAAGCGGAGAGGACGCAAACTTCATTTGATGGTTTGCCCTGAAACCGACACCTAGCGGATCACGAGCGAGCACTTGCGAATGCGAACCGAGCGTGAGTTAGCATTTCTGAAATCTGAAAATATTGTTTTCTGTAGTGTTTGGTACTTTTCAAAATGCCTTACAGATGTTCAGTGCCTAATTGTAAAAGCGAATTACACAAATGTCAGTGTGTTTTTCTTTCCAGAAGACGAAATACAAAGACTTAAATGGATTTGAGCTATCTGTAGAGACGATTTTCAGCCAATGAGATATTCTAAGGCAAGTAATTGATTACGCGTAAATACACTATGTTATCGATTGGCCTTCGATATGGTTTTAATAATTATGTGTAATAGAGTTTCAGAAATAACGGATTGCGATTTTTATTTTGTAGGTCTGTGAACTGCATCTTCAGCAGCTAGATGTGGAACGAGAAACGAGTATGTAAGGCAGTAAAACGGGAAGACTGTTAACAGCACTCTTATCGCAGCCTGGATTAGTTAAAGGTAGGTTATTTCGATGTATATTGATATATTGTAACCATTCCAATAGAAAATAATTGAATAATCTGCAAAGCAAACTGTTTATAAGCAGTCCAAAAGAAACTTACGACTATTTTATTGTTTCAGGAGCTGTACCATCAGTGTTTCCAAAATGCCCATCATATATGTCAAAAACTACAGCGACGAGGGAAGATCCTGAAGACAGAAGAACAAGGAATGAAAATGAACAGCTAGTACTTGCACTCGAAGAAAGTGTGGTAACATCATCTGAAGCTCACCGTCAAGATACTGTTCTAGATATTAATGAACTAAAAACAAAACTTAGTTCTAAAACATTGCACCCTGATTGGTCTGTTGTACAGAAAGATAAAAGTGTTATTTTTTATAATTATAATGAGGAAACTCAGTCAAGAATTAACGAGGACTTAAAGTTATCAGTTTTTGTTCGATGATGTGAAAGTAAAAAGTGCATCAGACACTAGATTTCCAGTTGTGTCGGGTATTAACGAGGTGGAAAAAATGGGTACAGTGTAGGACGGGATACAACCCATCAGCTTTGACGAATGATGTCATTTCAACGATTATATGTAGACGCACCTAAGACATACGTATATGTGTGGATCTATGGATCTAAAGAAATTCATACTACATAGTGATCGTGAAAATGTATCATACTACAGGTAAATATTTAAATATGAAATTAATATCGAAAAATTATAAATTCCGTTAATGAACCTGTATCCTACTCTACACTACAGCCCCCCCCCCCCCCCCCCCCGCTTTATTTTAGTATAGAATACACAATTTAACATCGAAAAATCCAAAATTTCGTTAAGAAACCTGTATCCTATTCTACTCTACAGCCCCCAGACCCCCCCCCCCCCCCACATGCTCAATTTTAGTGTACGATACACATCTAAACATCGAAAAATCCTAAATTTTGTTAATGAACCTGTATCCTACTCCACACTACAACCCAATACTAATTACTGTCAAGATGGCTACATATATAATACAGTAGTTTAATAATTTACCAAAAATAAAGAAATCCATTCCATGGAAAATTGGCCATAAAACATATCATATATGTTACATACATTGACATACAACTGGTAAATACACACACACACACACACACACACACACACACACACACACACACACACACACACACTCTGGAAAATGCACAAACCTGCCTAGATATGAAGAAAAACAAAACATTATTCGAATGAAAAACCCCCACCCCAACCCACAAAATTATTACAAAAATTCCCCATTCACTCACTTGTTACTTTCGGCTTATATATATTAGGAATACACTTCAAGAAACATTTAAAGTAACGGTATCCGACAGGAACACTTTGAAAGTATTTGATTAAATTCAACATGTCTCCCTGGTATATATTATTGAGATCATCCCTATTGATTTTGGTTGTCAAATCCATTTCTAAGGAAAAATAAAAATGTCTTCATCATCAATCACTCATTCACCAATAAATATAATAACCCCTACTACATTCTAAATGATAATGGAATAGACAAGTACTACTTACTATGCTGGCTACGAAGAAACATTCAATCGTATCAGCTACGCAAAGACGAATCTATCAATCATAGATATCATTTCACCCTCGGATACAATGTTTACAATACTGTCCCCACGCTTGATCTTTGAAATGTCACCAGACCTATATCTCAGACTTAGTCGATGTATGACATCATTGATTAACCTGTTCTACACCACTCGGGAAAAAATTATGCACAATATACACTGTGCATTTGTGGAGAAATTATCTCGTAAGCAATCAGTTGCTTATTGTGTAGCTGCAGTGGAAAAAGTAATAGCCGGCCGCGGTGGCCGAGGAGACTGAGGCACTCCAGTCACGGTCTGCACGGCCACTACGGTCGAGGGTTCGAATCCCCCCTCGGGCATGGATATTTGTGCCGTCCTAGTTCGTAAGTAGTTCATAAGTAGTTTGTAAGTTTAGGGACTGATGACCCCGTAGTTAAGTCCCATAAGCTGTACAAACATTTGAACATTTTTCGAAAAAGTAATAGCTCGTTTTGAAGAAATATTTCCTGAGAGACGTAACACTTTGGCTTTCCTCTAAGAAAAAATGTTTTTAAGAAGCAAGGTAAGTGTGACATGTTATTCCTGGGAGACTATCGTTTTTTCCTCCCTGGTATATTCTATTTCACCACATGCACACAAATTTATCAGGAGTTCAGGTAATCTCATCCTACCTTCAGGCAAACTGAGGTCAGTGTGCTCTAAATTAAACACTGATCCTCAAAGAAAACAGAGTGAAAATTAACTCAATTATATAAAGAGGAAGTTTCCACTTCTGGATCAGCAAGACAAACTGGTCCTGTTATTAATGGATGAAGTTTTTGTTAAGCCGCAGATGGATTACAAGCAGGGCACTGTTGTAGGTTCTGCTGCAGACAAAAATGAGCTGGCTAAAACAGCTTATGTATTTATGATTTCCAGCTTGCTGTCCTCTTTAAAAGATGATGTTCATATATTACCAGTGGCAAATGCTGAAGGTATTCAGTTGTGCTCTATTGTAAAATGCATTATTATTGGACTGGAAGAGATAGGATTCACAGCCCTTGCTATTGTGGCTGATAATAGTGCTGTAAATAGAAAGGCCACTTCCTATTTATGTGACCCACCACAACTGAAGACCCAGTATTTACATCCAAAAGACCCAAGCAGAAAATAATTATTATTTTTTTTTGTGATATGCAGTCCATATTTTAAAGAGCTTGAGAAATTCATGGCTGAATGTTGCTAACCAGCAGTTAATATTCCCAGAATTTAATGGGACTGATGCAGCGGTAGCTTCCTTTGGTGCTTTAAAATCCATACACTCAATTGAGAAGAACCACTTGTAAAATATGGAGTTTACCTTTCTCTGAAAGCATTGTATACAACACATTTAGAAAGACAAAATGTTGGTCTGGCTTTAAGAATATTCAATGAATGCATTCCAGTAGCACTAAGAAATCTAGGGCCCTTACACAATATCAGCCACTGTTACAGTACTGCTTCATATGTAGAGGTTATCTGTAAATGGTGGGATGCATTAAATGTTAAAAGATTATGGAAAGGAAAGAGACTAAGAAACCCATTACAGGAGCCAATGACAAAAACCTCTTAACACTTAGTGTTCCTTCAGGAGTTTGTCCAGTGGATGAAGAAGTGGAATCAACTAAATACTATCAATAAACATACAAAAGAAACACATTTTGCTTTTGTCATTCAACAGAGGCTATCATACAGTTGTCAAACTATTGTCTTAATGATTTTAGACACAATTTATTTCTACCAGGAAAAATCCAGACATAGTTTAGAAGCCCAATTTGGCCAGTATAGAAAACTGGCTGGCTCAAATTATAACATTTAAGTTTGCCAGATTTTTGAGGTAGAAAAGAAAATAAGAATGTGTGGTTTGATGGACAGGGGTAATCCTACAATTTTTTCTACCTGTGAAGATTCTGGTGAGACAGATGTTTCAGAATTTAATTCCTGTGTCATAGACAGAAATGATGTTAATGAAATTTCTGATGAAATGTGGCCTCTCATTTATTACATAGCAGGGTATTGTTCTTATGCATGTAACAAATGGTTAATGTGTAGTTATTGTACAGAATTTGTGACCATACAAAATGATACAAGGGATAACGTGTCATGCTACAGTTTAATTGCTGCATCAGATAGAGGCGGTATATATTATCCAATTGATGAAGTGGTGCTTTGTATAGCTTATGTATATGCTGTAATGAATATGTTACTCGACCAGTTCAGAGTGCAGTTTTTGTGCAGGCAAAATCAGCCAACTGTATTAAAACTTTTAATAGGAAGGTGTTTACCTAATATTTTACTGGGTCATTCTTGCCCTGTTCATTCAGTAAGTGTGATCAAGGAAAGAATTTTGCACATTGCTAGCAACATTAAAAATGAAACTGATCAAGTAAGGTCAAAAACGATGCCTGCAGGTAAAAGGTAAATGTTTCGAACAGGCGGAAAAATTTCACTTTTAAGAAAGACAACATCTATTTAATGGGAAAAAATCAGAAATAAGAATTTGTATGTTTAAAAGACGTACATAAATGGCCAAAAATTTCTTTCTGTACTTGTGTTATGTCATTTGCTGTACTATATTGCTTCATGTTTTACAAAGAAAAAGCAATAAATTTTTGTCCAACACTGTACAAAAACATTCATTTCTTTATTTAAAGCTTTTATTGTAAACAAGGCATGCACAAGTATATTTTTTATGTGAAACATAACGAAATGATACATATAGTTAGTAATCTCGATTTGTGTACTTTAAGAGTAGTATGGCCAGGTAGGCCTAGATATGTAATTGTTTGCTGTATGTGTATGCATAGTCATCGAATTTCCTTTAATAAAGTCGTATGTCTAACCAGCAGTGTGATGCTTTTTGTTCACCTGAAGATAGGGATACCACCTGTCAGCTCTGACCTGTGAACGATGGTACATTCTGCTAGCTCTAATTTACAAGGTTAACTACAAATTATTTATTATCTACAATACAGAAATATTAAGATATCCTTTATGCCATTCTTTTTCATTGATGATATATTCCTCCCCTTTTTTCATATAAGGGAATCAGAAACAAAGATGTAGGCCTATACTGTCCTCTGTTCTTGACTATATTCAAATTGAGTTGAACCTGGAATAATCTCAAAATATTGTTTTCTTTATTTACAAAGTCTTTTTAACATGCTGAAGTGTAATAGTAGCTGAAGTTGCAGTTTTTCCTTTCATTCAAATTTCTATGGATCATGTCAAACAAAGGGTAAAATTTTACTTCTCGAGCTGGCAGCATAGTGTGCTCATGTTGAAAATTAATGTTGAATGCTCCTTGAAAATATAGTCACAGAAGTACAGGAATAATCCTGTGTGTTGACTATGAAGTAATAATTAATGCTGTTCCTACTGTATTGTTGACAGGTTCTTGTATGTACCCTTCTCCAGTCAGAAAGTTAAGTTATCCTGTTACTTATCCTTACACAGTGAAACTATGTTGCCAACATTAGCACATTAGGCCTACATAGCAGGCTGCCATAAATAAAATTAAACCTGAACAAGATTTAACTGGCGATTGTAAGCAATGTCTTTCAGAAAATATTAAGTGGGTCTCTGAAAATGACTGCTCCAATTTTGATAAGCACAATACATAATGTTCCATAAAGTAAATGGTATGACATCATTAAATAAATATAGACTTTGAAGAGAATTCTGTAGTTAAGATAATCATTATTTTTAGGTGTGTGCTTTAAGGAGAAACTGACTTGGAAGAAACACATTGATGCTCTGCTGAACTGTTTAGAGTTTAGTTACTTATGCTGTTGCTTATTGCACATTTTGCTGCTAAACATCTCTGCAAATTAGCTTACCATGCTTATTTTCATACATTGCTTACATATGGCATATTTTGGGGTAAATCATCATTGGGTAAGGCAGTATTCATTCCACAAAAAGTGTGTAATCAGAATGATTGCTGAAGACCACCAAGATTATCCTGCAGACATTTAAGTAACTAGGGATCATCATAATGTATAAATTTATTATTAATACTGTAACCAAAATGCCCATAGCTACAACACTAGCAGGTAGTATGAATTTATCTATTAAAGGTTAAATATAACTCTGGCATCGAAAGAGATGAATTATACCGTCAAAAAAGTCGTTGGCCACATAGCATATACCACCAAAATCGTGACAAAGCCAATTAGGATTTAAAAAGGAAAATTCAAAATCACAGTTATTTCTACTCAATTGATGAATTTTTACATACAAATTAGCAGTTAAGAAATGAGGAAAATTTTTGATTGTCATGTAAAGATACCTTGTATAAACTGCCACATTTTACATAATAAAATTTTGTATACATGATCAGTGGAACAAGTATTAATTCATCTACTTCGGTACTGTTGTTCTTATGGTGGTCTGTAGTCGCAGCAATGTGTTGGCTGGCCACAAAATCCCTTGTCCTGCAACTTTGTTTAGGTTCAGACCTTATATACTGTTATATAATTTCGACTGTTAATTGACCTCACTCTCTCTCTCTCTCTGACACACACACACACACACACACACACACACTGTGTGTGTAAAGTATAGGAGAGGTTTTAGTTTCTGTAATGATTGTTGGTGGATTTACTGTGCTGCTCAGAAACTGTCATGTGCATAAAATTCGACGGAAAAACGTGCAGACTTCAAAAACCTGGCAACTATCGTATTGTATGAGACGAGTTTAATCTGTTTTAAGCATAAAACATTAACTGGTAAAAACGGCTCCTATAAATGTGAAACGGAATGTATAGGCCTACCTTAAAACAGAGAACAGTAAGTAACCTAAAAGGAAGTCGTCATCTTTCGAGCGTCTTCTCTCAAATACATAGTGTATTACAAATGCTACTTTCCAACTAATGCTTAAGAAAATGTGCGTCCATCCGATTTTTTCCCGAACTTGCGTCTTTATTTACATTATTAAGTTCATTAGCAATTGATCTTGCTACTGATATTAAACATAAACAGTAAAATCACAGTCTAACATGGTAAAATACAAGACTGAAGGCGCAGTTCGGTCGTCCGACAATAATGACGTGACAGCAGAGACATCTATCGGTTTGTGCGGTAGTTGCTGGTAAAAGTGAAAGGGACGACCATACTGCCCACGAATGGATGTTGTGCTGCTATCTGTTGACTACTTTAAGTAACACTGCTACAGAGACGGAGAATATATCACATCTCTTAACTAGTAGTGATGCAAGAAAACGTTAGAAATTACCAAAACTTGCTTTTCAATATCAATTTACGTTATATTCTCAAGTCGATAGCTGTAAATACCCATGTTATTGTACTATTTATCACGAGAATATTTTATACCCTATAATACACATGTAGCAGCATGCTCTATATATTCGTCGACTTCTTGCAGAGTTCTCACATATCCGAAACTAAGTGTATTGCCTATTTTTGAAGGCGCACGTCTTGCACTGCGTCAACTAAACTATGAAAGGTTGCTGGCATTATTGAAAAGTACGAGTGTAAATGATGAGTCTGTGTAGAGTGTGGGTTAAGTATTGTGTTGTTGTTGTGGTCTTCAGTCCGGAGACTGGTTTGATGCAGCTCTCCACCCTACTCTATCCTGAGCAAGCCTTTTCATCTCTTCATAAGAACGGCAACCCACATCCACTTGAATCTGCTTACTATACGCGTCTCTTGGTCTCCCTCTGCGATTTTTACCCCACACACTTCCCTCCAATGCTAAATTTACGATTCCTCGATGTCTAAGAATGTGTCCTACCAAGCGATCCCTCCTTTTAGCCACGGTATGCCAAAAATTCCTTTTCTCACCAATTCTGTTCAGTACTTCTTCATTGGTTATGCGATCTACCCACCTAATCTTCAGCATTCTTCTGTAGCACCACATTTCAAAAGCCTCTATTCTCTTCCTGTCCGCACTGCTTATCGTCCATGTTTCACTCCCATACAAGGCAACACTCCACACAAATGCCTTCAGAAAAGACTTCCTTACACTTAAATTAATCTTCGATGTTAGCAAATTTCTCTTTTTCAAAAATGCTTTTCTTCCCATTGCCATTCTGCATTTTATATCCTCTGTACTGCGACCATCACAAGTTATTTTACTACCCAAGTAACAAAACTCATCTACCACCTTCATTGATTCGTTACCTAATCTAATTCCTTCAGCATCGCCTGATTTTCTAAGACCGCATTCCATTATTTTTGTTTTGCTCTTGTTAATGTTCATTTTATACGCTCTCTTCAACACACTGTCCATTCCATTCAACTGCTCTTCCAGGTCCTTCACTGCTCTTCCAGGTCCTTTGCTGTCTCTGACAGAATTACAATGTCATCAGCAAAACGCAATGTTTTTATTTCTTCCCCCTGAACTTTAATCCCTATTCCAAATTTTTCCTTGTTTTCCTTCACTGCCTGCTCGATGTACAAATGTACTCCCTTCCCAAGTGATGCTTCCCTTTCATGCCCTTCGAGTCTAATAACTGTGGTCTGGCTTTTGTGCAAGTTATAAATAACTCTCCTTTCCCTATATTTTACCCCTGCTGACTTCAGAATTTGAAACAGTGTATTCCACTCAACATTGTCAAATGCTTTCTCCAAATCTACAAAAGCTAAAAATGTAGGTTTGCCTTTCCTTAATCTATCTTCTAAGATAAGACGTAAAGTGAGTATTGCCTCCCTGGTTCCTACGTTCCTCCTGAATCCAAACTGATCTTCCCCAAGGTCAGTTTCTACCAGCTTTTCCATTCTCCTGTAGATAATTCGTGTTAAAATTTTGCAACCATGACTTATCAAACTAATGGTTCTGTAATTTTCACACCTGTCTGCGCCTGATTTCTTTGGAATTGGGATTATTACATTTTTCTTAAAGTCTGAGGGTATTTCACCTGTCTCATAAATCCTACACACCAGTTCAAATAGTCTTGTCGTGGCTGGCTCTCCCAGAGACTTTAGTAGCTCTGAGGGTATGTCATCTACTCCTGGGGCCTTGTTCCGACCTAGGTCTTTCAAGGCTCTGTCAAATTCATCTCTCAGTATAGCATCTCCTATTTCATCTTGATCTACGTCCTCTTCCCTTCCTACCACATTGTCTGTAAGTTCATTTCCTTTGTAGAGCTGCTCTATGTACTCTTTCCACCTTTCAACTTTCCCTTCTTTGCTGAGAACCGGCTTCCCATCTGAGTTCTTGATATTCGTAGAGTTGCTTTTCTTGTCCCCAAATGTCTCTTTTATTTTCCTGTAGGCGGTATCTACTTTTCCCCTTCTTATACATTCTTCTACAGATTTGCATTTGGCTTCTAGCCACTCCTGCTTAGCCATTTTGCACTTCCTGTCAATCTCATTTTTTAATCGTCTGTACTCCATTTTGCCTGTTTCATTTACTGCATTTTTATATTTTCTCCTTTCATTGATTAAATCTAGTATTTCCTGTGATATCCAAGGATTTTTTGTAGGTCTTGCCTTTCTACCTATTTTGTCCTCTGCTGCCTTCACTATTTCATCTCTCAGTGCTACCCATTCCTCTTCTACTGTTTTATTTCCCCCTGTTTCTGTCAATTGTTGCCTAAATCTCCCTCTGAAATTCTCCAGAACTTCACTTTCCTTCAATTTATCTAAGTCCCATCTCTGTATTTTCCTACGTTTCTGCAATTTTTTCAGTTTCAGCCTACAGTTCATGACTAACAAGTTATGGTCAGAGTCTATATCTGCCCCTGGGTACGTCTTGCAGTTTATAACCTGGTTCCGGAATCTATGTCTTACCATTATAAAACCTATCTGATACCTTCCGGTGTCTCCTGGTCTCTTCCATGTATACAACCTTCTTTTGTGATTCTTAAACCAGGTGTTTGTTACGATTAAATCATGTTCCGTGCAAAATTCTACCAGGCGACTTCCTCTTTCATTCCTCCTGCCCAGTCCATATTCACCTACTATTTTTCCTTCTCTTCCTTTTCCTACTACCGAATTCCAGTCTCCCATCACAATTAAGTTTTCCTCTCCCTTAACTGTCTGAATAATTTCCTTTAGCTCCTCATATATTTCTTCGATCTCCTCATCATCAGCAGAGCTAGTTGGCATATAAACCTGTACTACTGTTGTCGGTGTTGGCTTCGTATCTATCTTGACAATGATAATGCGATCACTGTGCTGCTCATAGTAGTTTACCCGCATTCCTATTTTCTTATTCATTATCAGTCCTATTCCTGTGATACCCCCAACTGATTTTGTATTTATAATCCTGTACTCACCTGACCAGAAATCCTGTTCATCCTGCCACCGAACTTCACTAATTCCCACTATATCTAACCTCAACCTATCCATTTCCCTTTTTAAATTTTCTAATTTTCCTACCCGATTAAGGGATCTAACATTCCACGCTCCGATCCGTAGAATGCCAGTATTGTCTTTCCTGATGACATCCTCCTGAGTAATCCCCTCCCGGAGATCCGAATGGGGGACTATTTTACCTCCGGAATATTTTACCCAAGAGGATGCCATCATCATATGTTCATACAGTAGAGCTGCATGTCCTCGGGAAAAGTAACGGCTGTAGTTTCCCCTTGCTTTCAGCCGTTCGCAGTAGCTGTGTGGCAAAGCCACATTAGCTGATGTTACAAGGCCAGCTCAGTCAATCATCCAGACTGTTGCCCCTGTAACTACTGAAAAGGCTGCTGCCCCTCTTCAGGAACCACATGTTTGTCTGGCCTCTCCACAGATACCCCTCCGCTGTGGTTGCACCTACGGTACGGCTATCTGTATCGTTGAGGCACACAAGCCACCCCACCTCGGCAATGTCTGTGGTTCATGGGGGTGGAAGTATTGTGTATTTTGCTTAAAATGAAAACCAACAGAAGGTTAAATGCAGTAAACACAAGAATAAATTCATTATCTCGTATTTCCTGGTGCTTCAGGTGACTGGGGGTTCACTTCGTTCAGTGCTGCATCTTGACCGCCCCCCACTCGGCGCACCATTATTTCGGTGCCCACCCTCAGCGATTTGAGCCCAAGGGGGGAAGCATTCCGGCTCCACCCCGCCGATATATTTTCGTTAAAAGATGTGGAGAATGTCTTACCTCGGCTTGTTTGCGTTTCCTTCAACTCGAACTGAAGCTGAGGCATCGGCCTACCAAGATTCTTCCGAACACACTTATAGCTGAGTAATAAAGGCCAATTCACGATGTCCGTCACGTCACTGCACCGTCGCGTCAAGTTGTATTCACGCTGTCCGTCATGTCCATTCGCCCTTCTCAATACGCAATGTTGAAAGTGAGGTTATGAGTGGCGATCTGTTACGTAGAAAGTCACAGTTCAATACTAGAATTGAGGGGAAAACAACGCTAAATGTTATTGATGCCCAAAGAAAACTTTACAGTGTATGTTTTTGGCCAACTTACTGAGAACTGAAACAACATTTCAAAACGTCTACATCTCATTTCAAGCGAAAAAAATGAACATACGAAAACATCAAACGAAACTTATAAGAGCATAACTAGCGCCTGTTTACTTTAATCCATTACGTCGTCGTCAACTACTGAATTTTTGTCTTTCATTAGAACTGACTGTCATTTAAAATAAAAAATTTAATGAAAAGTGCACAATCAAATTACAGTCTTATTCAAATCATAGTTTGCTTCAGCGTTTTCTGTTACTCTGCCTAGGTGTGTTTACGTCTGTGTGAATGTATGAGTGTGTGTGTATTTGTTCACCTTCCTTTTCTTCCCCCAAGGTAAGTCTTTCCTCTCCCGGGATTGGAATGGCTCCTTACCCCCTTCCTTAAAACTCTCATCATTTCCTTTTCCCTCTCCTTCCCTTCTGCCTGAAGAAGCAACTGGGTTGCGAAAGCTTGCGTTTGTGTGTGTGTGAGTGTATTCATTTATTTATTTGTAATGCTGTCACACCTGGTGAGTAATCTTCGTCTATTTTATATATGCATTCATCTGAAAAAGCGTTGATGCCCTCAGTAATATGGTGTCACAAATGCAATGTTATTTAAATTACTTTCAGAGAGATAGTGAAGATGTAGTTATGCTGCTAACATTAAAAAAATTCACAACACTTCAGGAAAACAAAACTACTTAATTTTATCAAATTCACAGCTATTAATAAAAGAAAATAGGTCATCTGAAGATGGTGATACTAACTGTCAGTTTTGACCCATGACGTCATTGTTTGCGGTAGTTTTGAGGTGCGTACGTGTTTGTAGATGACTTGAGTAATTATGTGGTGACTGAGTTAAAGACAAATAGAGTAACTTTTGTGGGTTAAAGTGTGATATTGGACACAGCCAGAAATCTTGGTTGTGGTGACAGACTAAAATCTGGAGCACAGTGCAAGGTTTAGGTTAGGTTTGGAGGTAACAGTTTAGTTGTGAGCAAAGTCAGCAAATGTGAAACCCAAAGAATAGTTGTGGTAACAAAATTGACCGGTTTTGAAGTCTAATGTTTACGTTGCTGCCATATTTAAAAATGACGTCATGGTCAAAGCTGATGGGTGGTATCCTGATCTTCAGTTAGGCTAAGAAAATTCTCACAAATAGCCATGGTTACAGCCTGCATTCACTCATAAATGAAGAATCTACTGTGAATGCATGTGATTTGTCAGACCAT
Organism: Locusta migratoria; assembly: GCA_026315105.1. NCBI lineage: Eukaryota > Metazoa > Arthropoda > Insecta > Orthoptera > Acrididae > Locusta > Locusta migratoria. Next base: position 38,915,185 of record CM048752.1, on the reverse strand, counting down.
AAGTGTTATTTGCCATAGTTTGTAAACTGACAAAGTTATTCCAAATCAGTAAACTACCATAACTTCTGTGGATTGTATAGTGATGTTTGATGGCTTAAATGACACTTACTCCAGTCACAAATGTAATACTATTTATCAGCTTCCACATAGATATGTACCAGGGTGATCCCGCATAAACCAGGAATTAGGTGAACCATACTAACTTAAGAAAACGTGCAATCATTTCAAAAATGTGTCTATTGCAGACTGGATTCCAAAAGACTTATTGGTCAAATTTCGAGTACAATTATGACTTCCAGAAAATTTAGTGCTCAATTACATATCAATAAACACTACTATGAATATTACTATCACTTTCTTGAAAGTAAACAATTGCTGCAACTAGATCAGAAAAATTGTAATTCGTAGTGTACACACAAGGAAAAACAAGAACATACAATGTTGGGAATGTTTCAAAAATTTGGATTCTACTTCTCATTGATATGTTGTCACTCAGGGGGGGGGGGGGGGGGATTTCATTAATCACAATACTGGCTAGAACAAATTAAATATAACATACTGTTGAGTAATGGATAAATATTTCCAGAATTGTGTGTCCCAGTTGAATGCACACAGATCACAAGTTACTGCAGATCAAATAAGTTGCATACCGGTATGGTTAAGTATTGATCTGTTAAAAACCATATTTAAAGCAGTTACAAATATTTCCAATCTGTGTGTGTGGAAGGTATATCCGAATGGTTTTACACACAGATAAAATCATAATCCCCTAACTCTAGAGCACACCAGGAACAAATTTTCATAGATATACTGAATATGCTAGTACAATTGGTTTCAAGATACAATCAGCTCAAACTTTCTATAGCTGGTATTATTAACACAAAAACGGGGGAAAAAGAAGAGTGTGTACCGTTTGTTAAATAGAATGTCACAACCGTAGTTTACCTCCAAAACAACTTGCAGAAGTCCATTAAGATTACTAATTAAATTGAGAGTGTGGCACTAGACACCTCATTTACTACACTTCAGAGTATAAATATCAGTTAAGCCTACCGTCCTTTAAACGGTAAAACTGCAGAGTCTGTTGTCACGTTATTGACATGGCGCGTACATTGGCAACTTTGCCGCGAGAAGATTTAAAACCACTTGATCATTTCATACAGATCATAAAATAAACCAAACATGCTATACCTGCTCTATGGTTGTCAGGTTCTTGTATGTACCCCATCCCGTCAGTAAAAGTAATTGGTCACCTAAAATGAAGATTTAGAATCACTTCATTATAGTTTCATACATGCCATTGGATACTAGAAATGTACAACATTGCCAACCTAATGCTGCTATGGATGAACTGCAATGCTCCCCATGCCACTGCTCAAGACGTTAACCGACAGCACTCAAAGAAGCCACTTTCTTCTTAAGTCATCATTTAGACTGATGGAGAATTTTAATGTGCTTCCTGTATTGTTCTTTTCTTTTTTTCTCAAAGCTGATTGGAGTTTCTGTTCAGTTCAGTAGTTCTGTAGGCTGCCCGAGACAGGTTTAATGGCCCTGCAGTGTTCTCAGAACAAGAGCTGAAACTATTTTATTCTGCCTGTGGCAGGCGGTGACCAAAATTGAAGATGTACAGGTAGACCTCTGCTTCTGCACTGGTGGTTTTTTCTTCTCTTCCTAAAGAAAATAAACAGAAAAAAATTAAACACTGTTTTTTTCTTTTTTTAAGATACCTCAAGGTGTTTACATTCTTTGTCATGTACAGCATGTTACAGTCTACTAAATGCTTCTATTATTAGGCCTTGTCCTTTCCATAAATATAAGTTATATTTTTTGGCAACTATTAATCTTGGCCATTACTATAAAAAAATGTGTTCAGCAGACAAATTGAGATTCCTCAAATGTGGAAAATAGCAATTAATACACATCCCATGCGAAAGAAAAGTGAACACTTATGCTATGAACATGTAAAATATTTCTGCTGTGGCTTTTTTCTTTAACTAATACACCTTATCAGTATGGATACTGTCAGTTGACAAACTCTTAATGTAGGCTGTTTGGTCCAACAGTTAATGTAACAAAATTGTGTCCCATATCTAACTTGGTGTCAGTGCTTGGTCATATTAAAAAAAGTAGTGGATGATTTTAAGAAGAGGGTTGTGTCAAAGCTTTTAAAATCAATAATTTGATATTTGTAAATGGGGAATGTCAATTCATAGTACATAAAATAGAAGAATTGTTACTTTGCTGTATTTACCTCACATGCAAAGTTGCATTTCAAACAGAACAAATGGTTTCAATTGTATGACAATTCTCACCTGGCTCCATTGGTTATGTTGGCACCAATGGTTAATGATGGCAACTCATATGACCAATAAATGTTTTGTCTTGACAACTTCAATTAAAATGCTTTTTTTTTCTTTTCTTTTTTTTCTTTTTCCCCCCTTAGTGGAAAAGGGTACATACAAGAACCTGTCAACCATAGATCAGGTACAGTATCAATTTTTCTGTAAGTGAAACAAGCCGCAATAACACTTACTCTGTAGCTTGTGAAAAATATTAACGCATTCTACACTTCATTGTTTATCTGTTGCCAAGATAAGCACTGCAGCCCGGCGAGAAGCGACGTAAAGTTTTACCGAATGTATGTTAATTTCTGTGACTTCAGCAAATAATTATACCAGAAAGACTGTTGTTCAGCAATGTATTTCAAAATGACAATGTGGAGAGCCAAATAAACTCTTTATAATGTAATGGGTATAGGTAGAAACACCTTATTGTTCCAGTATATCCCCTCTTAAAGCCTGTATACAGCATGAAATCATACCCAGTTAAAAGTTGCGTGTAAGAACCTAATGAGGTGGAAAATGAAATTATTCGAATGACCTGAAGGAACCTTCCAAAATCAACACAGATAAAAATATTCAATTACTCCTTGGTCATTACTACCATTAAAGTCAGTGCAATGAACATGTATGCCCTTCTACAATTAAAACGACATGTTTAACCATTGGCTTAAATATTCATGTAACTAAGAACATTTAACTTATTTCATATGTGTATTCAGTTTTGGAATTATGGCTGAATAATAAATGAAAAGTTAGCTATACCCACCCTTCAAGTCCCCATAAATAACGTACAGCAAGGGAACAGTTAAGTTACATTATAATACTGTGAAACAGTTATGTAATGCAAATATTAAAGAATTAACAAGAATTGTAAATATACACAGAATCCTGTTTAATGTGACAGCTACTTTCAACCAGTTACGTATTACCTTTTAATTTGGTGCGGTACATAACAAAGAAAAAAATGATTTATTCAACACTTCTCATTTATCTACACACAAACAAGTAATACCTTTTGCAAATTTTTTGGGTTTTTAGGGAAAATGATGGTACAGCATTTTCACGGACCTCAACTGTTGAAACCGATGTTCGATCTATATCTTCTTCACGAAAATGTTGAAAACGTGCAGAGCTACATTTATAAGCCCGTCAGTTCTTCCTCCTCACAGCATTCTTCCATAGAGCTTTCCAACTTTCATCTTTAGGAAATCTAAAATCATAAGAGAGAAATATACTGTAGTACATGTTTTTTTCACAATAAAGAATGGTAAAATCACAATTCAGTGTACAACTTACACATGAAATATCATCCCCTTTGATTTCGCGTCAGAATCAGAACGATTTGTACACCCGAACACCACACAAGTCACCATAACAGATCAAAAACCCTTCCAAAAATGAGCGACAAGTAGATATACACAAGCTTTTAGAACAGCAATGTTTTGGTTGATCACCATGGCTACCCTTGGCTACAGATCGTACCATATTGATATACACACACACTGTAACATTTCTGCTATGTTGCACACTCCTTACAAAAATCAGTTGCCAACATTATAAACATGAAATATCTGACACCTAAAATAAAACTTCACTACTGGACATGTAAAATATCAAATTTTCGCCTTCAGTTTGAAATTCTATTAACACTATTAGCAAAACACTTTTAAGAAATAGTACGTTAATTTAAACACAACTTTGACTGTCCTTTTACGTAATTTTCAATTTTTAATACTTTCGTAAATAATAGCTGCAAACACTAAAAATGCATTACACTTAGTTTTGGAAATTGCTGAACCTATATAGATACTAATTTGTATAAAAACAACAATACTACATGTTATAACTATTGCACAACATGATTACATATATACCTTTTGTTTAAATAAATTAGGGCAAAACATGTTTTATATATCACTGGATCCTAAATTAAATACTGATCATTTTTCATGCACTAAAATTAATAATCCGTTTGGTACTAAGAAACTATCTTTGAAATTAACAAAACTATGACTACCATATACAAATCCGTATTAATAAAAAATTAGACCGCAAACTGAAATACATTAAAATTCCATGTCACAATAATAGTACACCTACACAATATTGGCAAAACAAATATGTGTGCACTTCAAAAACACAGATAATGTAAATAATTTGAGCACTGTAAACACTAGTCGCAGGATGACTTTAAATTTGTGTACCACATTAAATACAAATTTCATGAAACATGTACATATATTGAGATAAATAGTTAAAGCTTAAATGTAATGTTTTAATTTCTGTATTTTTGCATATTTAATATAAAAGAATATTGTTTAATTGTGAATTACAAAACTTTGTCACCTACCTTATTGTGTGGTTACGTAGAAAGATGTTTGAGAGAAACCATGTTTTGTGAGTCTTCTAGCAGTCACAAAACTGTAAGCAACTCTGTTGGCTTGCCACTGCATTTTTTTATTTTTTTATTGTGCAACAATGTGATTGATTTAAACTTTATTTAAATGGAAATAAAATCATTTCCATATCAGATGATTTACGAAAAGATCCTGTAACATCAAATCTTTTAGCGAATGCCGAAGACAGCTCACAACACAATGGACTACAGCCAGCATTTAAGATAAGTTCTCTTTAAGTCAACTTCACCTACAGTGGAATGACTTTGTTATAGAGACTGTGAACTAATAAAACTTTCCGTGATTTAGGAAAATATTAGGGCTCAGTTTGAGTCATTCCCAAAAGGGGTGACTGTCATTAGAACACACACACACACACACATAGTTGATACACCCTATTTCAGTTAGTTCTATGTCACTAAGGCATCAAGTTTGCATGGAACAGGGTGAAAAGTAGGTTACCCTCAATGATTGATGACTTGTGACGTCATTAGCATGTAGCAGCGCCACCTAGTGACTCGCCCAGTAAGGAACTCTATTGATATAAGTGATATCTCTCGGGTCTCATTAAGCCCTGTTTACACGGAAGTGAACACAAGCGAACGAGCAGCAGCGAAGGAGAATTCACTCTGGTGTAAACGCTATACGTGCACTGTTCGGTCACGCTCAGCTCGCATTCACTAATGCTCACTTGTGATCCACTGGCTGTCGGTTTCGGGGCGAACCGTCAAAGGAAGTTCCTCTCCACTTCAGCGCTAGTGTATGCGACAAACTGCGTATGCTTGCCTTGCGGCAGTCTGCTGTTATCTCTTCCGTTCACTCCAGTGTAAATGCTTATTCGCAAGTACAAGCCAATGCGTGCATGCACAGGCGAATTCCTGGTGAATGGGCATTCACCTGTGTTCACTTGTGTTCGCTTCATGTAATCGGGGCTTCTCCGGAAGAGTGTTGAAAGCAGCATACTTATTGACTGCTGTCAAGTTTTGTAGTGTAATTGAGGCAAGGTGGAAGTATGGAAAAAATGAAAACATTCAACATTGAATAAGTAAACAGTGAAGAGTGTTGGCGCAGAGATAGTGGCTTTGTTTATTAAATCAGCCTTTTTTCTGTCTGCTGACGAAGATTGCTTTATTATTTAGGCTACTTTTCTTCCAATTGTTAAAAGTTTATTTTTTTGTGATTAATGCAGTTCATTCATGACGTTTTCAATGTGTGAGGTGCCACATTGACTGTTATAAACAAACATGGAGTATTGTTATTTATTTAACTCTTTATGCAGTTAATAGCTATATTGGTTGGAAATCCTTCACTAATCTATATCTATAAATGTGAGAGTGTCTGTTTGGTGTGCGTTTATCATGTCTGAACCACAAGACAAAGAGGTAAAAATTTGTACAGTTACTATTGTATGCCCAGGGAAGGCTTTAGGGACGATTTTATGGTGATCGGATAGCTATTTATCTATATATGTTAATGTGAATGTGTGTTTGGTGTACGCTTGTCACGTCCGAACGACAAGACGCAGATACTTAAATATTTATACAGTTACTAATTTATACCTGAGGAAGGTTTTAGGCACGGTTTTTTTAGCGATCTGATAGATATTTAGTAATGTGAAGAATGTAACGCGAATGCAGAACTATAATTACTCTTTGAAAATTATATTTACTCTTTGAAAATGGTTTTATTGGTTGCATTGTTGTTTAAGGGTTGATAATGATAAAAGGGTGGAGTGTATTGGGATGCAATGTCAACGGTGTATATAAAATTTTGTGTGTGTTTGCGTTAATAATTCGCTCTGCAGCGAAAACTACAGAACGCAAACAAATGGTCTGTATGCAGTTGTCCGAAGTCTACCGTTTTACACCATAGCAGTGCCATGCCGGTAGCTATAAGGGAGTGGAAGATATGGTGGTTGAAAGTCGTCAAATTGTAAAAAAATTCGGACTGAAGGCCAGTGATGACATTTGCGACTCTATAGCCAGGAGGTTACATACAGCGAAACGTGACGCCACAGACCATACCTTTGGTCTATGCATGCTACAATGTCTTCAGCTCTTTCTCTGTAAGGATAAGCATACGAATAGGGAAATATAAGAATAAATAAATAAAGCAGTAGAAAAGAAATTTCTTTTAATATTTCTCTTTAAAAAAATCGATTCGACGTTTCACACATTATCTATCATAATCAACCAACATGCGAGCGGAGTCGCAGGTTTAAGCTAGTGTAATATAAATTGGTTATTTACATGTTACTGTGAGACAAGAGAAAACACACCTTCCAGACAGAAAATAACACACTTGAAAATTCATCTTGCTATGTGTCGTGCAAAAGTTAACTAGAAAGCACACATCGTGACTGGAAGCAGCCACACATATTTAGTTAACCAACATTACCTTATGACAGCTGTAGTTATTTCTGTAGTTATATTTTATCCCACAGTAAACTTTATGAGAGGCTTGTTTCTGAAAGTAGAAACATTTCTGCCTTGTAGCAGAGACATGCAGAACAAACAAGTTTTGAACTGAACGAAAATAATATTGAATGCCAAGTATAGAAAAGACATTTATGCACATGAAGATGGAAATTGATACTGTTTTCCATTATTCTTCAGCATATCAGAGCTAGCTCTTTAAATATTGAAGTCATTTCTTCATTTTGTACCACAAACTACGATTTCAACAGTAAATGTTTATGTTATAATGGTTTGTGCTTTGGTAATGTATTTTAGTATCATTCCAGTGTAGGCTAAACTGATTTTTTTTTTTTTTACTGTGAGTTGTTTCTTTTAAAACACATTTTCTGCGTTATGTCTGACAGGAAGTTACTTAATCGTTTTTGCAGGCCTCCCAATTAATTGCTAACTTTAGTGATGGATCAGCCTTGATTTCATTTAAGTGACAGTGGTGATTTGGCTACAAATAAGACTGCTTCTTTTCCATTTTATATTAATGGTTTCAGTGACCACACAGTCGAATTTCAGTACAGCAAAACAGTTTTGAAGATAAAGAAAGAAACCTCACAAGTACAACATAAAATTCTTTAAGACATTGTGTTCTTGCTGTGCACATTCTAATTCAATCAGAATTGTAAAAGTACATTAATGATTCCTCTGAATAACATTGTGCAGTGTTTCACTCGGAAACTACACAAGTATGTACTAAGAGTGGGTTAATAACTTGACAGAACAAGCAACGAGGTAATTTTCTGACAAGTACACACTGTTCACTCAACAGCTAATTGACACAAACTCTGTCAACTCTTGAAAATTAAATTTTTAACATGAAGCTTTCCCTCTAGTCTCAATATTGTAAGGTATTGTTGCAACCACTCTTGTTGTGAGGCTCACAAACTATTTTTGCACCCACTGTGAACTCTTAAATGTATAGTCCTGTACAGTGTGCACAGTAGTTGTCTGTCAGACACAGAGGTTCAAACAAGGTGAGTGAAATGGGTGAAGTTCCAGGTACACTTAATCTATAGGCTGTTTGCTGTGCTTCACAGTTTTAATTAAAAACAGTGCATAGACTCAGGAAAACAATTTCCTTCTCCCAAGTTCATATGTAATAGTGGTGCTAAGGTATATATCATTTTAATAAGATATGCCAGAAGACCACATGTAAAAGACTACAGTCCATGAGCTATCTTACATTGTTCTTTGGGAGATGGGCTACTTTTTATCTTACAGATGACAGTGGATACAAACTGGTGCTTTAGCTGAGTAGAAATCTGTCTTCTAGATCAGTAAAAGAACTGGCTTGGGTAAAGGTTTCATATATGTAGGCACAATTTCTCTGTACTTAATTACCACATACTTTACCTTAGAATACTCGTTTTGCAAATGTCTTTCAAGCGCCGTTACAATTAGGCTGACAGCTTTTGTAATATTGAAGTATGAATAAAAAAAATCCACAAAATACGGCACATTTGCTTCCGATCGCCTGAATTGGAGGCTGCGCAACGCGATGTTCATTTGTTGTAGACCACGTGATTATGTGGCTAGCGAATCACAGCACAAAGAAGAGTATCGTCGTCAGCCAATGGTAACCAAACCTCATCGCCGCGCAACATGCAAATAAGAATTTTTGACGTTGGAAATTAAATATGCGGTAATGTTTTTATATACGAAACCGCACAATGGATACAGGATGTGAAAATTAACGTCTAAACATGAATTTTCAATTATTTCATTTTCGAAATCCCTTGATTACACCTTCAGACAGACGATAAAATAAATGAATCAAGCTATACCTGCTCTATGGTTGACAGGTTCTTGTATGTACCCTTGTCCGGTCAGTAACACTTAATGGCCTCGGAAAATGAAGATTTAGAAGATTTTAAGGTAAGGTATGTCGTAATGAACAGGATTTCTAGTTAGGTGAGTACAGGATTATAAATACAAAATCAGTTGGGGGTATCACAGGAGTAGGACTAATAATGAATAAGAAAATAGGAATGCAGGTAAACTACTATGAGCAGCACAGTGATCGCATTATCATTGTCAAGATAGATAGGAAGCCAACGCCGACAACAGTAGTACAGGTTTATATGCCAACTAGCTCTTCCGATGATGAGGAGATCGAAGAAATATATGAGGAGCTAAAGGAAATTATTCAGACAGTTAAGGGAGAGGAAAACTTAATTGTAATGGGAGACTGCAATTTGGTAGTAGGAAAAGGAAGAGAAGGAAAAATAGTAGGTGAATATGGACTGGGCAGGAGGAATGAAAGAGGAAGTCGCCTGGTAGAATTTTGCACCGAACATGATTTAATTGTAACAAAATCGTGGTTTAAGAATCACAAAAGAAGGTTGTATACATGGAAGACACCAGGAGACATCGGAAGGTATCAGATAGATTTTATAATGGTAAGACATAGATTTCAGAACCAGGTTTTACAGTGTAAGACATAACCAGGGGCAGATATAGACTCTGACCATAACTTGTTAGTCATGAACTGTAGGCTGAAGCTGAAAAAACTGCAGAAAGGTAGGAAAATAAGGAGATGGAACTTGGATAAATTGAAGGAAAGTGAAGTTCTGGAGAATTTCAGAGGGAGATTTAGGCAAGAATTGACAGAAACAGGGGGAAATAAAACAGTAGAAGAGGAATGGGTAGCATTGAGAGATGAAATAGTGAAGGCAGCAGAGGACAAAATAGGTAGAAAGGCAAGACCTACAAGAAATCCTTGGATATCACAGGAAATACTAAATTTAATTCATGAAAGGAGAAAATATAAAAATGCAGTAAATGAAACAGGCAAAATGGAGTACAGACGACTAAAAAATAAGATTGACAGGAAGTGCAAAATGGCTAAGCAGGAGTGGCTAGAAGCCAAATGCAAATCTGTAGAAGAATGTATAAGAAGGGGAAAAGTAGATACCGCCTACAGGAAAATAAAAGAGACATTTGGGGACAAGAAAGGCAACTCTACGAATATCAAGAACTCAGATGGGAAACCAGTTCTCAGCAAAGAAGGGAAAGCTGAAAGGTGGAAAGAGTACATAGAGCAGCTCTACAAAGGAAATGAACTTAGAGACGATGTTGTAGGAAAGGAAGAGGAAGTAGATCAAGATGAAATAGGAGATACTATACTGAGAGATGAATTTGACAGAGCCTTGAAAGACCTGGGTCGGAACAAGGCCCCAGGAGTAGATGACATACCCTCAGAGCTACTAAAGTCTCTGGGAGAGCCAGCCATGACAAGACTATTTGAACTGGTGTGTAGGATGTATGAGAGAGGCGAAATACACTCAGACTTTAAGAAAAATGTAATAATCCCAATTCCAAAGAAATCAGGCGCAGACAGGTGTGAAAATTACAGAACCATCAGTCTGATAAGTCATGGTTGCAAAATTTTAACACGAATTATCTACAGGAGAATGGAAAAGCTGGTAGAAGCTGACCTCGGGGAAGATCAGTTTGGATTCAGGAGGAACATAGGAACCCGGGAGGCAATACTCACTTTACGTCTTATCTTAGAAGATAGATTAAGGAAAGGCAAACCTACATTTTTAGCTTTTGTAGATTTGGAGAAAGCATTTGACAATGTTGACTGGAATACACTCTTTCAAATTCTGAAGTCAGTAGGGGTAAAATATAGGGAAAGGAGAGTTATTTACAACTTGTACAAAAGCCAGACCGCAGTTATTAGACTCGAAGGGCATGAAAGGGAAGCTTCAGTTGGGAAGGGAGTAAGACAGAGTTGTAGCCTTTTTCCGATGTTATTCAATTTATACATCAAGCAGGCGGTGAAGGAAAGCAAGGAAAAATTTGGAATAGGGATTAAAGTTCAGGGGGAAGAAACAAAAACATTGCGTTTTGCTAATGACATTGTAATTCTGTCAGAGACAGCAAAGGATCTGGAAGAGCAGTTGAATGGAATGGACAGTGTGTTGAAGAGAGCATATAAAATGAACATTAACAAGAGCAAAACAAAAATAATGGAATGCGGTCTTAGAAAATCAGGCGATTCTGAAGGAATTAGATTTGGTAACGAAACAATGATGGTGGTAGATGAGTTTTGTTACTTGGGTAGTAAAATATCTTGTGATGGTCGCAGTACAGAGGATATAAAATGCAGAATGGCAATGGGAAGAAACGCATTTTTGAAAAAGAGAAATTTGCTAACATCGAATATTGATTTAAGGGTAAGGAAATCTTTTCTGAAGGCATTTGTGTGGAGTGTTGCCTTGTACGGGAGTGAAGCATGGACGATAAACAGTGCGGACAGGAAGAGGATAGAGGCTTTTGAAACGTGGTGCTACAGAAGAATGCTGAAGATTAGGTGGGTAGATCGCATAACTAATGAAGAGGTACTGAACAGAATTGGTGAGAAAAGGAATTTTTGGCATACCCTGACTTAAAGAAGGGATCGATTGGTAGGACACATTCTTAGACATGGGGGAATCGTAAATTTAGCATTGGAGGGAAGTGTGTGGGGTAAAAATCGCAGAGGGAGACCAAGAAACGCGTATAGTAAGCAGATTCAAGTGGATGTGGGTTGCCGTTCTTATGAAGAGATGAAAAGGCTTGCTCAGGATAGAGTGGGGTGGAGAGCTGCATCAAACCAGTCTCTGGACTGAAAACCATAACAACAACATGTCGTAATTAAGTACTGAGAAATTATGCCTATGTATATGAAACCTTTTGCATAAAAATACACCAGTAGCCTAAGTTTTTTGTAATTATCTCCAAGTAGGCCTAAAGTATTTCACTTGCACTATTCATGGTGTCAAATTTCAACTGGAAGATCTGTGTTCACACTTCATTCACTTTCTTACCTTAGACCCTAAAAGTAAACCAATGGCTTTAAAACCCAACTAAGACCTCAGGCTATGCTACAAGTAAATCTGCTGTCACCGTCATTCCATAGCAGAAAATTTATAGGTATGGACTAGGGGACAATGTGTATTTCACATTTATTTATCATCCGTTTAATCTCACATAATTATTTCAATGAAACACTGTTCAGCCACACACATTTTGCACACTTATGTTGTCAGTCATGTCACCTTTAAGCCGCGAGTTCTTCAACTAAGAGTTGTCTTGAATCTTCAAGTTTCTCAGCATAAGCAAATATTCATAGTGGGAACTGCATCTGGAAAATCATGACCATGTTTTTCTATAAATATTGATTGGTATATACTGTATCTCGACAACACAATTTCAAATTTGTTTCATTTGATACAAAATGTAATCACAAGTAACAAAAATAGTAAACTATACTTAGTACTTACTATTGTCTGTTTTGTTGAGACTGACTTTTCTCGGTTCATAACAACGAAAAGATGATAAATTAGTTGCGGTCAGATGAAACATAACAAAACTATCTAACTCAATTATTGTCAGTTCCATTGTAAATCACATAAATCGCCAGAATCGCAGCGATTCAATCACGGAAAGAGCTGAAAACACGGAATAGCGGATGGAGCAGAAATCGCGGAGGGATACATGTCGTGAATACGTCTGACAGTGATTCCGAACCGTGATTAATGACGGTGATAAAAGTAGCAATCACGGTTCACCTCATCTCTTAACTCTCTGTTGTTGTTGTTGTTGTGGTCTTCAGTCCGGAGACTGGTTTGATGCAGCTATCCTGAGCAAGCCTCCTCATCTCCCCATAAGAACGGCAACCTACATCTGTCTGAATCTGCTTACTGTATCCATCTCTTGGTCTTCCTCTGCAATTTTTACCCCATACACATCCCTTCAACGTTAAATTCACAATTCCTTGATGTCTAAGAATGTGTCCCTCCAATCTATACCTTCTTTTAGTCAAGGTATGCCAGAAATTTCTTTTCTCTCCAATTCTGTTCAGTACCTCATCATTAGTTACGTGATCCACCCACCTAATCTTCAGCATTCTTCTGTAGCACCATATTTCAAAAGTCTGAATTCTCTTCCTGTCCGCACTGTTTATCGTCCATGTCTCACTCCCATACACGGCAACAGTCCACACAAATGCCTTCAGAAAGGACTTCCTTAGGCTTAAATTAATATTCGATGTTAACAAATTTCTCCTTTTCAAGAACGCTTTTCTACCCATTGCCATTCTGCATTTTATATCCTCTGTACTGCGACCATCATTTGTTATTTTACTGCCCAAGTAACAAAACTCATCTACCTTCTTTATTGCTTCGTTTCCCAATCTGATTCCTTCAGCATCACCTGATTTTCTTACACTGCACTCCATTACCCTGGTTTTGCTCTTGTTAATGTTCATCTTATATGCACCTTTCAGCACACTGTCCATTCCGTTCAATTGCTCTTCCAGGTCCCTTGCTGTATCTGACAGAATTACTATGTCGTTGGTAAAACACAGTGTTTTTAATTCTTCACCCTGAACTTTAATTCCTTCTCCAAATTTCTCCTTGCTTTCCTTTTATTGCTTGCTCAATGTACAAATTGAACAACAATGGAGAAAGACTACAACCCTGTCTTACTCCCTTTCCAACCACTGCATCCCTTTCATGCCCTTCAACTCTGACAACCACTGTCTGGTTTTTGTACAAGTTGTAAATTACCTTATGCTCCCTATATTTTACTCCTGCTTGCTTCAGAACTTGAAAGAGTTTATTCCAATCAACATTGTCAAAAGCCTTCTCCAAATCTACAAAAGCTAGAAATGTAGGTTTGGCTTTTCTTAATCTATCTTCTAGGATAAGCCGTAAAGTGAGTATTGCCTTCCGTGTTCCTACATTTCTCCTGAACCCAAACTGATCTTTCCCGAGGTCAGCTTCTACCACCTTTTCCATCCTTCTGTATATAATTCATGTTAATATTTTGCAACTATGACTTATTAAACTGATGGTTCTGTAGTTTTCGCACCTGTCTGCACCCGCTTTCTTTGTAATGGGGATTATAACATTTTTCTTAAAGTCTGAGGGTACTTCACCTGTCTCATACATCTTACACACCAGGTGAAACAGGTTTGTCATGGCTGGTTCCTGTAGAGACTTCAGTAGCTCTGAGGGAATATCATCTACTCCAGGGGCCTCGTTTCGACTTAGGTCTTTCAGTGCTCTGTCAAATTCTTCTCTCAGTACAGTACCTCCTATTTCTTCTTCATCGACATCCTCTTCCCTTCCTACAATATTGTCTCTAAGTTCATTTCTTTTGTAGAGCCCCTCTATATACTCTTTCCACCTTTCAGCTTTCCCTTCTTGTCTGAGAACTGGTTTTCCATCAGTGTCCTTGATATTCATAGATCTGTTTTTCTTATCTCCAAATGTTTCTTTTATTTTCCTGTAGGCTGTAGCTATTTTCCCCTATTTATATATTCTTCTACATCCTTGCATTTGCCTTCTAGCCACTCCTGCTTAGCCATTTTGCACTTCCTGTCAATCTCATTTCTTAGTCATCTGTACTCCATTTTGCCGGTTTCATTTACTGCATTTTTATATTTTCTCCTTTCATCGATTAAATTTAGTATCTCCTGTGATATCCACGGATTTTTTATAGGTCCTGCCTTCCTACCTATTTTGTCCTCTGCTACCTTCACTATTCCATCTCTCAATTTTACCCATACCTCCTCTACTGTTTTATTTTCTCCTGTTTCTGTCAATTGTTGCCTAAAGCTCCCTCTGAAATTCTTAAGAACCCCAGGTTCCTTCAATTTATCTAGGTCCCATCTCCTTGTTTTCCTACCTTTTTGTAGTTTCTTCAGTTTCAGCCCACAGTTCATAACCAACAAGTTATGGTCAGAGTCTATATCTGCCCCTGGGTATGTCTTACACCGTAAAACCTGGTTCCGAAATCTATGTCTTACCATTATAAAATCTATCTGGTATCTCCTGGTGTCTCCTGGTCTCTTCCACATATACAACCTTCTTTTGTGATTCTTGAACCAGGTGTTTGTTATAACTAAATTATTTTTTGTGCAAAATTCTACCAGGCGGCTTCCTCTTTCATTCCTTTTGCCCAGACCATATTCACCTACTATCTTCCCTTCCCCTCCCCTCCTTGTCCTACTACCGAATTCCAGTCTCCCATAACAATTAAGTTTTTCTCTCCCTTAATTGTCTGAATAATTTCCTTTAGGTCCTCATATATTTCTTCGATTTCCTCATCATCGGCAGAGCTAGTTGGCATATAAAACTGTACTACTGTTGTCGGTGTTGGCTTCGTACCTATCTTGACAATGATAATGCGATCACTGTGCTGGTCATAGTAGTTTACCCGCATTCCTATTTTCTTATTCATTATCAATCCTACTCCTGTGATACTCCCAATTGATTTTGTATTTATAATCCTGTACTCACATGACCAGAAATCCTGTTCATCCTGCCACCGAACTTCACTAATCCCCACTATATCTAACTTCAACCTATCCATTTCCCTTTTTAAATTTTTTAATTTTCCTACTCGCTTAAGGGATCTAACATTCCATGCTCCGACCCATAGATTGCCAGTATTGTCTTTCCTGATGATCACATCCTCCTGAGTATTCCCCACCCGGAGATCCAAATGGGGGACTATTTTACCTCCGGAATATTTTACCCGAGAGGATGCCATCATCATATGTTCATACAGTAGAGCTGCATGTCCTCGGGGAAAGTAACGGCTGTAGTTTCCCCTTGCTTTCAGCCGTTCGAAGTAACTGTGTGGCAAAGCCACATTAGCTGATGTTACAAGGCCAGCTCAATCAATCATCTAGGCTACTGCCCCTCTTCAGGAACAACACGTTTGTCTGGCATCTCCACAGACACCCCTCTGCTGTGGTTGCACCTACAGTACGGATATCTGTAATGTTGAGGCACGCAAGCCACCTCACCTCGGCAATGTCTGTCTGTGGTTCTCTACCTCCCAATACACAAACAGCCGTTTAACTTCTCTCATTACTTTATGGCGCAGTGCAAGACATGCGCTTCCAAAAAAAGGTGTTATTATTTGAAGACGCAATAAACACAAAGTCGGAATTTGACTTATACATAGAGCATGCTGCTACATGTTTATTAGGGTGTAAAATATTCTCGTGACAAATAACAGAATAACATGGGTATTTACAGCTATAGTGTTGAGAATTCAATAAATGAAAATTGATATCTAAGAGCAAGTATTGGTAATTTCTAAAGTTTTCTTGCAGCACTAATATTTAAGAGATGTATTAGCTTCTCCTTCTCTGTAGCAGTGTTACTTAACAAAGTCAACAGATAGCAGCACAACATCCAGTCGTGGACAGTATGGCCGTCCCTCTTACTTCTATCGGCAACTACCAGACAAACCGATAGATGTCTCTGCTGTCACTTTATCACTGACGGACGACCGAATTGTTTCGTATTTTACTGTTTAATATCAGTAGCAAGATAAATTGCTATGGAACTTTATAATGTAAATAAAGACGCAAGTTCGGGAAAAAATATCGGATAAACGCACATTTTCATAGCATTAGCTGGAAAGGAGCATTTGTAATACACTATGTATTTGAGAGAAGACGCTCAAAAGATGACGATTTCCTTTTAGGTTACTTACTATTCTCTGTTTTAAGGTATACAAAGTCTGCTTCATCCCTTGATCACATTTTCCTCCAGGGGGCCCTAATTTACGACCACCGCCACAAGGTGGAGCCCTCCCATTCCCCACCTCAGTCATACCGCTGTGCCAGGTGCCTCGTGTACAACGACCACCTGACACAGAATTGCCGCAACCCCCCACATGTCCTCACTGCAAGTCCCCTCACCTGCACAAGCACTGTCCTAACCTTGCCTCCCCTCCTACCTGCAACACCTGTGGCGGACCCCATCCCACCTACTCCTACAAATGCAAGTCCGTCTCGGCCCCCACCGTCCCCAAACTCAGCGTCCCCATTCGCCCCGTCGACCCACCCATGCACCCCAACAACTCCTTGCTCCCTCCCCCCATTGCCGAGGACGTCATCCGGTTTGTAGCCACGGTCCTCGCAAACATCCATCCTTTTCAACGCCCACACACCCTCCAGCAGATTGCACTGGCCGCACGGTCAGTGTTCCACCTAGAATCCTTTGCCACCTTCTCCCGCGCCCACTCCCACTTCGCTGTTTCCCGCCTCGAAACACAAGTCTAAGCCCAACCGCTCCCCCTTCTTCCGTTCCTCCTCCCGTACCCCCCCACCACCACCACCATGGCAGGCTCATCATACACCTTTCTATACCATAATGTCCGGTCTCTCCCAGCCAACAAGCACCTCTTCATGCATACCCTTTTCCATCACCACGTGGACGCCTTCCTCCTGAATGAAACCTTCCTTCAACCCCGTCGTCCCGTCAGTACCGCTCCTTACCTCCTTCATCGCACTGATGGTCCCCCTCCCTTGGCCAGAGGCGGTGTGGCGATCGGCCATCTCCGCCACCACCCTGTCCGGCTACACCCGCTCCTCAATGATCCTACAGAACATTTAATCCTCAGTCTCTTCCTCCCATCCCTCACCGTCACCCTCGCCACCATCTACGTCCGCAACACCTCTCCTCTCCCGTATGACTTCCTCTCTCACGTTGACCGCACCTACACGACCTATGTGGTCGTTGCCGACCTAAACCTGTCTTCCCGTCCGCCTGCTGAACTCCGGCGGTGGCATCAGTTTGTCACCACCTCGCTCCGGGGCGGTATCCTGCCCCTCCCTCGCCCGACTCGCCCTGAAAGCAATACCACCCCTGACGTCGTCTTGGCGTCTCCCAACCTCCTTGGGCGTATCACGGCAGACGTCCTTGACCTTATAGGCAGTGACCACGCCCCTGTCCTACTCACCCTTGACCACCGCCACCGCCCTGCCCGAGCTCCCCGTCCTAGACCTCCTCCCAAACTCATTGATGACTACTCCCATGCCGACTGGAATGCCTACGGTCGCTCCATAGATACCTCGTTCGAAAGCCACCCGCTTCCCCTCCGCACACCCGAAGATATTGAACACGCCTCCACCTTTCTCCAGCAAACCCTTGCTAACGCGGTTGAAGCCCACATCCCTACCAAAGCAATATATCCGCACAGTCCTACCCTTCCTCCACAGGCCGTCCTCCTCCTCCGAGAATCCCGACGCCTCTACCGCTCGTACCTCCGTACCCGGGACACACTCATAAGCCACCGGCAAATCCAACGTCACATTAGAAACCTTTTGTCCACGAAAAAACGCCGGGACCGGCGGCAGACATGCACCCGCCTTAACCCCACTCTCCCCATCAACTCCTCAAAGTACTGGAAGGCCTTCAATCGCCTTACTGGCCGTCACCCCTCCCCCTACTACCCGCTTCTCCATGATAACCATCCCTTCCCCGACAATGCCAGTAAGGCGGAACACTTTGCCTCCTACCTTTCCGACGTTTTCTCCCTTCCTGATAATCCTCATTTTGATTACTCCCTCTTTCCCGATGTCCATGAGCGCACCAACACCTCTTCTCCCCCGCTCGCCCCCGGCTTCCAGTACTTGGGGCACATTCCTCCCTCCGACTTAAACACACCCATCACAGCACACGACATCATAGCTACACTTCGCACCAAACGCAACACCGCTCCCGGTCACGACCGGCTCACCTACAGGCACCTCCGTGCCTGTCCCCTCTCCTTCCACACTGTCCTTGCCGCCCTCTACAACACTATCCTCTATACCGGTTTCTATCCTTGCCTGTGGAAAATCTCCCACATCCTCATGTTCCCCAAACCCAACAAGCCCCCATCCCAAGCCTCTTCCTACCGTCCCATCAGTCTCACCTCCGTGTTTAGCAAGGTCCTTGAATCCATCATTTCCCGTCGTATCCACCAACACCTCCGACAGCACCAGCTCCTTCCTTCTTCTCAATGTGGCTTCTGACCATCCTTCTCTGCCGACGACCAGCTCCTTCGCCTCATCCACCTCTTATCCGTCCAGCTCAATTCCTGTCGCTCCGCTATATTTGTGTCCCTAGATATTGAAAACGCCTACGACCGTGTCTGGCATTCCGGCCTCCTTTTCAAACTCCAACTCTATGCCCTTCCTATTTACTATGTCCGCCTCATTGCATCCTTTCTCACCAACCGTCCATCCTACGTCACTGTCTGCAATTCCAACTCCCGCTCGTTTTACCCCTCTGCCGGGGTGCCCCAAGGATCTGTCCTCTCCCCTCTCCTATACCTCCTATACCTTATACACTCTGCCGACATGCCCCAAACTCAGCCTCCCGTCCATCTCCTCCAATATGCTGATGACACCGCCTTCCTAGCCCTTGCCCCCTCCCTTGCCCGATCCCAGGTTTTGCTCCAGTCTCACCTCACCGCGTTCGCTGCATAGTGCAACCGGTGGCTCCTCTCCGTCAACCCTGACAAATCCCAGGCGATCATTATAGGTCGTACCACCCGCTCCTTCCGTATCCCCGATCTCTACATCACCCTCCACGGCCGTCCCATTCGCCACGCTCCCACCATTAAGTATCTGGGCCTCACCCTCGACAGACACCTTACCTGGACCCCCCACCTGAAATCCATCCGCGAAAAAGCCATGTCCCGCCTCAACCTCCTTAAACTGCTCACCGGCCGGACGTGGGGATTACGCCCTTCCACCATCCTCCACACATACAAATCCATCATGCGCCCCATCCTCTGTTCCTTCCACCCTGCCTGGGTATCTGCTCCTCCCACCTTTTATCACACCCTCCAAGTCCTCGAACGCCACGCCCTCCGCCTCACCTACCTTATCCGCCTTCCTTCCCCCACACGGATCCTCTATGACCTCATCCCCTTCCCTCACCTCCTTCAACATCTTGAACACCTCCGCCTCCTGTATGTCACCCGTAAACTCGATTCCCGCAACCCGCTAGTTTACCCCATCCTCATCGCCCCTGGGCCTCTGCCACGCCTCCACCACTGTATTCCTCCCTCTCTCCACCTGCACACTTTACATATCCTCTCCCGAGGCAACTTCTGCTCCCTTCCCCTACCGGATGACGCCCTTCATCCCAAAATATACCCCTCCTATCAGCTTTGATCCCCTCCCCGTAGACTTAGCGGCCCCCTCTCCCCGTCCCCTCCTTCTTCCCCTCCCCGCTTGGCTTCCCTCCCCATCCCTTCCCCACCAGGAGTCTCAAACGTGCCTATCATTCCTCCTCCCTCCCTTCTCCCCCCCCACCCACTCTCTTTTTAACCTTCCCCCGCGGCTTTCTCGCTTCCCCCTCTCCTTGCCCTGCGGGGGCTACAATGACACATTTTAACGCCGATGTCTTCCAGTGTCCAGTGCTTCATTGTCTCCGTGTGTATGTCTCCAGTGTGTCGCAACACGTGTCTTGTCGTGTAAACTCTTCGTGTGTCCAGTGTTGTTCCTCAATGTTCTTTTTATCGCCACCGTGGCACAGACTGTTTTTAACCATTTATGTATCAGTCTCTCGTATTCATGTGTTTTAAGTCTGCATTAGTGTCTCCGATGTCCAGTTTGTAAATCTTCCATGTTTCTTCGTACCATGTTTTAATACTCATTGTTCTTAACTTCATGTCATTGTTCATTTTCACTCATTGCCATATGTCTGTACTCTCGGCTGAAGAGCAGCGCCTTATGCTGCTGCCAGCCCGCCGACGAATGTCGGAATGGAAATGACAGAAAGGAAAAAAAAAAAAAAAAATAAAAATAAGTAAGGTATACATTCCGCTTCATATTTCTAGGAGCCGTTTTTACCAGTTAATGTTTTATACTTAAAACAGATTAAACTCGTCTCATACAATACGATAGTTGCCAGGTTTTTTAAGTCTGCAGATTTTTCCGGCAAATTTCATGCACATGACAGTTTCTCAGCAGCACAGTACACCAATAATCATTACAGATACTAAGATCTCTCCTACTCTTTACAAACAGAGAGAGTGTGTGTCTGTGTGTATCAGAGAGAGAGAGAGAGTTCAATTAACAGTCAAAATTAAATAACGTTATATCAGTTCTGAACCTAAACAAAGCTGCAGGACAAGGGCTTTTGTTGTCAGCCAACACATTGCGGCTACAACAGACCACCATAAGAACACTGCCGCTCAGTACCACAGTAGATGAATTAATACTTGTTCCACTGATCATGTATACAAAATTTTATGATGTAAAATGTGGCAGTTTATACAAGGTATCTTTACATGAGAATCAACATTTCCTTAATTTTTAATTTATCGCGTCGGTTGCACAGTTGTAGCGTGCCGGACTACAAATCCAAAGGTCGCGGGTTCGATCCCTACCATCTCCTATGATTTTTATCTGTCACTTTCCACTTCTTTCACCTCTGGCAGTATTGCTCATGTGAAAAATACCGAGTACCACCGTGGTTTGGAACCCTCGTTAAACTGTAGGTCCCCCTATAACTGGCTGGGTAAGTCAGTTCGAAGGTCGGAGGAAGGCAACGGCATACCACCTCCAAAGAGGACCGTGCCTAGTAAAGCACTGTGGTGTTCAAACCAATCTTCGGATTGTTGACTGCTTTACCTTTTATGTAAAAATTGATCAATTGAGTAGAAAGAACTGTAATTTGGTACTTTCCTTTTTAAATCCTAATTGGCTTTGTCATGCTTTTGGTGGTATATGCTATGTGACCAACGACTTTTTGACAGTATAATTCACGTCTTTCTATGCCAGAGTTATATTTAACTTTTAAGAGGTAAATTCATCCTTCCTGCTAGTGTTGTAGCTATGAGCATTTCTTTTTCTTTTAGGTTTGGTTATTAATAATAAATTTATACATTACGATGATCCCTAGTCACTTAAATGTCTGCAGGATGATCTTGGTCGTCTTCAGCAATCATTCTGATTTCACACTTTTTGTGGAATGAATACTTCCTTACCAAATGATGATTCATCCCAAAATATTCCATATGTAAGCACTGTATGAAAGTAGTCATAGTAAGCTAATTTACAGTGATGTTTAGCTTTGATTATCTTATCTGCAGAATTCTCTTCAATGTCTCTATTTATTTAATAATGTCGTACCATTTACTTTACAGAACATTATGTATTGTGCTTATCAAAATTAGAGGAGTCATTTGTAGAGACCCACTTAATAATTTTCTGAAAGACATTGCTTACAATCGTCAGTTAAATCTTGTTCAGGTTAAATTTTACTTATTGCAGCCCGCTATGTAGGCCTAATGCGCTACTGTTGGCAACATAGTTTCACTGTATGAGGATAAGTAACAGGATAACTTAACTTTCTGACTAGAGAAGGGTACATACAAGAACCTGTCAACAATACAGTAGGAACAGCATTAATTATTACTTCATAGTCAACACACAGGATTATTCCTGTACTTCTGTGACTGTATTTTCAAAGAGCATTCAACAGTAATTTTCAACATGAGCACACTATGCTGCCAGCGCCAGAAGTAAAATTTTACACTTTTTTGGCATGATCTATAGAAAGTTGGTTGTTCACCAACTGTTACACTTCAGCATGTTACAAAAGACTTTGTAAATAAAGAAAACAATATTTTGAGATTATTCCAGGTCCAACTCAGATTTAATATGGTCAAGAACAGAGGACAGTATATGCCTAAATCTTTGTTTCTGATTCCCTTATATGAAAAGGGGAAAGAATATATCATCAATGTAAAAGAATGGCATAAAGGATATCTTAATATTTCTGTATTAGAGATAATAAATAATTTGTAGTTAACCTTGTAAATTAGAGCTAGCAGAATGTACCATTGATCAGAGGTCAGAGCTGACAGGTGGTATCCCTATCTTCAGGTGAACCAAAAGCATCACACTGCTGGTTAGACATATGACTTTATTAAAGAAAATATGACAACTATGCACAAACGTACAGCAAACAGTTACATATCTAGGCCTATGTGGCCATACTACTCTTAATTTTGTATACTTTCCTTGATTTTTCTGAAGAATCTGCGCCTTTGTCATTGCACAATTTTTCATAATTATTTAAAAGAATTTTGCATACACTGAGATATATGTTCTGATTTACATAATAGTGTGTTGTGTTGCACACAACTAAAATTGATATCTACGACTCTGGAGTTAACTAGTCTTTTAAAACTTAGCTTATGAGCAACTGAAGGCTTCTTCCCACACTCCATAAATGACTGCAGGTGTTTTTCAAGTAATAAAGATATTGTGTGCCACACCAGAGCTACAGTAAGGACTGCCTCCTCAGAAGGCAAGGTTAGTCTGCCTCTATTCAAGTCTTTCACAAAATCTTAAGAATAGTCCATGTCAACCTCCGCATCCAACAGCAACCACGCAGAGCATGTATGACACTTACACTTCTGTAAAAATTTCAGGATAGTATAACCTCCAATGTAAGTTAGAATCGGTAACGTGTCAGAAGGTATGTCATCTATGCTGAAGCTTACATTTATAACATCAGAAAACCTGACTGTAGCTAATATATTAATTTGCACCACTCAGTTGCCGATAAGATCCAAACCGACTCTTCAAATAAGTAGGGAATTACTTCAATATAGGATTCAGTAGTCAAAATTAAAGACTGAAATGTTTGTGCTATTAAGGCAACATTTGATGGATCAGACAGTCTCCAGATCTTCAGCCAATGAAGCATATCTTTCAGAAACTTCAACTGATTAACAGAAGACACTTTTGCAGCTTCCATATAGGGATCATTAAACCTTTGTGCTTCAAATACATTTTTTGTATTAACAATTTTCCACCAATTTACAATGATTTGAAAAAATATAGTGGTCTGCAGTGCAGATGTCTTCAGAAAGAGCAGGAAGGTCTTTAGTAGCATGAGCAGCCTGAGAGCTAATTTAACATTTTGCTTTTGTGTGGATGAAGGATGAAAAACCTTGGGTGAAAGTGTGTGGCCAGATTTAACCAATGAGTTTCTTTTTCATACTAAAGTTCCAGATGCTTGTATTGTGCTGACAACATGAGAGAGTGGTTGGACATATCAGGAAAATGCAGAGTCTTGTTGATGTTTCTCTTTGTCTACCAGTTATTTCTAATGGATTTCAAGATAGGAACAGTGTCAAACATAAAGAACAGCTTCTGAGAAGAATCTAGGGGATGCACAATGCTATGTTGGATGACTTTATTTGGATTAAAGAGTCCATATGCTTTTCTGTTCACATAATTGTTATCAGCTATGATGCTGACAACTTTGAATTCTGTACTTTCTACCATGGCCAGAACTTTTTCTGTTAACAACTTTAACTGTTCAGCTGTCATATTGGCAACTGGTACAACAGCTACAACATCAACATATTTAAGACATCAGAGATGAAGACATAAATACTTGTGCTGTCTTGGCACATATATCAGCACCAGAAACACTACTTCCATATAATCCACCACACTTGAAACAAATCTGTGGTTGAACATAAATGTCATCCATCAAGAGGGAAACTAACAATTCATGTGGAGCTTTAAATAACTGACTCAGTTTTTCAGATACAAAGAACTTTCCAGTTGTGAGCTGACAAGCTGATAGTTGCAGATAAGTTTCTGTAATGTATGTGGCTGTGGAAGAAAACCACACATTTATGGAGAGTGTTATTGGTAGAAACAGAACATATAAACAACCAGAAAGTATCATGGTTCTGTTGTCATAATATCTGTCATTTTTAGGTATTTGTGATAGCTGAGGTTATTCCACACAAACTTTTAAAAACTGTTGATGCACCAGCCACCACCACCACCATCATGGAATGGAGTGAAATGTTTTAAAAACTCATTCTATTCATAATTTGATGTACCTTTAAGACAATGGATAGCACATTGTAACTGACTTTTCTGATTTGGAACAATTTTCTTTTTCTCTATTTCTAACATAATACTATCTAAAGTGTTTACAGAATTAAGTCTCTATGAATTATCTGTAGAGACCTTGACAACAATTGAAGACCTAACATTCTAAATGTGCTAAGTACCAAAAATCAAGTTCTGAGATATAGCAAAAAACCCTTTATTCTTTATTGTACGAAATTAATACACACATGTTATAGTATTATACCATTTATTAACATCCAGTTAATACAAACTATACAGCAAGTCACGAGAAAATAATTGTTGTTCTTTCTATTTCTGTTTTGTAATTGGATTTACATCCATATACACTGCCTTTGTGTGGCATTTCAATATTTCTTCAAATCTAGAAGTAAAGGAGGATGGATATTAACACCATGCAAAGTTCTTACCATACCGTGATTTTACATGGTAGACTTATGTTACTACTGCATCATGACTGCATAAGCAAAACTGAATGAAAAGTGTTACAACATTACTTACCTTGTATGTACAAGTAAATCATTTTTCCCTTATGACTATGGCAATTTTCTTTGACTATCATGCACTCTCAAAAACACCTCACCAGTGATTTGCACTAAACATTAAATCAAAGCACGTGCCTACATTTCATATTTCTGAGTATCTTATTAGCATGTGTTTCCTACATATCTTATACGATAGTTGAGAAATTTTGTTGTCAAACAATTTCAGAGGAAGTATCTTACACTGCAGAGCACAACCCACTAACTGCCACAAGAAAACACTTATATTCACACTGAGCTACAACCACTACACAAAATCCCGCCGTGACTGATCTCGAGCCCTGCGAGATCGGCCCCGGTTGGGGAGGTCACGAATATGGGCCACGGCCTGTCTCTCTCATTCACCTCACAAGTAGCAGTGTCACCTGAGCATGCCTTAGCGCCTGGATCTGCTGCGAAAGCTGATCGGCTAGAGCTCCTAAAAACACAGGCTGGTGCATCCGCCATTTTCATTCCCTGCGAATGATAAACACAACACGTAGCTTATACGAACAGTGTTATTTTGTTCAAATTTAGTTAAATATTTTATAAGTGCTCGAAATAGAGCCTTAGATCGTGCTACTTTGAGCTTGCATTCCGCTCTTGTTTACATCAATATGTTGATTAGTCACAAAAACCTCGTGTTTTCTTTACTTATTGCTGCTTTTCTTTGCTGTCAAAATAAATAATAAAAAAAACCACAAGGAACTTAATATATTTATGTGATAAAAATTGCATGCTATGTTTAATTCTGCCAAAACTGGTCATCTAGATAAAGGTTTTAAGCGATCTCGGCTCGTATTTGAATAATGACTGTCAATATGCGAGGTTTGTTTGCCGTCTTGCAATAAGTGTTTGTTATTTGCTGTGACAAATTCACCACATCAGATTTTTGTACTCACATTGCCGAATGTATTTCTATTGTGTTATTGAGAAAATTTCAGAATGTATTACAAACACAAAAATGAGAAAGAATATTAGTGTACAGGCAGTGTCGGACTAAGGCTATTGGAGGCCTGAGGCGCCGTCGAAACAAAATGAGGCCCCCGTCCACTTGAAAATACACGTGTTACTATAAAAAAGAATTGGAGGCCCCCGCAGGACGAGAGACACAGGCCAGTCTAAAAAATGAGCTTTCAAGATTTGGAGACCCCAGCAGTTCAAGATGCCAAGTGCGAACAAATAAAAAATAAATAAATAAATAAATAAATAAATAAACTTGGTTTCGAGGTATTTGGAGGCCCCTCAAGCACGGAGCGCCAGGGTGGTCCATCACCCCCCCCCCCCCCCATTAGTCCAACACTGTGTACAGGATCTAAATTTTCCGGTCGTAGAAGCACACGGTGCCAATGTTGGCAACAACTGTTGAATGCTATTTGAAAACCTAATTTTGAAAGTTTGTATGTGTTTGTGTGTTATTTTATTTGAGTCTATCGACAAGCCGGTCGTTTAGGTAAGTCATCCGTTTTCTATTTTTTACATTTTTTTTTTATCCCAGTAGGAAAGTTTCCTTCTATAATTTTTATTATTTTATAATTTCAGATATACTGCAACTTTGTTGAACATGAGCATTACATAGTGTTCACTAGTTGATGTGGACAGAATGTGGTAATTTTTGTGTTGAATCAACTGAGTGATGTAGGCCTATTCCTATTTGCAGACCTCTAATATTCAATGTGGTTATCAAATTCAGGTGAACCCAAGTAGGCTACACTTTTGTTGTCACTAATTTCATGTTCTTGGATATGGTAAGGTAATGATTTTAACCGTGTTGTGTGCTTGAAATGTTACCTTCTTGTGTCTTGGAAGCATCTGTTATTCTGCAGACCTGCTTGAATAAGCTGTATTAAACATGAAGCTTATTAAAAAGTGTAATAATCAGTCTGCATTAAGTCTAAATTCATAAATTTCCCATTTACAGCAGGCTCTTGTCACAAACCTTTGCTCATTTCAGCTTTTCTATAAAAGTATGGCATGTTCTAAAACTGCATATTCTTATTGTATAGAATTTGTAGGGTGCAAATAAGTGTTGCAATATTTTGTGTGTAATTATATGATGGTTGTAATCTAAGGATTTTGTTTTATTTTATTTCTTTATTTTTTTATTTTATTTTTTTAAACACTTTTATGACATACTATTGGATAGATCAACACACAGTACATTGTTTTGTTTTATGGCTTTGCTATGAATTTTTTCCAGTATTGGATGAGTTGGAGTGTACTAACTTTACTGTTCACTTTGACGCTAGAGTAATGTAAATCTTCATTGTTTTGTCTGATCTGTAGCACAGCCCAAGATCAAGGGTAGTCCTTAAAGCAATGGTTTCATTGAGTTTCAGAAGCCAACAAAAGTGATTATAGCATAAGGTTTACATTTGCACCATATTTAAACACTAACATATTCAATGCACTTCTGTAATAAAAAGTAAAACAAAGATCATTTCAGAAAACTAATACTAATCAACAAGTCACAAATATCATACATAAGGTGCAAGGGACTGCTATATTTTAGTGTAATATATGATGGTAGTAACTTTTTCAATTTATTACTTGCTCACTTTTACCTATATAAGGCCTCTGTAATGTGTGGCTATAACTTCATAAGTTGTTGTTGTTGTTGTGGTCTTCAGTCCGCAGACTGGTTTGAGCAGCTCTCCATGCTACCCTGTCCTGTGCAAGTCTCTTAATCTGAGAATACGTTTGGCATCCTACATCCTTTTGAATCTGCTTACTATATTTGTCCCTCGGCCGCTCTCTATGATTTTTACCCCACACCCTTCCTTCTACTGCTAAGTTGACAATTCCATGATGTCTCAGAATGTGTCTAAGCAATCTATCCCTTCTCTTAGTCAGTATATGGCAGAAACTCCTTTTCTCCCCGATTCCGTTAAGCACCTTCTCATTAGTTACATGATCTACCCATCTAATTTTCATCATTTTTCTGTAGCACCACATTTTAAAAGCTTCTATCATTTTTTTATCTGAACTCCTCATCGTCCACGTTTCATATCCATACAATGCTACACTCCAGACAAATGCTTTCAGAAAGGACTTCCTAACATTTAAATTATATTGAATGTCAACAAGTTTCGCTTCTTTAGAAACGCTTTTCTTCCGATAGCCATTCTGCATTTTATATTTTCTATACTTCGGCCTTCAGAAGTTATCTCGCTACCCAAATAACAAAATACATCTACTTTTTTTTATGGTCTCATTACCTAATCTAATTCCGACAGCATCACCTGATTTTCTGACATTGCATTCCATTACTTTCGTTTTACTCTTGGTAATGTTCATCATATATCTTCCTTCCAAGACACTGTCTGTTTTGGCTTCCCTGAAAAAATCAAATCAAATCAAGATACTGTCCATCCCATTCAATTGCTCTTCCAGATCTTTTGTGGTCTCTGACAGATTTACTATGTCATCAGAAAACCACAATGTTTTTATTTCTTCTCCCTTCACTTTAATGCCTTCTCCAAATTTCTCCTTCCATTCTTCCACTGCCTGCTCAATGTTCAACATTGGGGGAAGTCTACAAACCTGTCTTACTCCCTTCCCAACCTCTGCATCCCTTTCTTGCCCTTCGACTCTATTAACTGCTGTCTAGTTTTTCTATAGGTTGAATATAACTCTTCGCTCCCTATATTTTACCACTGATACCTTCAGAATTTGGAAGAGTGTATTCCAGTAGACATTGTCGAAAGATTTCTCCAAATAAACAAACCCTAAAAATGTAGGTTTTCCTTTCCTTAGCCTATCTTCTAAGATAAGTCATAATGTGAGTATTGCCACCTGTGTTGCTACATTTCTCCTTAATCCAAACTGATCTTTCCCCAGGTCAGTTTCCACAAGTTTTTCCATTTGTCTGTAAATAATTCATGTTAGTATTTTGCACCCATGACTTATTAAACTGATTGTTCTGTAATTTTCGCACATGTCTGCACTTGCTTTCTTTGGAATTGGTATTACAATATTCTTCTTGAAGACATAAGGTATTACCCCTGTCTCGTACATCTTGCATACCAGTTGATATATTTTTTTCATGACTGGCTCTCTTAATGACATCAGCAGTTCAGACGGAATATCATCTACTCCAGGGGCCTTGTTTTGACTCAAGTCCTTCACCGCTCTGTCAAATTCTTCTCGCAGTATCAGATCTCCTATCTCATCTTCCTCCACTTTGTTTTCCATTTCTAGAATACTGCCTTCAAGTTTGTTTCCTCTGTATATCCCCTCTATATATTCCTTCCACAGTTCAGCTTTTCCCTCTTTGCTTAGTACTGGTTTTCTGTCTGAGTTCTTGATATTCATACAACTGCTTTTCTTGTCTCCAAATATCTCTTTTATTCCCTATAGGTGGTATCTATCTTTCCCCTAGTTATGTATTCTTCTATGGTTCTCTAGCCACTCCTGGTTAGCCAGTCTGCACTTCCTGTCAATCTCATTCTTCAGACGTTTGACTCTCTTTTTCTGTTTCACTTGCTGAATTTTTATATTTTCTCCTCTCATCAATTAAGTTCAGTATATCCTGCATTATGCCGCGGTGGAGTAGCCGAGCGGTCTAAAGTGTCTCGCTGCAGAGCGCGTGGTTGCTCACCATGGAGGTTCGAGTCCTCCCTGGGGCATGGGTGTGTGTGTGTTGTCCATAGGTTAGTTTACCTAGGTTTAAGTGGTTTGTAAGCTACGGACTGATGACGATGCAGTTTGGTCTGATAGATTTACAGACATTCTTTATATCCTGCATAATCCAGGGATTTCTATTAGGCCTTATCCTTCTGCTTATATGGTCCTCAGCAGCCTTCACTACCCTATCTCTCAGAGCTACCCATTCTTCTTCTACTGTATTACTTTCCCCCGTTTCAGCCAATCCTTGCGTAATGCTCCCTCTGAAACTCTCAACCACCTCTGGTTCCTTCAATTTGCCCAGGTTCCATCTCCTAACCTTTCTACCTTTCTGCAGTTCATAACCAATAAGTTATGGTCAGAGTCTATATCTGCCCCTGGATGTGATTTACAGCTTAGAACCTGGTTTCTAAATCTATTCCTTACCATTTTAAATTCAATCCGGTACCTTCCAGTGTCTCTAGGTCTCTTCCACTTATACAGCCTTCTTTCATGATGATTAAACCAAGTGTTGGTGATCATTAGATTGTGCTCTGCACAAAATTCTACCAAGCGATCTCCTCTTTCATTATTTTTTCCCAGTCCATATTCACCTTCTACATTTCTTTCTTTTCTCTTTCCTACTATCGAGTTCCATTCCCCCACCATAATCAAGTTTTCATCTCCTTTAACTTTCTGAATGATTTCTTTTATCCCCTCATACATTTTTTCGATATCCTCATCATCGGCAGTGCTATTTTGCATATAAACATGTACTGCTGTGGTTGGTGTTGGCTTCGTGTCTATCTTTATTACGATAATGTGTTCACTGTGCTGTTCATAGTAACTTCATAAGTAGCCACTACTTTCTTGCTAGTATAATGTTTGCCGTGGCGCGCCCCGTAGAACCATGACGTGGCGCCGCAAAGCAGCCCTGCTCGCGCCAGCTCAAGAGAGGCACACGCCGCGCACTGATAAGTCGGCAGCAGCGGACGGTTCGAACCGCGCACCACGACCAAGTTCCGGCTCCTTCCGGCAGGCGGCACTGCACTGCACTGCACTGCACTGCACTGCACTGCCGTGAGGGACCTCTTCGCACCTTGCACGAAGACAGTATGACTGTCTCAGCGGCCAATCAGCGGTCGCGACATGCAAATAGCAGCGCAAGGACACTAGCCACCATGGCCTTAAGTATCTACACCATGGCTAAGACCGGCATCTGCTGACACCGCGGACCACGAGGGAGCACCGCTGCAGCCGGACCGTCGCCGAAGCCACGTCTCCGCTACGCCTGGCCCCCGACTGCCGGACTCTGCCGCTGCCGCTTCCTGCCAAGGTCCTGAAGCAGAGGACACCGAACTTCGAGGAACCTCTACTTTGTACAAGAGTCAGAAATAATTATCAGGAAGACTTGCTTCTAGGGCATTATTTAATCTATCCAAAGAAGTTGTGTTTTTTTTTTTTTTTTTTTTTTGGTTATTGGTAATTGAAATATTATTTTCATTGTACTGCGCACGTTAAGCAGAGAATATATTCTGAACTATAAAGAGATACAGATCATCTCGTGTTTCTGTTGTATATAACAGATATTGGCGACGAGGAAAAAAGAGTCATATACTGTTTCAGAATGGCGGAAGATCAATCAGTGGGCTTTACGCAAGCAGTAGTGGGCCTATTGCAGAACCTCCAGGCCACCAACGAGCGTCTCGTGCATGAACTACAGCGGCTGCTCCAGGAAAACTGCCCACAAGCGGCGCCTCTGCCACCCCCATGCCAGGTACTGCCTCCATTCCCGGCGTTCGACCGACAAATGGAACCTTGGATCTGCTATCTGGCGCGCCTGGAACAACACTTCACAGCATACAACATAGTGGGTGAGACGCAGCGCCGCACATTTCTCTTAGCTCAAGCTGGCCCCACCATCTATCAATTAATTCAGCAGTTACACCCCGACGAAGAGCCCAATCACTTATCTGACAATCGGATTAAGGCAAGCCGCTCTGAATATTTCGACACGCAGATTCACGTCGTGGCAGTAAGGCACAAGTTCTTCAACTGCCAAAAGAAGCAACAGGAGACATACAGGGAGTGGATCGCCCAGTTACAGGGACTTTCGTGGGACTGTAAATTCGCATGCTCGAATCCCAACTGTCAGCAATCATATTCTGCCCCCCTAGTCAGGGACATGATTCTCATCCATGCTCCCGACGAGTCCCTCCGTCATGATCTGCTGAAACTCAGGGACCTTAGTGTCAACGCCTGCCTGCTAATTATTCGTGCATTTGCACAATCGCAGAGATCAGTTGGGGCAACGCAGGAACCAGTGCTAGTTTTCAACAATAGGGCTTTTCAGCGACGGCAAGTGGGCCGGTCTGATAACTTTACAGGCTCACGGACGCCACAATTCGAGCAACGCAGACAGCCTCTTCCTTCCTGCAAGAACTGTTTCATCAAACACATTAGGCAGGAATGTCAGTTTCGCAGAGCCCGATGTACCACTTGCGGCCGAAAAGGGCATAAGGCGGAAGTCTGTCGTTCCCCTCACAAAATGGATGTAGATCTCACGCAAGAGGCTATCTCGGAAGCAGGTTCGGACACCCACGAGGTGGCGATTGTTAACATGCTACTGCCGCCATCACATCATAAGATGTTTGTCCTTGTCCACATTAAGGACCGACCGGTCAAGCTACAGGTTGACACCGGATCAGCAGTATCAATTATCAACAAACAGACACACAAACAACTGGGTTCTCCCCCTCTCGGCCCATTCAACACCCCTCTGAAAAGTTTCACTAATGACACAATCATGGCTAAGGGTGCTTTCACCACTCACATCCGCTATGGCAGCTGATCGGTCATGGGCCGCATTCTGGTCATCCCACGTTCGACCGCCACCAACATTCTGGGCCTCGATATATTCCATGCATTAGGGATGAAAATCCATGATGCTGAGACATCGGTACAATCGATACACTATCATGAGCTCGCGGAATATTTCAAAGAACAATTTCCCACAGTTTTTCAACCGGCCACGGGCGGTGTTAACAACTTCCAAGCCAGCATCGAGTTGGTGCCCCAGGCGGTGCCAAAATTTTACAAAAGTCGCACAGTGCCTTATGCGCTCAGGAACAAGCTACAGGCCGAATTACAGAGGTTACAAGAGGAGGGGGCTATATCTCCCATTACCTGCAGTAAATGGGCTACGCCAATCGTCTTGGTGGAAAAGCCAAATGGAGCACTTCGGATTTGCGGTGACTTTAAACATACAATAAACGCCCAGTCACCGAGACATATCCCATTCCCAAGCTGGAGGAGATCGTCAACCGCCTCATGGGTGGCAAACTGTTTGCAAAAATAGATCTAAAAGACGCATACTTACAGCTGCCCCTGGATGACGGCACGAAGGAAAAGTTGGTTATCAATACACCTTTCGGGTTATTTCGTTACAACCGCCTACCCTTTGGAATATTGAGTGCTCCGGCGATTTTCCAAAGATATTTGGAACAACTGATTCGCCACATACCAGGCACAGCTAATTACCTGGACAACATCATTGTCGCTGGCCGAAACAGGACGGAGCTTGTTCAAACCCTCTCGGAAGTCTTCACTCTCTTCAAGATCGTCAATCTGAAATGCAATATCGACAAATGTGTGTTTGGGGTGCCACAGGTCGAGTACACATTCTGTGCCTCTGGAATCAAGCCCACACCAGCATACGTAGAAGGCATCCAAAAGCTGGCCCCACCCACCAACACCACTCAACTCAAATCAGTACTTGGGCAACTAAATTATTACTGTCGCTTCATTCTGTACGCGGCTGCGATAGCCGAACCACTCTACAACCTGCTTCATAAAGGTGTTCCCTGGCACTGGTCATCAAAATGTGCACAGGCTTTTCAGGCCCTGAAGAATGCACTTCTCAAAAGCACAAGCCTCTGCGCATATGATGCCTCAAAACCCCTCATACTCGCTGCTGATGCCTCGGATTATGGAGTAGGAGCCATGCTCTCGCACATCATCGATGGAATAGAACGGCCCATTGCATTCGTTTCAAAATCACTTACGGCTGCCCAACGCAACTACAGCCAGATTGAAAAAGAAGCGCTGGCCATAGTCTTTGGGGTTAAGAAGTTCCATGATTACTTGTACCTAAGACACTTCACTCTGCAAACAGGCCACAAACCACTGTTCCGCATGTCGGCAGATATCCCCACCAGGACAGCCCGTCGAATTCAGCGTTGGGCCCTTTTTCTGGCTGAATACAATTATGACATGCAATATCGGTCATCAGCGCGACACGCAAATGCTGACTTCATGTCCAGGTTGCCAGCCAGCGACGATCTGATATTCGACTCTGACCCAGTCGTCTGTTTCCAACTGGACTCTGAGGATGAAGACGTACTGGCGCACCTCCCACTCAACGCACAGCTTATTGCCAAACTCACCGCAGATGACACAGTCTTGACAAAGCTCCTCCGGTTCATCAAAATGGGTTGGCTGGGCAACAAAAGGCAGCTCCAGAATGACGAACTAAAGGCGTACTGGGATAGGCGACACGAGTTGTCCACCCAACAAGGTGTTATCCTATGGCGAGGAGATCACAACGTCACTCGGGTCATTATTTCTGCAGCTTTACGGAAGAAGGCCTTGGACCTCCTGCACAAAGGGCATTGGGGGATAGTCTTAACGAAGCAGCTGGCTCGTAAACACCTCTACTGGCGAGGAATGGACCATGACATTTCAGAAATTATCTCCAAGTGTCAGACGTGCCAACAACAGCAAGCAGCATCACCTAAGAAATATTTCTCGTGGCCACCATCTGACATGCCGTGGACTCGGGTACACATAGACTACGCGGGACCATTTTTGGGACACTCCTGGCTCATTGTGGTCGACTCCACCTCTGGGTTCCCGTATGTATCACAAATGTCCTCCACTACTTCCTCTGCAACAATTCAAGCTTTAGCGCGGATCTTCGCTATTGAGGGACTTCCAAACACCATAGTGTCAGATAACGGACCGCAATTCACCTCGGCCGAATTCACCACATTTTGCCAAATGCACGGCATTGCCCTGATTCACACAGCTCCATTCCATCCTGCTTCTAATGGCCTCGCGGAGCGCTTTGTATGCACATTCAAGGTTTAGATGGCTAAACTCACACAACATTACTCAGTTTCAGCCACTCTGTCACTATTCCTCTCTTCTTACAGGGCGCAACCACGTGATGGTGGTTCACCGGCAGAACAACTTCACAGCAGACAACCACGATCAACGCTCTCATTGCTGCTGCCACAAGAAAAACAGGACTTCCACCATGCCGCACTCAGTCCAAGTATCAGAGAGATCAAAAAGTCTGGGTCAACGTGTACACCCGGGGACGTCCTCACTGGCTCCCCGGAATGATTGCTCGGACGAAGGGGCGTGCGGTGTACGAAGTTGTATGCTCCGGAGGCGCCATCCATATTTGTCATCAAAACCAAATTCGGCCTCGCAGGGACGACGAATCAATACCTCCGTCAGTAACTCCAGATTCTGTTCCAGATGCTGATGCCTGGGACGACATCCCCAACCTCAACACCCAATGGACCTCCAGCTCGTGTCCTGGCCAGCGACAACCCCCACAGGATCCAATGGAAGTGGACACACGACCCGATACGCCTCTTCCGGGGACAGAGCCAATGGACACGTCCACGGGAGAATGCCTCCACCTCGAAGTCTCCATCCTGGGGGAGAAGGAATGCTGTGGCGCGCCCCGCAGAACCACGACGTGGCGCCGCAACGCAGCCCTGCGCGCGCCAGCTCAAGAGAGGCACACGCCGCGCACCGATAAGTCGGCAGCGGTGGACGGTTCGTACCGCGCGCCACAACCAAGTCACGGTTCCTTCCGGCAGGCGGCGCTGCACTGCCGCAAGTCTCTAGGTCCACTCACCGTGCAGACGCGAGGGAGCTCTTCGCACCTCGCACGAAGACAGCGGCCAATCAGCGGTCGCGACATGCAAATAGCGGTGTAAGGACACTAGCCGCCGTGGCCTAAAGTATCCACACCACGGCTAAGACCGGCATCTTCTGACACCGCGGACCACGAGGGAGCACCACCGCAGCTGGACCGTCGCCGAAGCCACGTCTCCGCTACACCTGGCCACCGACTGCCGGACTCTGCCGCTGCCGCTTCCTGCCGAGGTCCTGAAGCAGAGGACACCGAACTTTGAGGAACCTCTACTTTGTACAAGAGTCAGAAATAATTATCAGGAAGACTTGCTTCTAGGGCATTATTTAATCTATCCAAAGAAGTTGTGTTTTTTTTTTTTTTTTTTTTTTTTTTTTTTTTTTTTTTTTTTGGTAATTGAAGTATTATTTTCATTGTACTGCACACGTTAAGCAGAGAATATATTCTGAACTATAAAGAGATACAGATCATCTCGTGTTTCTGTTGTATATAACAATGTTTACTGATATTTAAGTAATTACAGTTCATTCTACCACTTCTAAATGATACTCATCATTATTATGTATGGGGGTTCTGCTCACTGCAAAATTATGCACCTGGGGCTTCATGGTAGAAATAAATACTCATATGTACAATTTTTCACTTCTTCTTTAATTTGCAATCAAACTACTTCTCCAACAAAACATTACAACATCATATGTACACAATGCTACAGAACTTAGCTGACAGTTCTTCCATTTTAGAACTCAAAGTGACATAGATTCCAGAGCACTTCAGAACTGCCGAAACTCGAACTCCCCATGCAAGGCGGTGAGGCAAATATATAACATTGACAATAATGACATTACATTCTGCATTGTTCATAACAATTGAATATACTAATTTACAATTACCAAACTCTCAAGTAAAACATTTCATGTACACAAAAATAAACACAATATAAAAGGAAAACTAAACATACAATAATTTTGGATGGTGCATATCTTTTTAAGTTGAAATCTCTGACCTTTTTCTTTTACAACAAAGTGGGATGTTAAATGTCAATTAATTAGTTAACGAGTACATCACACATGTTCCTAACATATATTGAACTATCAAATATCTTGTCCATTTACAAAATATCACGTCAATCAATATATACAAAGAATTACAATATTTATATTTTAACTATTACATTAATTAACACAGTTAGCTGGTCAACACTACTTGTTTATGAGCCTAACATATATATAATTTATTTTCATGACTTTTTGCTTTACATGTCTTTTCTCTCTAGTTCTTGAAATAATGTACAATGACAAAACTATTGTTTATAGAACTGTCTGGAAAGCATCTAAATGAATCTCTTAATTAATTAAATCTATTACTTGTTAACTCATCACAGTATCAAGACACTGTCCTCCACCGATTCTTAGGCTGGCTATTTCTTTAATAACTAACTGCACACACAACATATATCACTATTAGACCACACGATTGCGGGTCCGACGCAGACAGTATATTACGAATACATTGAGATGACAGGGCCAGCAGTATCATCACAATACCCCCCCCCCCCCCCCCCCAATCATCTCAACGATGGTGATGGAAGAATAAAGCACCCACTTTGGATGGCATGGACCCGGTGGCTGGCTTGGCTGCATCACTGCCTCACTTAGTCCTGTCTGGGGTTGGCACAGCACAGTCCACACGCGCAGCATCACCAGATCCTGAAAGTTTCAAGTGCAGTAAGTATGTGATAAGAGTATGGCCTCCCAAGAGCAGAGGGCAGAATCGGGAACAGCTGACTCAAGAATCTGCCACACTGAACTTGTCTGACCTTTTTAAGCATCAAAACAAAATACACAAGAAACATATGACAAAAAATATCCACATAACTGTACTGTAAAATTTATTGTTGTCACATTCTGAACTGAGTTTTTTTTTAATTTTGAGGACATGAAACTTGGTATCTTACAAAATCATTAGACACTAACTTTAATTAACTGAATTTATCAATATATCAAATACTTTAACTCTTTAATACTGAGACAACAATTTGAATTGAAATTTTATCTGTGACATAAATTATTACATTAAAAAATTCTAACAGAACAACCTATATTGAAATCAATATCCTTAATAACATAAAAAATTACATACACACATTTCTTACCTTAACACTAAAGAAGAAAGACAGAATGACAGATATGAGATAATTTGAACAGGTTACAGAATGAGTAGGAGATGTGGCACCAGAAACCGAAATCAGAAATATGCTACCACATAGCTAGAAACCCAGTGCTTGCCAACGCACTTAACACACAGGATGTGTACTTTCCTGTGGTCTACAAAAGTTTATATGCAACATATTTACAATACAAATTTCTAGATCTTTCATTGAAGAATACATATATACAATACTCTTATAGCTACAATAATTTTTTACAAAAATAGCTCCTTATAAAGTCTTATTATTACCTACTACTGTCTGTATGGCTTGAGTTCTGTTATATTCCTCAGTCAAAATGCTTTTCATCTTGTCACAAAGTTTTTTGATTTCTGATTCTTATTTAATACCTTTCATGTACATAACTGAATTCCTTTTCACAGGCTCCACTGCTATCTTCAAATTCACCCCCAACTGGCAAACGAGAGAGTGAATCAGCAACAAGATTGTCCTTGCCTTTAATGTATTACATAGAGAAATCAAACTGTTGCAAGAACAGTGCCCATCTGGTAATCCAATTATGGTAAATTTTGCACTCCAGGATGTAGGTCAAAGCCTTATGGTCTGTGAATACAATAGTTTTGTGGCCTAATAAGTAGTCTCTGGATTTTGTGAAAGCCCAAAAAATTGCTAAAAGTTCCTTTTCTGTAACGGTGTATGCCTTCTCGTGTTCCTGCTTGCCAATGCAATGGTCCAGTGTTCTGGCTGGTTATCAGTTGTTTTCACTTGAAACAAGTGAGCACCAATTATAATCACTACTGTCAGTACTTAAACAAAACAGTAATGACAAGTCCGGTCTGTATAAAATATTGCTGTTACAAAGCTGCATTTTAACCCTTCAAAGGCTTGTATGCATTCTTCTGACCAATTCAAACAGTATTTTTCTTCAGCAGGTTGTTCAAACACGGGGCATTCAAGGCTTGAGTACTTATATATTTGCGGTAAAATCCATGCATGCCAAAAAAATATTAGAGTTGTTTCTTGGTCTTGGGCACAGGAAACTTTGCTATGGCTTCAATTTTCTCATTGTCTGGGAGTATACCTTCTTCAGTTACAATGTGACCAAGAAATTTTAACTGTTCCACAGCAAATTTACATTTTTCTAGCTTAAGAGACATCCCTCCTGCTCTTCATCTTCTGCACACTTCTTCCAGTAAGCTTATGTGTTCTTCCCAGGTATGGCCAGTGACAAGGATATGATCCACATACACAGTTAACTTTTCAAAAAGATCTTTGCCTAATACCAAATCCAAAGCTCTGATAAATTCAGCTACAGAAACATTTAATCTGAATGGGACCACACTGTACTGATAGCTTCTTCCGTTATACAAGGAAGTAGTGTACTTCCTTGAGTCTCTGGCATGTGGCACCTGATAAAAACCAGAAGTCAAGTCCAGGCTAGTCATATATTTTATATGTTCAAATTTATAAAATAGTTCATTGATGCTCTCTGGATGGTCAGTTTCCCTTTCTAAAAATTTGTTCAGATGTCTGGAGTCAAGTACAATCCTCACATCTCCAATCTTCTTGTATATAATGATGATTGGGTTGTTGTATTCACTAGTACTCCTCTCAATTATGTTCCAGTTTTCCATCTTTACAAGTTCTTTCTCTACAGCTTTCCTTTTTGCAATAGGGATACCGTATGGTTTGATGTAAAATGATTCATATGGTTTGACCTGCAAGGTACACTGGTTGTTTTTCACTCTCCCCAGTCTGTCATCAAACACATCATGATAGTTCCACAAAATTCTTCTCAGCTCTTCTTTTTCTTCTTTGCCTAATTTGTTGGCTGCCTTCACCTTGGTAGTTTCAAGTTCATGATAATTAATATCCTCCATGGCTTCTTCAGACTCTTCATGCATGTCTTCTACATCTCTATTATGATCTAATAAATCTAATTCTACACTTTGCTTGCTCAGGCTACTCTCATTTTTCAATATCATAGCAGTACAATGTAAAACACCAGTCTTCGGGTCCACTAACATAACTTTTCTGTCTCCCCAGTCAAATACAGCATTCACTTTCATGATCCAGTCAGTTCCTAGCAAGATATCCTCAGAGAGATTAGGTATTACTAGACATCCTTGACATAGATTGACATCATTCACACTAAAGTTCAACAAGGCTTGCCGGTTAACTATCTTGCTGTGTCCGCCGGTAGCACCCTTGATCTTGATTTCTACTACAGGCATCTTCATGTAGTCTGGTACATGTTTCACACAATCTCTAAATTGTTCAGAAATTCCATTGTATCA
This sequence comes from Locusta migratoria, assembly GCA_026315105.1. Lineage (NCBI taxonomy): Eukaryota > Metazoa > Arthropoda > Insecta > Orthoptera > Acrididae > Locusta > Locusta migratoria. The sequence goes on along the minus strand of CM048752.1, from coordinate 38,874,738 downwards.
ACTAACACTTCCTTGCCTTTTCCATCAATAAACACAGTAATATATGGGCATCCAGTGACATCATATTCTTCATGAGTAATATAATCAATAATATCTTCATGATTCATAGTACAGGAATCATCATTAGCTTGTACATGATTCAGGGACACATTACTTTCAACAGGTTGATGAGCCATACATCCATAAGCAACACAATTATCATTGGTAACACACTGCTCTAACCTAGGCACATTATCTTCTAGCTCATGATATTTACACAGTACTGTATGTAGAACATTGGCTTTCTCTTCCTTATCAATGTAGCTTTGTATGACACAATGCAAGATTTCTTTCCCTACCTCTTCTTGCCTGTTTCTGCTTCGACAACTTTCAGTACTTCTCAATTTCACTGGTACGACTTGATTCTCACAAGACTTGACATCATATACAACACACACTTTCTCACACTGGCCATCAGACACGATGCAACTTTCCTTGACTTCAACATAAATCATACCATCAAGTTCCTTCTCCAAATCTTCAAACTCCATGACCTCCACATCTTCTTCACTATCTTCAACACTGTCATCCTCTGAACACACACTAGACAAAACATCAAAATCTTCATGATTCTCAGTCTTCAGAGTTTCATGAGCAGTAACATTCAGTCTGTCTTCAGCATCTCCAACCTCATCACTTAGCAATTTACACAGTTCAAACCCATCATGTTCTTCACTTATTTTTTAGTTCTTTTACAGCCACATCTTCCCTTGCATTATACATATTGGCTACAGTATCATAATCTAGTATAACCTCTTCTCGTTATATACAATTGTCATCTTCTTTAAAAGCCTGGTTCTTAATGACTTCCCACAGTTCTTTGTTAAACTTGAGCCGATTTACCCTGTGTGTTACCTTCTGTCCCTGGCTATATTGCTCATTTTCCCATAAGTGTCCAAATCTTATCCTATTTGTGGTAGCCAGATTTCTTGTCAACCTGACAGGCTTCCATAGGGGCGACATTTAGTTTCCCTGCCCATTTCCATTAGACTTGTAGTAACCTTGGTTCCCATTGTCTCTTCCTTGTCTGTTCCTATAATCCGTGCTCCCACCTTGGTGTCTACTTTGGTTCTCACGACTATCTTCTTGGTAATTATCTCATCTGTCTCTTCCATGATGGTCTTCTTGGTACCAGTTTCTCTCCCCTTCTCTCTCATAACTTCTGTCTAATCTTCCAACAAATCTTAAGAAGTCCTCAACTGAATCATCAGGTCACAATCTAATGCTTACATTCTACCTGGTAAACTTCTACGTAGGGTGTCCACCAATGTGGTTTCATCTAAAGATAAGTCAAGATACAATAATTTCCTGATTTTAGCCTCACCAACATTCCTCATATTGCTGTAACTTTCCCTGTACTTTCCCCCAAGTAAGAAACCACTTCTTACTCTAGCCTGCTTGATTTTGGACCAGAATTTATTCAAAAAGCACCTCTCAAACACACTATATGACATGTCCTCTGTTTCTAACTGATTGACCCAAATATAAGCTTTATTGTCCAAAAATCTCTTTACAAATTTAATTTTCATTGCATCAGCCATTTCAACAGTGAAGTTGTCAGAGCAATGATATAAAAAGTCTTTAGGATGGATTTTACCTTTCCCAGGGTATGTTTTAAATACTACATTTGCCCAATTAAAGCCACCATAGATCAACATTTTGCTATTTACTACACTTTCTTGCAATGAATTGACCCTTTGACTGAGGTTATACACATCTTTCTTAATAATACCTTCAGAATTTGTCACACTTCCACTAATTTTATTTTCTAATGACACTTTAACTTCCTGAATTTCAGTTTTTCTAATTTTATTTTCCTGATCAAAATACTTTTCTACAGTACTAATTTTGTTTGCTAGGTCAGCCTCAACATTACTGATTTTACTCTCTACTACAGTCAAACAAGTGTCCAGCTGTTCATGTCCTAACTTCATTGCCCTTTTAAGACCACAAGTTTGATTCCTAACTTTGTCAACTGCCCTGTTTGTTTCATTCAACCGAGACTTTAAATATGCTAAACCATCATCTAACTTTTTGCTCAGATCGTCCTTAACTGCTGTCACTTCCATTTTAACAGATTCTACTTGTTTACTCACTTCATGATTTAGCCTTGTCAATATGTTCACTTAATTGTTCTGTTAATTGATTTAACAACTCTATAAGACCTGGTGATGCAAAAATTATTTCTTCACTATTTGATACATTGCTACGAGGTGTACTGGCTGTCACATTTTGTTCTGACATGTCTACACCAGATTTCCTATTCTCAGTTGACATCATCTTTTACAGTACCAAACTACCCAGACTACAAATACAAATGAATAAGTGCTGCTGTACTTATCTTGTTATTCCGTGTCCAGCGATGTGACGATCCAGGCTCAAGCATCCAATTTCCAGGCTAAGTGCTCCATTTTTCTTTGCCATATAGTTCCAGATTCACGTCCTCCTTGGTTTTTTAAAACATCAATTACATACATCCAATCATACTTCTCCTGCAACACAAACACTCTGTAGACACTGTATATGACGCAACCCCAGCTATGCTACACCAATTAAAAGGTTACTGGGTTATTAGGTAATTACACTTCATTCTACCACTTCCAGAAATATCAAAAACAACATTACGATGTTTGGGGGATCTGCTTGCTGCAAAATTATTCACCTGAGGCGCTGTGGCAGAAATAAATACTCATAGGTACAATTTTTCACTTATTATTTAATTTCCAATCAAACTGCTTCTTATTCCACCAAAACATTAAAACTTCATAACATACACAGTGCATCAGAACTTAGCTGATAGTACTTCCATTTTAAAACGCAGACTGACATACCTTCCAGAGCACTTGACAAACGACAAAACTCGAACCCCCCCCCCCCCCCCCCCCACACGCAAGGCGGTGAGGCAAATATATAACATTGACAATAATGACATTACATTATGCATTGTTCATAACAATTGAATATACTAATTTACAATTACCAAACACACAAGTAAAACATTTCATGTACACAAAAATAATCACAATATAAAATGAAAACTATACATACAATAATTTTAGATGGCGCATATCTTTTTAAGTTTTAATCACAATCGTTTTTGTTTGACAACAAACAGCAATGTTAAATGTTAATTAATTAGTTAATGAGTACAGCATACATGTTCCTAATTTTGTGTCCCAGCCTCGTCGCCGCTTTTGTGTCTCGTTTCCGTCGTAGGTGTCGGTGGCCGAGTGGAATGAGACCGACACAGGAATGAAGATAGCACGCTGGTGCAGGTACGGAGGGGAGCAGCCAGAAACTAGAAACACTAGAGTAAATTAGAACGAGATATATATATTGAACAGAATGTATACAATACTTAACTTTTACATAGATCAGTACTGCAGATACAGAGTTGAGCTAGAGGCCTGCCTAGTGCCTAACTGATAGCCAAGTCTTCACTGGTGCCTATCTGATTCCGAAGGTCCTAACTGGTTCCTATCTCAGTCCCAAGTGAACGATGTCGTTCAGTGGTGGCCACGAGCGGAGTTGTAGCAGAGGGCGCTCGTGGCTGTCGTCGCAAGAACGCCGCGCCGTGAGTGCATGGCGGCGCGCGGCGAAAGTAGGTGGCGGGCACTTTGTACTTGTGCGACACGACACCTAACATATATTGAACTATCAAATATCTTTGCCATTCACAAAATATACTCAAAATTTCATGTCAATCAATATATACAAAGAATTACAATATTGATGTTTTGACTATTACATTAATTAACACAATTAGCTAGTCAACACAACTTTTTTATGAGCCTAACCTGTATACAATGCTATTTATTTTCATGTCTTTTTGTTTTACATGTCTTTTCTGTCTAGTTCTTGAAATAATGTACAATGACAAAACTATTGTTTATAGAACTGCCTGAAAAGTACCTAAAAAAAATCTTTTAATTAATGAAATCTATCACTTGTTAACTAACCACAGTATCACCGAGACACTGTCCTACACTGATTCCTAGGCTGGCTATTTGGTTTGTAACTAACTTCACACACAACATATATCACTATTAGACCACACGATTCCGAGTCCGATGCAGATGGTGTTGTACGATAACAATGAGATGAGAGGCCCAGCAGTATCATCATAAGTTGCTTTTCCCAGAAAAGTTTCATTATTCACTTACCATACCAGTGTATTTATGAACAAAATCTTAAGACATTTTAACATCCACCCATCTCACATAACACATAGCTCTAAAAAATATTTCTCTAACACCTACTTCAAATGGATAAAACGATCAAAATTTAGTATTCAACACATGTTTCTTTCAATTTACTTTGTAAGGAATATGAACCCCCACAAGTTGCTACAAAATAATTACACCTTATCTGGTGTTTGCCACCTCTATGTGTGTCTTCATTAGAAGAATAAAATTATGTTCACATCATATAACAGGACATTAAGTTAGTTTATAAAAAAATATATGCTAGTTAGATACTAGCAGTTAAAGAAAAGAAAGAAAGAAAAGTGATGCCATTCATGACTGCTAGTACTTCGGCAGCCCATAGCCGCCAGGTGCTTTAAGTGTTAACACATCATGCTATAATTATATTCTTCTCATAGAGGCGTTGAAAACAAGATAAAGTGTAATTATTTTAAAATAACTTGTGGTGTTGCATATTTCCTTATACAGTTAATTGAACTGTTGTGGTTGCTGCTTTAGACAAATGGTTTTTAAAATAATTTTTCTTTCATTCATCATTATTACAGCACAAACATAAGTCTACAGCTATTACACTAACTACTTGCACTGACTTTCAGACCACACAAGAGCTAGAAAATCTGTTACATAATCTGTGATTTTCAGTTTGCTATCAACTCTTCAATGTAACATTACAATTGTTGGATATTTTTGCATCTCTAACCAGTGCAAAATATGTCTGGGTCTGCAATGACAGCAGTCGACATGTGTGCCATACGTTACAGTATCAAGTAAACTTCCTTTCCTCTATTAAATTAGTCTTGCATAGGCCTGTATGAGTTCCCCTCTTCGTTAACTGTTTTAATTAGCGATTCCTCTTGAATAAGCTAATAGAATTTTGCAGGAAAATATTGAAGTGTAAGATATTTTTAAGATTTTCTAACCTTGTGGTGGATTGCAGGAATAGGCTTTACAAAAAATGGAGTATCTAGCAAAATGCATGAACATCTAGTCAACCTAGTTAAAAATACATCTTTTTTTTTTTTCAAACCAATAGCTCATTCTGTGGCATCAGTACTAGAAATAAGAATGACTTGCATAAAGATTTAAAGTCACTTACTGTGGCTCAGAAAGATGTCCAATATTCAGCAGTAAACATTTTCAATAACATGCCAGCAGCCATTAAAAAATTAACTCACAGTTAAGTACAGTTTGAAAAGAATCTAAAGGATTTCTTTGTGGCCAACTCCTACTCCATTGATGAATTTCTTACTAGAAGTGATTGATGTAAGTTATTGTATATAAAATTCACAAATATGAATACTGCATTCAGTTTGACTCCAGTACAAGTTTTGTGCAGTAATGTGATCATGGTAAATCAATGTTGTAATAATTGCTAAGAAATGTAATGTGCACCTGGTATATTAGTTTGAAGTAGTAAGTCTTATGTCCTTTAGAATGTAAATATTCTTAAGATAATTGTTTTTCCTTATCAATTCCACATCCACAAAGGCAATTACATTTGCGATCTGTGAAAGGTACATTAACACATATGCTCTCTTTTTGTACATATATATTGTGTATTTTGTTCTGACATGTTCTACATCCAAGAGAATTTCCTCCATTCGGATCTACTGGAATCTTAACTAGCCCCAACTAGACCCTGTTCTCTCCTGACCAGAAGTCTTGTTCACACTGCCACTGATCTACACTTATTCCCACCATATTTAACCTAAATCTATTGATTTATCTCTTCACATTTTCTGACTTACCTACCCAATTACAGCTGCTCTGATCTATAGAATGCTTTTGTTTTTTTTCTCATGACTACACCCTCCTGAGTAGTCCCTATGTGAAAATCCAAATGGACTATTTTACCTCTGGAATATTTTATCCGAGAGGATGCCATAGTATATTCAGCAAAATTTTATGAAGCGAATCTATCCGTCTGCTTTGACTCATGACGTCAACATGGCGGTGTCAGAAAACCTTTATTTCAGTCATAGGCAACTGCAAATGTTTCAATTGATTAGTGTTTTGAAGTAAATCATCGAGCTTGTTACAATTTTACTGGTAATTTCAATGAAGCATTTTATATTGCAGTTGCAGCCTACTATAGATACATTTAAAACACTTGAGCATTGCAGTGCCATCATTGCTTATTCACTCAACAATTTAAGTTGTTCTGAGATTCATGCCTGACCATATCCTTTTAAATGATGGCATATTCGTAAAAAATATTAAAGTAGTTTTGTCCGTCAGAATAGACATCTAGCTTGTCAAAAGTATTTTGCCTACTGCACAACATGTCAGGGCCAGTGGATGGAATCGTGACCTATAAATTATGCATATAATCATACAGTAGAGCTGCATACCCTTAGGAAAAGTAACGACTGGTTTCCCCTTGCTTTCAGCCATTTGCTATAACTGTATGGCAAAGCTACATTACCTCATGTTACAAGGCAAACTCAGAACCTAACCCTGACCCGACCCGACCCGACCTGACCCGACCTGACCTAACCATCCAGACTGTTGCCCCTGTAACTACTTAGAAGGATGCTGCCACCTGTTTATCTGGTCCCTCCACAGATGCCCTTTAACTATGGTTGCACCTACAGTACAACTATTTGTATTGTTGAGTTGTACAAGACACCTCACCTCGGCAATGTCTGTGGTTCATGGGATACAGAGGTTTGTGCAACCATACAATGGCCATAAGTGCTTTTGTTTCTGAAAGGTGTAAGACATTTCTGGATATATTTTCAATCGTGTATTATCAGTTGCAATATATTAACTGCATACGATCAGACTTATCTACATATTTTCCATTTACTTACGTCATCAATATGACAAAATTGCAATCTACATTACAAGCAAAGAAACAGGGGTCTGTCTTTTTAGTGTTAAAAGAATCAACGTAGCAGCATATCTACATTTTGTGAATAGAAGTAAGAGTCAAACGAACAGACTATATTCCATTTCTCTGATCATAACGGAAGCCATTTTGTATTAATTTCAGTCTGACCATAACCAGTCGACGTATATCCAACATTTTATGTTCTGTATTTGTGGAGCCATCCACAACTATTCCAGTATGTCCACAAAACTAAACTTTGTAATTTCATTGTAACTGTTCTACCAAAAGTAAACTAGGGTGCAACTGTTATTACATAACATAGCAGATAGGCCCTATAATTTTTGCACTAAAAAGATTAAAATTTTGTTTTTCAGGTATTTATCATTCCTATACATTCCTGATTGTTTGGTTCTACTAACATTTCAATATTACAAAATCACTCAAAATTGGTTACTTTCAAGTTTTCTAAGGAGTAAATTGCTTATCACTGCATAATTCCTTAAAGCAATGTTAATTTTCTAGTAGTACCTTGAATCACATTTAAAAATGCTTATAACCCATACCAATTTCTCCTAGAGACAAAATTATTAGAAAAGCTAGTTAAATTACAGTGCAAAAATACACTAATGTTTAAAACATTTTGTTGCTTTTATTCTGTGCATTTTTACAAGTGAAAAATATGCAACCTCAAATGTATCAGTACCATATTAGTGTTAAATGCACTTTTTACAATATGTTTGATGGTTGCTAATAATTTTGTAAAGTAGTAATGACATTAAAAACAAAAGACAGCATAACATTGGAAGTATCAACCAAATATTACAGTTAAAACTTATTAGCTGTAATAGGACAGAGGTAAGAAAAATAGGCACACAATTATTTCTTCATTTACTTTTTATTAATACTCGGGTTTCCATATCACCACGGAGGTTCCAAGCTCGATGTGTTAACTCTATATTTTACATGGCAAGTTTTCCCAAGAGCCTTATAGCCGTGCATGCAGAAGGGGACGTCAACATATGCACGATCAGAAATCATCATCACTATCCAACACAACAGTGCCAGATAATGCATCTGCAGCACTAGATTTCTCTGCAAGACTCGGTTTCTCTGGACGCACATTATGCTTCTCGATTACTTGCTGCACCTTCTCCTTTTCATTGCTGGTGTAGTGAGGAGCTTCCTTATAGAAGTCAAAGTGACAGCAAACGGTCTGCTTCTCTATCCATTTATCTGATGCTGCACGGCTTACACGAATCAGCTTTATTTTGTGCGATGGTACACCCTTGTACAGTTTGACTATTCTGTCATGCATTTTATTGTGAACTAATTTCAATAGCACTGTCAACAGCTTATCAAGGCTGTTGTTTCTCTTGCCGTCCATATAACAATATTTGAGCACTCTGTGCATAGCCTCTATGTGTATATTGGTGTTTAATCCCAAGTTAAGGTGATAACTATATGCCCAGTGTTGTGGCCTGTACCCATAATGGTCAGTGAAACAGACATCAAAATCAACTGTATCTGAATCCTCCCTTAATTCTATTTCAAATGACTCCAGCAACTCTGTGAATGTTTCAGTGTCATCTTTCTCAAGCAACATGTGTAATGCCTTATACACTTCTGCTTGTTTGCATTCAGCATGAACCTTTTTTAAGTTATTACGCCATCTACGGTCAACGTGCCATGTACACAAAATATTATTTTCTGGTAGCCCCATGACCTGAGACCGTGCGCACCGGAAAACATTTGTATCATCTGATATAAATGTGTGACGGTGCTAGTCACCAATTTGAGTGAAATGTGACATCTTTTGATGACGATCTTTGCTTTTGGCTCTGGCTTGTTCAGCTACCGCCTTGTTTAAACAGTCACGGTTTGAACGTTGTATGATCAATAGTGAATAAATTTGTGTAATAGTAAAGTGTGTGGTTATTTGGCTTCTCTGCCTACAGTAATCACCACAAATGTATTGGCTTGTATCACTCCTGCTCTCTCTCTAACTCACTGCACTGAAAAAGTGTATTATTACAACAATATTTTCACGATTTGAAATACAAAAGCGACAGGTACACCACAACCAAATTTATCTATAATTAATACAGTTGCCACAAACAACTTAGTGCAATGTGTTGAGTCTATACACACACCATGTTTTTCCCAAACTTCTGTGAAAGCTACACTGTAGATTCGACATGAACACAATCACCACATCATTATCATCCACATTTTCATTTTGGTCAGTACTTTTTTTGTGAAACAAAACACAGTCTTTCACCTTCTCAAGCAATAAATTGACACTGACATCATGATTGCCGTGGTAGTGCCCACTCTTTGAACACACACACACACACACACACACACACACACACACACACACACACACAAAACTAGCCACTTGTGTGCAACAGAAGAAAACAGGAATAAAAATTACTGTAATGAGTAACATTTCAGTACTATAATACATTTTAGAGCAGAAACATTTAGTATTCAAAAAACGTTTTGCAAGGTATTTTATCTCAAATCTAAACATTACACTTGATACATTGGCATACCTGAAGACTGAAGCTTTGACCCATGATATCAGCATGTTGGAAAATCCGTATACAGGATATCTTAATATTTCTGTATTGTAGATAATAAATAAATAAATAATAAATAATCTGTAGTTATCCTTGTAAATTACTGCATATGGCAGAATGTACCACCAATCACAGGTCTCAGACCATAATATATATATATATATAGCCTTCACATCCCGCAGCTATCCTCCTGATCTGGTACAGAAGCAAATTGCCAGAGCCACCTCCTCATCACCCCAAATCCAGAACCTTCAACGGAACCCCAGAAGTGCCCCTCTTGTCACCGGATACTTTCCGGGACTGGAGCGGACTCTGAATGTGGCTCTCCAGCAAGGATACGACTTCCTAAAATACTGCTACAGTATGTCTGCCTAGGTGTACTTGTGTCTGTGTGAATGTGTGGGCATGTGTGCATTTGTTTACCCTCCTTTTTTTCCTCTCCTGGGATTGGAATGGCTCCTTACCCCCTTCCTTAAAACCCTCATCATTTCCTTTTCCCTCTCCTTCCCTACTGCCTGAAGACGCAACTGGGTTGCGAAAGCTTGCGATTGTGTGTGTGTGTGTGTGTGTGTATTCATTTATTTATTTGTGATGCTGTCACACCTGTGCTCCTTCGCCTGGTGAGTAATCTTCGTCTATTTTTTATATTTTATTTTTCCTGCTAGGAATTTTTCGTCTTAATAATCGTTTCATATATATATATATATATATATATATATATATACTACAGATCACTATATAATATGTTCTGTTGGTAGACAAACTATCGTTCTTAACTCAGCCACCACATAATTACTCATGCCTTCTACAAATACACACACTCCTCAAAACTATTGCATTGCAACGACGTCACAGGTCAAACCTGATGGGCGGTATCTCTGTCTTCAGGTGAGCCCATACAGTAATAAAATACCATGCACTAGTAATGGGATGTAATGAAAAAAGGTGCAATGCATCACACTGGTACAGTAAATGAATGACGTTTCTAAGTGATCGGTGACCCAAACACTCATCGCGTTGGAGATAAGTGGGTGATACCTAGCAAGAAAGTAGTGACTACTTATGAAGTTACTATGAACAACACAGTGAACACATTATTGTAGTAAAGATAGACATGAAGCCAACACCGACCACAGTAGTGCACGTTTATATGCCAACTAGCATGGCCGATGATGAGGATATCGAAAAAATGTATGAGGAGATATAAGAAATCATTCAGAAAGTTAAGGGAGATGAAAACTTGATTGTGATGGGGGAATGGAACTTGGTAGTAGGAAAGGGAAGAGAAAGAAACATAGTAGGTGAATATGGACTAGGGAAACAGGAATGAAAGAGGAGATCGCTTGGTAGAATTTTGTGCAGAGCACAATTTAATGATCAGCAACACTTGGTTTAATCATCATGAAAGAAGGCTGTATATGAGGCAGAGAACAGGAGAAACTGGAAGGTACCAGATTGACTTTATAATGGTAAGAAATAGATTTAGAAACCAGGTTCTAAACTGTAAGTCACGTCCAGGGGCAGATATAGACTCTGACCATAACTTATTGGTTACGAACTGCAGATTAGAACTTAAGAAACTGCAGAAAGGTTAGGAGATGGAACCTGGGAAAATTGAAGGAACCAGAGGTGGTTGAGAGTTTCAGAGGGAGCATTAGGCAAGGATTGGCTGAAACGGGGGAAAGTAATACAGTAGAAAAAGAATGGGTAGCTCTGAGAGATAGGGTAGTGAAGGCTGCTGAGGACCATATAGGCAGAAGGATAAGGCCTAATAGAAATCCATGGATAATGGAGGATATAAAGAATGTCTGTATATCTATCGGACCAAACTGCGTCGTCATCAGTCCGTAGCTTACAAACTACTTAAACCTAGGTAAACTAACCTACGGACAACGCATACACCCGTGCCCCAAGGAGGACTCGAACCTCCACGACGAGAAACCGCGCGCTCCGCAGCGAGACACTTTAGACCGCTTGGCTACTCCACCGCGGCATAATGCAGGATATACTGAACTTAATTGATGAGAGGAGAAAATATAAAATTCTGCAAGTGAAACAGAAAAAGAGAGTGCAAACGTCTGGAGAATGAGATTGACAGGAAGTGCAGGCTGGCTAAGCAGGAGTGGCTAGAGAACCATAGAAGAATACATAACTAGGGGAAAGATAGATACCGCCTATAGGGAATCAAAGAGATATTTGGAGACAAGAAAAGCAGTTGTATGAATATCAAGAACTCAGACAGAAAACCAGTACTAAGCAAAGAGGGGAAAGCTGAACTGTGGAAGCAATATATAGAGGGGCTATACAGAGGAAACAAACTTGAAGGCAGTATTCTAGAAATGGAAAACAAAGTGGAGGAAGCTGAGATAGGAGATATGATACTGCGAGAAGAATTTGACAGAACGGTGAAGGACTTGAGTCAAAACAAGGCCCCTGAGGTAGATGATATTCTGTCTGAACTGCTGATGTCATTAAGAGAGCCAGTCATGAAAAAATTGTATCAACTGGTATGCAAGATGTATGAGACAGGGGTAATACCTTCTGTCTTCAAGAAGGATATTGTAATACCAATTCCAAAGAAAGCAAGTACAGACATGTGTGAAAATTACAGAACAATCAGTTTAATAAGTCATGGGTGCAAAATACTAATATGAATTATTTACAGACAAATGGAAAAACTTGTGGAATCTGACCTGGGGAAAGATCAGTTTGGATTAAGGAGAAATGTAGGAACACAGGAGGCAATACTCACATTATGACTTATCTTAGAAGATAGGCTAAGGAAAGGAAAACCTATAGTTTTAGCATTTGTTGATTTGGAGAAATTTTTCAACAATATCTACTGGAATACACTCTTCCAAATTCTGAAGGTATCAGGGGTAAAATATAGGGAGCAAAGAGTTATATTCAACCTATAGAAAAACCAGACAGCAGTTATTAGAGTCGAAGGGCAAGAAAGGGATGCAGAGGTTGGGAAGGGAGTAAGACAGGGTTGTAGACTTCTCCCACTGTTGTTCAATCTGTACATTGAGCAGACAGTGGAAGAATGGAAGGAGAAATTTGGAGAGTGCATTAAAGTGCAGGGAGAAGAAATAAAAACATTGCAGTTTTCTGATGACATAGTAATTCTGTCAGAGACTGCAAAAGATCTGGAAGAGCAATTGAATGGGATGGACAGTATCTTGGAAGGAAGATATAAGATGAACATTAACAAGAGTAAAACAAACGTAATGGAATGCAATGTCAGAAAATCAGGTGATGATGTCGGAATTAGATTAGGTAATGAGACAATAAAAAAAGTAGATGTATTTTGTTATTTGGGTAGCGAGATAACTTCTGAAGGCCGAAGTATAGAAAATATAAAATGAAGAATGGCTATGGGAAGAAAAGTGTTTCTAAAGAAGCGAAACTTGTTGACATTCAATATAATTTAAATGTTAGGAAGTCCTTTCTGAAAGCATTTGTCTGGAGTGTAGCATTGTATGGATGTGAAACGTGGACAATGAGGAGTTCAGATAAAAAGATGATAGAAGCTTTTAAAATGTGGTGCTACAGACAAATGATGAAAATTAGATGGCTAGAGCATATAACTAATGAGGAGGTGCTTAACCAAATCGGGGAGAAAAGGAGTTTCTGCCATATACTGACTAAGAGAAGGGATAGATTGGTTAGACACATTCTGAGACATCAAGGAATTGTCAACTTAGCATTAGAAGGAAGCGTGTGAGGTAAAAATCATAGAGGGAGGCCGAGGGACGAATATAGTAAGCAGATTCAAAAGGATGTAGGTTGCCAAACGTATTCTCCGATGAAGAGACTTGCACAGGACAGGGTAGCATGGAGAGCTGCATCAAACCAGTCTGCGGACTGAAGACCACAACAATAACAACTTATGAAGTTACAGTCACACATTACAGAGGCCTTATATAGGTAAAAGTGAGCAAGTAATAAGTTGAAAAAGTTACTACCATCATAAATTACACTAAAATATAGCAGCCCCTTGCACCTTATGTATGATATTTGTGACTTGTTGATTAGTATTAGTTTTTTTAATGATCTTTGTTTTACTTTTTATTACAGAAGTGCATTGAATATGTTAGTGTTTAAATATGGTGCAAATGCAAACCTTATGCTATACTAACTTTTCTTGGCTTCTCAAACTCAATAAAACCATTGCTTTAAGGTCTAACCTTGATCTTGGGCTGTGCTACAGATCAGCAAAACAACAAAGATTTACATTACTCTAGCATCAAAGTGAACAGTTAAGTTAGTACACTCCAACTCATCCAATACTGGAAAAAATTCATAGCAAAGCCATAAAACAAAACAATGTACTGTGTGTTGATCTATCCAATAGTACATCATAAAAGTGTTTAAAAAAATAAAATAAAAAATAAAGAAATAAAATAAAACAAAATCCTTAGATTACAACCATCATATAATTACACACAAAATATTGCAACACTTATTTGCACCCTACAAATTCTGTACAATAAGAATATGCAGTTGTAGAACATGCCATAGTTTTAAAGAAAAGCTGAAATGACCAAAGGTTTGTGACAAGAGCCTGCTGTAAATGGGAGATTTATTAATGTAGACTTAATGCAGACTGATTATTACCTTTTAATAAGCTTCATGTTTAATACAGCTTATTCGAGCAGGTCTGCAGAATAACAAATGTTCCCAAGACACAAGAAGGTAACATTTCAAGCACACAACACAGTTAAAATCATTACCTTACCGTATCCAAGAACATGAAATTAGTGACAACAAAAGTGTAGCCTACTTGGGTTCTCCTGAATTTGATAACTACATTGAATATTAGAGGTCTGCAAATAGGAATAGGCCTACATCACTCAGTTGATTCAACACAAAAATTACCACATTCTGTCCACATCAACTGCTGAACACTATGTAATGCTCATGTTCAACAAAGTTACAGTATATCTGAAATTATAAAATAATAAAAATTATAGAAGGAAACTTTCCTACTGGGATAAACAAATATAAAAAATAGAAAACGGATGACTTACCTTAATGACTGGCTCGTCGACAGATACAAATAAAATCACACACAAACACACATACAAACTTTCGCAACCGTTGCTCGCTTCTTCAGGATAAGAGGAAAAAAGAGGAAGAGAAAGGGAAGGATATGGGTTTTAAGGATGTGGAAAAGGAGTCGTTCAAATCCCAGGAGTGGAAGAATTTACCTTAGGGGAAAAAAAGAAAGGTAAACAAATACACACACACTCACACATATTCAAAAGCAAACACACCTAGAAAGACAAAATAATATTTTTATGAGTGTAAATACAATGGTCTTGAAGCAATTACAGTAGAAATATATCACTTCTAATGGTAAATCACCAGCAACTGCTTCCCTGTCAGTTCTACAAAGATGCAAGAAACCAATATGCAGATCATGACCATACTGTGACCTTAAGTAAACAACATTAGAAAAAAATGTTCAAATGTTTGTAAATCTTATGGGACTTAACTACAGGGTCATCAGTCCCTAAACTTACAAACTACTTATGAGGTACTTACGAACTAGGATGGTACAAATATCCATGCCCGAGGGGGGATTCAAACCCCCGACCGTAGTGGGCGTGCAGACCACGACAGAAGCGCCTCAGTCCCCGCGGCCACCGCGGCCGGTCAAACAACATTAGAAACTCCACTTTTGTCTCTACTGAGTTCTATGGCAGCCGTGCAGTGGCTTCCCAACTTACAACTGCCCTGGGACTTCAACAACCTTTTCTCTTCTGATTTACATGTGAATTTTCCACTCCTATGGCATACAAATGTGATTTTTTGGTGCCATCCTTCAAATGTTTGACACCAGATTGTTTCACAAAGCTACTTCGTGACACGTTCCTTCATTTACCTTCCATTTAAGAAAATCTGAAACAGCAATTAAGAACACTATTCACAGGTATGACACTGCATTTCTATTTATTCATCTATAATAGCAAACACATATTTCTTCTTACAATAGCCAAAAGTATGATTACTGTAACAATTTTGAAGATTCAAATATCTGTCCACAGAAACTCAATTCTACATCTTGTGTATAATAACAAAACACATATTATAATGGATTTGGTTGTCCAGAACTTCAAAGTACTCAAAACAGAATTGTCATATAATAAGCTATTAATACAAAGCAACACTTACTGAAATAAATGTTGCATTTGAATCTGTGGCCAGAGTGAGTGAAGCTTGACAAATGTATCAACAAGCTTATTACAGTTCTTGCTCAGTTGAGGGTAAAAATACTTGCAAATATGTTCACATCGTAAACTAGTTGTTATATGAAATTACTTACTGCCCCATGATTTGAATACATCTCCTTAACAATTTCAACCATGTAGTCTTGCTGTACATGGGTTCTCAAATCAGTCAAAAAATTGAAAGAAAATCTGCAATCATATTTGGGGCACTTAACTGAACCTTTCCAGTTTGGCTGCATGTTATGCACTTTCTTCAAATGCGCACTTAAATTTCTTCTCAATGTGAATTGCTTATCGCACAATTAGCACACAATAGAATCCACCATCATAATTCACAGCAAGTCCGTGACCATGATACAATAACACAGTGCACACGAATATTCAGACCTGAACAAACCACCCTGTGACATCAAGAATGAAAGTCGGTAAGCGCATAGGTTAAGGCTTCTGTAAGTACTAGCTGACGCATCCGCCATTTTCATTCCTGTAGCTTGTAAGTTAAACATATTGTGGTGCTATAGGACTTACGTCACGGCACTTGAGCACAACATTATGATGGTTGTGTTGCCATAAACATTCCAGAGATGGCTACAGAATGTTTATATTCTGGGGAGATTCTGAGAGAAGGAAAAAAATCAATCATTAACTGTCGGTGCAAAAAATGGGAACCTGGACTGTGCCCACAGTTATGTATTGTAAGTAAAGATTATTTATTATTATGACTTGAGGTAATATTAAATAGTAAATCTGCATGTTGGGAGTTAGCAGCCGCAAAATATCATAACGCAGCAAAACATCAAAGAACATTCTCTTTTTAGAGCACAATATAGTGTATTGAGAAATACACCACATCAAAAAGTTTTGAACTGACATTGCACAAATTGTTGAAGATACTTCTGTTACGGTAGACTACATTATTACAATAAAATATTACAAACACTAAAACAGAAAATATAAATATACTGAGCAAATGGCAGTGTACTGTGCTGGTACATGCAACTAGTGTTGAATGCTGTTTGTGGTATTTTGATGTTTTATCATCACAAATTTTAGTATGCAATTTGAAATAATAGTACCTGATGTTTTATTATACACCCTCAATTCAATTTATTATTAGTAAATGCCAATATTGACAATTATCTATAAGAGACTTATAACATAACTGACAAAGAATACTGAGTAAATTTTACTTACTGCTGTGGCAGTGTAGTGTGCTAATGTTGGCAACGAAATATTTGCTTTACAAGGATTATTAAATTACTGACAAGACAAGGGTATGTCACACACTAAAACCTCTCAACCATAGAGAAGGTTCAACACAAAGAATTATTCCCCTCATTCTATACAATTAGATTTTCAAATAGCATTCAACAGTTGTTGCCAACATCGCCTCCGAAACCAAGTTTTTTTTTTTTTTTTAATTTGTTCGCACTTGGCATCTTGTACTGCTGGGGTCTCCAAATCTTGAAAGCTCATTTTTTAGACTGGCCTGTGTCTCTCAACCTGCGGGGGCCTCCAATTCTTTTTTTATAGTAACACGTATATTTTCAAGTGGACGGGGGCCTCATTTTGTTTCGACGGCGCCCCAGGCCTCCAATAGCCTTAGTCCGACACTGCCTGTACACTAATATTCTTTCTCATTTTTGTGTTTGTAATACATTCTGAAATTATCTCAATAACACAATAGAAATACATTCAGCAATGTGAGTACAAAAATCTGATGTGGTGAATTTGTCACAGCAAATAACAAACACTTATTGCAAGACGGCAAACAAACCTCGCATATTGACAGTCATTATTCAAATACAAGCCGAGATCGCTTAAAACCTTTATCTAGATGACCAGTTTTGGCAGAATTAAACATAGCATGCAATTTTTATCACAGAAATATATTAAGTTCCTTGTGGTTTTTTTATTATTTATTTTGACAGCAAAGAAAAGCAGCAATAAGTAAAGAAAACACGAGGTTTTTGTGACTAATCAACATATTGATGTAAACAAGAGCGGAATGCAAGGTCAAAGTAGCATGATCTAAGGCTCTATTTCGAGCACTTCTAAAATATTTAACTAAATTTGAACAAAACAACACTGTTTGTATAAGCTGCGTGTTGTGTTTAGCATTCGCAGGGAATGAAAATGGCGGATGCACCAGCCTGTGTTTTTTAGGAGCTCTAGCCGATCAGCTTTCATAGCAGATCCAGGCGCTAAGGCATGCTCAGGTGACACTGCTACTTGTGAGGTCAATGAGAGAGACAGGCCGTGGCACATATTCGTGACCTCCCCAACCGGGGCCGATCTCGCAGGGCTCGAGATCAGTCACGGCAGGATTTTGTGTAGTGGTTGTAGCTCAGTGTGAATATAAGTGTTTTCTTGTGGCAGTTAGTGGGTTGCGCTCTGCAGTGTAAGATATTTCCTCTGAAATTGTTTGACAACAAAATTTCTCAACTATCGTATAAGATATGTAGGAAACACATGCTAATAAGATACTCAGAAAAATGAAATGTAGGCACGTGCTTTGATTTAATGTTTAGTGCAAATCACTGGTGAGGTGTTTTTGAGAGTGCATGATAGTCAAAGAAAATTGCTGTACTCATAAGGGAAAAATGATTTACTTGTACATACAAGGTAAGTGATGTTGCAGCACTTTTCATTCAGTTTTGCTTAAGCAGTCATGATGCAGTAGTAACATAAGTCTACCATGTAAAATCGCGGTACGGTAGGAACTTTGTATGGTGTTAATATCCATCCTCTTTTACGTCTAGATTTGAAGAAATATTGAAATGCCACACAAAGGCAGTGTATATGGTTGTAAATCCAATTACAAAACAGAAACAGAAAGAACAACAATTATTTTCTCGTGACTTGCTGTATAGTTTGTATTAACTGGATGTTCATAAACGGTATAATACTATAAAATGTGTGTATTAATTTCGTACAATAAACAATAATGGGGTTTTTTGCTATATCTCAGAACTTGATTTTTGGTCCTTAGCACATTTAGAATGTTAGGTCTTCAGTTGTTGTCAAGGTCTCTGCAGATAATTCAGAGAGACTTAATTCTGTAAACACTTTAAATAGTATTATGTTAGAAATAGAGAAGAAGAAAATTTTTCCAAATCAAAAAAGTCAGTTACAATGTGCTATCCATTGTCTTAATAGTACATTAAAAATATGAAGAGAATGAGTTTTTAAAAATTTCTGTAGAATAACTTCAGCTATCACGAATACAAAAAAATAACAGATATTATAACAACAGAACCATGATACTTTCTGGTTGTTTATAGGTTCATTCTGTTTCTACCAATAACACTCTCCATAAATGTGTGGTTTTCTTCCACAGCCACATACATTACAGAAACTTATCTGCAACTATCAGCTTGTCAGCTCACAACTGGAAAGTTCTTTGTATCTGAAAAACTGAGTCAGGTATTATACCAGTTGCCAATATGACAGTTGAACAGTTAAAGTTGTTAACAGAAAAAGTTCTGGCCATGGTAGAAAGTACAGAATTCAAAGTTGCCAGCATCATAGCTGATAACAATTATGTGAACAGAAAAGCATATGGACTCTTTAATCCAAATAAAGTCATCCAACCTAGCATTTTGCATCCCCTAGATTCTTCTCGGAAGTTGTTCTTTATGTTTGACACTGTTCCTATCTTGAAATCCATTAGAAATAACTGGTAGACAAAGAGAAACATCAACAAGACTCTGAATTTTCCTGATATGTCCAACCACTCTCTCATGTTGTCAGCACAATACAAGCATCTGGAACTTTTGTATGAAAAAGAAACTCATTGGTTAAATATGGCCACACACTTTCACCCAAGGTTTTGCACCCTTCATCCACACAAAAGCAAAATGTTAAATTAGCTCTCAGGCTGCTCAATGATAACAATGTTGTAGCACTTAAACATGCTACTGAAGACCTTCCTGCCCTTTCTGCAGACATCTGCACTGCAGACCACTATTTTTTTTTCAAATCATTGTAAATTGGTGGAAAATTGTTAATACAAAAAATGTATTTGAAGCACAAAGGTTTAATGATCCCTATATGGAAGCTGCAAAAGTGACTTCTGTTAATCAGTTGAAGTTTCTGAAAGATATGCTTCATTGGCTGAAGATCTGGAGACTGTCTGTTCCATCAAATGTTGCCTTAATAGCACAAACATTTCAGTCTTTAATTTTGACTACTGAATCCTATATTGAAGTAATTCCCTACTTATTTGAAGAGTCGGTTTGGATCTTATCAGCAACTGAGTGGTGCAAATTAATATATTAGCTACAGTCAGGTTTTCTGATGTTATAAATGTAAGCTTCAGCATAGATGACATACCTTCTGACACGTTACCGATTCTAACTTACATTGGAGGTTATACTGTCATGAAAGTCTTACAGAAGTGTAAGTGTCGTACATGCACTGCATGGTTGCTGTTGGGTGAGGAGGTTGACATGGACTATTCTTAAGATTTTGTGAAAGACTTGAATAGAGGCAGACTAACCTTGCCTTCTGAGGAGGCAGTCCTTACTGTAGCTCTGGTGTGGCACACAATATCTTTATTACATGAAAAACACCTGCAGTCATTTATGCAGTGTGGGAAGAAGCCTTCAGTTGCTCATAAGCTAAGTTTTAAAAGACTAGTTAACTCCAGAGTTGTAGATATCAATTTTAGTTGTGTGCAATACAACACCCTATTATGTAAATCAGAATATATATCTCAGTGTAAATGCAAAATTCTTTTAAATAATTATGAAAAATTGTGCAATGACAAAGGCTCAGATTTTTAAGAAAAATCAAGGATGGTGTGGGGATCGATACCTAACAACTTTGGACAAGTGTAGTATCTTTCTGTGTTACGAAAGGTCTTTGCTGTAAGGAAGCGGAAACACCAGTTCCCGCCTGACATTTGTATAGTGTAAACGTGTTATCATAAAGTCAGTGTATGAAAGTTGTAGTGTCTCGTGTCTTATCCGACCCGATCCTATAAACCTCCACATTGGTGACCCTGATCAAGTGTCGCTTTCGAGTTACCGCCCGAAGTGCTTTCCATCCGCGTCTACCGCGATATTCGCGCTCCCGCGTTCGCATGCCGCCTATTGTCCGTACTGTGCACAATGGCTTCACCTAACGGACCTCCGCCGCCCGGATTCTGCCGTCCCGTGAGTGTGCCTCCACCTGCCGAATACCGACAAGGACAGCAAATTTCTTACAGCTCCGGGAATGCTACTCCGTGTGCAAGCTTCGTCAGTATACCCGTGCCTACTATGGACTCCGGCTTTGTTAGCCCGCCAAAATGTAATCTTACAAGGGACAGCAGTGCTGGAGAGGTTCTCTCCTCTACGCCGAGGTTTCCTTCCGATCCCGCTAATGCAGCGGAATTTTTAAGGCTGAACTCTACTCAACAGAACGCTACGGCATTTGAAAGGCCGCCCGTTACATATCATTCCGCGCCTGTTGAACCTCGTGTGCAGGACACCTTTTTCGCCACACCGGGTGTAAACAACGTGTGTAATAGGGTTCATGAGGGTGCCTCGAACGTTTACGACCATAACTTCAGTGTTCCTGCGTCGGTCGGAAATGTTTTGAACACGAACAATGCGGCAGCCGGCGTTCAAACTCCTAATCGTCAGCAGTGCAATATTCATCCGCCACGCCAATGGGACCCATCTACCCGACTTCCGACACACGATGTTGCCTCTGAGGCTCTGCACGCGAACCCTTTTCACCAATTTTATAATATGTCGCCACAGTTTCTCCAGAATCCATCGCCTGCTCACAGGGACAATTTGCTCGCACAGACTGTTGTTCGACGGTTGGAGAACATGCCCACGCTACCTCCTTTCAAACCTGCTCACCCAGAGTTTTGGTTTAACTTGGTAGAGCAAACTTTCGATGTTTACGGGCTTGACGACGACGCGCGTTTTTACTGCCTTGTGAACCATCTCCATGAGCGCGTCGAATTAATCTACGACCTTGTCAAGAACCCTCCCTCGACAGGGAAGTACACGGCAGCCAAGCAGACGATTCTGCAACGTGTGTCCAAAACAAGGAGAGAGAATGTCAGACAACTAATATATGAAGAGCGTCTCGGCGACAGGTCTCCATCACAGTTGTGGCGATGCCTCCGTTTACTTGTCAGCGAACATGACTTGCCAAATGACACACTCACCGAGATTTGGACAGAAAAACTGCCTCTGCCTGTACAGACTGCAATCTCCGCGTACGAGGACAGGTCAGTTAACGAACTCTTACGCGCCGCTGATAGAGTCCATTCTGCCCGGCTACGCGAACTCCGCGCCAGCGCTTCTAGACCGTCTAATACAAGACCTGTCAAGTCAGTTGCTCTACCGGCACCTTCATCTCGACGCAGCGACGGCGCTTCTGACGCCGCGGAAGATCATGTGTCGCAGCTTCCTCCGCCCCCAGCAATGACATACTGTTTCTTCCATTATAGATTTGGAGAGCAAGCACGCAATTGCAAACCACCGTGCTCCTACCCAAACTACAATCGCAGGTAGGCAGCGGCGCAACCTCCTGCAAACTAAATGAGCGCCACCCAACTTTACATCCTGTGTCACACGCCACTAGAAACCATGGCCGGGCGTATGTGAAAGATCTCTCCTCTGGAACAAATTTTCTAGTGGACACCGGAGCCGATGTGTCTCTGCTCCCTGCTCGCCTCGCTAACAGGAAGATTCACCGGCAGAAGACTACACTTCGAGCAGTCAATGCATCGCATCTCCAGTGCACCGGCCTAACCTCTTTTAATGTCACCCTCGCCCCCAAGTGCGAGTTAGAGTGGAGATTTTTAGTTGCGCAAGTCGAAGAACCTATAATAGGTATAGATTTTCTTAGGCATTACAAAATAACAATAGATTTAGCAAGCGATCGCGTGTTCTATCCGGCGTGCAACTTGTATATTTCTTGTGTGCCTGCCAGTGTTCTAACTAAGGACAAAGATAACGTTCGCCTAGCTACCAAAAGCGCTAATCTCCCCGGCGAGTCTCTCGAGTGGTCAAACAAGTGGCTCGCAGAGCGAATCGAATCTACGAATCACGAACTTCATCGTCGGCTGCAGGATTTAAGCTCAGAGCTGTTATCAGTCCGCGAACAGCTCAACAGTCTTCAAGCATCCTGCCCGCCTTCAGTACTACAGGTTAGTCAGTGTTCTAGTGATCCTGCGCCCGCGCGCAACTGTGACAGGGATTCCTCTACCTGTAACTGCGTTTGCGCTCGTCCTCATTCTGACAGTGTTATTACGAGTGCTACCCCGCCTTCCCACCTACCCGGACAGTCAAATTTCCGCGCGCAGGCTAGTGTCAATAACTCACAGCAATCAGCTGTTTCTATGCGCCTGCTGCTGCCCTCAGCTTCGCCAGCGGCGCCTTCCGCAACTATTACTCAGTGTACCAACTCAACCCAACGCGGCTCGCCTGTTTGCAACTCTCTACCTACGGGCAGTTGGCAATCGTGTAAACTCTCGACCCCAGCGCCGCAGCTTCGCTCGGAGGCCGATACGCTCGCGCCTATACAAACTGTTCCCTCGCACACGGCGCCCCGCGTTGCGTTAGTGACTAACGGAACTGTTCATAGACTACGCCTGATTGACGGACCGCCTATTTCGTGCCGCCCTCGTCGTCTCAAACCCGAACTTATGCCCGTTGCTCGCGAACAGATCGACGAACTAATAAAAGGTGGAATTATTGAACCCTCTTCGGGATGTTGGTCGAGTCCGATTCATTTCGTCGCAAAGAAAGACGGCACTTGGCGCATGGTAGGAGACTATACGAAGCTTAATTCTCATACCATCATCGATAAATATCCCGTCCCCAACGTGTCAGACTTTAACCACGCTTTGGCCGGCGCCCGGTGTTTCTCGGTGATAGACTGTAAACGTGCCTATCACCAGATTCCTATGGCCCCGGAGGACATAGAAAAAACGGCAATCACCACACCTTTCGGACTGTTCCAATACAGATTCATGCCTTTCGGGTTGCGGAATGCTGCTCAAACCTGGCAAAGGTTTATCAACGAGGTACTGTTCCACTTAGACTTTTGTTTCGTCTACCTCGATGATATTTTGATTTTCAGCCCTACTGTGGAAAAGAATAAGGAACATTTGCAGATAGTTAAGGACACTCTCGTTGCAGCTGGTGTAGAGCTTAATAATAAGAAGCTGCAACTTCACAAACCTTCAGTTCTGTTTTTGGGATATGTTGTTTCAGCTGAGGGCCTCACACCCCCTGTTGACAAGGTCAAACCTGTTTTAGAATTACCACGACCTGACACTTATAAAAAATTACGTCGTTTCCTAGGAACAGTTAACTATTATAGGAAACATTTGCCAGCTGCTGCTGAGGTTCAGGCACCACTCACAGATGCCTTGGCAGGCCAAAACACTACCGGCATCCGGCAGGTTCCGTGGACCCCAGTAATGGAAACAGCCTTCGAGAAACTGAAGCATCTATTAGCAAATGCTGTAACTGTGGCTCACCCGCATCCAGATGCCACCCTTTTTATTACAACAGATGCAAGTGACTGTGCTATAGGTGCTGTTTTGAGTCAATCTGTCAGAGACGTTACATCCCCCCTCCAGTTCTTCTCAAAGAAGCTGAATAATGCGCAAAAGAAATATTCTGCCTTTGACAGAGAATTGCTGGCTGTCTATGAGGTAGTGAAACATTTTCGTACAGAAGTTGAGGGACGTGGCTTTTATATCCTCACGGATCACAAACCCCTTGTGGCCGCCATCCAGAAACCTCCGTCTGACCCTCCGCCACGACGTTTCCGTCATCTTGATTACATCCTACAATTTACAAGTGACGTCAGATACATTAAAGGTGCAGACAATATTGTAGCAGATTTCCTGTCCCGTGTCGGAGCTGTCACTTCGGTTCTCGACCTATCAGACCTCCCGCAGCGGCAGTCAGCTGACCCAAACATAATGCAGCTCATCAATGACCACGACTCTTCCCTTAAACCTGTCAAAACTACTTTCCCAGGTGTGACCGGAGAAGTGTGGTGTGACAAATCTACCAGTTCTCTGCGACCTTTCATTCCCAAGGACCTACAGAGACAAGTTTTCGACAAACTGCATAGCCTAGCCCATCCTGGAGTGCGAGCCTCCACCAGACTTGTTACTGAGCGTTTTGTGTGGCGTGACATGCGACGCGATTGCCAAGTCTGGGCCCGATCGTGCATACCATGTCAGCAAAACAAAGTTTCCAGGCACACCACACCCCCGCTGGGTACTTTCTCCCGACCACACAAACGTTTCCAACACCTACACATAGACTTGGTAGGCCCACTCACTCCTTCTGAGGGGTTCAGATACGTACTCTCCATCATAGATAGGACTACACGTTGGTTCGAAGCCACCCCACTCCCGAACATCACTTCTGAGACTGTTGCTCGTGCCTTTATAGACACTTGGATAGCACGCTTCGGGTGCCCGGCAGTGTTGACAACCGATCAGGGGCGCCAATTCGAATCCGCTCTGTTTTCTGACATTTGTAGGTTGTGCGGCATTTCCAAGATCCATACAACTGCCTACCATCCTCAGAGCAACGGACTCGTCGAGAGATGGCATAGGACTCTTAAAACTGCCTTACGCTGCCATGGCCCTCTTTGGACTGAGGCCCTGCCCTTCGTACTTTTGGGGTTACGCACCACTTTTAAAGAAGATTTAAAAGGTTCAGTAGCTGAATTTGTCTATGGTCAACCCCTTGTTTTACCAGGTGAACTAGTTGCCCCCACGCCTGTGGCTTCGCCTTCAGAGCTTCCATCCCTGGTAGAACGCGTCAAACTACATTGTAGCAAACTTCACCCACAACCTCCGGCACACCACACACCACCTCGTACTTATGTACCCGTTGCACTTAGTTCATGCACATATGTTTTCCTGCGTGACGACACCATTAAGGCCCCCCTTCAGCCGCCTTCTACTGGTCCTCACAAGGTACTCCGTCGTGTGGCAAACACCATGGACATTCTCCTGCACGGTTCCAAAACTACCGTTTCACTGGACCGAGTGAAACCGGCTCTAGTTGAGCCCGCTTCCGATGACTCCCTCACACCCTCACCCCCACCCTCTTTGAACGACTCAGGCAATCGGAGTCATTCTTCTTCACAACCCCTCACCCATTCTTCGAACAACTACCTTTCTGGTGGTCCACAACATTCGAGCCAGCCCTCTGATCCCCATCCTTTCCGAGGATTTTCACCTCGCATGACTCCCTCCTCACAAAACTTCACCCTTTCAACCCCTTCTTCCTGCACAAGTTCATTGCGCCCATCAAGCGGCAAGAAATTGTGTCCACATCGGTCCCCCACACCTGTTTCCCCTGGCCGTTTGCCTGCCACAACTACTCCTACCACACCCGCCTCGGATGCATCACCCTCCTTATGTTGGGGTTTTGCCACCCCCACTTGCAGAAGTACGCCTCCCTCCACTGCTACCGAGGTAGAATTCAAAACTAGGGTTGACCCAGATCATATCTGTAACCTCAGCGTGTTAGTGCAGGCTGTTTCAGTGTTCATCATGCTCGCGTGTGACGATAAAAGTGATCAGGAAGGTGGTGTAGTGCAACGTGTGGTTCGACGCATCACAGCTTCCCACCTCGCCTCCGCAGGCAATCTACGTGCGTTCGTCCGCCCGAACGGAACCGTCATTGTGCGGTTTCCAGCTGATCATCGAGGCCCCCCACAACAATCGACAAGATTTGGACGTCGGCTTCGCCCACCATCCACCCTCGAGGACTTCGAGACTACCGTGCCGGGTTTTGCCCCACGGTCACCCACCAACCGCCCCCTACCTGAGGACGCACAAGAGCTGCCAGTCACCTTTCTGCATCCCCTACCAGCTGTGTAATTTTAATCTTTTAAGTTTTTTTTTTTTTTTTTTCATGTACTCCATACTGCCAGGGGGGGCTATGTGGGGATCGATACCTAACAACTTTGGACAAGTGTAGTATCTTTCTGTGTTACGAAAGGTCTTTGCTGTAAGGAAGCGGAAACACCAGTTCCCGCCTGACATTTGTATAGTGTAAACGTGTTATAATAAAGTCAGTGTATGAAAGTTGGAGTGTCTCGTGTCTTATCCGACCCGATCCTATAAACCTCCACAAAGGTATACAAAATTAAGAGTAGTATGGCCACATAGGACTAGATATGTAACTGTTTGCTGTACGTTTGTGCATAGTTGTCATATTTTCTTTAATAAAGTCATATGTCTAACCAGCAGTGTGATGCTTTTGGTTCACCTGAAGATAGGGATACCACCTGTCAGCTCTGACCTGTGATCGATGGTACATTCTGCTAGCTGTAATTTACAATGTTAACTACAAATTATTTATTATCTACAATACAGAAATATTAAGATATCCTTTATGCCATTCTTTTTCATTGATGATATATTCCTCCCCCTTTTCATATAAGGGAATCAGAAACAAAGATTTAGGCCTATACTGTCCTCTGTTCTTGACCATATTAAATCTGAGTTGAACCTGGAATAATCTCAAAACATTGTTTTCTTTATTTACAAAGTCTTTTGTAACATGCTGAAGTGTAACAGTTGCTGAAGTTGCTGTTTTTTCCCTTCCTTCAACTTTCTATAGATCATGCCAAAAAAGGGTAAAATATTACTTCTGGTGCTGGCAGCATAGTGTGCTCATGTTGAAAATTACTGTTGAATGCTCTTTGAAAATACAGTCACAGAAGTACAGGAATAATCCTGTGTGTTGACTATGAAATAATAATTAATGCTGTTCCTACTGTATTGTTGACAGGTTCTTGTATGTACCCTTCTCCAGTCAGAAATTAAGTTATCCTGTTACTTATCCTCATGCAGTGAAACTATGTTGCCAACTGTAGCACATTAGGCCTACATAGCAGGCTGCCATATTTAAAATTCAACCTGAACAAGATTTAACTGACGATTGTAAGCAATGTCTATCAGAAAATTATTAAGTGGGTCTCTGCAAATGACTCCTCCAATTTTGAGCCAGCCGCGGTGGCCGAGGGGACTGAGGCGCTTCAGTCACAGTCTGCACAGCCACTACGGTCGGGGGTTCGAATCCCCCCTCGGGCATGGATATTTGTGCCGTCCTTAGTTGTAGCTAGTTCATAAGTAGTTTGCGAGTCCCATAAGCTCTACAAACATTTGAACATTTTTTCCAATTTTGATAAGCACAATACATAATGTTCCATAAAGTAAATGGTATGACATTATTAAATAAATAGAGACATTGAAGAGAAATCTGTAGTTAAGATAATCAAAGTTTTTAGGTGTGTGCATTAAGGAGAAACTGACTTGGTAGAAACACATTGATGATCTGCTGAAATGTTTAGAGTTTAGTTACTTATGCTGTTGCTTATTGCACATTTTTCTGCTAAACATATCTGTAAATTAGCTTACTATGCCTATTTTCATACAGTGCTTACATATGGCATATTTTGGGATGAATCATCATTTGGTAAGGAAGTATTCATTCCACAAAAAGTGTGTAATCATAATGATTGCTGAAGACGACCAAGATCATCCTGCAGACATTTAAGTGTCTAGGGATCATCATAATGTATAAATTTATTATTAATAACAAAACTTAAAAGAAATGCTCATAGCTACAACACTACCAGGAAGGATGAATTTACCTCTTAAAGGTTAAATATAACTCTGGCATAGAAAGACGTGAATTACACTGTCAAAAAGTCGTTGGTCACATAGCATATACCACCAAAAGCATGACAAAGCCAATTATGATTTAAAAAGGAAAGTACCGAATTACAGTTCTTTCTACTCAATTGATCAATTTTTACATATAAATTAGAAATTAAGAAAATGTTGATTCTCATATAAAGATACCTTGTATAAACTGCCACATTTGACATAATAAAATTTTGTATACATGATCAGTGGAACAAGTATTAATTCATCTACTTTGGTACTGAGCGGCAGTGTTCTTATGGTGGTCTGTTGTAGCCGCAATGTGTTGGCTGACCATAAAATCCCTTGTCCTGCAGCTTTGTTTAGGTTCAGAACTGATATATAATTTTGACTGTTAATTGTACTCTCTCCCTCTGACACACACACACACACACACACACTCACTCTCTCTCTCTCTCTCTCTCTCTCTCTCTCTGTGTGTGTGTGTGTGTTTGTGTGTAAAGTGTAGGAGAGATGTTAGTATCTGTAATGATTATTGGTGTACTGTGCTGCTGAGAAACTGTTACGTGCATGAAATTCGCCGGAAAATCTGCAGACTTCAAAAACTTGGCAACTATCGAATTGAATGAGACGAGTTTAATCTGTTTTAAGCATAAAAACATTAACTGGTATAAACGGCTCCTAAAAATGTGAAGCGGAATGTATACCTTAAAACAGAGAACAGTAAGTAACCTAAAAGGAAATCGTCATCTTTCGAGCGTCTTCTCTCAAATACATTGTGTATTACAAATGCTCCTTTCCAACTAATGCTTATGAAAATGTGCGTTTATCCGATTTTTTTCCCAAACTTGCGTCTTTATTTACATTACAAAGTTCCTGTGCAATTTATCTTGCTACTGATATTAAACAGTAAAATACGAAACAATCCGGTCGTCCGTCAGTGATAACGTGACAGCAGAGACATCTATCGGTTTGTCTGGTAGTTGCCGATAGAAGTAAGAGGGACGGCCATACTGTCCACGACTGGATGTTGTGCTGCTATCTGTTGACTTTGTTAAGTAACACTGCTACATAGAAGGAGAAGCTTATTCATCTCTTAAATATTAGTGCTGCAAGAAAACTGTAGAAATTACCAACACTTGCTCTTAGATATCAATTCCCATTATTGAAATCTCAAGACTATAGCTGTAAATACCCATGTTATTCTGCTCTTTGTCACGAGAATATTTTACACCCTAATAAACATGTAGCAGCATGCTCTATATATATAACTCAACTTCCCTGTTATCGTGAAATTATTCTATTAGTTCGAGGTATCTCATTTTTGGAAGCGCATGATTAGCACTGCGCCATAAAGTAATGAGGAAAGTTGAATAGCTGTTGGCTGTGGTCAGAGGTGGGGTGGCTTTCGTGACAGGCGACTAGGGGCAGCTGAGGAGGGCACCTAAGATTTCCCGACCGCCCGATAGATGTCTCTACAGTTACGCTACCGTACTGGTATATCCTAGTGGACGCTAAAAACCGAAAAGTGCCGCCGGAAGTGGACTACCGGAAGTCACCTACACTTCCTACCATATCTATGGTCACTCGTCTCGGGAGAGCTTATGTTCACGACCATGGAAACCCACGTGACGTCATTATGACGTAGCCATGCTGTATCGAAGAAGACAGAAGCCATATATCGACCTATCGACATCGGTTAACATTCGAGATGCTGAACTAAATGACAGTTTTGTTTTGACGTCTCCAGCTGAAGAAAGACAGTACCGCGGCATATAGTTACGTATTTCGTCAAAGCAGGATTAAAAGGAGCTAGATTTTAATACAAATATTCCCGACATACCACTGAAAAAACTCAGGAAGTAATCGTTTCGTAGAAAACCTACCTATTTGCCGATTGGGTTGTTGCCGTACTGTAAACGTCTTGTGGAATACACAATAGATACCCAATTTATGTACTGCTGGGTACGACTGTGAATGAATGAATAATCATTACATGTGTTTATGTGCTTAGCTAATAAAGAACGTATTTAAAAGCTAGTTTACAAAGATTAATTTAAACGTAAAAATGTCCGTTGTTGTTATACAAGTCCATATACGTGTGATAACCGAAAGCAAATGACTTGATGAATATAATAATAAGAGTTTTAAAATGGAAGAGTGTAACAGATAATGTTACTGTATTACTTAGTTTATGTCAACAGTTACTTGCAAAAGCAAGATTACGTGAAATGTGTAATGCTTCTCATTACGACGGGGAAGTTTAAACTATGCCGAAATCCTGTTGCATGAAGAAAATGGCTCCAATAGGCTAAAGCTTGTCCATTCTTGTGGAAACCATATTTTGGTTATCATATGCTCAATTCAACTTTGGACCCTAGCATTAAGAGCATATAGAAAAGTGAAAATATTGTAGAATGCTTTTCTTATCAAAGAAATCTGTAAGTTACAACTCGTAAGAAGAAACTCACTGAGCTACCAACAGACATAAAAGACAAACATTCAAACCAGATATTTAAAATTTTAGCTGCAGTCTTCATCAGAAAACAGTATATTCACACAATCACTTATCCACACATGAAAGCTACCTGTGCCGTAGCAGCCAGTGTTGGCTGTCATGTGTGAATGAGTTAACTCTTTTCTGACAGTTCAGTGATCAATTTTACAGCAAGTTATTATCTATCCCCATATTATTGACATTTCAATCTGGACCTTGCATTGTCGAAATTTCTCATTTGAAAATGTAGAACACGTCTCATGAGCTTTATGGTGATACCTCCATTGTAAGGAGAGAGGTGTTAAAAAAGCAATCAGTCTGTATGGTCTACATTTGCAAAAAGATGGTTACACATATTCCTCAATTAGAGGCGAAAAATGTGCAAGAAGAAATGAAACTAAAATGATGGAAGATGAGCAACAGAAATGAGCATCAATTATTGATGGGTAAAAACATGAAACGCACATCACCCCTGTGTGTATCAAACAGGAAGTTAGCAGCACATGCATCCTTACTTTATGATGTCTCCTGCAACTTAAAAAAAAAAATAAATAAATAAATAAAATAAAAAAAATAGCACAATAGGGAAATAACCACCCAGTGGTGTAACAAGCTTAAGAGTTGTGTGCAAATATTGATTCAACGAAATGTGTTAAGAGACTTAATTGCAATTTATTTCTGTGCTGAACTTAACAGAACATTGGCTCGAAGAGATGATGTCGAAGATCATAAATGTCCATTTTTGTTAGATGTCTATTTCTGTATAACTATACAAACTGATGGCCAGGAAAATCTAAACTATTTATGAAAACAGGAAAAGAAAAGAGTTGGTTATAAATTTCACCTATTCACAGCAAAGGGGTGAAAACAAAGATTCCTCCATTGTTCCTCAACTGTAGGTCCAGAGAAACTGCACTCTTTCATTTTGTAAAAGAAGTTACTACTTTATAGATTCAAACCACACAACTGAGCTGGCAGCTAACCAACACAGACTATATTATACTGTCACAGGTTCAATCCTCAGTCAAACCAAAGAGTTTTATCTGTCACTTTTAACTTTTCACACTGTTATTTTTGTGAAAAATGCAGAGTTCCACCATGGTTCAATATTCATTTTAAACTGAATGGTATACTGCCTACAAAACAGGACCATATCTACTAAAGCATTATAGTATTGAATCTAATCTTCAGAGTGTTGACTGATTTATTTTACCTTACGATAGAATTGAAAAAAGTATGCAATTAACACTTTCGCTGCAGCTGATGCTATTCTACAGTGAGCGTGTTCACTTATAAGTATCAGCTGCAGCGAAAGTGTTTAATTACCTGGAAGATAAAATTGTACTTACCACATCTGCAGTGTACTGTGCAGACGTTGGCAACGACCATTGAATGCTCCTTGAAAACCCCATCGGAAAGAATGAGTGGAATAACCTTTCATATTGACCATGAAATATGTAATTATCCAGCCAGTATATTAATTACCATTGCAAAGCAAACATTTCATTTCCAATATTTGTACACTCCTGTTGCCAATGTGGTTAGTAAAATTTAACTGTGCAGAAGTGTTGTAAGTAAATATAGGCTGTAGTGTAAGCACTTTCTTCTGTGTTGCCCCCTCCCCCCCCCCCCTTTTTTTTTTTTTTTTTGTTAATATGAGACTCTGTCATTTCAAATCATATATGATATATCATAAATGACATCTGACATAGATTTAGATCTTGTAAAGACGGCTTCTGTAATTGGACCAGCAGCATATCCAGAGGTGGTTTTCTCTTTATAAAGACCATTTTCAACTTGGTTTAGCCCTCTCTAAAAGTACTTGGTTTTAGCTCAACTGGGTCAAGCCCCTCCCAAGCCAACTGTGTTTAAGACTGTTGAGTCTCTAAATTTTCAAACACGAAGTAGAGAAACATGGCCATTATTACGAAACCTGATTGGAAACAAAAGTTTGGGACAACATATCAGCTAATATGATTGCATTTACTGTCCATATCCAGGAATCAAGGATAAAATACACAACATGTGCAAACTTATATTGTTCAAAAGTAACACTAAAGAAAACGTTCTCTGTATTTAAATTTTCTACTGATCTTAAAACTTTAAAACCAGAAAGTAATGAAATCCATTCTGAATTTCTTCCACATAGTAGCAACTAGACAAAAAGATGATTGGTAGATTGCTTGTCTGCATCTCATAATCTCAGTTCAATCTCACAGGTGGTTCTCGGTAACATAGTTGAGTGCTAGACTATGAATCCAAAGGCTGCAGGTTTGATCCCTGCTCAGTTCTAAGATTTTTGTGTGTCACTTCACTTCTTTCACCTCCGGCAAAAATGCTGGGTACCATCATGATTTGGAGCTCAGGTAAACTATAAGTTCCCCTTTAACTGACTGGGTAACAATTCAAAGATTGGAGGAATGCAATGGCACACCAAGTCCAACAGGACCATGCCTAGTAAACCACTATGGTATTCATACCAGTCTTCAGAGTATTGACTTCTTTACCTTTTACCAGTCCCTCAGCAAATAAATCAATGAGAAATCCTAGCAGTACACAAACCCAACATGGCATCATGTCAGCCAAAGAGCTATGATGTTCTGAAGAGTGCCCAAATGATAATTTCTAAGGAAAGCCAAACCAGGGAGAAAAGTATTTGTAACAGTTTGCAAGGTAAGCAATTACTTTTAAGTAGTCATAATGAAGTTCAAGTACCAACCTGTTAAAAACTTAGTTCTGTTATTACAATGCATACTTTAAGTTTATGGGAAGAAAAACTGCTGACTGCACTAAATTTTTTCCTTTTCCTGAGAGATAAGAAGACAGGGTCCCCTTGTCATTGGAAATGGGTGCCCTTGGTAGTTTTCAATCCTTTTATTGAAATTACATTCAAAACCAAGATATAAATATTGTAATTTAAAACAGTGCAATGCATTAATCACTGTGGGTATTGTTTCTTATATGGCATTACTGAAGGGTGACAGAGTTACAATACTTATCACAAACTTACACCATAACTAATGAGAATGTAATTAAGAAAAGTAGTCTTCCTTGCACACAAAACATGCGACATTGCTCATAGAAGTTGAAAGCTAGTATGCTGTTAGTAATTTTTCCAACTACTGTACTTTAATATTTCATCTCATTTTATTTGATACTCAACATGTATAGAACATTGTCTAATACTATGAAATTCTGTTCAAATTTTAAAATGTTTGGAAATTATATATCAGATTAGATATGGTAGCAAAACTGTTTATTTTAGTGATTTTCAGATATTGTTGGATTAGCGCAGTTACCAGTATCTTTGAAATAATAGTTGTTTGGTCACTTGTGAGAGCAGCAAAATTGGTTGTAGTAGTAAAGCGTGATTTTTAAAGTACAACATTTGAAAGTAAAACTGTTATTAACTAATAAACAAACAAGCTGTTCTGCCATTTTAGTTTCCCATCAGTCCTCTCTAGAACTTTGGAAAAATTTCAGTGCCTAATTGTGACAAGGATAACATTTTGGAAGAAATCAAAGACCTAAAATAGATTATAGGAATTTGTAGGGCACAAAAATTTAAAATGCTGCAGAAATGTAGACAGAAGTAATGCATGGCATGAAGACATAAAAAATGCACATCCCTGTTTACACAATTTCTGCTCTGAATTTGTTATTGTTTTAAGAATGTATTGCAAATGCTGTCAATTTTATTGAAATCTTGCACAGAGACAAAAATACAGTAAATGGTAATTAATTGCATTTTATTCAGTATAATCTATGACTACATGTTAATATTCCAGATGATTTACAACTTATGTCCAGTTTACATTCAAAACATACATACAAGAGACACTATTAAATCCTAAGTATGATACCACAATTAGTGAAATTTTTTATTCATTTTCAGCTCTATTTGAAATACACATGAGAATACAATGCCAAACTCTGCTAGAACACATCACTCTTCAAAGGCGAAACAAATTGTTACTTCTGTTCAATACATAACAATGATGTGCAAAAATAATATGATTCTTCATGTGCATTCCTTGGAAAGTAATCAGAACAGAAAAAAAGCTTACATGAAAAATCAGATGGCTGAAAGGAATAATACACAATACATTCTGTCATACTAGAAAAGAAACTAGAAGACAAATCTTCACAGGCTACATCAATTATAACAGTAATCAACAAATTCTCAAGTTCTATAAATCATTTAGAATAACGTTTGGAGAAGCCCTACATGTTTAATAATTCTGTTACTATCTGTTAGATCCTTCAGTAACATAAGTCAACAGATTTGGCTGTAGTTACTTTATGTTTATTTTTGCCCTTGGAAGCAGGCCTCAGGGTCCAACAAGCCAGATGGATTTTTTGGACACTTGTCTGTCCTACAATAATACTAACTTAGTAACAATTTTATTTTACTAGTATCTTAGCGCTGGTAAGATTTCCGCTTTTTTCCCCTGCAAAGCAAATCCCTAACGACCATGACTAAATACAATGATTTTGTAGGAAACAGCAATTGATCAGGATATGCCGCAAGTGAAGGTAAATTAGTGAAGGTAAATTAGTGAAGGAAGGAAAAAATAAATAAATAAATAAATAAAAAGTAAAATAAAAAAAATTGATGATGACTGGTGGAAGTGCCTGTTTTCAGACTTTGTACAGAGGTTGATGGAGAAGTACATCTACTTTTCTTTTGCTATCAGATTGCATGACAAAGGGAACTACTGAGAAAGTATGGGACAATGCGCTTGCTTGATACAACGTAAAAGACCATCAAGTGTGATAATCCACTACTCTTTGTAACAGTAAAGGCAAATGTGTGCTATTTAGTGGTAGGTCCTATTTACATTCAAATAGAAGACACATGGTCAATTTCAGAAGCATTAAATATTTTCGAGGAGTGGAACAAAAACATGAATCCTGTTTACTGGGTTACTGATTTCTCTGCGTCCAAAATAAATGCAATTCAGTCCTTGTTTCCCCGTTTCAAAGTGTATCTGTGTTCATTTAACAGAGAAATGATTTGTGAAAGGTGGTTATGGTCTCACACAAAAGAACAAAAAAAATGTGAGTTAGAATTTTTAATCCGTGGAACGGTAATGCAGAGTCGTCTTTCAAGCAAGAGTATATTGATAATTTACTAAAGTTGAGAATCCATGTTTTCGATAAACCAAATGATTCTGCTTTGCAGTACTTTGATAAACAATGGGTTCCAGTGCATAAAAGGCGGGTGAAGGCTTTAAAGTACAAAAGTATGTTTGCTGTTTCAGTAATGAACAAATTGGTGAAACATTCACACCTAGAGCATAATACAAACACAGAATTAACAGACCTCATTGCAGTTTTAGTTAACAGTTACCTTCCTAGCCCCATTGAAAAGTATTGCAAGTTAAATTCCGCAGTTAAATTTTACAGCAAAGACATCTCTTTATTCCTGTATAGGAAGACACCAAAGTTTGTTAAGCATGTGATGATGTAATATGAAAAAATTGACTTAAGTGCAGAATCAGTAACTGTGGTGGCTACAGGACTTTTTCGTGTAACCAGTGCAGAAATTGAAGAATGTTTTTACAAAGTAGATTTTGCAAAACCTGATTGTCCATGTCCAGATTTCCTAAAGTTTAAGTTTCTGTGCAAATACTTTTGTGCCATCTTCTGTTTCTTCTCTGAATGGGGATTTGACAAATTAAATTTCACTTATAGGATTAATCCTCAATTTGTTTAGATGAAACATATGGGTTTGGTTCAAGAAGCAGTTATAGTACACAAACACTGCAGCACAGTGGTTACAGAATACTAGCAGCAATTTAGAGCAAATGCATGGCTCAACATTTCTGAAACATTAAGCACTAATTTCGCAGCACGTAACGGGCAAGAGAGATCTGTAAGAACTTAATAAATCTGACTTATAATTGCAGTACTGAAACAGTTGCAAAAATGACTGAACACCTTGAAATCTCGCAACATGATGTGAAGGTATCAAACCCTACAGGCAATGGACCTCCGTTAGCAGTGGTGTCAACTTTTAAAAAGATAGAAACATATATTTCAGCAGTGATCCCACACCTCCATTGGGTATATGTAATTCTGCAGTAGCAATTAGTAGGTGGGGGGAGAGATTTGATCTTGTCTGCTTCTCAAGAAGTTATGAAAGGTTGATTGTTGTTGATAATTAATACAATATTTTAAGTTATTCAGTTAATTTATCACTTTATCTAGTGATTCTTAATTGACTCAATCACAAGTCGCCCCAGTGGCGTCAAATAAAAAACTTGCACCAGACAGGCCGAACATGATCCCAGCTGGGATCTTATGGCCAGAAATGCCACAAAAAATTGAGTCAATGTTTTGCTTCATGTTAAAATTATCTGCAACAGAATACAAAAGTTTCAATTATGCTAGCACAAATAGTTGCTCATGCAATATGCAAATAATTCAGGTAAATTTATGCTCACTATGTTTAATTTTTGTAACTAACACTTTAAAAAAATAAATAGATCTTAAAACAAATTTTCATGCTACACAGATTATGAGCAACAACAATTTCTTATGATTTGATTTCATCATTAAAGTCAAAACCACCACCAACAATAAGAGAAATAATACAATTACCCAAAAACAATAACTCATCTGGAGAAGTACTATGGTGACACCTGATACTATGTCAGAAATATTCAATCAAATTTGGAAAACACAGTTCACCATTAGTATGGACATCTGCACTAATACATCCACTATATAAAAAAGAAGCAAACAGATGCTAACAACTATAGGAGACTCTTCCTCCTACCAGTGACCTACAAGCTTTTATCCAAGGTGTTTTGAAAAAGGTGCAGAAGAAATACTTGACACAGATAATGAGGAGAGTATCAGGCACAATTTAGAAAGGGAAATTAATTTACAGAGGAATAAAAGCAGCAACTTAATATAGACCTATATGTACTTTTATGGACGTCAAAATAGCGTAAGGGTCAATTAACGGAAATGCACTGATTTATGTCAAACAAATTTTAATTTGATAGTAAAACAACTAAAATAATTAAAGCAACTTTAAGAAACAACTTCCATAGAACAGTGTGGGGGAGGGGGGAAGAGATTGTAAAAACGTTTGAATTGAAGAAGTCACTTGTTGTCACCTCCCTTTTTCCCCGGTTTTTATAATACCAAATTAATAGTGAATTGCAGGACAGCATATACCCTGTCTTAAATTACACTTTACTTTTCTTAGTTTACGCTGTAAACGAACACTTATTATTATTTACAGATGGATAAGAAATGAAGTAATGAGATTACCAACCAGGTGATCTGGAACTGCCACCTCCTTGTCTTTATAATACTTAGGTCCAAGAAAACATTTACGGTGATTTGTGCTTACTATAGAAGATGGAAATCCGTAAAATCGGATCTCAACGTTGCCTTTACTTTGGGTGAAAAAGAATTTTGGACAACCTGCAAATGTACAAATAAAATGGTTTAACGAAACGGCCAAAGAATCGGACATGACAGTGTGAAAAATTATTTTCTCACAGACAACGAAGCAGAGGAACTTATTAAACAACTGAACACAAATTATTTTATCGGCTACATATGTTACAATTACTTTTGCTTAGCTATGTACAACTGGTAGACACTCCAAAATGCGTTTTCGTGATCACACAGAAAGATTAAAATAAAATTAAGCGATATACGGGCTACAGTAACGAAAACAAAACATTACCTTACTTCTGACTTCACCTGCTTATTTTAGATGCTGTGTACTATCTCTCACGGAGTAAGAGTAGCCGATGCACTTGAACTGCGTAAGAAGCATATAAACTTATTCTTGTATTTCGCAGTAGCCACACAATTTTCCGTCATTATTAACGCTCAAATGTTTCAGCTTTTCTCTCAGTGTGCTCTCATAGTAAGTCGACATACTAAGAAAAGCGATTGAAAACAAGATAACTAACAACGTTTGAAGGAAACGCAAAACGCTAGAACAACGAATTGAAGGAGGCGCTACGCAGTACACAGTATCTCGAAATTCGCAAAAGTCGATATGTGATTATGTGGTCTCTTCGATACAGCATGTACACGTCATAATGACGTCACGCTGGCTCCCAAAGTCGTGAACTTAAGCTCTCCCACTCGTCTCGGGATCCGCTGGTCGAGATGCTGATTGGATAAATGTTAGTTTATGATGCCATATACGTTAGCCAATCAGGAGCGCGACTCGACCTACGCGACCGGCAGGTCTCGTGTCGCCTCACGCATGTAAACAAACCACCTGCATATTGGTTTGAATGCTGTTGCTGTAGTCGTTTTTCGTATTTATGACTACGTGTTATGAGAAATATGGCTTTCCAATGACCAACCGCATTACAGACCCTGGCGCAAATCAGTTGTTGAAGTGCAGATTGTTGTGCTATAGTGAAAGCAATTGTGATTTCAGTAATAAGATTTATGAAAAATGAATGCAAGTAGATTCTGTTGCTGTGATCTTCAGTGCCTTTTAATACTTACCACCGGATTTCAGAAACGCAATAATAAGGTTTCTGGCAGTATTACAATTTCTGATTGAGTGTGTCTCTTACGAAAGGAGATAACTATTTCACAGTGTTATTTACCTAGGTGCACTTACATGTAGTTTCGAAATTTGGTATATATTATTGTTTAATAAGAAAGGCTTCATACAACTTTACGTATGATACCGTATTCCGAATATCTACTGGTACAAATTGTGCAACAGATGGAACTATGTTGTTTCGTATAATTTGCCATATCGTGTTGCATCTAAATGCACTACTTACGGTGAATAAAGCATGAATGTTTATTTGCTGTAGAATAGACCACTCTACATATCAGACATGGTAGCCTAATACAACCAAGGAAAGCAAGGTTTTACTTTACAGGACTAGCAATACGCTATTTTGAATGTGGAAATGTGCCGGTGGCTTGAACCTTCATGTCATTTTTTGTGTACAACTAACGGTCATACTGTCGTTACTGACATAATGGTTTGAATTTTATATGTTAATAGTACCATCAGCATACATTATAACACTTGCTTGAAAGGGACTGATGACCTAGCTGATTAGTCCCCTCAAAGACCAACAACAACTTGCTAGAAAAAGAATTCAATCGGGCCAGTACACCTAGTGTATTGCCTTATTTGTGTTTATGGATAGCGTTACTCTATTCAGAGATTCTTCCATAGACCTACTAGAAATATGAATACCAGTAACTATTGGAAACTGAACAATGAGTAACTGAACTGACCTTTTGTTTGCTATTTGCATATTATTTTTGAGGAAATAGGAATAAAAAATTGCATTATTTGTTATTTTGTACCGGTTTGTGGGATTTTGTTTATATAGTTATGTAGTATTCATACAGCAAATGTAAGCGCTATCATGTGTGTCCAACAATTCTCTACCCTGCTCTTCATTGTTTTTGACTGCCTTCCTGAGAGTGCTAATGAATATGCAGACTGTCTCTGCCATATATGTGAACTTTCAACTGCTTTTTTGAAGTACAAGGACTTCATTTGTTTTAGTAATCTCTCTTTTCCAGTAGTTATTAATGATTTGATTTTTACTTTTTTTGCTACTTATCAT
This sequence comes from Locusta migratoria, assembly GCA_026315105.1. Classification (NCBI taxonomy): domain Eukaryota; kingdom Metazoa; phylum Arthropoda; class Insecta; order Orthoptera; family Acrididae; genus Locusta; species Locusta migratoria. The sequence goes on along the minus strand of CM048752.1, from coordinate 38,834,092 downwards.
ATGATATTTCAGTTCCTCTCTTTATTTTTTAATAAGATTCCATTTCCTTCTTTCCTTCCTCATTATTTTTTACTGTTCATTTTAATTGGCATAACTAAAGACTGGGATACTACCATTAGCTTTGACCCATGATGTCATCAACATGTTGGGCAGTCCATAGATGGGATACTATCTTAATACTCGTGTATTGTGATAATAAATAATATGGGATTATCCTCATAAATTACAGATTCCAACAACAGAATGTACCATCAATCACTGATATCACCCCACCTTAGGCACTCACATGTGCGCTGTTAACCTATACCTCCCTATCATAGTGGAGCTGCAGGTCATTTTTTAAATACAAAATCTTAATCTATGTTCTGCTGGTAAACAAACTGTCATCTTTAACTCGGCCATCACATAATTATTCACGCCACCTACAAACACACACACGACAAAACATCGATGCCACAAGTCAAAGCCAACGGGCAGTAGCCCCATTTCCTGTGAGCCATTTAATCAAATTAAAACCTATTTAGCCTTTTTTCACAATCATTCTGTTTCCAGGTTACAATTCCTTTTTATAACAGTAACAATAACTTAAAATGCATTGGAGTAGAGTTCTGGGCAGGAATGAAATTGTAGTACTTATAAAAGGAAGCACCTAGTTTCTTCTCCTGTGTGGGGGCTGTAACATTTGGACCCAAAAGGAATGAATGAATTAACTTTGATCAAAAGCTTACATTTTACAACTGAATTAAATTTTTTCATTCAGTAATAAATGTAGTGATAAACTTTTCTTAATTGCTAACTGAATGAGCTTTGCACCCTTTTTGTGTAGAATTTCCATATTGCCAACACCAACAGTACCCATGCAACCCTTCTACTATGACATAATGGGCAGGGACATACTAAATGTAAAGAAACAAACTCGTGCTGGATGGTGAAGGTAAATTGATCTGTTTGTATTGTAGAAATTAAGGACACATTCGCAACAAAAGAATATCCCTATTGCAAATGATCAGTATTTCGAGTTGTACAACACATCACACTGACATAAGGGGTCAAAGGTGACAGGTGGCTTAGTGTGCTTCACTTGAGCCGGAATGTTGCGGTTTTGGGCGAGGACATTATAAACTGGGGAAAAACAACAAGAAACCAAACTGATAAACACACAAAAAATGAAAAATAAAAACAGAAACAACCAAGAAATTACATGGTAGTGAATCATTCAATTTAACTGTAAGGCATTTTTGGCTGGGAGATACCATCTGCGATTGTTCGGCCGTCTAGTGCAAGTCATTTTACTTGATGGTACTTCGGCGACTTGCGTGTCGATGGTTATGAAAATGACGACGACAACACAACACCCAGTCCCCTGCTGGGAATCAAACCCGGTCTCTCTGAGTGGTAGTCAGCGACACTGTCAACTGAGCTATGGGATCAGATAATTGACCTATAATACACCTCAAATAAAGACAGCGATACCAATTCAACATCCTCCCCAAGAAAAGCAACAAATAACAAAGAAATAGTATCAAATACTCAAGCCATATCAAATGTTCCCTTCTAATGTATCTTTACCACAACCCCTCTTCTATTTTCACATTTGTTGGCTTTGCCTACTCTCAACCAAATTAGCCTCACAACCTAACATGGACCTCGGGATACACTACAGATCTCTGTCATTACAAACAGTTCTTTGCTCTTCACAGCTTTTGGCTTTGCTAATTCACAACTACAAGTATCGTCCAAGCCTAACCAAAACCTCGGGCTACACTACAGATTAGCCTGTATTTATTTATTCCATTTAGCTGTATGTGGGTCTTGGTATAGAAATCTGTTAAACACTTAATGAAACCAACAATAGGTGCACCAGATAAATGATGCATTTAGAAATGGAGCAATGTGAATCTTCCAAATAACACTAGAAGAAAGCTACATTCACAGTGGTATGTGATGCTTTTTTGTTCCTGCCAGTGTTATTTGGAATACAGAAGAGTCAAGTTGCTCAACACCCTACTGCAGAACTGAATCATGTAACCTGGACACATATTGTCTGTCACAATCATGTTTATGAGATTTCTATACCAAAAACCACATACATGCTTCAGAATATCAAACAATGGAAATTCCAGGAAGGATTCAGCAGTATCTTTGTGAGAGATAGGTTGCTTACCACAGATGTCCAATGAGCTGCAGAAAGTCATAAATAAAAGAATACAACTTGATAACTTTTGGCCATAAAGGCCTCCCTGGGTTAGAAAGACACACTCACACAGACATCACTGCCTTCTAGCTGTTATGGCATCTGTTTTATTCTACTTTTCAGTTTTACATTTAGTTGTCACATGTTTTACTTATTTCAGTCTACAATAAGACTGTTTTCAAACATCTGACTCATGCATTAACCAACACATACTAATATGCCAACTGATATTTTAATCTTAAAATCTAGGCTGATGTGTGCATGCTTCCAGTACTTGCATTCACACTAGCAAATATTAGAATATGATGCTTAAGCACAGGCCAGAGGTTTGAAAATGTAATTATCAAAGCCCAAAATCTGACAACTAAATGTGAAAAATAAAACATCTTTCAATAATTAGGTTATATTACTACTTGCATTTCACATGCTATTCATTATTACACCACTATCTATAAGGCTAACCAAAATGTATAATTACCACTATACGCAAAGCCAATGAATATGAAAGGCGAAAATCTAGTTTCGGTGATAGGCTCATCTGTAGCGCAGCCTAGGTTTATGTAGGTAGGGAGCCAACAGTTTGGTTGTGAGTTGGTGAGGGCAACGAATGTGAGACACGGAAATCTTGTTTATCTGACAGGCTAATCTGTAGTGTAGCCCAAGGTTTAGGTTAGGCTTTGACACGACATTGTAGTTGTGAGTTGTCAAAGCCAAAGAATGTGAAGAGCAAACGACTGTAATGACAGTGATCTGTAGCATATCCCGAGGACTAGGCAATTGCCTTGCTTCCACCTGGAGTTCGGTTTCACCGCCTACTACAGCGGCTCGATTTTACCCTTCCTTCCACCTTTCGGTTGAGCGAAAGCCCATTGCCACCGTGGCATCAGGCCCAGGTTCACACACACCTCGAACTTAGTTCGCTCCCCAAGGAGAGCACTCCGGATTTGGTATACCGCTCGAGGCTTGTCGAACTCCGTTCGCGGTTCAATAATGCCATATTTGTTTACACTGTTGGTTCCAAGAGCACTGCCGGTGTCGGATCTGCCTTCGTCGTCGGGGACAACCAGTTCCAATACAAGCTCCCTGACCGGTGCTCAAATTTCACGGCTGAGCTCTTTGCCCTCCACAAGGCTGTTTTGTACACCTGCCGCCACCGCCAACCTTTCTATGCCATATGTTCGGACTCCCTTAGTGCCCTGCAGAGTCTTAAGGACCCTTTCTTGAACCATCCTCTCGTGTATCGGATCCAACACTCCCTCCAGTTGCTAGCAGATGACAGCTGTCACATTTCTTTCCTGTGGGTCCCTGGCCACGTGGGTGTGCCCGGGAATGAGACCGCTGACATAGCAGCCAAGGCCGCAGCTATTTTGCCTCGCATGGCTACCTTTTGCGTCCCATCAGACGATGTTCAACGGGCTCTTCGCCGGAGTATCGTGTCGCAATGGCACATTGCGTGGTTTTCAATGTAAAACAATAAATTGAGAACTGTAAAACCAATCCCAACCGCTTGGAGGACCTCCTCACGCCCCTCTCGGCGAGAGGTGGTCATCCTGGCCTGGTTGCGGATCGCTCACTGCCATTTCAGCCACCGTCACTTGCTCTCCGCCGACCCTGCACCGCTGCGCTCCTGCGGTGAACTGCTGACAGTGCGACATGTTTTACTGACTTGTGTTAATTTTAATCATCTCCGTGTAGCCCTTCACTTGCCGTCTACTCTGGAGGAAATTTTAGCTGATGACACACGAGCAGCTGCTCGAGTTTTGCGTTTTATCAACTTGGCCAACTTATCCAAGGATATTTAACCCTTTTATTGTCTTTTATCTTTTGTTTTTAGCCTCTTGTTGATGTTCTGACAGACACCATTTTTTTTGTGATCATAGCGAATCTATGTTCTTGGCTGGGCGCAAATGACCATAGAAGTTGTGCGCCCTAAAACCACAAAAAAAAAAAAAAAAAAAAAAAAAAAAAAAAAAAAAAAAAGAAACCGAGGTCTAGGTTAGGTTAGGAGGCAAGTTTGGTTGGGAGTAGGCAAAGGCAACAAATTTGAAAATACAAGAGGGGTTGTAGTGAAGATATGTTAGAATGGAACATTTGATTTGGCGTAAGTATTAGATACTATTTCTTATTAGTTGCTTTTTTTTTGGGGGGGGGGGATGTTGAATTGGTATCACTGTCTTCATTGGGAATGGTGCTAGAAAATGAATAGCTGAGGTTGTTTCATTATAAAGTACTTTCTATTGTTACTTTAGAATACAATACAAATGGTGGAATACAGTAACACTACATAAATGTAAGACAATATCTTGCAAATGATATTCGTTTCTTACACTCACATGTACTTTACAAAACACGGTTAAGAAGAGACAAAGGCTGTAGGCAGGTGAGTGGCAGTGAGCGGCAGAGTGTGCATGGTCGTGCTACATGTCTGTCATTGTTGTCTGTTGTAACTAAGTTCATTATTTGACCATCACGCCTAAGCTGACTGTAAACGACACTGAAAAGTTGAACTCCCATACTTTTGATCATAACTGTTTTTAGTATGAAGACACATCTATATACTGCATTAATGAGACAAAGGATTCTTAAGTGGAGTGTATGTGGCACAAAAAAAGATGTCTGGACCCATACACAACATAGCCTGTAACTACTAAAATTTCATTTCTATCCTGCAAGCACGGAATAATTTCAGGGGGTGTGACTGAGTTATCCGGACTGCCGGGTTACCAAGTTTTCGGGACTACTGTAACAATATTTTTCTGTGACTTGCAATAACCACAAATATAATCATCAATAGGTACAATGTAACACGCGACATCTTTGTTCAAAGCTGACAGGTGGTGTTGGATACTAGGACTGACCCCCACCTTCCTATATTGTTGTGAAATAGATATTTCATTGACATCTTGGAACACATACCAGTTCAGTTTCATTTGCTTTGCTTTGCCATTTAACTCTTAACATATTTGACTGGGATATTAGTGTGTGTTAAATATTGGTTCAAACAATGGAAATTCCAGAAAGGACTGACATTTCCCTCAACATGCATTTCAATCTTTTCCTATGGTTTAAGGAGAAAAGCCATACTTGCAAATCCCAGCTTAAATATTAAGAAGCAGCCAGATTTAGACCTGAAAAAGCTGCACTGCAATCAAAAATAGTTTTGCTTTTCTTATAGCAGGCCCTATTTAGCCAATACTGAGTTGAATATGAAGTTTCCAAACATTTACCTGCAGACTTTGCTTTGTACATATTACATTTTTTGGGATAATTTATTCTTAAATTTGTCCTACCTCTGCAAACTTCATTAGGTTTTTCATTGTATTTCTGCCAACAGAACAATTGTCAAAAGTCACAATGTTTAATACAAAACTAGACTAATGAACATTTGTGATATGATCTATAAGGGTTGGTGTGATGCCACAGTATCCTACAGCTCGATTTACTAATGAACTTTGTGTCCTCATTAGGTCACACAAGCCTTTTGATTGTGAAGCCTTAGGGTGGGGTTTTCTTTTTTCACATTTATAATTTTAGCCTTTTCAAGTAGTATGTCCTTTTCATTGAGAAAATATCTTAACCAGCTGCTTTCAAATCTTAAGACTCAACATTAATCTCTTTTGTATAATCAATGCTCAGCTCTATCTGAAATAATCTTACCTCTTCACTTACATAAACAGCAACTCTATCTCCCTTCTACCTGTCTACTACTATGCAAAACTTTTCACAAAATTGTTCATTACATTTTCTTCTGGTCCAAGTTCAAATGACTCATCTGCTAAAAGCATACTATAAATTTTGCTACAAAATTCTTACATTTTAACAAGTTATGTTGAGAATGTGTAATGAAACTAAATCAACAAAAATAGGTATAGCACACTTCCGAATTCCATTTCCACTATGAGTAATTCTCTAAAACAGTAATGTGGTGTACACAGTTAAGTGACAAAAGGTGGAACAATGTAATGAAGTTGCTGTAGCTCACTAAACAGATCACAGCTTGTAGTAAAAAATATCCGGAGAAAGTGCACATTTGTCATCCAGTGAACTAAAAATGCCTTTATTTAACAATAATCACATATCCATGTAAACTTGTTAAACCCTTTCGCGGCTACAGGGGCGAGTGCCCTGGCTGCCCGCGTGGCTGACGGCGCGAAGCCAGCTGTGGGCCTGAGCGGCGGCGGCTGACCTGGCCCCACGGCCGCTGTAGGCTACGGCCACTGCAGCTGCACGCCAGTCGAGCGTTGCGATGACAACTGCCCCAATAAAATCAGTATCTCACTGCTCTGCCACAGCAGTTGCAGTTTGTGATACGAAACAGTCTTTCAAGTCTAAACGACTCTGTTATCAGATTATCCTCGGTTGGAGAACGAAAAGATTTAAGTAAATGTAATACCTTTTTGGTTTGTTATTGAATAATCTATAACTTGAGGTGTACGTTACCAAAATATAATACTGCAACGCATTAAAGTTTCATTAACATCGGTCGAGTATGTTTCGCAACGTTTAGTTTTAAAGTCAGTTGTTCGTAGGGAAGACCTGCTAAACTCCAACATTTCTAGCTATAATCGGAAATAAAAAATCAAATCAAATAAAATGTTTGTAGAGCTTATGGGAATTAACTACGGGTCATCAGTCCCTAAACTTACAAACTACTTTTTAACTAGCTAACACTAAGGACGGCACAAATATCCATGCCCGAAGGGGGATTCGAACCCCCGACCGTAGTGACCGTGCAGACCGGAACTGGCGCGCCTCAGTCCCCTCGGCCACCGCGGCCGGCATAAAAAACATTTATTGAAATTTGTGTTGTGCCATGTAGCACAATGTAGAATTAAACAAGAAATGAAATGGAAACAATAAAATATTGATAGGTCGATTGCGTCGTTTGAAATTAAAGCCTAATTTCGATTCACTATGCTAAATAATCCGATAATAAGCATCTGCATGCTTTCTCCTAGCGGATTTATTTTTCAGATATTCATGGAGTGGTAGAGTTTGACTTAGTGGTTTCCAATCCTCATTTCTAACGCAGACATTCGACTGCTGCTGGCTGAATTAAAAACATTTTTATTACTTCTATTGCTTTTATTGTTTTCTTATTTTTTCATTTTCTTTTCTTTCAACATTCAAAGTACTTGAAGAAACTCATACTGCCTTAGTTTGTGGTACGTCTCAAAACATGGTACCATACAGAGAGCAACATTACATTTGTTTTGCACCTGATTCGTGTCATTTTCCGTTTTGTAAGGGCAGTACACACTACACAATATCTTTGCGGTACCTACTTTCTCTCCGTTGCTCCGAAAAACCCGGGATAATGTCATTATTTATTGCAGTCGGAAAGGGCTGTCCTTTTTGGTGTCAGTGGCATCTAGCTCTTAGATGTTTATGAATGAAACTTCTTCAGTAACTGACGGATTAGTGCCTTCTTCTGTTTATTTTGCATTTCAAAAATAGTTTTTGAGCATACTCAAGTCAGTTAAATAAAAGAATACTTTCTTGTACCACTTCTGTATTTCGTATGCACTGTAGAGACTTAATAACATGTTAGTCCTATCAATCCCACTGACAAATTGTAACTAACTACACGAGTGGATTTCACTTTATTTCCTCCCATTTTATGATTCTTTCTTTCTCTCTGGGCAAACTCTGGTCCATTTACAATGGAAAGCATCCAGGATGTATTTACTGTCTTCCCCAGACTTCAATTGCATTTACCTTTCTTGAGTTTATCAAGTAAAGGTGGTAAATGTTTCCTGTTTTTACGCACTGTGCCAATGGCATTAGTGCACTTCGCATGGAGCCATAAGAACAATTCAGGACTCGAGTACCAATTGTCTAAATAAATCCCATGACTTTTGTTGAGGTATGATAACAACAAACTGCCAACGACATCACCTGATTTGCCCAAGTCAGCATTTCCAGATTCTACGTCAGTAGCGGCACCAGTGTAGACAATATAATCCAGAATGTAATTGGTCTGTACGACACAAAGCTACGTTTGTTTGGAATATACGGTTTGAACCGTAGCCTTCCTCTGAAAAGTAGCAACTTTCGTCAGTTACTAAGTTCTCAAATGGTACTGCAGCCTGTCGGAATCTCTTTTTGGCGTGTTCCACAATCATGCATATTTTCACAAGAATATCTTACGATGCGGACGAATTGTCACGGAAGTGTAATAAAGGCAGTATCGAGTGGCCGATGGCGTTGAGGTGCTGTGCTTAGATGCGTTCCCCATGAGGGGTTCGAATCCTCTCTCGGGCATGGATGTTTGTGCTGTCTTTAGTCTTTACTATAAGATAGTTATAAGTAGTTTGTAAGTTTATGGGCTGATGACCCCGCAGTTAAGTTGTTTAAGCTTAACAAACATTTTAACAAACACATTATCACCTTGTACTTATCTCTGGCCATTATGTCAGAAAATAATGGTGTTTGCAGCAAGGAATCTTTTGACCAATATTCATTCACTGCTAACTGTTTGGACCTTGGCATAAGGAGGGAATAAGCCAAAAACCAATAACATTGTAGAGGGTCTACAGGTTTCCATCTTGTTATCTGCTGGGCACTGTCATCATTTTTTCGGTGAGAAATGTTAAATACTTGTTCATATCTACAAATAGCTGAGACAAATTCAAATGAGATAAAGTAAATAAATAAATAAATAATCTAAATGAGTTTCTTATTCATCTAAATCTACATTTAAACCACTAAAAGTTTTCGCGAAATTTTGGCGATTCGTCGCAGGATTATCTGACCAGTCATAAAATCTTTTTCGTGTCGAAATTTTACTTAACTAATCTTCTTTTTCCTCTTAAGAAGAGGAATCTTCTGCAGAAGTTCTTCGTTGTGTTCAATAAATACTGTTAGTTCCATACATATCCAGCTCTTTGTATAAAAAAAGGATGTAGTAGCACTATCGTCATCCTCACTACTATTCACGAGGATGTCCATTATTTCCTTGTTTGATAAACAACGTTCCGACATTGTAACGACAGTACAGTGAAAAGCTGTTCTCTCGCCAAACAAAAAATACAGGACGGGCCCGATGGAGAGCTCGTGAGCAGGAAGGCCCGGAAGTGAAAACTGTAGTTCTTACTGACATAACAAAGAAGACCTGTTAATGGCCGTGCCACCAAGAATGTTGAGCCTCGGGTAAAACCGAGTCGCCGCCGCTCCATTGTGCACTCGGGCCCCGGGCGTATATGAATGCCCTTAGCCTTCAGGCCGCTCTACCTGCTGGGCGTATATGTACGCCCGTAGCCGTCTGGGCCTCCTGCCTGCCGGACGTACATATACGCCCGTAGCCGTCTGGGCCTTCTAACTGCTGGGCATACATGTATGCCCATAGCCGCGAAAGGGTTAAAGGGCAAACTTCATTAATTATATTGCTTACAAGTAATTGAGCACTCTCTGTATCAAACAATGAATGAAATACCCCAAAAAGAATAATTTTGGCCTCTGGACTAATTGAGATATTCTGTAATCCATGCTTTGCACACACACAGGGTATCCATTTACATTAATCACACTTACATGTTGAGGACAAGGTAAGGCATACACAAAATTTGATTAAATGTGTCATTGCTGGACATAACACAATGAAATTCTAAAAGTAATTTAAAAGCAGCTTGAAATGATACTGAAAGGGTAATTATTAATGTTCTGGAAACTGTGCAAATTTCACTATTATGGTCACCTTTGATACAAAAAGCTAGTTTATGCAAGCATAATAAAGTGTTTTAAGTCTTTGGCCCATATGTTAGTCAATAATTACTGTAAATTTTATTCAGTTGATATTTTAGGACTGTTTCAGAATCGGAAAAAAAAAAAATGTTATCTTCGTTTGTGTGGCCATAATGTCCGTAGTTGCTTTCATAATTATGAATAGCAGTGATTTTCCGTCTTCGCAACTACAATAAAAATGTGATTTTTCCACACCAGACGCGTTTCGTTTTATTGCAGTGATTTTCCGTCTTTGCAACTACAATAAAAATGTGATTTTTCCACACCAGACGCGTTTCGTTTTATTGAATGTAAAACATCTTCAGTGGTCTGTAATATAGAAATCTACAGTTTGTTTTGTGTTTAGATCGAAAACAGTTCTTAAATGGACCCTGAAAAGTAGGCCTAATGTTTGGTACTTACGGCAATTTCTGTCATCATGCCGGTCTGTTTAATGCAATACCTCACGAATGTAGTTCTTTCTCTATGTTTTATAATAAATTATGTTTCGGTGTATTTAGTTTTGATGTAAGCGGATTGGAATAGTGGCAGAATAATACATGTATAAATTTAATGGGAATATTATTATTATTATGTGATTTTATTTGACCTTAGCTGTGGAGTGTTGGTGGTGGTATCTGGAATGAGATGTGGAAGTAGTCTGAGATAGTTACGGGCATGATGGGGAATGTTACATAAAACACCTCATTTGAACTCTTCGCTGATGTTGATTTAACTCCGACTTTCTACGAAAAGTTCTATCACATACGTAGCACTGAAAGTTCTTCATATCCATTTTCTGTTCACAGCAAAAACGTAAACGTACAGAACAACACGAACACAGCCAAAGCAGGAAAACACAAAATGGCGAAAAAGTAAAGTAGTTCAACATTAATTTCTTATCTTCCTCCACTGTTGGTTCAACAGGTACCAGGTCACAGTCATCTGTTGTGTCAGAATCAGTGCCTGTGCCATCATCAGTAAAAACATTTAAAAGGGGGGGGGGCAGACTTTTTGGTTAGTAATTTGTTATGAATTTAAAGCTCCTTCCTGAGTAATTATACACTTCCTCATTAAACTTCCCTTGGCCTCACACCTAGGGCCATGCCCCTAGGTAAACATGCCTACAATAATTTGTCATTGTTTTAACCAAGAATTTTTACTTCAGCACCATTAAAACATGAAGATACATCCACCTCTGCTTGCCTATTCTCTCCATCTGTTAACTGGCCCATTTTTGGTACAGACAGTAACCAACTGAGAACCAAGAAACTAAATATTCCTGAATTAGTTTCCAAATTACATATGTGGCTCTAAGTACACTGGTCTCCCCCACTTTTATCAGAATTAGTTTCTTTGTTTATTTTTTTAAGTGGGGAAATTACTGTTTCCACAGGACATTTCTGATTTCTTTTTAAATCAATAGTTCTTCTTTTTTTTTACTCTTTTTTCCTAATGATATCCTTTCTTTCTCTGTCATTTTTTTCAAGCATTAACTTCTCAGTTTATTTCATATAAATTATCCCGTCTATCACAAGCAGCATGTCACAGTGGTTTTTTATAAATAAAAATACTGAATTCAATATTATTATTTCAATGGCTCTTGTGCTTGCTCAACAAAATTAAAGTATTTCTTCACTAGCCAAAATGTTAAGCTTATAAACAAAACTAATGCAAAATAAGTTAGAAATGCTTACCAGTTTTCAGATGTTCTAGAGGTGTATTAGGCAGACTGTTTTGTTGTAGCTGTAACTTCAGTGGCTTAGGATTTTATTGAAACAACTCATAACTCTGACTTTGAGATTTTCAATTTTCACTCTCTAATGGAATGCATGATGTACGGTATAATATGAAAATGAATTTCAGTTATTTCACCCAGCAAATCTGTATATGTATGTAGTTTATGCACTATTTCATTTAATGTGTTGTTAATTAATGACATATAAATACACCAGCCTATTTTACTGTTACTTATATTCCCTAAATTTTTAATTGTGTACGCTTTGCTATATATCTTGAAAGTAAGTAATGTTTGGTTTATTCTGAGTGTTCTTAATAAGCTTGAAATACTTGTAATATTCTGATGACTTTATTGGCTGTAGTCTCCCTACTCCTGAACAATCCCACTAATTGTTTCATTAAAAGTTCCTAAAATATGTTTGAAAAATGGAATGTACTTCCAATTTGTACAGGAACAAAAGCTCCTAATGTACCAATTTCTTACACAAAAGCTAAAAGCTTAAAATTTTTCAATGTAAGTTTGTGCTTTCTGAAATACATATTTCTTTTGCTAATAATTTTTACTCCTTGATAATCTATGGAGTTATTTAAGGTAGGAAAGGATAAAAGGTAGTTCCACAATATAAGCTCAGGTTTAGCAAAAACTGTATGTAAATATTCACTGAAACATTATTTATTACAAATAAAGAAATAATTGGTTCTATATAGGAAGTATACAAAGTGCAGCAACACCAAAATTATACTATAGGACACAGTACTACAGCAAAAAGCATACAAATACAACACAAGACGCTTAGGTAACGCCTACTAACAGCAGCAGAAGGAACACCAATTTTAATCGGGATATTGTTGCAAAAAATTTGGGAGTGCGAGTTAGCCTGTCTCAGGATAATGAGTTAAAGAATTAAAACATTCATGAACTAACTCACTACAAATGTAGTAAACAATCTGATGGGTATTGCTTCAGGCCCATGAACTTAATATCTGCATCACTCGTCTTGCATTGGAACCAGAACTACATTTAGGTAACTTAATGGTCCTTGATTTTCAATTGAAAGTAACATCTTAGGCGTATAACTGAGTTCAATAGATCTGCTTTGCAATCCTCAATTTTAGTATCTCACTCGGCCATGAGTGTCTGGGTGCTAACTTTGGTCCCACTAACAACAGTTACATATGATAAAGCTTCTTTATGTTTTAAGAGGGATCCTTACATAAATATTCTGCTATGACAGTCACTGGAGGCTTCACCCACTATTCTGTGGACAGACAAGTACATTTCATTTAGCATACCACCACCAATAGCTGTACTGTCAGGCTTTGTTTTACATCTGTCATGTATTAGTATCTGCTTCCTCAGAAGTTTCATTACAGTGGCTGTACACAATGGAGGGTCCCTCACTCCATTAACTATTCTTCTAGGAACACGCCTATCAGGCATATGGTCCAATATTTTTGTAAACAAGTGCCATAACACATCAATATGCTCTACTCTAATAAATTTATATATGTTGGAGGGGCACATACTGTGTCATCAAATATTTCCCAGTTCCGGATTTGGTGATAAGTGTGGTGGGGGAGTAAAGAAAGGGGGGGGGAGAGAGAAAAGAGAGGAAGGAATACAGTAAATAGCTTACATTGGAAGTGGGCTGCCAGAATACTTTTGAAATGAAGATGTTTGCATAGGAGAAACTGATGTGGAGGAAAGCACCAAACATCTTCCGACCTTTTATTATGACAGCAGCATATTATCATCATAAGTGGGATTTCAATCAATATGTTCTGGGTAGCTGTTGGGGTGGGTGTGAAGTTAATAGGCCTAATGATTTGCAATAAGTCCCGTCACTCCAATCACTTGTAAATCTGTAGTTTACCCAATTTAAATTTGTATCTTGAAAATCACCTCCAATTATGAGAATACGATTGGGGAACGTACGAACTAATTAACTTTGGAAAGTCTGAAGTTTCCTGGTGACTCGATAGCAAGATGCAATTATAAGTTTGCGGCCACACTTAGTATTATGTCGTGCTCAGCTAGCATCACAAACAGTTAAAATTTCTATTACTGTGGATATGATTTTATTATCGGCTGTGGCAAACACACCTCGTCAATGATTTTTGCACAAATTGCTGACAATTTTAAGGAAATCCACAATGTATTACAAACACATGCGTCAATATTAACGGCTAAACTGCAGTCTGTTGCTCAAGCTCTGCAAATGTTGGCAACACCACAGCAGTCAACCATAGAGCAGGTATATGTTTTATTTATTTTGTGATCTGTACTAAACAGTGATCATTTTAAGTGAAAGTTAGGTTAGGTTAAACAAGGTTTTTTTTATTATGTGAGGGGGCGTAGCGCCCGAATCTCCGGTCCAGAAACGATCTATTTACAGTTGTCAACATACGCGCCATACTAAAAACACGGGCAACAGACACCGCAGTTTTATCACATTGACTTATAAGAAATTAGAGATTTGACGACTTTATGATAAAACTTCAACTATAGTTAACGCCCAATTGTTCACTCCATCTCATAACAACACAACATAAATCTAATACAAACATGGCGTTAAGTGACATTAATCGACTGCGAGGTTCGATAGCAGCCAGCTATCGACTTAAATTCACCCTCTGGTTACTTCCGGCGGCACTTTTCGGTTTTTAGGGCCGAGTGTATATCCTTGACTCGAATCATTCGATGCAGAACACGCCGTCGTTCATTCTGGCATAATATGTAAACTGTTTCGTGTTAAGGTTGCCCAGTTCCATTTCAAAGTGACAGTGCTGACACTGCATCACAAGGAGATTTACCTTGTTATTACATATGAAATTGTACTGCAGCAATAAGATTTTGTAATTAATTTAATAATAATAAAAAAGGCCTTGAAATGTTTATCGTCAACGTGGTGTAATGGATAGCGTTATAGATTGTCAATAAGGGGATCATAGTTCGTAACCGCACACTTCCTTTAATTTTTTTTGAAATATTTTATTTAAACACATTCTAGGAGTTGCTTATTAATGTAAGGCAAGTATGATTTGCAGTGTTCTACATTATTTATATTTCCTTGTCATTAGAAAATGAAGGACTTAAATATTTCGCCGTTTATTTCCCAATCTATGATAATTTCACAGTGTGCACTTAGGTAGGAACCCAATAGGGCAGCTTCACGAGCGGCAACAATATTAATATTCTTCCTTACCACATATATTTGGCTGTCTGCTCCCGAAATACAGCGCTCTCAGAGAGTATTATCAGAGAGCAATCTAGATACTGTTGTAGAGATTTATTGAAACAGCTGGCTTTCTTCACCAAGTCATGCTAGTACATTTTCTCTCTGAACTATAATCACACTGCTCACAAAACTAAGAGTGCATGTGAACTTGATATTACAAGAAGTAAACACGATCTTCAAATATAGTATTTTATAAAAAAATTCTAGCAGGGGACAATGAGGAACACGGTAAATTATTCAGGCAGAATAGTATAAAATAAACCTATAGTTTATATTACATCAGTCGGTGGTGATATGGCTAATTCAAAAAGCAAGAACCCCTCGTCTTCTAGATATCTCTTCTTTAAAGGAGTTGATTAATAATCTGCGTTACTTCCTGTTTAAGTTTTAGCTTCACTAAAGAACTGACCATGTCACTCTCATAGGTAAATCACTTATTGGCTGTATACTTTTTCTGCGAATTAGAACGTAAGTTTTATGGTACAGACGTAGTGTGTTGGTGTTGGCAACCACATTACACATTCTCTGAAAAAAAAAAAAAAAAAAAAAAAATTAATCTTTTGTGTTGGCCGTGAGATAGTTCTATGACTGACAGGTTCTTGTATATAACCTTGTCCGGTTAGTAAATTGATTACCATCGTAAAGCGAAAATTTCATTGCCAACATTAACACACTAAGCCCTTGCAGCCCGTAGGTAAAGTGTAGCCCTTTTCATGCATCTGTTTACAAACAATTTAGTCAGTAAGCCGCATGACATTTACCTATGATTATTATAGCAATAATATGACACATACTACATCCCGGCGATACCCTCCCGTCACAATTTCATAGACCTCGAAAATAAATGAATCAAATAAATCTGGACAGGCAGGGAATTATGAGGGCAGCTTAAATTGCTCCGAAAGCAGCAATAAAGATCGTATTCGCCTGCCTGTCCACACTCTCGGAAATCGTCACATATCTGGAAAGAAACAAAAATTTGTGATAAGGAAGAACATGATTTTTCCTTCTATAGGCTACGTTTCACTCGAAGCTATTTTTTCGTACTTCGTTCTGAAATCAGACGGAAATGTAAAAACGTCGAATGTTGCAGAGTATACTCGCATTACTTTCATAAGAAAGAGGCAGAATGCGTTCAACAAACGGCGACATCGAGGCAATTACTGTTTACCCCAGAATGCAATTCTTTTGGCTCTCGCTAACTTGCGATGCTATTGGTTGTTCTCATTTCGCACAGAGCTCTGGTAGCGTAACCGTAAAGACATCTATCGGGCGGTCGGGAAGTCTTGGGTGCTCTCCTAAGCTGCCTGTGCTTGCGTGGCTCAACGATGCAGATAGCCGTACCGTAGGTGCAACCACAGCGGAGGGGTATCTGTGGAGAGGCCAGACAAACGTGTGGTTCCTGAAGAGGGGCAGCAGCCTTTTCAGTAGTTACAGGGGCAACAGTCTGGATGATTGACTGAGCTGGCCTTGTAACATCAGCTAATGTGGCTTTGCCACACAGCTACTGCAAACGGCTGAAAGCAACAGAAAACTACAGCCGTCACCTTTCCCGAGGACATGCAGCTCTACTGTATGAACATATGATGATGGCATCCTCTCGGGTAAAATATTCCGGAGGTAAAATAGTCCCCCATTAGGATCTCCGGGCGGGGACTACTCAGGAGGATGTGACCATCAGGAAAGACAGCACTGGCATTCTACAGGTCAGAGCGTGGAATGTTAGATCCCTTAATCGAGTAGGAAAATTAGAAAATTTAAAAAGGGAAATGGATAGGTTGAAGTTAGATATAGTGGGGATTAGTGAAGTTTGGTGGCAGGATGAACATGATTTCGGGTCAGGTGAGCACAGGATTATAAATACAAAATCAATTGGGGGTATCACAGGAGTAGGATTGATAATGAATAAGAAAATAGGAATGCGGGTAAACTACTATGAGCAGCACAGTGATGGCATTATCATTGTCAAGATAGGTACGAAGCCAACACCGACAACAGTAGTACAGGTTTATATGCCAACTAGCTCTGCCGATGATGAGGAAATCGAAGAAATATATGAGGAGCTAAAGGAAATTATTCAGACAATTAAGGGAGAGGAAAACTTAATTGTTATGGGAGACTGGAATTCGGTAGTAGGACAAGGAAGGGAAGGGAAGATAGTAGGTGAATATGGACTGGGCAAAAGGAATGAAAGAGGAAGCCGCCTGGTAGAATTTTGCACAGAAAATAATTTAGTTATAACAAACACCTGGTTCAAGAATCACAAAAGAAGGTTGTATACGTGGAAGAGACCAGGAGACACTGGGAGATACCAGATAGATTTTATAATGGTAAGAAATAGATTTCAGAACCAGGTTTTACAGTGTAAGACATACCCAGGGGCAGATATAGACTCTGACCATAACTTGTTGGTTATGAACTGTAGGCTGAAACTAAAGAAACTACAAAAAGATAGGAAAATAAGGAGATGGGACCTAGATAAATTGAAGGAACCTGGGGTTCTTAAGAATTTCAGAGGGAGCTTTAGGCAACAATTGACAAGAAACAGGGGAAAATAAAACAGTACAGGAGGAATGGGTAAAATTGAGAGATGAAATAGTGAAGGTAGCAGAGGACAAAATAGGTAGGAAGGCAAGACCTACAAAAAATCCTTGGATATCACAGGAGATACTACATTTAATCGATGAAGGGAGAAAATATAAAAATGCAGTAAATGAAACAGGCAAAATGGAGTACAGACGACTAAGAAATGAGATTGACAGGAAGTGCAAAATGGCTAAGCAGGAGTGGCTAGAAGGCAAATGCAAGGATGTAGAAGAATGTATAAATAGGGGAAAAATAGATACAGCCTACAGGAAAATAAAAGAAACATTTGGAGATAAGAAAACAGCTCTATGAATATCAACGACACTGATGGAAAACCAGTTCTCAGCAAAGAAGGGAAAGCTGAAAGGTGGAAAGAGTATATAGAGGGGCTCTACAAAGGAAATGAACTTAGAAAAAATATTGTAGGAAGAGAAGAGGATGTAGATGAAAATGAAATAGGAGATACTGTACTGAGTGAAGAATTTGACAGAGCCCTGAAAGACCTAAGTCGAAACAAGGCCCCTGAAGTAGATGATATTCCCTCAGAGCTACTGAAGTCTCTGGGAGAACCAGCCATGACAAACCTGTTTCACCTGGTGTGTAAGATGTATGAGACAGGTGAAGTACCCTCAGACTTTAAGAAAAATGTTATAATGCCCATTCCATAGATAGCAGGTACAGACAGGTGTCAAAACTACAGAACCATCAGTTTAATAAGTCATAGTTGCATAATATTAACATGAATTATATACAGAAGAATGGAAAAGCTGGTAGAAGCCGACCTCGGGGATGATCAGTTTGGGTTCAGGAGAAATGTAGGAACACGGGAGGCAATACTCACTTTACGGCTTATCCTAGAAGATAGATTACGACAAGGCAAACCTACATTTCTAGCTTTTGTAGATTTGGAGAAAGCTTTTGACAATGTTGATTGGAATAAACTCTTTCAAGTTCTGAAGCAAGCAGGAGTAAAATATAGGGAGCATAAGGTTATTTACAACTTGTACAAAAACCAGACAGCGGTTGTCAGAGTTGAAGGGCATGAAAGGGATGCAGTGGTTGGAAAGGGAGTAAGACAGGGTTGTAGTCTTTCTCCATTGTTGTTCAATTTGTACATTGAGCAAGCTATAAAGGAAAGCAAGGAGAGATTTGGATAAGGGATTAAAGTTCAGGGTGAAGAATTAAAAACATTGCGTTTTGCCGACGACATAGTAATTCTGTCAGATACAGCAAAGGACCTGGAAGAGCAATTGAACGGAATGAACAGTGTGCTGAAAGGTGCATATAAGATGAACATTAACAAGAGCAAAACTAGGGTAATGGAGTGTAGTGTAAGAAAATCAGGTGATGCTGAAGGAATTAGATTGGGAAACGAAGCAATAAAGGAGGTAGATGAGTTTTGTTACTTGGGCAGTAAAATAACAAATGTTTGTCACAGTACAGAGGATATAAAATGCAGAATGTCAATGGGTAGAAAAGCGTTCTTGAAAAGGAGAAATTTGTTAACATCGAATATTGATTTAAGCCTAAGGAAGTCCTTTCTGAAGGCATTTGTGTGGACTGTTGCCTTGCATGGGAGTGAGACATGGACGATAAACAGTACTTACATATGGCATATTTTGGGAGAAATCATCATTTGGTAAGGAAGTATTCATTCCACAAAAAGTGTGTAATCAGAATGATTGCTGAAGACGACCAAGATCATCCTGCAGACATTTAAGTGTCTAGGGATCATCATAATGTATAAATTTATTATTAATAACCAAACTTAAAAGAAACAGAAATTCTCATAGCTACAACACTAGCAGGAAGGATGAATTTACCTCTTAAAGGTTAAATATAAATCTGGCATAGAAAGACGTGAATTATACTGTCAAAAAGTCGTTGGTGACATAGCATATACCAACAAAAGCATGACAAAGCCAATTAGAATTTAAAAAGGAAAGTACCGAATTACAGTTCTTTCTACTCAATTGATCAATTTTTACATATAAATTAGAAATTAAGAAAATGTTGATTCTCATATAAAGATATCTTGTATAAACCGCCACATTTTACATCATAAATTTTTGTATACATGATCAGTGGAACAAGTATTAATTCATCTACTGTGGTACTGAGCGGCAGTGTTCTTATGGTGGTCTGTTGTAGCTGCAATGTGTTGGCTGACCATAAAATCCCTTGTCCTGCAGCTTTGTTTAGGTTCAGAACTGATATAATGATATATAATTTTGACTGTTAATTGAACTCTCTCTCTCTGATACACACACACACACACACACTCACTCTGTGTGTGTGTGTGTGTGTGTGTGTGTGTGTGTGTGTGTGTAAAGTGTAGGAGAGATCTTAGTATCTGTGCTACAGTGAAGTGTGTGTTTTTTAACTGCGTCCACCGCAACCAGACAAATGTCGCACCGTGTATTTTAATTAGTGTCTCCGTGTACTCGCAGTCCTGTGTTCTTGTCGTCGTACATTGTTTTTCTTTTTTGTGTCACCGTGGCTCATCATTTTTAACTAACTAAATGTGGTTTTAATCATCTGTCTATTGTCATGAACTCCAAACTGTCGCCTTGTCGATGTCACTTTATCTCCTGTTATGTATTTTAACTCTATATGTATATGTCCTATGGCGCCAGAGCAGCTGGGTTTCAAGAGGTTTGATCGATATTAAATGTGGGAAATGTTCTAGAGTAGTAAAAAATGGAATTATGTGTGATTATTGTGATAAATGGTATCACTTTTTGAAGTGAAAATGATATTCCAACGGAAAGTTGGGAGTGCTGTGCCGAGTCACACTGTCCGTCACGTCACGTCACGTCACCGTCCGTCAGAACATTCCGCAATGTATTTCCAATGGCGGCATTACCACTGTCCGTCACGGGACCGTCACGTCACGTCAACGTCCGACAAGCTTTCTCGAGAAGAATGTTTTCGACGGAACGGTCGTCTGCTAACATCGGAAGTTAACCTAATTTCGTCACGCGAATTACATGTTGCAGTCGACGATTGCACTGTTTATATGCAAATGTGTCTTATTCATCTTTGTGCTGTTGTTATACTTCGTTTTAGGGGTAAATCTCAAATGTTTCATGACGACTTAAATATTTTTGTCAATTGAAGGCCAATTCACACTGTCCGTCACGTCACGTCACGTCACCGTCCGTCAGAACATTCCGCAATGTATTTCTAATGGCGGCATTCACACTGTCCGTCAGCGGACCGTCACGTCACGTCACCGTCCGTCAAGTTTTCTCGAGAAGAATGTTTTGACGGAACGGCCGTCTGCTAACATCGGAAGTTAACCTATTTTCGACACGCTAATTACATGTTACAGACTACGAGTGCACTGTTTATATGCAAATGTGTCTTATTAATCTTTATTTAGTTGTTATACTTCGTTTTAGGGGCAAATCTCAAATGTTTCATGGCGACTTAAATATTTTTGTCAATTGAGTGTCCCCCTAAAATCGAAGTCTGATATATGAAACCAAAAAATGGTTTATGTCATGTGACATTGTAACAGAAAAGAGTAAAGCAAACTGTTTATTTGAATAAGATTGTAATTTGATTACGCATTTTTCATTAAATAACATTTTAAATGAAAAAGTCAGTTGTAATGAAAGACAACAATTCAGTTGTTTACGATGGTACTAACAATGTCAGCGGACAAATCGTAATGGACAATGTAATCAGGCGCTATCCATGCTCTTATAAGTATTGTTTGATGTTTTCGTATGTTTATTTTTTCGCTTGAAAATAGATGTCGATGTTTTGAAACGTGAACATTTTTAAAGTGCTTACAAGTCTTTAATATGTTCATGTTCGTTGTTTTCACTACTGAATTTACACAAGAATTTTCCTTCAGGTCATGGCGATGTGGTATATTTACTACAATTACATTAGTATGGGTGAGTGAGGACAACGAGTCTTTCAGTGTGTCTCACTTTTTCACCTTCATTTCTATAAACGTCGTTTGCACCACCAATAATAATCACAAAATCGTTTGATGATAATGATGCACCCTCACCTTTCAAACCCTTTGTAACTTGAGCTATAGGGGCGCCTGGCTTGACCATCGATGAGACGGCTATTTCGGAATTCCTGTAGGGTTGCCAGATTGAACTCGAAGCAGGACCGGAGACCAGACGTGCCCCCTCAGCCTTGGCCAATGACTCACCCCCCCCCCCCCCAACTACGACTAACTCCTCCCCCCCAACCAGGATTACACGTGAATTGAAATAAAAAAAAAACCCTAATCGTCTCCTCCCTCCCAGCGAGTAGAGATCAAGAACTTCATTACATTTTATTTTCCTTTATCTTTGGAGAAGTACGTTACAACTATAGGATTTTTTTTTTTTTTGCCCTTGTTTGAAGTGTCGGAACCTAACGAAGACCTAACATTTTGCTTTAATTCGCTTAGTAGCTTCTCTTTAGCATAAGGCAGAAGCACATTTTTTTACTAATGCCTCACTTTTTGTTCGGCCGCATCTTACTTTCGTTGCCACTGAGGAATCTCTAAAAAAAAGATAAGGATATAGCTTATTACCACAATCTTGAGAATTGTAAGAATGGTAGTGTTTCACACCATGATAAGTCAAAGTTAATTCCGTTGCAGTGACTTTGTCATCTTCTGCAGAAAATTGTTTCAGCAAGAATTTAAGAAGCGACTGATTCTTCTTTTGTGTCGTAATATTCGCTTTGTGTCTTTCTGATTGTAAATGTTTATTCACAGCTTTCACTCCGTCGTACTTAACAGTAAATGAGATATTGCATATTCTGCACTTATACATACACTCATCAGTATCGACTTTTTGTAGCCACTCTTTATAATTTTCTTCCTGCAACCATTCTTGACGGAACGAACTTAGATATCGTCTCTTCATTTCACTGTTATTACTCACTAATCTGAGTTAATGTAAGCTTGTATGTTCACACACGATCCGAGTATTCCAAAAATTGCCGGTACACTGATAACAAACAATGAACGAACGAACACAAATAATAGACGTCGCCAGTTGACACGTTGCCGCAACAGTGTTTGCTTGATAATGCGCTAGCCGATTACTACCGACGCAACAATGAAAAGTTTTCAGAGGAACAATAGAAAAGTAGCTTTTTGTTGCAATTAGAAATTGACATTTGTATAAAGTTATTCATAATTACTAGAGAGGAGCCGGCCGGGAATGTCCGAGCGCACTGAGGCGTCTTGCCATGGTGCGCAAGGCTGATCCCGCCAGAGGTTCGAATCCTCCCCCCCTAGGACATGGATGTTGTGTTCGTCCTTAGTTTAAGTTACGTTAAATTCGATGTAGATCGTCGCTACATGAGCATATTACTTAAAAAGCATCGCAAAAAAAAAAAAAAAGTTAAGATGAAGGTTACATTGAAGACCGGAGATGAGAGTGATTGTCCCGTAGACCCGGAGAATGCATTCCAAACCCGGGCAATCCGGGCAGCGCCCGGAGATCTGACAACCCTAAATTCCTGCCGTAAACTTCCGCTGCTACTCCACGTCCATGACTGTCTGAATAAATAAGCGCCTTCCCTGTCTTGATTTCCTTCGTCCTCTTCTGTCTTCATTCTTCCCTAACTACTTTCTGTTGCATGGGTGTGTGTAGTCATCTGCAGTTTCTACCTTTTCTTCCAGAATTTTGTAGGTGTTTGAAAGCGTAATTTCCGGCATAACATCTCTTGCTGGCGTTTTAGGCCTAGAAAATCGCTTACCGGCCCCTTTAACAACCCTTGACCAAGATATTTCTTCTGTTTCATGTTGTTCCCTGAGTTTCTTGTTCTCTTCCGTGAGTTTAATGATGTCTTGTTTTAGTAGTCTTATGATTTCATCTTTCGTGGCTATTTCCTGCTTGAGGTAATCATGATCTTGGTCGTCATTAGTTAGTACACTATCAAGGCCAGTTCACACTGTCCGTCACGTCACGTCACGTCACGGCACCGTCACGTCAAGTTGTATTCACACTGTCCGTCCGTGTCCGTCACGTCAATTCGTCCATCTCAATACGCGATGTTGAAAGTGAGGTTATGAGTGGCGATCTGTTATGTAGAAAGTTATAGTTTAATACTAGAAAGGGGGAACAACAACGCTAAATGTTATTAACGGCCAAAGAAAACTTTACAGTGTATGTTTTTGGCCAACTTACTGGGAACTGAAACAACATTTCAAAACATCGACATCTATTTTCAAGCGAAAAAATAAACATATGAAGACATCAAACCATACTTGTAAGAGCATAAATATCGCCTGTATACTTTAACCATTACAATTTGCATGCTGACATTGTTAATACGTCGTAAACAACTGAATTTTTGTCTTTCATTATAACTGACATTTTCATTTAAAGTGTTATTTAATGAAAAATGCGTATTCAAATTACAATCTTATTCAAATAAACAGTTTGCTTCAGTCGTTTCTGTTACATTGTTACATAACATAAACCATTGTTTCGTTTCAGATATCCGACCTCGATTATAGGGGGACACTCAAGGCCAATTCACACTGTCCGTCACGTCAACGTCACGTCACGGAACCGTCACGTCAAGTTGTATTCACACTGTCCGTCCGTGTCCGTCACGTCAATTCGTCCATCTCAATACGCGATGTTGAAAGTGAGGTTATGAATGGCGATTTGTTATGTAGAAAGTCATAGTTTAACACTAGAATCGACGAAGCAACAATGCTAAATGTTATTGACGGCCAAAGAAAACTTTACGACGTACGTTTTTGGCTATTAAACAGTAAAATACCAAGCAATTCGGTCGTCCGTCAGTGATAACGCGACAGCAGAGACATCTATCGGTTTGTCCGGTAGTTGCTGGTAGAAGTAAATGTAAAACGAGCGGATATACACAGTACAAGAAATCGGCTTCGTGGGAAATCGGTTGTATGTCACGTGACCACCCCCACTACTGCCGCCCGCCGCTGCTGTTTATGTTCCGCCATATTTGGATCGTATCGTGTGTTTGACTGTGCGGAATTCGTAAAAATGGCTCTTTGTGAAGTTTGCGGGGAAACTTTTACGTTGAGGGCATTCCACAACATAGACGGAAATTTGAAGGAGCCACCCACTTCCCCTCCGCACTCCCGACGATATTGATCATGCCTCCTCCTTCCTCCAGCAGACCGTTGCTGATGCGGTCCATGCCCACATCCCCACCCGGGCGATTTATCCTCACCGTCCTACCCTTCCTCCACAGGCCGTCCTTCTCCTTCGCGAATCCCGTCGTCTCTACCGCTCCTTCCTCCGGACCCGTAACCGGGACACACTCCAACGCCACCGGCAAATCCAACGCCACATCCGAAACCTCTTGTCCGCGAAAAAACGCCGGGACTGGCGCCAGACATGCACCCGCCTCAATTCCACGCTCCCTGTCAACTCCTCCAAGTACTGGCATGCCTTCCGCCGCCTTACTGGCGGTCATTCCTCCCCCCACTACCCGCTTCTCCATGATGACCGTCCTTTTCCTGACAACGCCAGTAAGGCAGAACACTTTGCCTCCTACCTCTCCGAAGTCTTCTCCATTCCTGATGATCCTCTCTTTGACTATTCTCTCTTCCCGGACGTCCATGAGCGAACCGATACCTCCACTCCTCCGCTCGCCCCCGGCTTCCAGTACTTGGACCACATTCCCCCTCAGAACTGAACACACCCATTACCGCCCGTGACATCATTGACACTCTAAGGACTAAACGCAACACCGCCCCTGGTCACGACCGGCTGACCTACCGTCACCTCCGAGCTTACCCCCCTCCTTCCACGAAGCTCTTGCTACCTTATATAATGTCATCCTTTTCACCGGCTTTTACCCCAACCTGTGGAAGACCTCCCGTATTCTCATGTTCCTAAAACCGGATAAGCCCCCATCCCAGACCTCATCCTACCGTCCCATCAGTCTTACCTCCGTGTTCAGGAAGGTCCTGGAAACCATCCTCTCCCGTCGTATCCATCAGCACCTCCATCACCACCAGTTCCTCCCCCTTTCCCAATGTGGCTTCCGACCCTCCTTCTCTGCCGATGACCAGCTCCTTCGCCTTACTCATCTCCTTTCTGTCCAACTCAACTCCCGTCGCTCCGCAATTTTTGTCTCCCTTGATATCCAAAAAGCCTACGACCGTGTATGGCATTCCGGTCTCCTCTTCAAGCTCCAGTTCTACGCCCTTCCTATTAATTACGTCCGCCTCATTGCTTCCTTTCTCACCTGCCGCCCCTCCTATGTCACTGCCTGCAACTCCGACTCCCATTTGTTCTACCCCTCTGCCGGGGTGCCCCAGGGCTCCGTCCTCTCTCCTCTCCTTTATCTCATCTACTCCGCCGACATGCCCCAACCCGAGCGTCCCATTTACCTTCTACAATATGCTGACGACACCGCCTTCCTAGCCCTCGCCCCCTCCCTTGCCCGCTCTCAGTTTTTGCTCCAGTCCCACCTCACCGAGTTCGCCTCATGGTGAAACCGGTGGCTTCTCTCCGTCAATCCTGACAAATCACAGGCAATTATCATAGGTCGTACCACCCGCTCCTTCCGTCTCCATGATTTCTACCTCACCCTCCACAACCGCCCTATCTGCCACACCCCCACCTCTCCTGGACCCCCCACCTCCGCACTGTCCGACAGAAAGAACTCTCCTGCCTTAACCTCCTCAAACTCCTCACCGGCCGGACGTGGGGTCTCAGCCCCTCCACCATTCTCTACACCTACCGGTCCCTCATGCGTCCTGTCCTTTGCAGCTTCCATCCTGCTTGGATCTCCGCTCCCACATCCTACTATAAAACCCTCCAAGTCCTCGAGCGCCACGCCCTCTGCCTCGCCTACCGCATCCGGCTCCCGTCCCCCACGTGGATCCTGTATGACCTGATCCCGTTTCCCCACCTCCTCGAATATCTCCAGCGTATCCGTATCCTCTATACCACCCGTAAAATTGACTCCCGCAACCCCCTGGTCCACCCCATCCTTACCAACCCTGGGCTTCTGCCACGCCTCTACCGCATTATACCCCCTTCCCTTCATCTCCACACCCTCCATGTCCTCTCCCAGGGTAATTTCCGCCGCCTCCCCCTTCCTGATGACGTCCTCCGTTCCGACATCTACCCGTCCTCTACCAGCTCTGATCCCCCACCCATAGATAAAGTGCCCCCTCTCCTCCCTCCCCTTCCGCTCCACCGCTTGGCTACCCCCCTCCCTGCCCTGGAGTCCCTACGGCTCTTCCCTGCCGCCCCCTTTTCTTCACCGCCGTTTTTTTTTTTTTTTTTTTTCTCCTCTCCTCTCCCCCACGCTTTGCTCCGCCCCCTTTTTATCAGGGTCCTGGACCGACAGTTTTACAAGTACTACGTCAAGTGTTGTGTATTGTGCTACAGTGAAGTGTGTGTTTTTTAACTGCGTCCACCGCAACCAGACAAGCGTCGCACCGTGTATTTTACTTAGTGTCTCCGTGTACTCGCCGTCCTGTGTTCTTGTCGTCCAACATGTGCTTTTTAAGTCACCGTGGCTCCTCGTTTTTAACTGACTACATCCGGTTTTTTTTTGTTCACCTGTCAACTGTTTGTACCTCCTATTGTATGTGTCATTGTTCCTCCGTTGGTTTTTTCGTCTGTCATGTATTTTAAATTTCATCTCATCAATGTATTTTATTCTCTCGGCTGAAGAGCAGCCTCTGGAGCTGCTGCCAGCCTACTGGTGTAATCGCTGGTGTGGAAATACAATAAAGAAAAAAAAAAAAACTTTCTTTGTATTATGCCATAAGGCTTTTAATTTAGTTACACATTTCATTTTTGGAAGCGCATGTCTTACACTGTGCCATGAAGTAATGAGGAAAGGTGAAAGGCTCTTGGTTTATTAGGAGGTAAAGAGTTAAGAGATTAGGTGAACCGTGATTGCTACTTTTATCACAGTTCGGAATCACTGTCAGACGTATTCACGACATGTATCCCTACGCGATTTCTACTCCTTCCGCTATTCCGTGTTTTCAGCTCTTGCCGTGATTGAATCGCCGCGATTCCGGAGACCCAGAGCCGGCGAAAGCCCAAGTGCCGCCCCCACCTCCTGGTTTTCTTTCTTCCTTTCTTTTTTCTTTTTACAAAACGTCTGTAAAATTTTATTTCAACAAATCTGTAGGAAAAGTCAGTAATCAATCGCAATTTTTGTTTTTACTTTTCAGATCTACCTAGGTTTCGGCCACTGAGTGGCCAGTTTCAAAGCTTTTAATATGTGCTTACATCTAAACCGTCATGTTGCCATTTACGTTCAGCACGACGGTATAGATGTAAACATAACTCAAAGCATTGAGAATAGCCACTCTGTGCCAGTAATCTATGAAGATCTGGGAAATAAAAACAGTTGAAGCGGCGAAAGAAAAAATCAAAATGTTCAAATGTTTGTAGATCTATCGGACCAAACTGCGTGGTCATCAGTCCGTAGCTTACAAACTACTTAAACCTAGGTAAATTAACCTAAGGACAACACACACACCCATGCCCCAGGGAGGACTCGAACCTCCACGGCGAGCAACCGCGCGCTCCGCAGCGAGACGCTTTAAACCGCTCGGCTATTCCACTGCGGCGCGGCGAAAGAGTTGGGCGGAAGACAATTGAGAGAAGAAGAATAAGGAGATAGAGTAACATAATAATGCAATAAATACACACTCGGGAATTGCCTGGTACTGATGCTAGTCGAAATATATTAACTCACTGCACTGCGGTTACTCATTTCAAAGAACTGGCACTCGCCATCTGTCGTAATTTGCGGGCGTCGGTTCTGTCGTGTCTGATTATGGAATAAGAGGTAACAACAGAGACCATTGGGTAACAAATTAGTCATCGCCGTATCACGTCACTTTTTTTTGCGCTTTATTTTCATTCTAGCCACTGGAGTGACTCGTGCTTATTTGTCAATTTTTTAAGTAACAGATCCTAAGACAAACAAATTTTCCTATTCTGCATTCTTGAAGGAGAAAAATTCTAACTTATGAGTAACGTGCATGCGCAATACTAATTGTAGGTTACATGAAAAGCACTTATCTATTACATCCCAAGTTGCAAGAAATTCGGACGTACCAATTCTTCTGGTCTTGTGAAACGCAATGAAAGTGCTTCTGACCAGTCTTGACTCTCTCGGTGAAATATCAAAACGATTTCTGTAGTTTTCGTTGTAGAGAATGCAACAATACCTATTGTCTGGACAGACGAAGTGGTGACGCGGCAGTGCCAGGAACTACTGTAGGTCACGTGCGAGGCATAGCGAGGATATCGTTAAACTAGCGCCCAAGAAGAAGAAGCAAGAAGCTCACAATAAGTATGTGTCTGATGATATGGATAAATGTATTATCAGGCAGTAATTTTATAGCATTACTAACAATAGATAGAAATACGAACTTTGCGAAAACTGCACAACTTTTGTCAAACACAAATGAGCTTCAAAGCTAGCAAGGAAACCGTTAGAAGCAATGTTACGTCTAGGGATTTTCGTTTCACAAGGTGTCAAAATTAAAGTTTTGTTTCGCTTTGACGAGGAGGCATTGTTGCTAAAAGACCATACTTCTCAGGTTTTCATCAGAATTAAAGCGACCAGTAGTTTACTTAGACGAAACATGGATTCACACGCATTATACAGTAAATAAATGTTGGCAAACTGATAGTGTGTGAGTAGTATTGTCACACAAAAGTGCTGGTCAGAGTTTAACATTATTGTGTTCATGCAGGCGGAGACAGGTGTTTTAGGGCTCTCAAACGAGAACGTCCGACTATCACTCAGAAACGGATAGCAAACATTTTCAAAAATACGTCGAAACCCAACTTATGACAGGCTTACTATCAATGTCTTTATCCCTTGTAATTGCCCACAGCGTATTTACCCGTTCGGAATACTTCTAGCCATTGTAGGTGTTGAACATGTTTTGACTGTAGTAACGTTCAACAATTTTTTTTCCATAGCCCGGGAAGAATAAAACACTCAACTGCCATTGAAGGGCTTAGCAATATTGCTTCAGGCTTAACACATAATCGCAGTATCGAACATTGCATTCGAATTTCCAAATTAGATTTCGTCTCCTGCAAAACTAGTTGTGAGTAAACGCACGGCGCGTAACACGCTGGCAGCGCTCCACTCATAAAGCCCTTTATAAACGATGAACGAAGGTGAACAAGATTGATAATAGTCTACTGAAGCGCTCCTAGCGTACTATCCCTGTAACTGAAGCAAGATCTTGTAGCTGCGTGTTTAGCAGTAATACCCGATGTCGAAAGTGAGGTTATAACAGGTGATTTGTTATATAGGAAGTCATAGTTTAATACTGGAATTGAGCAAACAATGCTAAATGTTATTGACGGCCAAGGAAAACCTTGCAATCTATGTTTTTGGTCCACTTAGTGTGGTAAAGTGCTGGGAAGTGAAACAACATTTCAAAACATTCACATCTATTTTCAAGCGAAAAAAAATAAACCCATGAACACATCAAGCAATATTTATAAGAGCATAAATAGACCTTCTTTACTTTATCTACTACGATTTGTCCATTGACATTGTTAATAACGTCATGAACAACTGAATTTTTGTCTTTCATTTGGACTGACTTTTTCATTTAAAATGCTATTTAATGAAAATTGCATCAACAAAGTACAATCTTATTCAAATAAACAATTGGCTTCAGTTTTTTGTGTTACGATATTGCAAAATATAAACCATTTTTCGGTTTCAGATGTACGACCTTGCTTTTCGGTGGACAATAATTGAGATACATATTTAAGTCGTCATTAAACATTTGCAATTTACCGCTAAATCATAGTATAATAATAAACTAAAGATTAATAAGACAAATTTGCGTGCAAACCGTGTAATTGTCGACTACAGTATGAAAATCGCGTGACGAAAATAGGTTAACTTCCGATGTCAGCAGACGACCGTTCAAACAAAACAATCTTCTAGAGGAAGCTTAACGTGACGTTGACGTTAGGTGACGGTCTGGTGACGGACAGTGTGAATGCCGTCATTAGAAATACATTCTGATCATAAACTTCGACATAACGCAGAATATACGTAAATAGGAAGGAAAATGGCGGACTAACTGGAGCGGCGACTGCAGCAGACAGCTGCTAGCTCGCGCATGCGCAGTGATCCCACTATCACCGAATTTAGAACGGGCCCTATTTCTTTATCGCTATAATTATCGCACTTCGATACTAGCGCGATCATACTAGTGCAGCCATTCAAATGACTAACAGCCGCCATTAACGCAACTTGTTATCAATCTATTACAAGTTCGTTGATCGTTTAAAACGGGCTTAAGAATACTGGCGAGTAGTGTACGCCAGACTGATTCCCTTCCGGCGTAAACACGACGGCGCAGCCACAGTGGCGAGCAAGAAATCAGTCCTCCCTCCACTTGTTCAACAGGGGGGGGGGGGGGGCATGTAGTCGAGACGCCATGCCACAGTTCCCGAAGCCGCTCCCTCTGAGGTTTGGTTTCAAATTCCCTTTTAGGAATGAATGTTGAGTTTGTACTACAGAAAAAAAGGGGTGGGCGGTAGATTTGCCGCCCCTCCCACTCACAAAGTGCCGCCCCGTGCGGCCGCACGTTTCGCACCTGCCTTGCGCCGGCCCTGCGGCGACCTTTGTGATTTACCATGGAACTTCTAACGTCCATCACCGCTTTTCGGAATGACTCAAACTGAGCCATAATAGTTTCCTGAATTACGGAAGGTTTTATTAGTTCACAGTCTATAACGAAGTCATTCCACTGTAGGTGAAGTTGAACTTATCTTATATGCTGGCTGAAGTCCATTGCGTTGTGAGCTGTCTTCGGCATTCACTAAAGCATTTGATTTTACAGGATCTTTTCATAAATTAAAACCATCTCAGTTGATATGGAAACGATTTTATTTCCACTTAAACATTGCACAATCAAGAAATGCAGCAGCAAGCCAACAGAGCTGCTTACAGGTTTCTGGCCGCTAGAATACCCTATAACCGACTGACTAAACAATGGTTTCTCTCAAACATCTTTCTGCGTAACCACATAATAAGATTGATGACAAAGTTTTGTAATTCACTATTAAACAATATTCTTTTACATTAAATTTGCCAAAATACAGAAATGAAAACATTACATTTAAGCTTTGACTATTTATGTCAATGTATGTACTTGTTTCATGAAATTTGTATTTAATGTAGTACACAAATTTAAAGCCATCCTAGTGTTTACAGTCGTCAAATTATTTACATTATGTGTGTTTTCGAAATGCACACATATTTCTTTTGCCAATATTGTGTAGGCGTAATATTATTGTAACATGGAATTTTAATGAGTTTTCTTGAAAGCGTTTTTCTAATAGTGTTAAAAGAATTTCAAACAGAAGGCGAAAATGTGAAATATCACATGTCTGGTAATGAAGTTTTACTTTAGGTATCAGATATTTCGTGTTTCTATGTTAGCAACTGATTTTTAGGAGTTTGCAACATAGCAGAAACGTTACAAACTGACAAAAACTGAGTTAGATAGTTGTGTTATGTTTCATTCGCCAGTAACTAATTTATCGTCTTTTCGTTGTTATGAAAGTTATGTTGTGAACCGAGAAAAGTCAATCTTAACAAATCAGTCAATAGTAAGCACTAAGTATAGTTTACTATTTTTGTTACTTGTGATTACATTTTGTATCAAATGGAACAAATTTGAAATTTTATTGTCGAGATACAGTATATACCAATCAATATTTATAGAAAAACATGGTCATGATTTTCCAGATGCAGTTCCCACTATGAATATTTGCTTATTCCGAGAAACTTGAAGATTCAAGACAACTCTTAGTTGAAGAACTCGCGGCTTAAAGGTGGCATGGCTGACAACATAAGTGTGCAAAATGTGTGTGGCTGAACAGTGTTTCATTGAAATAATTATGTGAGATTAAATGGATGATCAATAAATGTGAAATACACATTGTCCCCTAGTTCATACCTATAAATTTTCTGCTATGGAATGACGGTGACAGCAGATTTACTTGTAGCATAGCCTGAGGTCTTAGTTGGGTTTTAAAGCCATTGGTTTACTTTTAGGGTCTAAGGTAAGAAAGTGGATGAAGTGTGAACACAGATCTTCCAGTTGAAATTTGACACCACCAATAGTTCAAGTGAAATACTTTAGGCCTACTTGGAGATAATTACAAAAAACTTATGCTACTGGTGTATTTTTATTTATTTCCTTTTCGGTTCTCTACTCCAAACATTGTACTGAAATGCAACCTGACATTGGACAAGTCAGTATAACTGATGTGACAGAGGTACTGTGATGATTCGGATAAAGTCGAGTGTCCAATACCAGTCGTCGGCTTTTACCAATGACGTCATATTTTTTTCAGAGACTTTACAGTCACCATAGCTTTGATACAAGGATCGAATTATAATGAACAATTGGATGTATTAATTACCTTCTTTCGTTGTAGTATACAAATGTGTATATGACTCGAATTAAATGAAAGTGAAATTATGAAACATAGGTCACTTTAAATAACGACAACAAATATTAGATAACAAACAAAATATGCAGCGAAATTACAGAAATGTGACGACAGAATAACTATCTGAGCGGTGTAAAAAGTATCTAAGTAACATTATGAGACTACCGCGAGAAAATTGGAGATTTTGGCCGGAAAATACTAAACTGAAACATACAAAAATGTTCAAAAAAAAAAAAAAATAAAATAAAATAAAATAAAATAAAATAAAAAAAAAAAATAAAGTCTCATTCTTACGACACGTTGTAATTCATATTAATAAACTTCAACGGGACTACCGTGGGATTTTATTTTATTTATTTATTTACATTTTTTTTTTGCGGAAACATATTAAATTGGAACAAAATAAAACACTGAAACATATTTCAGATAAAGGTACTTGGTATCGCTATCTACACGTGACCTATATAGGTCAAGTCCAGTTACCGATACCTAATAAATATTGGTGAACCAGAAAATATGAAGAGCTGGTATCGGCAACTGGACTTGATCTATATAGGTCAAGTCTAGGTAGCGATACCAGGTCTTCATATTTTGTGGTTCACCAATACTTATTAGGTATCGGTATCTGGAATTGAGCTATACAGGTCACGTCCAGGTACCGATAGCAGCCGGATCTTATTTTCTAGTTCACCAGTATTTATTACATAACACTATGTAAGCTTCACCGATGTAAGTAAAGTGTAGTTTCCGATACCAGCAGTTGCTATTTTTATTTCAAATACAGATCGTAAATATCGATATCTTCATTTGACCTGTATTGGTTATATCTGAATAAATTCGGATAGCTGGTATCGGGAACTTAAGCATCCGTATGTACGTTTTTAGTAGGTGTCGATATCTGCACATGACCTCTAAAAGTAGATCTAGTTACCAATACCAAAACATCGCATTTTTGTTTCACTTATGCCGCTCACAATGATATCCAGATCAGTTAAATTTTACTTACAGCCGTGGCAACGAAAGTTATTAATGTTGGCGATCATGTGACTTCTGCATTAGCTAATCGCGCTCAAATGAAATGTTTTCCTATGAAATCGTCATTTTACGAGAAGAGATCCACATTTTATAATAATAACAATGGTGTCTAAATAAATGTATTGTTAAAAAAATCAAACTCACAGTATACAAACGGATACATAATAGTGATAGGAATTTAAAAAATATAGATCAATTTTACTAACGGAAATGAAATTATTATACAAGGACTAAAGGAAAAAAGGTATAAATCGCTATTGAAGCAATTAAGAAAGTTAAAAATCAGTAACACTATATGTAAAAAAATAAACAAAATACACGTAACTTAACATAGCCATAACACAATTTAACTCGGCCCTAAAAAACATGCGTCTAGCCCCCAGATTATACCGCCGGAAACGTCCAGAGATAAAAATGAGAATTTCTTGGCGATGCCGATAGATGTCACTCCGGATCTGTCACGTGATCTGCAGCTGACAGCTGTTAAGTGTTAAATGAAAACAAAGTTACAAACGGAGTATCGGCGGAATTGCATAGCTCGCCTGTAAAATAATCTCATTTTCTTCAGTGTCACAATAGTTGTTATTCTACTTACAACAATGTAATCGCAGGCTGTGTACGCATTGGGCGAACGTGGAATAAAGTTTTACAATGTATTTTACACGTTTGTCTCAATTCGAACACATTATTTGAGGAGCCGGTGCAGCCTAACGCGGGATGTTAGGTGTCATTTTTCTTTTTTCACCCATCTGATTTGCGACAAAGAAATTATTTAGGTTTCTTTTTAGCGCAAGCAAGAAGTTAGAGAAATGCTGGTAAACTCTAAGACATATATTACGGCAAATTGATAGACGTGGAAATTGAATTTCTAAAAATCAAACCATCGTTAAGTCACGTGAAATTACTACACTTACACTTTATACCTTATTACTGCAAACAAAACAATTCTCTTACACGTGATAATGTACTTACAAAGTAAAGTGAAATGTTATGAGTGTGCCATTTCCTAAACGTGAATACGTTGAGTATTTTACTATAATTCTTGATTTGTCATTTTTGTGTTTGGCAACATTTGAGATATGTTTGAAAATCTCCAGTTTACCAGTGTTTTCAGAAACGAGGAGAGAAACTTTAACTTTCAAGTAGTAACATAGCAGTATCTAGGATCCACATTTGTCATAGTGTTATGTCACACTGTTCTCACATTGTGGAATACAACACCAAATGTCAACCTCACACTGAAGTGGTACAGCCTCTTTCTCACCGATGAGACTGGGGATCCAACACTGCATGTTGTTAGTAGATATCATCAATCTGCCAACAACCTTTGTAACAATAGGAGCAGAAAGATGTGAAAATGAGTGTGCAAGATAAGTCGGCAAAGGCCATGGTATGGTGATTCATGAGGTAACAGAAAGCACTATATTAAAACCTTCATGGTGTTTATAGCACATGTAATTATTCCATTTCAGTTTTTATTAGCAAATCTATCTTTGCAAAAAGACTTGGCATGTAAAGAAGGCCTCCATCCAAATTTCCAGACGATATCATAAGGTAGACAACAGACAAAGCTAATATTCTAAAGATCAGAATGTTACGAGTTTGAATGTAACAGTCAAACTAGAAAATCTTAAAAGGAAGTTTGATACTACAGGGCTGAGTGAAGTAAAATGGTGAGATAAGGCAGATTTTTGAGAGGGGAGTAATTTTGTAAGTGTAGGCAAAGAGGAAAATTGGGTTTATGGGAAATGAATGAAAGAAGACAGTGACATTTTATTCTCTGCATAAGTTTCAGCAAGCACTGTTTTGTGAACCAAATCGAAAGCATTTATTATTGGAAACGATAAGGAAACACTTGTAGATACCAGATGGACCACATGTTCGTAAGTCCTAGATATAAAAACTGTAAAGTTTTTAAGGGTCTGATATTAATTTAAGAATAAAGGGAGACCAGATTAAGGGGATGTACCTCTCTTGAGTTTGCAGCCGGATAACTATGTCTAATGGGCACAATGTTTCAGCATTTGAATCTTTTGCTGCCGTCACTGTCTCCTGTTGACAGTGCTGGCTTTTTGTCTGCATTACTCCCCAACTGGCTTCCAGCACTCGGAGTGGGAAGTATGCTCGTGATCCATCGTGGGTTCACTGCTGGGGATATGTCCAAGCCATGGCTCAACCATTTGTGCTCCATCTGCCTCACTGGGTAGTTTGTTGTGTTTGCACTGCTATCCTCTGTGTTTCCTGATTTTAGAAGTAGCAGGCTCCTATGCCTTGCTAAGACTGGAACCAAGTTGTTGTTCACACTTATCTCAATATATTCATTAATGACATACTGGTAATCCCATTAATTTGGTGTTTGTGCCAAGCTCTTGATATGGTTATTCTTCATGTTTCTCTTTTAAAGAAGAATCTTTATTCACTGTAAACCATTTTACAATGATATTGGCTTCATCATTTTTACAATAGATATAGCACTGTATAAGGCACAATGAATAGTATTGAACATAAGATTAATAGGGTTTACACAGTATACAATAATAGGCTCACCTGTAGACGGGGATACCACCCATTAGCTTTAACCCATGACGTCATCGCTGCACGGTAGTTTTGAGGTGCGTGTATGTTTGTAAAAGTCATCAGTGATTATGTGGTGGTTGAGTTAACGACGATTGTTTGTTTACAAAGAAAACATTAATATTTTGTGTTTAAAAAGTGATCTGTAGCATTTCTTTGATTAGGTGTAAGTTAACCGAGAGATTTTTTTTTCATATGTGAGCCCCGAAGGTGCAAATTTTTGAGCCAAGACCTGTGATCGATGGCACATTCTGTTATCTATAATAACTACAGATTATTTGTATCTACAATACAGAAGTATTAAGATATCCCGTATACTTGTTTTCTGACATCTTGATGGCGTCATGAGTCAAGGCAGGCGGGTGGTATCCCAGTCTACAGTTATGCCATTGTTCTTATGACTTAAAGAAGGGGGGGGTGCAGATGCATCGTAAAATGACTTTTTATCTGTCGTTTTGGGTGAGGTGGGTGTTTGGTATCCTGAATTTTGAAGTTCGATATGAGTTTTGTGTTATTTTGAGGCTGTGGTGACCGTTTCATATACCAAATTTGATTTGAGGTGTGATATAGGATGCGTCCGATATCAGTTCCTCGGTTTTTAGTTTTGAGGTAATTTGGTATCCCAAACTATATTTAAGGTGTAATCAAGGTCAATTGAAGTGTCCAATACCACTTTTCTATATTTTGTTGCTGTGAGGATCGTTTGGTGTCCTGAGTTTGATATGGGCAATTTATGTGTTCTATACGAGTTTTCTCAGTTTTGAATTTTGGACTTCAATGGTATCCCGAGTTTCATTTGAGGTGTAATAGAGGTCAATTGAGATTTCCGATACCTTTTTCATTTTTTCGGTGTTTTTGTTATGGGTTCTTTTATGGAACGCTTTTTTTTTGTCTGGTATGTTGTCGTTTTTCCGCTTAGAATGTCCCCACCCAAAACCCCACATTACCGCATTTGTCCCGTTAGGATCATTTTATTGATTTTTAGGTAATTTTCGCATGTTTATAAGGGCATTTTTTTGGTTGTTTCGAGATTGTTTTGCTCACAATATTGGATACAAGTATATATGTCATTGCCGCCATGTTGATGACGTCATTGGTCAAAGCTGACAGCTGATATCCCTGTCTTCAGTTATGCCCAATAATACAATTGAAAGCAACATTTTTCTACAAACTAATATAATCATCTGGTAAACTGAAGTATTCTTTAATATTATAAAAAGGATTATTCATTAACCAGTTGTATACATTGCTTTCAAAAGTATTTATACCCGTGGTCCAAGCAGAGGTTCTGTAACTTATTCAAAATTCTGATAGCATTCACTTCGTGAGAGCTCTCAGTCATCGTTAATCTATGCCTAGGTATATCTAACTTAGACTTACCCCTGGTTTTGTGGTCATGAACTCCCTTGTAACAAGTTCTGACATATTGCTTTTAATATAGAGTCCTGAAACATAGATATATAAATTCAAACTAGTGAGTATTTTGAGGCTGGTGAAGAGGTGACAGTGCTCCAATCAATCTTTCTTACCCATTAAACGCAAAACTTTCTTTTGTATTTTTAATATTTCAACTACTGCTGATTTGTGGGATTGTAGTAGCTTTGTGTGGCATTGGTGTTCAATACAAGCCTGTTTGTTGTTGTGGTCTTCAGTCCACGAACTGGTTTGATTCAGCTCTCCACACTACCCCGTCCTGTGCAAGTGTCTTCATCTGAGAATAAGTTCGTCGACCTACATCCTTTTAAATCTGCTTACTGTATTCTTCCCTTTGTCTGCCTCTACCTCAGACACTTCCTCTAAAGCTAAGTTGACGTGTCCAACCAATCTATCCCTCTCTTAGTCAGGGTATGGCAGAAACTCCGTTTATCCCCAGTTCTGTTACGCACCTCCTCATTAGTTACATGATCTACCCATCTAATTTTCATCATTCGTCTGTAGCAACACATTTCAAAAGATTCTATCATTATTTTACATGTTTCATTCCCATACAATGCTGCACTCCAGACAAATGCTTTCAGAAAGGACTTCGTAACATTTAAACTAGTATTGGATGACAGCAAATTTCACTTCTTCAGAAATGCTTTCTTCCCACAGCCATTCTCCATTTTATATCGTCTTTACTTCGGCCATCCAAAGTAATCTTGCTACCCAAATAACAAAATTCATCTACTATTTTTATTGTCTCATTACCTAATCTAATTCCTTCAGCATCGTCTGATTTTCTGACATTACATTCCATTACCTTCGTTTTACTCTTGTTAATGTTCATCTTATATCTTCCTTTTGAGATACTGTCCATCCCATTCAATTGCTCTTCCAGATCTTTTGGGGTTTCTGACAGAATTACTATGTCATCGGCAAACCGCAATGTTTTTATTTCTCCTCCCTACACTTTA
Source organism: Locusta migratoria (assembly GCA_026315105.1). Classification (NCBI taxonomy): domain Eukaryota; kingdom Metazoa; phylum Arthropoda; class Insecta; order Orthoptera; family Acrididae; genus Locusta; species Locusta migratoria. The sequence continues at coordinate 38,795,154 of CM048752.1, read as the reverse complement.
ATTCCCTCTCCAAATTTCTCCTTAGATTTCTTCATTGCCAGCTCAATATACAGATTGAACAACGTTGGGGAAAGGCTACAATCCTGTTTATTCCCTTCTCAACCTCTGCTTCCCTTTCTTGCCCTTCGACTCTATAACCGCTGTCTGGTTTTTATATAGGTTGAATATAACTCTTCGCTCCCTATACTTTTACCCCTGCTATCTTCAGAATTTGGAAGAGTGTATTCCAGTCAACATTGTCAAAAGCTTTCTCCAAATCGACAAACACTAAAAACATAGGTTTTCCTTTCCTTAGCCTATCTTCTAAGATAAGTCGTAATGTGAGTATTGCCTCCCGTGCTCCTACATTTCTCCTAAATCCAAACTGATCTTATGTTTTTCCATTCGTCTGTAAATAATTCGTGCTAGTATTTTGCAACCACGACAATTAAGTCCAGTATATCCTGTTATCCAGTGATTTCTTGTCCTACCTATATGATCCTCTGCTGCTTTCACTACCCTATCCCACAGAGCTACCCATTCTTCTACTGTATTTCTTACCCCCCATTTCAGCCAAACCTTGCCTAATGCTCCATCTCAACCACCTCTTGTTCCTTCAATTTGTGCAGGTTCCATCTCCTAGCTTTTCTACCTTTCTGCAGTCTTAAGTTTTAATCTGCAGTTCATAACCAATAAGTTATGGTCAGAGTCTATATCTGCCCCTGGTTGTGCCTTAGTTTAAGGTTCCTCAATCTATTCCTTACCATTATAAAGTCTACCTGGCGTCGTGTAGTGTCTCCTGGTCTCTTCCACTTCTTTCATAATGTTTAAACCAAGTGTTGGTGATCATTAAATTGCGCTCTGCAGAAAATTCTACCAAGCAATCTCCTCTTTCAGTCTTTTCCCCAGTCCCTATTCACCTACATTTCCATCTCTTCCTTTTCCTACTGCCAAGTTCCAATCTTCCACCACAATCAAGTTTTCGTCTCCCTTAATTTTCTGAATATTTCTTTTATCTCCTCGTACATTTCTTCGATGTCCTCGTCATTGGTAGAGCTAGTTGATATATAAACTTTTACTGCTGTGGTTGGTGATGGTTTTGTGTCCGTCTTTCCTATAATACATTCACTATGCTATCCATAGTAACTTAACCGCATTCCTATTTTCTTATTTATTATCAGACCTACTCCTGCGTTACCACTAACTGATTTCTTGTTTGGAAGTCACAGAAGTATGAGACCAATAAAGATGACAAGCTCAGACCAACAAATCTTTGTGTGTGTTAGTGTAACTAGCTAACCAGCACTTGTCAGAGTATATCTTTAATAATATTTAATATTTATATAATATTTTTGGCTTTCTACAGTTCTACAGTATGTCTGCCTAAGTGTACTTGCGTCTGTGTAAATGTGTGTGTATTTGTTTACCCTCCTTTTTTCTCCTCAAGGTAAGTCTTTCCTGTCCCGGGATTGGAATGACTCCTTATCCACTCCCTTAAAACCCTCATCATTTCCTTTTCCCTCTCCTTCCCTTCTGCCTGACGAAGCAGCTAGGCTGCGAAAGCTTGTATGTGTGATTTTATTTATTTTATTTGTTTCTATCGATGAGCCGGTCCTTTTGGTAAGTCATCTCTTTTCTATTTTTATTTAATAATATTTATGTTGTCACTGGCTTATGTGGCAAGGATGGCAAATTTTCATATACTATGAATTGACCCAGTTCTTGAGGCTCATTTATGCACTTGTCTATTTACTTAGGCAATATGTAGTGGCCGAGTTAATTTTGCATACTTTGTCGTTGTTGGTTGGTGGGGTTAACATAAGAGACAATGCATGCAGAGCAAGTAAATGTCATTGCACAAAGGTAATTGATCACACCAACATGGTGTCCTATATCTCACTACGTAAACCATCTTCCACTGAAAGAACCCAGCCAATATATTTGTTTCTTTATCCAATTAATTTGTGGAAAAATCTAACAAGAGATACGTGAATATTGTATATTTAATAACAGATCGTGTCCAACACTTACCTCAGCTCAGCACTGCCGACAGTGATAAAAAAAAGGGGGGGGGGGCGAAAGCACACCATTTGTCACACATTTCATGCTCTCCCTTCACACCACTCACCTTACTTCAAGCGATTTCACTTTTGTGGTGGCTACACTATTATTACACCTATGTTTTTATATTTCTTGCTACAGAGAAAATACTCAAAATAATTTTGCATGTTAATAGGGCGTTGTAGTGGCTTATTAGGCCTAACAAAATTATGTGACTTGCTCAATTAGGTGTGTACATTTACTGTATATATTACCAAATTTTGTTGAGTCTTCTTCAAAGGGCTTGGAATTTATACATTCACGATTAGTACGTCTAATCAAATACTTGTGAAATGTAACTGCAAGTACCAATTTCATCAATGAAAGCTGTAAAGGAGGCATTAAAATTTGTCAGACAGGGACTCAAACCCAGACTTACTACTTATCTCAAGTGGTAGCCGTACCTTTCAGCTACTAGAGAACACTTCCCAGATCAACCCAAACTTCCACAGGCCACACAATGTCTAATGATCTCTTTCTTGCTTGTACACGACTTTGGTGTGATTCCTACATAGGGGAGAAAAGTTATTTTAACCAATCTAGATGTGAAACACCAATTTGTTTGTCTGAAGAAAGTATATCATTGGTGACGAGAAATATTTGTGGCCTAGAATGAACATCCATCACAGTTACACTGTAACTTTCACAGCCACAATACAACACTTCAAATGTACACATTGTCTTTTTTATGGTGTAGAGAGTAGTGTAAGGTGTCTACCAACCAGCAGCCAAGCAGAGAATGCTCAACATAGGAAATTTTAGTTTTCCCACCAAGAAGTGATATGTAAAACGAATAGTTTGTTTTCATAGATCTTCTGACTATGCTTTCTAGCCAATCAATAGGGAATGTTTGAATCATGGATTTTGTTAAGCCATATTAGGACAATATTTTAGTGGTTGTTGGGGTCAGCAATATCTTTGAAATAGTTGCTTATTTTTACTTCACAATGTTTGTAACAGTAACAGACATTTAAAGTGCAACTTATTGGTCACAGTGTGTAAGACATTCCATAGTGCACAGCTTGCAGCCAGTCATACCCACATTAACTATATAGACAGGTGTACAGTTATATTCCTATTTTCTGTAAAAATGCAGTTATTGAGAATTAAACCTCAAAGGCATATACAGACATTACACGAAGACTCAACTAACGATGCACAAGCAGAGAACATTAACTTAATTCTTCATAAGCTATTTGAAGCCTTTGAATAAGCATAAGAAGTTAACTCATTGACAAAATTACATCTAGTAGTCTAAGAGACCATTCGAATATTGTCCTTTCAGAAATAGTGGTACAATGAAATGTTAATTTTTGTGCATATAAATTCTTCCACATGTTTTTAACTACACACAAATCATCCATAGCCTTGATTCTTAGAATGCACAACACCTACTTGATTTTAAGGGTTGTCGACACACACACACACACACACACACACACACACAAATGTATAAAAAGCATCCAAAGGCGAAAGTCCCGATCAGCGGCATGGGTAGCATCACGGTGTGTCCGTAACAGTGTTAGGTTGGCAACATAGTACATTTCGAGTAGCCTATGGCGTGTATGATAATGCAATTACTGACTGAACAAGGGTACATCAATGAATATTATTTTTACAAAAATGTCATAAGGGTTGTGGTTAGGCAGGAACTAAAGAGTAGAGATTAAAGTGATACAAGCGTTTTACCAAATATGAACATTGAAAAAATTATTGTTCTTATCATTTGAGATAGAAACACACATTTCTATTTACATAACAATAAAGTGTTACATCTGAACAGAAAGACAGTGCATGTGGAGAAACGTAGTTTTGTAGGGTGTGATCTACATTTGAAGGCTGTGATTCATTTCAAAAATAAAATATTTCAAGCGTGATGTTAACACAGTCATTTTCACACCTTGTAAACACTGTATGCCACCATTCGTCCCAGCATCCACAGCAACTGTTGCCAACACTGCCGCTGTCACATACATACATTAGACTATGCTGCTAATCGAGACTTACCGTGTCCAAAACAGGTTGGCGGTTATGTAAGCGTCCAAATAATGAATACAAAAGAGTTTTTTTTTTTATTTCTTTATTTATGGTCAATGAAATGTTGGTATACAGCCTCCTAAGGACGCCCTCTTTCAACATTTAGGAGGGCACTTCCCCCCCCCCCCCCCCCCCCCCCCGGGGGAAGAGGCTCCCACAGGCTTAGACCACATAGACCTGTGGTGTGGAGAAACCCCCTATATTTATTCATTTGCTTAAGGCATTAAACATCATTTAACAAGGCATAAAGCTGCAACTTTATACACTGACTTATCCTACAACCTTTTGCTTTCTGCTTCAAGGGAAGGCATTTTGGAGCTGTCAACACTGTAGCAAACTGGACCTGTAATAAAATAAAAGTTGTTATGATAAAAACTTATGAAACTCAAACAGACGCAGCCCTAGAATGAGATACTTTGCTGAAGTGACGGTAAAATTTTACGACGCTTCTTGCCGGGCTCCAGTGCTTATGTTGGCAACAGATGAACAATGAATTGTAGAATTGGGTTAATATTTTTCTTGAGGTACTGAGTAAATGTTACTGCTACTCGTTTCATTCACAGCAAAATTAATACTGTAGGCCTACCTGTTCTATTGTTGACAGGTTCTTGTGTGTTGTCATGAAAAAAACATTTATTGGTGATCTGAGCTGTCGTCATTACCATTGGTGCCAACATAACCACTGCAGCCTGGTGAGAAGCATCCTACAATTTAACTGAATTGACAAACCTTTTGCCTTGTGCTTCTGCTTCAAAGCAGATCTAGCTCCTCATGGTATATAACCACTTCCTCCAATAGGGGACACAAGTGACAGCTAAACTGCAAAGTCTGTTGCCCAAGCTCTGCAAATGTTGGCAACACCACAGGAGTCTACCATAGAGCAGGTATAAGTTTTATTTATTTTTATCTGTACTAAACGGTGATCATTTTAAGTGAAAGTTAGATTAGATATAGGTTAAACAAGATTTTTTTCTTTTCACTATGGGAGGGCGCGTAGCGCCCAAATCTCCAGCCCAGAAGTGATCTATTTACAGTTGCCAACATACGTACCATACTAAAAACACGGTCAACAGACTCTGCAGTTTTACCCAAGTGACACCATAAAGAAGTAATACAGTCATGAGACAAACTGACACTTCTTTGTTAAAAAGAGGCAAAAATTGTTTTACACTGTTTTAACAAACCTTTTGTATTGCAGTTTTCCTTCAAAACAGATGTTAACTCTTGATGTGAAATAATCACTTCCACCAGTAAAGGCCAATTCACACTGTCCGTCACGTCACGGAACCGTCACGTCAAGTTGTATTCACACTGTCCGTCCGTATCCGTCACGTCAATTCGTCCATCTCAATACGCGATGTTGAAAGTGAGGTGATGAGTGGCGATCTGTTATGTAGAAAGTCATAGTTTAATATTAGAAAGGGGGAACAACAACGCTAAATGTTATTAACGGCCAAAGAAAACTTTACAGTGTATGTTTTTGGTCAACTTACTGGGAACTGAAACAACATTTCAAAACATCGACATCTATTTTCAAGCGAAAAAATAAACATATGAAGACATCAAACCATACTTGTAAGAGCATAAATAGCGCCTGTATACTTTAACCATTACGATTTGCTTGCTGACATTGTTAATACCGTCATAAACAACTGAATTTTTGTCTTTCATTAGTACTGATATTTTCATTGAAAGTGTTATTTAATGAAAATTGCGTAATCAAATTACAATCTTATTCAAATAAACAGTTTGCTTCAGTCGTTTCTCTTATAATGTTACGTAACATAAACCATTTTTTGGTTTCAGATATCCGACCTCGATTTTAGGGGGACACTCAATTGACAAAAATATTTAAGTCGTCATGAAACATTTGAGATTTACCCCTAAAACGAGGTACAACAACAACAACAACAACAACACAAAGATGAATAAGACACATTTGCATATAAACAGTACAATCGACGAGTGCAACATGTAATTCGCGTGACGAAAATAGGTTAACTTCCGATGTTAGCAGACGGCCGTTCCGTCAAAACATTCTTCTCGAGAAAGCTTGACGGACGTTGACGTGACGTGACGGTCCGGTGACGGACAGTGTGAATGCCGCCATTAGAAATACATTGCGGAATGTTCTGACGGACGGTGACGTGACGGACAGTGTGAATTGGCCTTAATAGGACAGACAACTGGTACTATAAAAAAAGAAATACAGTTATGAGAGAAACTGACATATGCAGACACTGTTCAAGAATGGTTACTGTTCTAGAATGAGGCATCAATTCTACCATTCTGTTTTTACAAAAAAATTACTTCGTTGTTCCGTTCAAAAAAGTTTGACCTCTTATTTGAATGATACCACTATCCCCATCAAACGTGCACACAGTAGACCCTACAACCAAAAAGTAAAGACTGAGTTCATATGATGAACCTTTACACTTTGATACATCCATAATGTATTAATAATACACAATATCTTCTCCAATTTGATTATGCTGAATTCCCAGACAGAATTAAAACAATAATAGAATCCTTTACAGCATTGATACAGGTACACAAGATAATCCAACAAGGAGTCTATAGCAATATAGGTCATCCTACCTTTATCAAATTCATATCTAATTGGCCTTATATTCTATGAAGACAAATGGATGTTTCATGTTTGTGTGTTCCTTTTTCTGTGTTAGTGAGAAATCTTCAAATGGAAATTTTGCTCCGTAAAAAGACAAATCCATCCAAGTTTCTACTTGACAAAAAGGCAGCTTTTATGAGATACTTAAATGAGTGCTATAATAACCAACATGGCACCAACAATAAAACAATTTAACGGCGACTGGTAGAAGTTTTATTTATTCTTTTGCCAATAGTCATTTCCGTGAACAATCCCAAAGATTGCAGTGATCTGTAAATACTGTGATAGTTTGAAAACATTTTACCTGAAGAAGCAACATAGCTGTGATCTCCCTCAGCAACACTTGAACCTGCAAATAAAATTTCCCTTGGTTTTACACCAGTATATTGATACGTATTATGCTACATTTACACAACTTGCAGTCCATGTAACAAAAAGAAAAAAGAATTTGTTAATACTAATTCGAGATGAATTCTTTTACACACATTTTGCTACATTTATTGACATTCTTAATGCCATATCTTCTGCCAAAGACACAGCTTCTTCACTTGTTTTATCAGATGCAGATTTAGACTGCACACAAACTTTTTTCGCTATTGAGAAGAACCTTCTCTGAGGGACACTTTTCGCATAGCACACACTTCAGTTTTGCTCCCAATAAAACATCATGAACATTTCGACGCCGATATAGAGCAGACGAACTAGAAAAATTCTCGTAGCAAACGAAGCACTGAAAACATTTCGAATTACTCATTTCTCGAAGAAAAACGAAACGCTAAAATGTACGATACACGGGAAAACAAAAACACCCCCCCTCATTCACAATACCGCGCCAAAACAATATTCTGCTTCATAGATCTTAAGCTGCAGAGACCTCTCTGGTTTCGGATCCGACCAAACAGGTTAGAACCTCCTTGCTTCCGGCGGTATAATCTGGGGGCTAGCGTCAATACCCTAAAAACCGAAAAGTGCCGCCGGAAATAACCAGAGGGTGAATTTAAGTCGATAGCGACTGCTATCGAACCTCGCAGTCGATTAATGTCACTTAACGCCATGTTTGTATTCGATTTGGGAGAGCTTAAGTTCACGACTTTGGGAGCCAGCGTGACGTCATTATGACGTGTACATGCTGTATCGAAGAGGCCACATAATCACATATCGACTTTTGTGAATTTCGAGATGTGTACTGCGTAGCGCCTCCTTCAATTCTTTGTTTTAGCGTTTTGCGTTTCCTTCAAACGTTGTTAGTTATCTTGTTTTCAATCGCTTTTCTTAGTATGTCGACTTACTATGAGAGCACACTGAGAGAAAAGCTGAAACATTTGAGCGTTAATAATGACGGAAAATTGTGTGGCTACTGCGAAATACAAGAATAAGTTTATATGCTTCTTACGCAGTTCAAGTGCATCGGCTACTCTTACTCCGTGAGAGATAGTACACAGCATCTAAAATAAGCAGGTGAAGTCAGAAGTAAGGTAATGTTTTGTTTTCGTTACTGTAGCCCGTATATCGCTCAATTTTATTTTAATCTTTCTGTGTGATCACGAAAACGCATTTTGGAGTGTCTACCAGTTGTACATAGCTAAGCAAAAGTAATTGTAACATATGTAGCCGATAAAATAATGTGTGTTCAGTTGTTTAATAAGTTCCTCTGCTTCGTTGTCTGTGAGAAAATAATTTTTCACAATGTCATGTCCGATTCTTTGGCCGTTTCGTTAAACCATTTTATTTGTACATTTGCAGGTTGTCCAAAATTCTTCTTCACCCAAAGTAAAGGCAACGTAGAGATCCGATTTTACGGATTTCCATCTTCTATAGTAAGCACAAATCACCGTAAATGTATTCTTGGACCTAAGTATTATAAAGACAAGGAGGCGGCAGTTCCAGATAACCTGGTTGGTAATCTCATTACTTCCTTTCTTATCCATCTGTAAATAATAAGTGTTCGTTTACAGCGTAAACTAAGAAAAGTAAGGCGTAATTGAAGACAGGGTATATTCTGTCCTGCAATTCACTATTAATTTGGTATTATAAAAACTGGGGAAAAAGGGAGGTGACAAACCATCTCCCTCAACAAGTGACTTCTTCAATTCAAACGTGTTTACAATCTCTCCCCCCTCCCCCACACTGTTCTTTGGAAGTTGTTTCTTAAAGTTGCTTTAATTATTCCAATAAGTTTGGAAAGTAGGAGGCGAGGTACTGGCGGAAGTAAAGTTGTGAGGCGGCATCGTGAGTCGTGTCGGGGTAGCTCAGTCGGTAGAGCGCTTGCCCGCGAAAGGCAAAGGTCCCAGGTTCGAGTCCCGGTTCCGGCACACAATTTTAATCTGCCAGGAAAGTTTCAAATTAAAATTTGTTTGACATAAATCAGTGCATTTCTGTTAATTGACTCTTACGCTATTTTGACGTCCATAAAAGTACATATAGGTCTACATTAAGTTGCTACTTTTATTCCTCTGTAAATTAATTTCCCTTTCTAAATTGTGCCTGATACTCTCTGCTCATTATCTGTGTCAAGTATTTCTTCTGCACCTTTTTCAAAACACCTTGGATAAAAGCTTGTAGGTCACTGGTAGGAGGAAGAGTCTCCTATAGTTGTTGGCATCTGTTTGCTTCTTTTTTATATAGTGGATGTATTAGTGCAGATGTCCATACTAATGGTGAACTGTGTTTTCCAAGTTTGATTGAATATTTCTGATATAGTATCAGGTGTCACCATAGTACTTCTCCAGATGAGTTATTGTTTTTGGGTAATTGTATTATTTCTCTTATTGTTGGTGATGGTTTTGACTTTAATGATGAAATCAAATCATAAGAAATTGTTGTTGCTCATAATCTGTGTAGCATTTGTTTTAAGATCTATTTATTTACCAACAAATTTTTAAAGTGTTAGTTACAAAAATTAAACATAGTGAGCATAAATTTACCTGAATTATTTGCATATTGCATGAGCAACTATTTGTGCTAGCATAACTGAAACTTTTGTATTCTGTTGCAGATAATTTTAACATGAAGCAAAACATTGACTCAATGCTGATTTTTTTTGTGGCATTTCTGGCCATAAGATCCCAGCTGGGATCGTGTTCGGCCTCTCTGGTGCAAGTTTTTTATGTGACGCCACTGGGGCGACTTGTGATTGAGTCAATGAAGAATCACTAGATAAAGTGATAAATTAACTGAATAACTTAAAATATTGTATTAATTATCAACAACAATCAACCTTTCATAACTTCTTGAGAAGCAGACCAGATCAAATCTCCCCCCCACCTACTAATTGCTACTGCATAATTACATATACCCAATGGAGGTGTGGGATCACTGCTGAAATATATGTTTCTATCTTTTTAAAAGTTGACACCACTGCTAACGTAGGTCCATTGCCTGTAGGGTTTGATACCTTCACTTCATGTTGCGAGATTTCGAGGTGTTCAGTCATTTTTGCAACTGTTTCAGTACTGCAATTATAAGTCAGATTTATTAAGTTCTTACAGATCTCTCTTGCCCGTTACGTGCTGCGAAATTAGTGCTTAATGTTTCAGAAATGTTGAGCCAAGCATTTGCTCTAGATTGCTGCTAGTATTCTGTAACCCCTGTGCTGCAGTGTTTGTGTACTATAACTGCTTCTTGAACCAAACCCATATGTTTCATCTAAACAAATTGAGGATTAATCCTATAAGTGAAATTTAATTTGTCAAATCCCCATTCAGAGAAGAAACAGAAGATGGCACAAAAGTATTTGCACAGAAACTTAAACTTTAGGAAATCTGGACATGGACAATCAGGTTTTGCAAAATCTACTTTGTAAAAACATTCTTCAATTTCTGCATTGGTTACATGAAAAAGTTCTGTAGCCACCACAGTTACTGATTCTGCACTTAAGTCAATTTTTTCATATTACATCATCACATGCTTAACAAACTTTGGTGTCTTCCTATACAGGAATAAAGAGATGTCTTTGCTGTAAAATTTAACTGCGGAATTTAACTTGCAATACTTTTCAATGGGGCTAGGAAGGTAACTGTTAACTAAAACTGCAATGAGGTCTGTTAATTCTGTGTTTGTATTATGCTCTAGGTGTGAATGTTTCACCAATTTGTTCATTACTGAAACAGCAAACATACTTTTGTACTTGAAAGCCTTCACCCACCTTTTATGCACTGGAACCCATTGTTTATCAAAGTACTGCAAAGCAGAATCATTTGGTTTATCGAAAACATGGATTCTCAACTTTAGTAAATTATCAATATACTCTTGCTTGAAAGAAGACTCTGCAATACCGTTCCACAGATTAAAAATTCTAACTCACATTTTTTTGTTCTTTTGTGTGAGACCATAACCACCTTTCTCAAATCATTTCTCTGTTAAATGAACACAGATACACTTTTAAACGGGGAAACAAGGACTGAATTGCATTTATTTTGGACGCAGAGAAATCAGTAACCCAGTAAACAGGATTCATGTTTTTGTTCCACTCCTCGAAAATATTTAATGCTTCTGAAATTGACCATGTGTCTTCTATTTGAATGTAAATAGAACCTACCACTAAATAGCACACATTTGCCTTTACTGTTACAAAGAGTAGTGAATTATCACACTTGATGGTCTTTTACGTTATATCAAGCAAGCGCATTGTCCCATACTTTCTCAGTAGTTCCCTTTGTCATGCAATCTGATAGCAAAAGAAAAGTGGATGTACTTCTCCATCAACCTCTGTACAAAGTCTGAAAACAGGCTCTTCCACCAGTCATCATCAATTTTTTTTATTTTACTTTTTATTTATTTATTTATTTTTTCCTTCCTTCACTAATTTACCTTCACTTGCGGCATATCCTGATCAATTGCTGTTTCCTACAAAATCATTGTATTTAGTCATGGTCGTTAGGGATTTGCTTTGCAGGGGAAAAAAGCGGAAATCTTACCAGCACTAAGATACTAGTAAAATAAAATTGCTACTAAGTTAGTATTATTGTAGGACAGACAAGTGTCCAAAAAAATCCATCTAGCTTGTTGGACCTTGAGGCCTGCTTCCAAGGGCAAAAATAAACATAAAGTAACTACAGCCAAATCTGTTGACTTATGTTACTGAAGGATCTAACAGATAGTAACAGAATTATTAAACATGTAGGGCTTCTCCAAACGTTATTCTAAATGATTTATAGAACTTGAGAATTTGTTGATTACTGTTATAATTGATGTAGCCTGTGAAGATTTGTCTTCTAGTTTCTTTTCTAGTATGACAGAATGTATTGTGTATTATTCCTTTCAGCCATCTGATTTTTCATGTAAGCTTTTTTTTTCTGTTCTGATTACTTTCCAAGGAATGCACATGAAGAATCATATTATTTTTGCACATCATTGTTATGTATTGAACAGAAGTAACAATTTGTTTCGCCTTTGAAGGGTGATGTGTTCTAGCAGAGTTTGGCATTGTATTCTCATGTGTATTTCAAACAGAGCTGAAAATGAATAAAAATTTTCACTAATTGTGGTATCATACTTAGGATTTAATGTCTCTTGTATGTATGTTTTGAATGTAAACTGGACATAAGTTGTAAATCATCTGGAATATTAACATGTAGTCATAGATTATACTGAATAAAATGCAATTAATTACCATTTACTGTATTTTTGTCTTTGTGCAAGATTTCAATAAAATTGACAGCATTTGCAATACATTCTTAAAACAATAACAAATTCAGAGCAGAAATTGTGTAAACAGGGATGTGCATTTTTTATGTCTTCATGCCATGCATTACTTCTGTCTACATTTCTGCAGCATTTTAAATTTTTGTGCCCTACAAATTCCTATAATCTATTTTAGGTCTTTGATTTCTTCCAAAATGTTATCCTTGTCACAAATAGGCACTGAAATTTTTCCAAAGTTCTAGAGAGGACTGATGGGAAACTAAAATGGCAGAACAGCTTGTTTATTAGTTAATAACAGTTTTACTTTCAAATATTGTACTTTAAAAATCATGCTTTACTACTACAACCAATTTTGCTGCTCTCACAAGTGACCAAACAACTATTATTTCAAAGATACTGGTAACTGCGCTAATCCAACAATATCTGAAAATCACTAAAATAAACAGTTTTGCTACCATATCTAATCTGATATATAATTTCCAAACATTTTAAAATTTGAACAGAATTTCATAGTATTAGACAATGTTCTATACATGTTGAGTATCAAATAAAATGAGATGAAATATTAAAGTACAGTAGTTGGAAAAATTACAAGCAGCATACTAGCTTTCAACTTCTATAAGCAGTGTCGCATGTTTTGTGTGCAAGGAAGACTTTTCTTAAGTACATTCTCATTAGTTATGGTGTAAGTTTGTGATAAGTATTGTAACTGTCACCCATCAGTAATGCCATATAAGAAACAATACCCACAGTGATTAATGCATTGCACTGTTTTAAATTACAATATTTATATCTTGGTTTTGAATGTAATTTCAATAAAAGGATTGAAAACTACCAAGGGCACCCATTTCCAATGACAAGGGGACCCTGTCTTCTTATTTCTCAGGAAAAGGAAAAAATTTAGTGCACTCAGCAGTTTTTCTTCCCATAAACTTACTTTAAAGTATGCATTGTAATAACAGAACTAAGTTTTTAACAGGTTGGTACTTGAACTTCATTATGACTACTTAAAAGTAATTGCTTGCCTTGCAAACTGTTACAAATACTTTTCTCCCTGGTTTGGCTTTCCTTAGAAATTATCATTTGGGCACTCTTCAGAACATCATAGCTCTTTGGCTGACATGATGCCATGTTGGGTTTGTGTACTGCAAGGATTTCTCATTGATTTATTTGCTGCGGGACTGGTAAAAGGTAAAGAAGTCAATACTCTGAAGATTGGTATGAATACCATAGTGGTTTGCTAGGCATGGTCCTGTTGGACTTGGTGTGCCATTGCATTCCTCCAATCTTTGAATTGTGTTACCCAGTCAGTTAAAGGGGAACTTATAGTTTACCTGAGCTCCAAATCATGATGCTACTCAGCATTTTTGCCGGAGGTGAAAGAAGTGAAGTGACACATAAAAATCTTAGAACTGAGCAGGAATCAAACCTGCAGCCTTTGGATTCATAGTCTAGCACTCAACTATGTTACCGAGAACCACCTGTGAGATTGAACTGAGATTATGAGATGCAGACAAGCAATCTACCAATCATCTTTTTGTCTAGTTGCTACTATGTGGAAGAAATTCAGAATGGATTTCATTACTTTCTGGTTTTAAAGTTTTAAGATCAGTAGAAAATTTAAATACAGAGAACGTTTTCTTTAGTGTTATTTTTGAACAATATAAGTTTGCACATGTCGTGTATTTTATCCTTGATTCCTGGATATGGACAGTAAATGTAATCATATTAGCTGATATGTTGTCCCAAACTTTTGTTTCCAATCAGGTTTCGTAATAATGGCCATGTTTCTTTACTTCATGTTTGAAAATTTAGAGACTCAACAGTCTTAAACACAGTTGGCTTGGGAGGGGCTTGACCCAGTTGAGCTAAAACCAAGTACTTTTAGAGAGGGCTAAACCAAGTTGAAAATGGTCTTTATAAAGAGAAAACCACCTCTGGATATGCTGCTGGTCCAATTACAGAAGCAGTCTTTACAAGATCTAAATCTATGTCAGATGTCATTTATGATATATCATATATGATTTGTAATGACAGATTCTCATATTAAAAAAAAAAAAAAAAAAAAAAGGGGGGGGGGGGGAGGGGGCAACACAGAAGAAAGTGCTTACACTACAGCCTATATTTACTTACAACACTTCTGCACAGTTAAATTTTACTAACCACATTGGCAACAGGAGTGTACAAATATTGGAAATGAAATGTTTGCTTTGCAATGGTAATTAATATACTGGCTGGATAATTACATATTTCATGGTCAATATGAAAGGTTATTCCACTCATTCTTTCCGATGGGGTTTTCAAGGAGCATTCAATGGTCGTTGCCAACGTCTGCACAGTACACTGCAGATGTGGTAAGTACAATTTTACCTTCCAGGTAGTTAAACACTTTCGCTGCAGCTGATACTTATAAGTGAACACGCTCACTGTAGAATAGCATCAGCTGCAGCGAAAGTGTTAATTGCATACTTTTTTCAATTCTATCGTAAGGTAAAATAAATCAGTCAACACTCTGAAGATTAGGTTCAATACTATAATGCTTTAGTAGATATGGTCCTGTTTTGCAGGCAGTATACCATTCAGTTTAAAATGAATATTGAACCATGGTGGAACTCTGAATTTTTCACACCAATAACAGTGTGAAAAGTTAAAAGTGACAGATAAAACTCTTTGGTTTGACTGAGGATTGAACCTGTGACAGTATAATATAGTCTGTGTTGGTTAGCTGCCAGCTCAGTTGTGTGGTTTGAATCTATAAAGTAGTAACTTCTTTTACAAAATGAAAGAGTGCAGTTTCTCTGGACCTACAGTTGAGGAACAATGGAGGAATCTTTGTTTTCACCCCTTTGCTGTGAATAGGTGAAAATTCTAACCAACTCCTTTCTTTTCCTGTTTTCATAAATAGTTTAGATTTTCCTTGCCATCAGTTTGTATAGTTATACAGAAATAGACATCTAACAAAAAATGGACATTTATGATCTTCGACATCATCTCTTCGAGCCAATGTTCTGTTAAGTTCAGCACAGAAATAAATTGCAGTTAAGTCTCTTAACACATTTCGTTGAATCGATATTTGCACACAATTTGTTACCCCACTGGGTGGTTATTTCCCTATTGTGCTATTTTTTTTATTTTTTAAGTTGCAGGAGACATCATAAAGTAAGGATGCATGTGCTGCTAACTTCCTGTTTGATACACACAGGGGTGATGTGCGTTTCATGTTTTTACCCATCAATAATTGATGCTCATTTCTGTTGCTCATCTTCCATCATTTTAGTTTCATTTCTTCTTGCACATTTTTTCGCCTCTAATTGAGCAATATATGTAACCATCTTGTTGCAAATGTAGACCATACAGACTGATTGCTTTTTTAACACCTCTCTCCTTACAATGGAGGTGTCACCATAAAGCTCATGAGACGTGTTCTACATTTTCAAATGAGAAATTTCGACAATGCAAGGTCCAGATTGAAATGTCAATAATATGGGGATAGATAATAACTTGCTGTAAAATTGATCACTGAACTGTCAGAAAAGAGTTAACTCATTCACACATGACAGCCAACACTGGCTGCTATGGCACAGGTAGCTTTCATGTGTGGATAAGTGATTGTGTGAATATACTGTTTTCTGATGAAGACTGCAGCTAAAATTTTAAATATCTGGTTTGAATGTTTGTCTTTTATGTCTGTTGGTAGCTCAGTGAGTTTCTTCTTATGAGTTGTAACCTACAGATTACTTTGATAAGAAAAGCATTCTACAATATTTTCACTTTTCTACATGCTCTTAATGCTAGGGTCCAAAGTTGAATTGAGCATATGATATCCAAAATATGGTTTCCACAAGAATGGACAAGCTTTAGCCTATTGGTGCCATTTTCTTCATGCAACAAGATTTCGGCATAGTTTAAACTTCCCCGTCGTAATGAGAAGCATTACACATTTCACGTAATCTTGCTTTTGCAAGTAACTGTTGACATAAACTAAGTAATACAGTAACATTATCTGTTACACTCTTCCATTTTAAAACTCTTATTATTATATTCATCAAGTCATTTGCTTTCGGTTATCACACGTATATGGACTTGTATAACAACAACGGACATTTTTACGTTTAAATTAATCTTTGTAACCTAGCTTTGAAATACGTTCTTTATTAGCTAAGCACATAAACACATGTAATGATTATTCATTCATTCACAGTCGTACCCAGCAGTACATAAATTGTGTATTCCACAAGACGTTTACAGTACGGCAACAACCCAATCGGCAAATAGGTAGGTTTTCTACGAAACGATTACTTCCTGAGTTTTTTCAGTGGTATGTCGGGAATATTTGTATTAAAATCTAGCTCCTTTTAATCCTGCTTTGACGAAATACGTAACTATATGCCGCGGTACTGTCTTTCTTCAGCTGGAGACGTCAAAACAAAACTGTCATTTTGTTCAGCATCTCGAATGTTAACCGAAGTCGAAAGGTCGATATATGGCTTCTGTCTTCTTCGATACAGCATGGCTACGTCATAATGACGTCACGTGGGTTTCCATGGTCGTGAACATAAGCTCTCCCATTCGATTTATGTTGTGTTGTTATGAGATGGAGTGTACAATTGGGCGTTAACTATAGTTGAAGTTTTATCATAAAATCTCTAATTTCTTATAAGTCAATGTGGTAAAACTGCGGTGTCTGTTGCCCGTGTTTTTAGTATGGCGCGTATGTTGACAACTGTAAATAGATCGTTTCTGGACCAGAGATTCGGGCGCTACGCCCCCTCACATAATAAAATAAACCTTCTTGTTAACCTATACCTAACCTAACTTTCACTTAAAATGATCACTGTTTCGTACAGATCACAAAATAAATAAAACATATACCTGCTCTATGGTTGACTGCTGTGGTGTTGCCAACATTTGCAGAGCTTGGGCAACAGACTGCAGTTTAGCCGTTAATATTGACGCATGTGTTTGTAATACATTGTGGATTTCCTTAAAATTGTCAGCAATTTGTGCAAAAATCATTGACGAGGTGTGTTTGCCACAGCCGATAATAAAATCATATCCACAGTAGTAGAAATTTTAACTGTTTGTGATGCTAGCTGAGCATGACAGAATACTAAGTGTGGCCGCAAACTTATAATTGCATCTTACCATCGACTCACCAGGAAACTTCAGACTTTCCAAAGTGAATTAGTTCGTACGTTCCCCAATCGTATTCTCATAATTGGAGGTGATTTTCAAGATACAAATTTAAATTGGGTAAACTACAGATATGCAAGTGATTGGAGTGACGGGACTTATTGCAAATCATTAGGCCTATTAACTTCACACCCACCCCAACAGCTACCCAGAACATATTGATTGGAATCCCACTTATGATGATAATATGCTGCTGTCATAATAAAAGGTCGGAAGAAGTTTGGTGCTTTCCTCCACATCAGTTTCTCCTATGCAAACATCTTCATTTCAAAAGTATTCTGGCAGCCCACTTCCAATGTAAGCTATTTACTGTATTCCTTCCTCTCTTTTCTCTCCCCCCCACTCCCCCCTCTTTACTCACCCACCACACTTCTCACCAAATCCGGAACTGGGAAATATTTGATGACACAGTATGTGCCCCTCCAACATACATTTTAAGAGGTGAGGATAAATTTCTTCTCTAAGTGACTTCAATAGTTGCTCATTAATTATGTGAACTACCCATCCATTTTCAGTAACACATTTCTAAAGCTTCACTTAACATACAACACTGCACTCTGATAAATTGCTCAGGAAAAGGCTTCCTAATGTCAACAAATATACTAGACCTCTTTAGTGACTATAAAAGTACAAAGAGAAATTAGAGCAAGTGTATTGATTTATATCTTCATCAAATTAGATAAAGAGGGAGTGGTGTCATATATAAATTTATTGGAGTAGAGCATATTGATGTGTTATGGCACTTGTTTACAAAAATATTGGACCATATGCCTGATAGGCGTGTTCCTAGAAGAATAGTTAATGGAGTGAGGGACCCTTCATTGTGTACAGCCACTGTAATGAAACTTCTGAGGAAGCAGATACTACTACATGACAGATGTAAAACAAAGCCTGACAGTACAGCTATTGGTGGTGGTATGCTAAATGAAACGTACTTGTCTGTCCAGAGAATAGTGGGTGAAGCATCCAGTGACTGTCATAGCAGAATATTTATGTAAGGATCCCTCTTAAAACATAAAGAAGCTTTATCATATGTAACTGTTGTTAGTGGGACCAAAGTTAGCACCCAGACACTCATGGCCGAGTGAGATACTGAAATTGAGGATTGCAAAGCAGATCTATTGAACTCAGTTATACGCCTAAGATGTTACTTTCAATTGAAAATCAAGGACCATTAAGTTACCTAAATGTAGTTCTGGTTCCAATGCAAGACGAGTGATGCAGATATTAAGTTCATGGGCCTGAAGCAATACCCATCAGATTGTTTACTACATTTGTAGTGAGTTAGTTCATGACTGTTTTAATTCTTTAACTCATTATCCTGAGACAGGCTAACTCGCGCTCCCAAATTTTTTGCAACAATATCCCGATTAAAATTGGTGTTCCTTCTGCTGCTGTTAGTAGGCGTTACCTAAGCGTCTTGTGTTGTATTTGTATGCTTTTTGCTGTAGTACTGTGTCCTATAGTATAATTTTGGTTTTGCTGCACTTTGTATACTTCCTATATGGAACCAATTATTTCCTTATTTGTAATAAATAATGTTTCAGTGAATATTTACATACAGTTTTTGCTAAACCTGAGCTTAAATTGTGGAACCTTTTATCCCTTCCTACCTTAAATAACTCCACAGATTTTCAAACAGTAAAAATTATTAGCAAAAGAAATATGTATTTCAGAAAGCACAAACTTACATTGAAAAATTTGAAGCTTTTAGCTTTTGTATAAGAAAATGGTATATTAGGAGCTTTTGTTCCTGTACAAATTGGAAGTACATTCCATTTTTCAAACATATTTTAGGAACTTTTAATGAAACGATTATTGGGATTGTTCAGGAGTAGGGAGACTACAGCCAATAAAGTCATCAGAATATTACAAGTATTTCAAGCTTATTAAGAACACTCAGAATAAACCAAACATTACTTACTTTCAATATATATAGCAAAGTGTACACAATTAAAAATTTAGGGAATATAAGTAACAGTAAAATAGGCTGGTGTATTTATATGTCATTAATTAACAACACATTAAATGAAATAGTGCATAAACTACATAGATATACAGATTTGCTGGGTGAAATAACTGAAATTCATTTTCATAGTATACCGTACATCATGCATTCCATTAGAGAGTGAAAATCTCAAAGTCAGAGTTACGAGTTGTTTCAATAAAATCCTAAGCCACTGAAGTTACAACTACAACAAAACAGTCTGCCTAATACACCTCTAGAACATCTGAAAACTGGTAAGCATTTCTAACTTATTTTGCATTAGTTTTGTTTATAAGCTTAACATTTTGGCTTGTGAAGAAATACTTTAATTTTGTTGAGCAAGCACAAGAGCCATTGAAATAATAATATTGAATTCAGTATTTTTATTTATAAAAAAACCACTGTGACATGCTGCTTGTGATAGACGGGATAATTTATATGAAATAAACTGAGAAGTTAATGTTTGAAAAAAAATGACAGAGAAAGAAAGGATATCATTAGGAAAAAAGAGTAAAAAAAAAGAAGAACTATTGATTTAAAAAGAAATCAGAAATGTCCTATGGAAACAGTAATTTCCCCACTTAAAAAAATAAACAAAGAAACTAATTCTGATAAAAGTGGGGGAGACCAGTGTACTTAGAGCCACATATGTAATTTGGAAACTAATTCAGGAATATATAGTTTCTTGGTTCTCAGGTGGTTACTGTCTGTACCAAAAATGGGCCAGTTAACAGTTGGAGAGAATAGGCAAGCAGAGGTGCTGAAGTAAAAATTCTTGGTTAAAACAATGACAAATTATTGTAGGCATGTGTACCTAGGAGCATGGCCATAGGTGTGAGGCCAAGGGAAGTTTAATGAGGAAGTGTATAATTACTCAGTAAGGAGCTTTAAATTCACAACAAATTACTAACCAAAAAGTCTGCCCCCCCCCCTTTTAAATTTTTTTACTGATCATGGCACAGGCACTGATTCTGACACAACAGATGACTGTGACCTGGTACCTGTTGAACCAACAGTGGAGGAAGATAAGAAATTAATGTTGAACTACTTTACTTTTTCGCCATTTTGTGTTTTCCTGCTTTGGCTGCGTTCGTGTTGTTCTGTACGTTTACGTTTCTGCTGTGAACAGAAAATGGATATGAAGAACTTTCAGTGCTACGTATGTGACAGAACCTTTCGTAGAAAGTTGGAGTTAAATCGACATCAGCGAAGAGTTCAAATGAGGTGTTTTATGTGACATTCCCCGTCATGCCCGTAACTATCTCAGACTACTTCCACATCTCATTCCCCTACTTCCACATCTCATTCCAGATACCACTACCAACACTCCACAGCTAAGGTCAAATAAAATCACATAATAATAATAATATTCCCATTAAATTTATACATGTATTATTCTACCATTATTCCATTCTGCTTACATCAAAACTAAATATACCGAAACATCATTTATTATAAAACATAGAGAAAGAACTACATTCGTGAGGTATTGCATTAAACAGACCGGCATGATGACAGAAATTGCCAAACATTAGGCCTACTTTTCAGGGTCCATTTAAGAACTGTTTTCGATCTAAACACAAAACAAACTGTAGATTTCTATTATTACAGACCACTGAAGATGTTTTACATTCAATAAAACGAAATGCATCTGGTGTGGAAAAATCACATTTTTATTGTAGTTGCAAAGACGGAAAATCACTGCTATTCATAATTATGAAAGCAACTACGGACATTATGGCCACACAAACGAAGATAACATTTTTTTTCCAATTCTGAAACAGTCCTAAAATATCAACTGAATAAAATTTAAAGTAATTATTGACTAACATATGGGCCAAAGACTTAAAACACTTTATTATGCTTGAATAAACTAGCTTTTTGTATCAAAGGTGACCATAATAGTGAAATTAGCACAGTTTCCAGAACATTAATAATTACCCTTTCAGTATCATTTCAAGCTGGTTTTAAATTACTTTTAGAATTTCATTGTGTTATGTCCAGCAATGACACATTTAATCAAACTTTGTGTATGCCTTATCTTGTCCTCAACATGTAATGTGATTGATGTAAATGGATACCCTGTGTGTGCAAAGCATGGATTACAGAATATCTCAATTAGTCCAGAGGCCTAAATTATTCTTTTTGGGGTATTTCATTCATTCTTTGGTACAGAGAGTGCTCAATTACTTGTAAGCAATATAATTAATGAAGTTTGCCCTTTAAACAAGTTTACATGGATATGTGATTATTGTTAAATAAAGGCATTTTTAGTTCACTGGATGACAAATGTGCACTTTCTCTGGATATTTTTTACTACACGCTGTGATCTGTTTAGTGAGCTACAGCAACTTCATTACATTGTTCCACCTTTTGTCACTTAACTGTGTACATCACGTTACTCATAGTGGAAATGGAATTCGGAAGTGTGCTATACCTATTTTTGTTGATTTAGTTTCATTACACATTCTCAACATAACTTGTTAAAATGTAAGAATTTTGTAGCAAAATTTATAGTATGCTTTTAGCAGATGAGTCATTTGAACTTGGACCAGAAGAAAATGGAATGAACAATTTTGTGAAAAGTTTTGCATAGTAGTAGACAGGCAGAAGGGAGATAGAGTTGCTGTTTATGTAAATGAAGAGGTAAGATTATTTCAGATAGAGCTGAGCATTGATTATACAAAAGAAATTAATGTTGAGTCTAAAGATTTGAAAGCAGCTGGTTAAGATATTTTCTCAATGAAAAGGACATACTACTTGAAAAGACTACAAATTATAAATGTAAAAAAAGAAAACCCCACCCTAAGACTTCACAATCAAAAGGCTTGTGTGACCTAATGGGGACACAAAGTTCATAAGTAAATCAAGCTGTAGGATACTGTGGCATCACACCAACCCTTATAGATCATATCACAAATGTTCATTAGTCTAGTTTTGTATTAAACATTGTGACTTTTGGCAATTGTTCTGTTGGCAGAAATACAATGAAAAACCTAATGAAGTTTGCAGAGGTAGGCCAAATTTAAGAATAAATTATCCCAAAAAATGTAATATGTACAAAGCAAAGTCTGCACGTAAATGTTTGGAAACTTCATATTCAACTCAGTATTTGCTAAATAAGGCCTGCTATAAGAAAAGCAAAACTATTTTTGATTGCAGTACAGCTTTTTCAGGTCTAAATCTGCCTGCTTCTTAATATTTAAGCTGGGATTTGCAAGTATGGCTTTTCTCCTTAAACCATAGGAAAAGATTAAAATGCATGTTGAGGGAAATGTCAGTCCTTTCTGGAATTTCCATTGTTTGAACCAATATTTAACACACACTAATATCCCAGTCAAATATGTTAAGAGTTAAATGGCAAAGCAAAGCAAATGAAACTGAACTGGTATGTGTTCCAAGATGTCAATGAAATATCAATTTCACAACAGTATAGGAAGGTGGGGGTCAGTCCTAGTATCCAATACCACCTGTCAGCTTGGAACAAAGATGTCGCGTGTTACATTGTACCTTTTGATGATTATATTTGTGGTTATTGCAAGTCACAGAAAAATATTGTTACAGTAGTCCCAAAAACTTGGTAACCCGGCAGTCTGGATAACTCAGTCACACCCCCTGAAATTATTCCGTGCTTGCAGGATGGAAATGAAATTGTAGTAGTTACAGGCTATGTTGTGTATGGGTCCAGACATCTTTTTTTGTGCCACCTACACTCCACTTAAGAATCCTTTGTCTCATTAATGCAGTATATAGATGCGTCTTCATACTAAAAACAGTTATGATCAAAAGTATGGGAGTTCAACTTTTCAGTGTCGTTTACAGTCAGCTTAGACGTGATGGTCAAATAATGAACTTAGTTACAACAGACAACAATGACACACATGTAGCATGACCATGCGCACTCTGCCGCTCACCTGCCTACAGCCTTTGTCTTTTCTTAACCGTGTTTTGTAAAGTACATGTGAGTGTAAGAAACGAATATCATTTGCAAGATATTGTCTTACATTTATGTAGTGTTACTGTATTCCACCATTTGTATTGTATTCTAAAGTAACAATAGAAAGTACTTTATAATGAAACAACCTCAGCTATTCATTTTCTAGCACCATTCCCAATGAAGACAGTGATACCAATTCAACATCCCCCCCCCCCCAAAAAAAAGCAACTAATAAGAAAGAAATAGTATCTAATACTTAGGCCAAATCAAATGTTCCATTCTAACATATCTTCACTACATCCCCTCTTGTATTTTCAAATTTGTTGCCTTTGCCTTCTCCCAACCAAACTTGCCTCCTAACCTAACCTAGACCTCGGGATATGCTACAGATCACTGTCATTACAGTCGTTTGCTCTTCGCATTCTTTAGCTTTGACAACTCACAACTACAATGTCGTGTCAAAGCCTAACCTAAACCTTGGGCTACACTACAGATTAGCCTGTCAGATAAACAAGATTTTCGTGTCTCACATTCGTTGCCCTCACCAACTCACAACTAAACTGTTGGCTCCCTACCTACATAAACCTAGGCTGCGCTACAGATGAGCCTATCACCGAAACTAGATTGTCGCCTTTCATATTCATTGGCTTTGCCTATAGTGGTAATTATACATTCTGGTTAGCCTTATAGATAGTGGTGTAATAATGAACAGCATGTGAAATGCAAGTAGTAATATAACCTAATTATTGAAAGATGTTTTATTTTTCACATTTAGTTGTCAGATTTTGGGCTTTGATAATTACATTTTCAAACCTCTGGCCTGTGCTTAAGCATCATATTCTAATATTTGCTAGCGTGAATGCAAGTACTGGACGCATGCACACATCAGCCTAGATTTTAAGATTAAAATATCAGTTGGCATATTAGTATGTGTTGGTTAATGCATGAGTCAGATGTTTGAAAACAGTCTTATTGTAGACTGAAATAAGTAAAACATGTGACAACTAAATGTAAAACTATGACTGAAAAGTAGAATAAAACAGATGCCATAACAGCTAGAAGGCAGTGATGTCTGTGTGAGTGTGTCTTTCTAACCCACGGTGGCCTTTGCGGCCAAAAGTTATCAAGTTGTATTCTTTTATTTATGACTTTCTGCAGCTCATTGGACATCTGTGGTAAGCAACCTATCTCTCACAAACATACTGCTGAATCCTTCCTGGAATTTCCATTGTTTGATATTGTAAAGCATGTATGTGGTTTTTGGTATAGAAATCTGATAAACATGATTGTGACAGAAAATATGTGTCCAGGTTACATGATTCAGTTCTGCAGTAGGGTGTTGAGCAACTTGACTCTTCTGTATTCCAAATAACACTGGCAGGAACAAAAAAGCATCACATACCACTGTGAATGTAGCTTTCTTCTAGTGTTATTTGAAAGATTCACATTGCTCCATTTCTAAATGCATCATTTATGTGGTGCATCTATTGTTGGTTTCATTAAGTGTTTAACAGATTTCTATACCAAGACCCACATACAGCTAAATGGAATAAGTAAATACAGGCTAATCTGTAGTGTAGCCCGAGGTTTTGGTTAGGCTTGGACGATACTATGTAGTTGTGAATTAGCAAAGCCAAAGGCTGTGAAGAGCAAAGAACTGTTTGTAATGACAGAGATCTGTAGTGTATCCCGAGGTCCATGTTAGGTTGTGAGGCTAATTTGGTTGAGAGTAGGCAAAGCCAACAAATGTGAAAATACAAGAGGGGTTGTGGTAAAGATATGTTAGAAGGGAACATTTGATATGACTTGAGTATTTGATACTATTTCTTTGTTATTTGTTGCTTTTTTTGGGGAGGATGTTGAATTGGTATCGCTGTCTTTATTTGAGGTGTATTATAGGTCAATTATCTGCTCCCATAGCTCAGTTAACAGTGTCGTTGACTACCACTCAGAGAGACCGGGTTTGATTCCCGGCAGGGGACTGGGTGTTGTGTTGTCGTCGTCATTTTCATAACCATCGACACGCAAGTCGCCGAAGGACCATCAAGTAAAATGACTTGCACTAGACGGCCGAACAATCGCAGATGGTATCTCCCAGCCAAAAATGCCTTACGGTTAAATTGAATGATTCATACCATGTAATTTCTTGGTTGTTTCTGTTTTTATTTTTCATTTTTTGTGTGTTTATCAGTTTGGTTTCTTGGTGTTTTTCCCCAGTTTATAACGTCCTTGCCCAAAACCGCAACATTCCGGCTCAAGTGAAGCACACTAAGCCACCAGTCACCTTTGACCCCTGATGTCAGTGTGATGTGTTGTACAACTCGAAATACTGATCATTTGCAATAGGGATATTCTTTTGTTGCGAATGTGTCCTTACTTTCTACAATACAAACAGATCAATTTACCTTCACCATCCAGCACGAGTTTGTTTCTTTACATTTAGTATGTCCCTGCCCATTATGTCATAGTAGAAGGATTGCATGGGTACTGATGGAGTTGGCAATATGGAAATTCTACACAAAAAGGGTGAGAAGCTCATTCAGTTAGCAATTAAAATTAAAAAAAAAAAAAAAAAAAAAAAAAAAAAAAAAAAAAAAAAAAACAGTAAAGTTTATCACTAAATTTATTACTGAATGAAAAAATTTAATTCAGTTGTAAAATGTAAGCTTTTGATCGAAGTTAATTCATTCATTCCTTTTGGGTCCAAATGTTACAGCCCCCACATAGGAGAAGAAACTAGGTGCTTCCTTTTATAAGTACTACAATTTCATTCCCGCCCAGAACTCTACTCCAATGTGTTTTAAGTTATTGTTACTGTTATAAAAAGAAATTGTAACCTGGAAACAGAATGATTGTGAAAAAAGGCTAAATAGGTTTTAATTTGATTAAATGGCTCACAGGAAATGGGACTACTGCCCATTGGCTTTGACTTGCGGCATCGATGTTTTGTCGTGTGTGTGTTTGTAGGTGGCGTGAATTATTATGTGATGGCCGAGTTAAAGATGACAGTTTGTTTACCAGCAGAACATAGATTAAGATTTTGTATTTAAAAAATGATCTGCAGCTCCACTATGATAGGGAGGTATAGGTTAACAGCGCACATGTGAGTGCCTAAGGTGGGGTGATATCAGTGATTGATGGTACATTCTGTTGTTGGAATCTGTAATTTATGAGGATAATCCCATATTATTTATTATCACAATACACGAGTATTAAGATAGTATCCCATCTATGGACTGCCCAACATGTTGATGACATCATGGGTCAAAGCTAATGGGTAGTATCCCTGTCTTTAGTTATGTTCAAATGTTTGTTAAGCTTATGGGACTTAACTACGGGGTCATCAGTCCCTAAACTTACAAACTACTTACGAACTAGCCTACTTACGAACTAGGACGGCACAAATATCCATGCCCGAGGGGGGATTCGAACCCCCGACCGTAGTGGCCGTGCTGACCGTGACTGGAGCGCCTCAGTCACCTCGGCCACCGCAGTCGGCTCTTTAGTTATGCCAATTAAAATGAACAGTAAAAAATAATGAGGAAGGAAAGAAGGAAATGAAATCTTATTAAAAAATAAAGAGAGGAACTGAAATATCATACGATAAGTAGCAAAAAAAGTAAAAATCAAATCATTAATAACTACTGGAAAAGAGAGATTACTAAAAGAAATGAAGTCCTTGTACTTCAAAAAAGCAGTTGAAAGTTCACATATATGGCAGAGACAATCTGCATATTCATTAGCACTCTCAGGAAGGCAGTCAAAAACAATGAAGACCAGGGTAGAGAATTGTTGGACACACATGATAGCTCTTACATTTGCTGTATGACTACTACATAACTATATAAACAAAATCCCACAAACTGGTACACAATAACAAATAATGCAATTTTTTATTCCTATTTCCTCAAAAATAATATGCAAATAGCAAACAAAAGGTCTGCATGACATATCTATAAGTTCAGTTACTCATTGTTCAGTTTCCAATAGTTACTGGTATTCATATTTCTAGTAGGTCTATGGAAGAATCTCTGAACAGAGTAACGCTATCCCTAAACACAAATAAGGCAATACACTAGGTGTACTGGCCCAATTGAATTCTTTTTCTAGCAAGTTGTTGTTGGTCTTCGAAGGGACTAAACAGCTAGGTCATCAGTCCCTTTCAAGCAAATGTTATAATGTATGCTGATGGTACTATTAACATATAAAATTCAAACCATTATGTCAGTAACGACAGTATGACCGTTAGTTGTACACAAAAAATGACATGAAGGTTCAAGCCACATTCAAAATAGCGTATTAGCTAGTCCTGTAAAGTAAAACCCTGCTTTCCTTGGTTGTATTAGGCTACCATGTCTGAACATGTAGAGTGGTCTATTCTACAGCAAATAAACATTCATGCTTTATTCACCGTAAGTAGTGCATTTAGATGCAACCCGATATGGCAAATTATACGAAACAACATAGTTCCATCTGTTGCACAATTTGTACCAGTAGTTATTCAGAATACGGTATCATACGTAAAGTTGTATGAAGCCTTTCGTATTAAACAACAATATATACCAAATTTCGAAACTACATGTAAGTGAACCTAAGTAAATAACACTGTGAAATAGTTATCTCCTTTCTTAAGAGACACACTCAATCAGAAATTGTAATACTGCCAGAAACCTTATTACTGCGTTTCTGAAATCCGGTGGTAAGTATTAAAAGACACTGAAGATCACAGCAACAGAATCTACTTGCATTCATTTTTCATAAATCTTATTACTGAAATCACACTTGCTTTCACTATAGCACAACAATCTGCACTTCAAACAATTGATTTGCGCGAGGGTCTGTAATTGGTCATTGGAAAGCCATATTTCTCATAATACGTAGTCATAAATACGAAAAACGACTACAGCAACAGCATTCAAACCAATATGCAGGTGGTTTGTTTACATGCGTGAGGCGTCTCGAGACCCGCCGGACGCGTAGGTCGAGCCGCGCTCCTGATTGGCTAACGTAGATGACGTCAGGAACTAACATTTATCCAATCAGCATCTCGACCAGCGGGACCAGCGAGACGAGTGACCATAGATATGGTAGGAAGTGTAAGTGACTTCCGGTAGTCCACTTCCGGCGGCACTTTTCGGTTTTTAGCGTCCACTCACAATTTACGCTCAAATAACAAATGACCAAAATATATATTTAATACGTTACATACGTTTAATAATCATTATATTACATATTTCAAACCTAGAAGAAATCGAATATTAAAAAGGGGCCTTTTATTATATATATAAAAAAAAAAAATCCACGAAATACGGACATATAGGTACAAACTCATGTAAGTATTATCTGTGGATCAGATTTATCAGCGACCATTGATCTGTATACACTCTGGATCTATGGTCGAAGCTCTGGATGTTGAACTTCAGCTGTATTAGCGTGCCAGCCATAGATATTCATATTTAGTTTCTTGCCAAATTCAAACATGGCTGCCAAGAAGCATTTCAAGAAAAAGAGAAGAAAATATGTTTCGATTCCGCTCCCATATAAGCCTACAACATCGAATATTTAATTAAATTCCAAATCAAGAGGTAAGCAAGCAATTCTTTGTCACATAATAACTGATGAAAACTCGTTTGCCCAATTTAAACATGGCGGACAATGCGAAATCGCGTGCAAAACATATGAATGTACAGGCACGCTGAGTACTATGCTCAGACACCAGAGTTATACATCCAGTTTGTATAGAGATCACTGTCAGCGACAATATAAATAGAAACGTTGATGGAAATAATGACTTAATAAGTGACGTCCTTGGTCAAAGTCCGCAGGTGGTATCGGAGACTGGACTTGACTCAAGTTTTGTTATCAAATTAAACATATGTGCTATTTTGTTGTCGAGATACATTATATACCAATCAATATTTACAGAAAAGTTTAATAATGCTCATGATTTTCCAGATGCAGTTCCCACTATGAATACTTGCTTATTCCGAGAAACTTGAAGATTCAAGACAACTCTTGAACTCTCGGCTTAAATGTGACATGACTGATAACAAGTGTGCAAAATGTGTGTAGAAACTGTGTGACTTAACAGTGTTTCATTGAAATAATTGTGTCATATTAAATGGTTAAAAAATAAATGTGAAATACACATTGTCTCCTAGTCCAATACCTATAAATTTTCTGCTATGGAATGAGGGTGATGTTGGTCCCTTCCCCCTGAAATCTTGAATTTGATGGCAGATTTACTTGTAGCATAGCCTGAGGTCTTAGTTGGGTTTTAAAGGGAGCGGCTAGGGAGAGTAAAGTCTTAGATGTCATCAAAATATGACGTAATTAGTCGGATTTTTCGGCCAATCAGCAAGCAGAAGCACTTCCAGTACCTCAGCCAATCAGGGAAGCGTAAGACTTTACTGTACGAAGCGTGCGCGAAGAGCCTGGCATTCAAAGCTTTCGCTTTGTGCAAGATGGCAGCGAAATTGAATGCTGAAAAATCAAGCCTGCATGTGCTGCCAAAAATCATTTTCTAAGTAGTATTATGTGCAGCATGTAAGACACATCCATGAGCTGGACTCATATTTCTGGAAATTTGAGATGCTCAGTTTCTGGATGTTTATCGACATTTAGGCTGCATTCGCAGTTTAGAACTCATTTGCAACAATTTCACCATGTCAGTTTGGCTGACAAAGAGATCCTGATATTCCAGTCTTTCGAAGGTAAGCAGTAAGTTAATATGTATTATTCTAATGTGAAAATTAATTTATACCTAAAATAATACACTTTCCGAATGTATGTTAATATTTACTTGCCGCGTCGGATCGGTGGCGTAGCGATGTCACCGAGGGCCCCGGGGCAAAAATGACATTGGGGCCCTCTTTAAACTAAAACTATACAGATGCAAAACTACCTCACCATCTGCTCCTTACCGCCCCCTGGAAGACAAAAATCGTAAATACTACTAAGCAAATTATTGTGTTTACGCAGCAGATAATAATTAGGTAATCGTACTCTCTAATATAGTTACAATTCTGCAAGTTTGTTATACCTTCAAGCAAAAATTACTGGGTGGATTTGCATGAAATTTTTCAGAGGTATAGAGTTGGACCTGCGTAGGGCATAATTATATAAATACGCTAACACGAAAATTGTGGTGCAGATTACTAATTTATTCATACAAGAAGGCCAATGAAAGTTATATAATTAGAAAAATTGTTTGTCGTACATTTCATTATGAATACATTTAGCCATTAAAAGTGGTAAAAGGAAGTATAAATTTTCCTACCTACAACTTGGATGAAGTTCTACATTCTCCAACAATCAGCTCACTGGTTGGCTATTCGCCTCGACCAAAAACGCTGTAATGCAGCACATCTGCAGTATTAAAATAAGTGATTATCGAAACATGGAGTGCTCCCAAATTACTTTCTTGTGTTTCATTTTTGCAGTGATTAAGCGTGGTTAAAGGAAATAGATGTTTTCATATGAATGCCGATATAAAGGATGATGCGCTGGGAGCGGCATCTAGCGGTACACGCATGGAACTACGAAATCGGCATGGTGTCAGCTCTGGAATTCTGAATATCGCAGTATCTAAATAACATTATTTCTTGTAATGTATTGTGTAAATATACGAACACCGAAATTGTAGTTCCATTTCAAATATTAGGCTATTGAAAGTTATATTATTCTAAAATGGCATGAGACGTATATACTTTCGTTTTTAGTTGTTGTTATACCGTTTCATACCTCCCAGTGCCGGTTAAATTTTACCAAATATCCCAGCGGCCTCCTATGATAATGTTGGCAACAGATGCTGAATAGTGAAAATCCTGCGAGTCTTCATTTTAGCCAATCGCTGGACAACGCTGATGTTTTCTCATGGAATCTTCGCTTTACGAGGGCAATGATTTTTACTGAGCGGACGAGGGTACATAAAAGAACCTGTCAACCATAAAACAGGAACAGCATTATTTGTTTACTTCATGGTCTGTACGATACACATTCTATGTGCTTCGAACAAATGGGCAAATATTTTCTATCGTGTTGTTGATGTTGCAACATAATCACGTGAGTCAGCCGACATGATACGTAAAATTTTACCCCCAGTGACCATTGTAAACACAATTGATCGATTTTCAACCACAAGCAATACTAGTAGAGGTAAAACGACCCCATGGGATAGTTTCTGAAGTGGCTGCAAAATTAGGTGAATGAAATCGCAGGCATAAGTTAGTAAAAATAAACAAAGAAGAAGTATTACTCAATCACGAAAACATTGCCACCTGCCACGAAGCAAACCGGGAACAGTAAGTGAGAACTGGCGCTGACAGGCGAACTGTTGTCAGTGCCGGTAATTCACTCTCGCGAAACTATTGCACTGTTAGCTCATTGCTCTATACCGTTCAGCCTTATTTCGTTGATAGCTCAGTCAAAGAAGGAAAATATGGGAAATATTCGTGTAGGAGGGTTTCAGCAAAGGACTTTGCCGGGTTTTGTTTGAAAAAACACTTTGGGTTGATAAAAATAAATAAGACGTCACTAGGCATCAAGTCTTGATTAAAAACTTTGGATTGAGCCGTACCCATACCAGGCTTCATGAAATATTCAAATGTTTGTCAAGCTTAAGACTTAACTGCGGGGTCATCAGTCCCTAAACTTACAAACTACTTATGAACTACCTTATACTTGAAACGTCGCAAACAGGAATGCCCGGGGGGGGGGGGGGGGGTTTCGAACCCCCGACGGGGAACGGCTTCGCTCATCGTAACATAGCGCCTCAATGTGCTCAGCCGTCCGCTGCAGCCCAGGCTTTGTGAAGGATATGTTAGTGTCTGGCCAGGAAAAAGTACTATTTAAAATAGTCGACATCTTCGGTTATTATCGTGACAGTGGAATAGAGTAGGGTGACCAGGTTTACAAATTAAAAATGTGTATCACAAATGTTGCCTTTACTGCAGCATTAACGCACATACACATTGTAGTGAACAAAGCCAGTGTTTCTCCCTCCGTCCCCTCCCGCTCGGTGGTTCTCAAACTATTACCACAACAGGAAAAATATCTAATTGTTTAAAGAACATAAAACGAACGACACAAGCATCTAAATTACGGGTTTTTCGGATGGGGCAAACGACATAATCATATAAGGCAATCTCAATAACTAATGCATGCCAAGTCAGATGCTAATAAAAAAATTAACCAAACACAGCTACTCCACGCGGTGGAGTGGCCGAGCGTTCTAATGCGCCTCGCTGCGGAGTGCCGTCGGAGGTTCGAGTCCTGTCAGGGGCACGAGTGTGTGTGTTGTCCGTTGGTTAGGTTAGGTTAGTTTCAGTAGTTTCTAAGTCTAGGAACTGATGACCATAGTAATTTGGTCAAATAGGTTTTTAAAGATTTGAATACTTTTATCATTACTACTCGCACAACAAAAAGCGAAATAAGTTCCATTACTAATTAATGAAATACTTTATTCTTTTATGGTTTTCACGTGTAAGCAAGCAAGAAAGATAGTTTTGATTACTTATTCACATTATGTGTTTGTTTGTGAATTATATTTTGCAGAAGAATGTTTGCCTTCCATAGGTCGGTATTTTCACATAATGATCACGACATGAAGAATCGTGAAAATGAGTTCTTATTATAAATACTTCCTCTAACGTTTGCACACTAAACATGTTGTTTTCGCAGTCCGTAAAATATTTGTGACGGAGAACGCTGTCTCCGCATCAGATGCAAACGAGTTGAAAATGACAGACTACTTTTTACTAACCCGCTACACAGTTGTGAATTAATAAATTTTCTCTTTGCGTACATTTGGAGATGTTTCACTTTGTCAAAAAGGTGATCTTGACATCTTTCTTGAAAAATATTTACATGAATCTCAGTTAAATTTTTAATTCTTTTCTGAACAGACTTACATATTTGAGCTTAGACTAGTTAAATGCGTTCAGCATATGAAATGGGTAAGCCCATTTCGTGGTATAATAATTAACGTCTCATGAAATGAACTTAAAATGTCCAAGAAATCAGACTCTTTCATCACACTGTCTTCTTGCAATGAATTCATTAATCACTGAATTTGTATAGATAGAAGACTTGCACATGCCATGTGAAAGCATTACTTAAAATAATAATAATAAAATAAAAAAATGAAAAAAACATCATAGGTTGCCCAATAATGTTTTAAAATTGAGATTGCGATTTTGGGCAACTTATGCTTTTTTGCACTTAAAATAAAAAAGGTCTCCCCAAAGGTTGAAATTTATTTCTCTCATTTGTTCTCGGTATGGTTACGCTAACATTACTTAAAAATTTTTAATTGAAAATATATGGGGCGATAGGTAAAATTCGGGACAATATACGTCCTGTGTTTACTTTGTCGGGACAACGGGACACTAAGACGAAATAAGGAATAATCCCGTAAAACACGGGACGTCTGTTCACCCTAGGGTAGAGGGCAGCGTCTTGAATGCACAATTCACTATAACCATATTTTCTCTTCTTCTGGCACGAAATTCAGGGTGCAGTTGGTTACAGCACTTCATTGGGATCTATGATAAAGGATCACTCCCTTGGTGGAATTCACTACAGAAACAGTTGAATTACCATAATAATACCGTTCTACAATTAATACACTAGAGAATTCGTATTCATATGTGGTCACGCTGTGTATTGTCAAACACATTGCTACTAATTCAGCCCCATTCACTGTTATTTCGCAACGATTGGCAGTCATGGGAACTCAGACTTCAACGACAACATACCAACGGTGGCAGGGTGCACATCTTAGCGGACAAGCAATAGGCCTTGTTACGTTTATATTCTGAGGTGGGAATAATTTTTGGATTTCACTTCGTGCTTTTGAGGTTTGTTGGTCAGGGTTCAAAAAGTTAAAAGTCGTAATTCTTCATGCAACTAAAATACTATACACAGTAGTAAGTCGATTAGGCGAAGTAATTGGGAGACACGGATGTTCAGAAAACCGATTATTCGGATAATCGAACTCTACACTTCTGTTTGCCAATCAGAAGTACTGTACAGTAACTATATTTATTCAGTATCTGAGGTCCGCGATCCTTCACACTGCGCCGAGCAACACGTGGAAGGCTCTCTGAAGTTGCTGTGAGCAGCTTCGATGCTGCCGCCACTTCTACTGCTACACGGACTAAATTGTTGTACACAGCGACTGGCGGCTTGGCTAGAGCCCTGTATTGGGAGAGTAGCGCCAACCGGGCGAGCGCCGCCATTGTAGGCCTGTTATATCTTGCAATAGCAGCGCTATGCACGGCGTTGTTAAATTAACATTTATGATGAAGGGAACCGGTCTGTACATCGACGTGGTGTGACAATACGTTAAGTAAACAGTGAACTTAAATTTTTAATCGTTTCATCACATCTACAGCGAATACTAAGGAAAAATTGGCAATCTGAGATCAAGACCTTTATTTTTGAGCAAACTAGTTGCAACATTGTTTCATGCTAAAATTTAAACCCTGTACCAAATGCGCTCAAATTAGTTAAGGACTGACGTTTGTATCTGTAATATATTGGTTTTTATCAAAGTAGATGTAATTAACACATGTTGCTTTCCATTAATCTAGTGCCTAATGTTGATAGGTGTTTTGTGCTAATCTACATGTGATATTATCACATAACATTAACTGAGCTAACATTTTGGGAAGGTTTACGTTTTTACACATTGTTATCGCACTTCTGGGTACTTCAGTAAAATAAACTTTATCTTAAAATTCGAGTTTTGGAGATCTATTTACCGCCCAAACTTTCGTAATATGCGTAAATACGAAATTCGTCAAATACGGCACATTGTGTTGGATTTTCATGTATTTATATCTTTTAAAAATATCTTTTCTCTTACATGTTTGTCCGTCCAACATTGCTCGCAAGAAACTTGTATGACAGATAAATCTAGAAGTTTACTCGATATTTCAATACAAATTTACTTACTTCGCAAAATTTTTCATTCTCATCTGGAATTGCATTTTTTCTTCCAATGCGGTGTACCCACAATTCGTGTCTTTTCGCATCTCTTTCACACTGTGGAATGTGTAAAAATTGCTACCTCGGACTGTCTTAGTATAACAATTCACTGCCAACAATGCGGCATTTTTCACCATATAAAAATGGAATATGCAATGTTAAGTTCTTAATTTAATACATAATGAATCTACACATTTCCATCACCTCTAAATGCTAAAATAACAGCTAGTTAAGTGAAATATGCCATTTGCGCTGATGGATTGCTTAGGCCTAAAATGGCGGACGCGCCCCAACCCGCGCAAGACACACATAAAAGGTTGGCGCTACTCTCCCAATACAGGGATGCCTACCGTCGCTCCATTGACACCTCGGTCGCAAGCCACCCACTTCCCCTCCGCACTCCCGCTGATATTGATCGTGCCTCCTCCTTCCTCCAGCAGACCGTTGCTGACGCGGTCCATGCCCACATCCCCACCCGGGCGATTTATCCTCACCGCCCTACCCTTCCTCCACAGGCCGTCCTTCTCCTTCGTGAATCCCGTCGTCTGTACCGCTCCTTCCTCCGGACCCGAGAACGGGACACACTCCAACGCCACCGGCAAATCCAACGCCACATCCGAAACCTCTTGTCCGCGAAAAAACGCTGGGACTGGTGACAGACATGCACCCGCCTCAATTCCACGCTCCCTGTCAACTCCTCCAAGTACTGGCATGCCTTCCGCCACCATACTGGCGGTGATTCCTCCCCCCACTACCCGCTTCTCCATGATGACCGTCCTTTTCCTGACAACGCCAGTAAGGCAGAACACTTTGCCTCCTACCTCTCCGAAGTCTTCTCCATTCCTGATGATCCTCTCTTTGACTATTCTCTCTTCCCGGACGTCCATGAGCGAACCGATACCTCCACTCCTCCACTCGCCCCCGGCTTCCAGTACTTGGACCACATTCCCCCCTCAGAACTGAACACACCCATTACTGCCCGTGACATCATTGACACTCTTCGGACTAAACGCAACACCGCCCCTGGTCACGATCGGCTGACCTACCGTCACCTCCGAGCCTGCCCCCCCCCCCTTCCACGAAGCTCTTGCTACCTTATATAATGTCATCCTTTTCACCGGCTTTTACCCCGACCTGTGGAAGACCTCCCGTATTCTCATGTTCCTAAAACCGGATAAGCCCCCATCCCAGACCTCATCCTACCGTCCCATCAGTCTTACCTCCGTGTTCAGCAAGTCCTGGAAACCATCCTCTCCCGTTGTATCCATCAGCACCTCCATCACCACCAGTTCCTCCCCCTTTCCCAATGTGGCTTCCGACCCTCCTTCTCTGCCGATGACTAGCTCCTTTGCCTTACTCATCTCCTTTCTGTCCAGCTCAACTCCCATCGCTCCGCAATTTTTGTCTCCCTTGATATCGAAAAAGCCTACGACTGTGTATGGCATTCCGGTCTCCTCTTCAAGCTCCAGTTCTACGCCCTTCCTATTAATTACGTCCGCCTCATTGCTTCCTTTCTCACCTGCCGCCCCTCCTATGTCACTGTCTGCAACTCCGA
This sequence comes from Locusta migratoria, assembly GCA_026315105.1. Taxonomy (NCBI): domain Eukaryota; kingdom Metazoa; phylum Arthropoda; class Insecta; order Orthoptera; family Acrididae; genus Locusta; species Locusta migratoria. The sequence goes on along the minus strand of CM048752.1, from coordinate 38,758,103 downwards.
CTCCCGTTTGTTCTACTCCTCTGCCGGGGTGCCCCAAGGCTCCGTCCTCTCTCCTCTCCTTTATCTCATCTACTCCGCCGACATGCCCCAACCAGAGCCTCCCGTTTACCTTCTACAATATGCTGACGATACTGCCTTCCTAGCCCTCGCCCCCTCCGTTGCCCGCTCCCAGTTTTTGCTCCAGTCCCACCTCACCGATTCGCCTCATGGTACAACCGGTGGCTCCTCTCCGTCAATCCTGACAAATCCCAGGCAATTATCATAGGTCGTACCACCCGCTCCTTCCGTCTCCATGATTTCTACCTCCCCCTCCACAACCGCCCTATCCGCCATACCCCCACCCTGAAGTACCTTGGCCTAACCCTCGACCATAACCTCTCCTGGACCCCCCACCTCCGCACTGTCCGACAGAAAGCCCTCTCCCGCCTTAACCTCCTCAAACTCCTCACCGGCTGGACGTGGGGTCTCAGCCCCTCCACCATTCTCTACACCTACCACTCCCTCATGCGTCCTGTCCTTTGCAGCTTCCATCCTGCCTGGATCTCCGCTCCCACATCCTACTATAAAACCCTCCAAGCCCACGAGCGCCACGCCCTCCGCCTCGCCTACCGCATCCGTCCCCCGTCCCCCACGTGGATCCTGTATGACCTGATCCCGTTTCCCCACCTCCTCGAATATCTCCAGCGTATCCGTATCCTCTATACCACCCGTAAAATTGACTCCCGCAACCCCCCTGGTCCACCCCATCCTTACCAACCCTGGGTCTCTGCCACGCCTCTACCGCGTTATACCCCCTTCCCTTCATCTCCACACCCTCCATGTCCTCTCCGAGGGTAATTTCCGCCGCCTCCCCCTTCCTGATGACGTCCTCCGTTCCGACATATACCTGTCCTACCAGCTCTGATCCCCCACCCATAGATAAAGTGCCCCCTCTCCTCCCTCCCCTTCCACTCCCTCGCTTGGCTGCCCCCTCCCTGCCCTGGAGTCCCTACGGCTCCTCCCGGCCGCCCCCTTTCCCCGCCGTTTTTTCCTCTCCCCCATGCTTTGCTCCCCCCCCCCCCCCTTCTCGGGGTCCTTGACCGACAGTTTTAACAGTGCTATGTCAAGTGTTGTGTGTTGTGCTACAGTGAAGTGTGTGTTTTTTAACTGCGTCCACCGCAACCAGGCAGGTGTCGCACCGTGTATTTTACTTCATGTCTCCGTGTACTCGCCGTCCTGTGTTCTTGTCGTCCAACATGTGCTTTTTAGGTCATCGCGGCTCCTCATTTTTAACTGACTTAATCTGTCAACTGTTGGTACCTCGAATTGTCACCATGTATATGTCATTGTTCCTCCGTTGTTTTTTCGCCTGTCTTGTATTTTAATTTTCATCTCATCAATGTATTTTATTCTCTCGGATGAAGAGCAGCCTCTGGAGCTGCTGCTAACCTACTGGTGAAATCACTGGTGTGAAAACACAATAAAGGAAATAAATAAATAAATAAATAAATAAATAAAAATGACATTTACTGCTCGGACATGGTTATAAATAAGAAATTGTCAATCATAGAGCAGGAACAGCATTGTTGGGTAAAATTTTATGACGCTTCTCACCGGGCTCCAGTGCTTATATTACAGTGAAGTGTAGAATTTCGTTAATATTTTTCGGGGGCTACAGAGTAAATGTTGCTGCTCGTTTCACTCGCAGCTAAATTAATGCTGTACCTGTTCTATGGTTGACAGGTTCTTGTATGTACCCCTGTCCGTTCAGAAAAAAATAATTTTCGTTTTAATTGAAGTTTTCACCAAAAAATTATTGGTCATCTGAGTTGCCGTCATGTGCTTTCGGTTGCTGTTTAACGTGTTATGTTGGTAGCGGGGAGATGGGAGTGAATCAAGTACTAGAATGTTTTTGTAAGCTGTTATTCATTTACTGTTTCAGTTTTAGACTGCACTTCTAGTGCAGTCTAAAGCTAAACTATGGCTCAGTAGAAAAACTCTAGTATTGGCCACACATTTTTACCCCATGCTCAACCAAACAACAGTCTAAGTTTTGAAGATTCATTGCAGTGATAGCACACTAGCTTCAAATTCTTAAGAAAAAGGGCTGCTGGGGAGGGGGGAGGTGAACGACTCTGTGCCCCCCCCCCCCCATCCCTTGGATTCGCCTAAAAGCCTGTCAATCAATTCCTTCCTTTATAATAATGGAAAGTCCAGGTTGGAATAAATAATATAGTAATGACAGTTTACAACTGAAATATATTAATACATTTTAAGTATTTTAAGTTTATTCTACCGATACTCAGCTTTTTAACGTGTGGGGGTTCTGCTCACTGCAACGTTATTCTCCTGGGGCGTCGTGGTAGAAATAAATAGTCGATATGTACAATTTTTCACTTCTTCATTAATTTAAAATTAATCTCCTTCTCCGCCAAAACATTACAAACTCAAAACAAATGCAAACACCAGAACTTAGAGCAGACACTTTAAAATGCAGACTGACGTAGTTTCCAGAGCACTTGACAACCGACTAAAACTCGAACTCCGCCAAAACTCGAACTCCCCCACGCAAGGCGGTGAGGCAAATACATAACATTGGCAATGATGATGTTACATTAAGTATTGTTCATAACAATAGAATATACTGATTTCCATTTAACAAACATTACAGAAAAACATTTCATGTATACAAAAATAATCACAATATAAAATGAAAACAATACATACAATAATTTTAAATGACACATGTATTTTTAAGACGAAATTTCCAATCTTTCTGTTGACAACAAAGTGCGATGTTAAATAGCAATTAATTTGTTAATGAGTACATCATACATGTTCATAATATATATTGACCTATCAATTATCTTGGAAATTCTCAAAATAGGTTCAAAATCTCAAGTGAGTCAATATATACAAGGAAATACAATATTCAAATCTCGAGTACATTATTAATTACACAATTCGCTGGTCTACACAACTCGTTTATGAGCCTAACATATATACAATGCTGTTTACTTTCATGTCTTTATGTTTTACAAAAGTTTTTACCCTTCGTCTGTCTATTTGTTTGAAATAATGAATAATGACAAAAGTATTGTTTATAGAACTGTCTGGAAAGAAACTATATGAATCTCTTAATTAATGAAATCTATCACTTGTTTTAATCACAGTATCACCCAGATACTGTCCTACACTGATTCCTAGGCTGGCTATTACGTTTTTAACTTCACACGCAACATATATCACAACTGAACCACACGATTCCGGGTCCGACGCAGATGGTATCGTACGGTAACATTGAGATGAGGGGGTCAGCAGTATCGTTACACAACTCACCACAAAGGCATGGCGAAAAGCTGCAACAGGCACATGCAACATTTTCTGCTATCGGCCACGTCCTTCTTCAGAAACTAGAACACTCACGCAATCACACACCGTAGTCATACGACAATCACCTGCAGCTGCCAGACTTCGAATTGCGGCAGCCGGAGGTGATGGTTGTATGACTGTGTTGTGTGATTGTTTGTTCTACATTCTGAAGAAGGCCATTGCTGATAGCTGAAAGTGTTGTATGTGTGTGTATTTTGTATGTGCCTGTCGCAATTCCATTCTTTAGTAATTTGCAGCACCATTTTTTTTCTCTCTTCCTATTCAGTACCTAGTTAGGTGATTCATCCACCTAACTTTCAGTGATTTTTAGCAGCAATGTATTTCAAAAATTTACATTTTCTTTTTGTGTTGATTATTTTTCGTCCACTTCTATTTCCACGTGAGGCTACTAGCACACAAACAGATTCAGGAAGGACTTTCTTACACTGGAATCTGTATTCCATGTTAGCAGATTTCCCTTCTTCAGAAACATTTTTTATTGCCACTGTTAGTCCACAATTTAGATCTTTTCAGTGGCCATCAGTAAATCACATAACAAACTCATCCAATAGTCTTAGTGTCAGATTTTCTTAGACTTCATTCCATTATACTTGTTTGGCTTTTAATGGTGCTCATTTTACACGCGTAAACTGAAATTCCTCAGAGATAGACTTCACACCTGCTTCACTCTCTTCTTAATATTTGCTTCTCTACCATGTCCCTTGATTCCTATAACTATCTGGTTTCTGTAAAAATTGTAAACAACCTTTCACTCCCTCTATTCTACCATATCTATCTTAAGAATTACAAATAAAGTATTCCTGACAAAACTGTCAGTCTTTCTGTAAGACTACAAATGCTATAAAGTTGGTTTGCCTTTCATTAACATATTTTCTAGGCAGTGTCATAGGGTCAATATTGCCTATAGTGTTCCACCATTTTTCCAGAATCCAAAGTACTGATATTCTCTGGTGTCAGATACTATCAATTTTTCCATTCTTCTGAAAATAATTCATGTTAGTATTTTGCAACCATAATAGTTGGCTTGACTAACAGCATAACTAGAAGAGACACGGCTAACGAGGGCATCCTGCTGTGCCTAGTCACCACAGACACAGTCCAGTAGGAAGTGTTCCAACAGCTGCTGCACTGACTAGATTGACTCTTTTATGATAAACATGGCCATGACATGGTACTGAGTGATGCATGATACTCATTACTAACATGCCTACCCTTGCACGATCTATTGCAAATAGCAAGAACAACACTGCCCGTACTACCCATCCGTACTGCTGCGGAAGTTTTTCTCCTTGGTGCTCAGCTCGGTACAGCACATTTTTACAGTTTTGTCCTGCTTTTCTCACCACATGGAACTGTATTAATGGGTATCCCTATCCAGATGTGCAGACGACACACTCTCCCCCCATCCTGCCTCTCCCAGATTAGGAACTAACCAATTCAGAGGTGACAGTAGAACTTTTGAGTTGATCACCATGCTAGTGTGGGTGTGGAGGGACTCCACTACTTTTATAAAAGTTTAGTAATATTCACACTTATCAGATCTACTTTCCTTAAAATTGGAAGCATTGATGTCTTCTTGAAGTTGATAGCATATTGCCTGTCTTGTACATATTACATCTTTTGCCAAGGATATCAGTTGTTCTGAAGGAATGTCTACTCTAGGGACATTGTTTCGACTTAAGTCACTTAACAATACATAAAATTCTTCTCACAGTATCATATATATCTTATCTTTATCTACATCCTATTCACTCTTTATTAAATAACCTTGAAGTTCACTTCCTCCATAAAAGATATTTAGATAAGTGTTTCAGTTTTGTATAGTAAAATAAGTGTATTAATTGTTGAAATAAATGTTGTTTTTGAAATTGAAATAAGGTTTTGGTGTAATTGTAATTCATTCAGATAAATGTGATATATTAAAAGTGAGTTAAGTGTTTTGGTGTTATAAGTAATTGATTTGAATAAATATAGGTTACTCAGTGAAGTGTGGTGTGTTTTGGTGTTGTTCGTTTTGTGCAACACTCTTGCTGAGTCCAAGACTGTGTAATCTGTCTTGCTATTAATCATTAATATTTTTAATATATATTTCTAATTTTTTCACATGAACATACTATTCTGCAAAATCAAAAGATAAATAAAGAAAAGTTAATTGCATTTCAGTTTGTTTCATTTGTTTTGTATTGGTGGTAAAAAATGTGAATATTCTTACATAACCTATTAAGGAATGCTAATTACATTTCCCATTTTCTGTGTACCTTGGATTGGGAAACACCTGTGATTGTCATATCAGTTACAGGAAAAGCTTCTGTTTACTTTGTAACTTCAAAATACGTTCCATGTAACAACCAGTTAAAGGTTCTCGTGATTTTGGTTTGAATATGGCATGACAAAATTGAACAAACTATTTGTAAATTTTCAGCATTAACTGGAGACTAATTTGCATTTTCATGGCAAAATACCAGCCCTTCAGTGACCTAAGTACATAGCAGCTTGAATTTGATCACTCTTTGAAATACTGCCTCCAGCTAATTTTAATCAAGTTCTTTGCTCTTTCAATATGCAGTTAGCAACATCATGGGTAATTTAAAATGGTTTCATAGGTACAGTGCTCAGTTCAAAACTGGCCTTTATGAAGAAATTTGAGGATAGTCTTACATACATAAAATATTTACACATTTATTTGTAAAAGTTTTAATTGATGCCATATGATCATTTCAATTACAACCTGTATCATGTCCATTCAGTGGATCAAGTGTTTCATAATTTTGATTTATTAAATGTTACCTACACTGGTATTAAAGAAATGGATACATCCATGTGAAGAAAATGTATAAATGTGTACCACACTTCAAATTATGTTCAGACCTAGTGCTATAAGTGTGCTCAAGTAAATTTGAGTGATGTAGTTCAATGACTAGTGTACACCATATTTGTAAGAATCATACATAAATTTTGAGAGTATGGTATGCACCTGTTGCACAGTTCTTGGTGTAGTATCAGAGTATGTGTTCATATTCAGTTGAAAATGGTTGCAAATCCAGTTACTAAAAGTTCAATCTGCAACAATGTATCTGTTAATAGCAAAAGATGTGTTAAATTTGTGCAACAAAACTCACCTTAGATTGCTTAATCATCATCTTGCTTCCATGCAACAGACAATTTTCTTTTCAGTATTTTTTTAATATTAAGTGTAGCACACCAGCAAATAAGTTTCCCTAACAATGACTCACAAAACAATACTCGGACAGTGACATTGCTTTTTTGCCCGATGTCTTTGTATGAAGATAGTTGCCTGCACATACATTTACCAACTGTTCACGTATCACAGTTTCAATACACGTGTTTATAGATGTATGTACAAAGGTTTTACATTAAAATTCACACATAGCATTTAGATTTTACATTATTTACAGCTAAGAAATCACAATGATGTAATTCCCCTACCTTGTAAGATGGTTGTTAATAGATGCTGCACATCCTTCTTAAAAGAATTATGTGGAAGGTACCTGAGTCATGGTAGTTCATTTATACAAGTATATTTAAAACTATTTTGGGACTTACCTACAATAATCTGAATCTATATTTCTCATCCTAGATCTGTAATTTTGGATACAACTTCTGGAAATAAGTGTTGCACTGAGAAAAGAGAAGCTTTATTACAAAGTGATGATCCAGATACTATTTTCTTTTACTTTATAGAATGTCTGTAGTTGTTGCAGTGTCACTGTTTTTGTTTATGCAACATACCTCTTCCACATCAAAAGGGTTGCCTCGTAAGACATTCTTATAAGTTCAGTGAGGGTGCCAATGGCCATGCCATAGTGAATACCAACAGATGTTTTGAGGCTAATTGATGAGATACTTGATTGAGGAGTAGCAGCTCTAGTCTAGTCAAGAACACTGACAACTGTGAGGGCAGGGTGCTGACCACACACCACTCCATACCACATCCTTTGATGCCTTCAGGTGGAGGATGACATGGCAGCCAATTGTTACCTGATGGTCCTTTCAGGACTTGTATGATGGGAGAAAGCTAAATATGGAAAAAGAATTGTGTAATAAGTATGTAATTTCCTATATAATAGATTTCTCATTGTTTTCAAAGTAGCTGTATAGTTGCTTTTTCCATGCAGTGTCATATATGGGTGAGGGGCATTGACCTGTGACTTTCATGATCTCCCTTCTTATTAATGGGGACATTGGTTGTGTATTTCAATATACCAAGGAATTTTCCAGCTCAAGTCTGGCAGTGGAAAGTAATGCAGGAAAGCTTGTGCCTTAGGTAAGTGGTCTCAGTTTCAGCTTCCATTTTTTCAAACTAATTTACTCTTGATACAGCCATGCATACCATCTAACACAGAAACAACCAAACACATCAGTCGTAAAGTTTGTCTCCATAATGAATATAAATTTCAACTCTATCACCAAGCTGTTGCATGTGTTGTGCTGAAATAACCTCTAACTGAAGCTAAGTGAAATGTCCTCTGAATATATTTTCGAGTGATTCTATATCCTTCAACAAGATTTCAAAATATTAAACCAAATGTTGCAGCAAAACACTTTTGCGCTAATTTGAGTACGAGCCATCATTTATCCTAATGCTGTGAACTCTTCAATAAAAACTAAGTGTTATCACATTCTGAATTATAATTAAAAGCAAGATACATAGCTTTGTATATACATCAGCACACTGTAATTCTGTGAGTTTTCTATTTTCTATGCTTGTGACTGTCCTCCAAATGTATAACTTTCTTGTTCACATAAAAATGGCATTCTCAAGGAGGCCATCAGATCTTTGAAATCCAATTCAGGATGACACTTCTTAGGTTAGCAGTATACCTGCAAATTGTCTTCTCACATATCTTAAAGATATAGTAATAATGACAGTTTACAACTCACCGCTAAGACACGGCAACGAGCTGGGACAGGCACATACAAAACACACACACATACGACACTTTCAGCTATCGGCCACGTCCTCCTTCAGAACATTCGTGCAATCGCACACCAGTCGTACAACCGTCGCCTCCGGCTGCCACACTTCACCCGGATTTGAAGTGCGGCAGCCGGAGGTGACGGATGTACGACTGGTGTGTACCTGTGTCATTGCGTGAATGTTCTATTTTCTGAAGAAGGCCGTGGCCAATAGCTGAAACCGTCCTTATTACTATATTATTAATCCAACCTGGACATTCCATTATTAGATATCTTAAAGAGCAAAGAGCACTATCCAGAAAATTCAGAGAAAAAGGGACTCAAGTTGTAAGCACAGCTCATACAAGCCTCATACAGTGGTGAAATGTAGCACTGCAGCAACCAGGAAAGGCAACTCCGATAGTAGTGCACAAGAATATCATGCAACAGGTTCCTGTTCGTTGCAACCAACAACTAAGATTTTTTTTTTTTTTAAGTTTAAAAATATTCCGATATTTCACAGTACAGAAAGCTCCAACCTCTACAAAAACCAGGAATAAACTAGCACTGGCGAGCAAGGCACATTGGTTGATTAACGTGTCGGCTGCCTGTGGCGGCTCTGGCACGCCTCTGACGTCATCGCCGCAGCCGACGTGTCAATTCTGTGTAGGCCTCGGTACTTCCGCCTGTTTGAATAAACAATAGGGTAAACAGCCATAATTCGCTACTCCACATAAGTGATTCCTAGAATTTGCAACCTTTCTGCAGCTTATAATTTCCACAAATTCTGTAATATTAAAATGACAATATTCTTGTCATTTACCACCATTAAAATGAATTTGGCATTAGACTTTTTAATTAAAAAATTTAATTAACTGCAACAGTGGTTTCATTCATAAAACAAAGTATAAAATAATAATATAGTGAGGACAGTTTACAACTCACCGCAAAGACGTGGCAACGAGCTGCAACAGGCACATACAAAAGACACACACATACAACACATTCAGCTATCGGCCATGGCCTTCTTCAGAAAATAGAACACGCAATCACACAGGCACACAACACAGTCATACAACCATCACCTCCGACTGCCGCACTTCGAATCACACTCTGCAGCGAATCGGGGACGGGAGGGGAGGGGAGGGGGAGGGGATAGAAAGGTTACGTCACGGTGGTGGGGATGGGTTAGATGGGAATAACGAGATGCAGCTTAGGAATGGAGTGGGGAGGCGGGTGAGGGGAGAAAATAAAATAAAAAAAAGTAAAATAAATATATATATAGAAAATGCAAGTACAAGACCGCATACACACACACACACACACACACACACACACACACACACACACACACGATCACACATTCACACACCACTCAAACTAGGCGAGGTTTGGGATAGAGAGGTAGGAACTGTAAGGTATTGAAAAATATATATAGGGAAGTTATTGTAGGTTGAGGCCTGGTTGATTTCGGGATCGGAGAATGTATTGTAGGGATAACTCCCATCTGTGCAGTTCAGAAAAGCTGGTGGTGGATGGGAGGATCCAGATGGCCCGGGTTGTGAAGCAGCCATTGAAATCGAGCATGTGCTCCGCTGCATGCTGTGCCACAGGGTGGTCCACCTTGTTTTTGGCCACAGTTTGGCGGTGGCCATTCATCCTAATGGACAGCTGGTTGGTGGTCATGCCAATATAGAAAGCTGTACAGTGCTTGCAGCACAGCTAGTAAATTACGTGGCTGCTTTCACAAGTGGCCCGGCCTCTGATAGGGTAGGATAAGCCTGTGACAGGACTGGAATAGGAAGTGCTGGGTGGGTGGATTGGACAGGTCTTGCAGCGGGGTCTTCCACAAGGATATGATCCCTGTGGCAGTGAGCTGGATTTTGGGGTGGCATAAGGATGAACTAGGATGTTATGAAGGTTGGGAGGGCGACGGAACACCACTTTAGGAGGGGAGGGAAGGATCTTGGGCAGGATGTCTCTCATTTATAATACGCCTACTGAGGCAGGATCGAACCCAGACTGGCTACCTGAGTGCGTGAGCTATTTTGCCTCACTGTTATGCGTGGTTTGGCAAGCAATATATATGATCTGTATATAAAATTTAAGAGACCTTTTTCTTGGAAATTTCTGAATAGTGTGCTATAAGATTTCTGTCAGGGGACATTGTCGAGGTCTACTAACCTGCAGTATCGTCCTGAACTGAATTTCTGAGACTTGAAGGTCCCCCGTCAGCCACAGATATCACTTGGATTAGGAAAATGATTTTTACAGTTCATAACCACTGTACCACAATTTGTACACATGATTGTTACTACTACACCATTAGAACAATAAGACTGCCTTTTTCAACTGCATACTTATAGTGTGCTCAGTTAACTCATTTCAAGTGGACATGCTTGTGGAAGGGGTAAGATGGGTGTACACTTGTTTGTGGCCCTGTACAGACTTGCAGATGCTATCTGATGACACTTTCAAGCATAGAACTGGCTCAACAAATGACTTCGATATACTTCATTCCATTAGCTTCAATATCACATGTTAAAAAAATTTGTTTCACTCATTTGTAATTCCCCCCATCTCACAAATTCCAGTAGAAATTCAAAGATGACATTTATAGTGAAGTTTGATATAAGTCTCTAATTTTCCAATTTTTACCTGCCCCCTCAATGATACTACACACCAAGAAATTAAAAAATCTATGTGTATTCTTCTCACCATGGATACTCAAACAGTAATAGCACAATTAATTTTTTGTGACCAATAACTGTCAGTATGAATTAAAACCAACTAGATCGCAAAAATTTATTGATGATGACATTTCAGCATCTGCTATCAGATCTAAAATATCTTTGAACTTGCGAAGCAAATTTCAGGGCCAGTAATAAAATCTATACCTAGTGATACCCCCATTTTGGTTTTAGAAGTGGTTTAACGACCGAAAACACTATATTTTCGTTTGTCTGTGAGGCACTTGATGGGTTAAATAAGAGGCTACGGACATTAGGCGTCTTCTTTGATTTAACAAAAGCGTTTGATTGTGTTGATCACAAAATATTGTTGCAGAAGTTGGAACATTATGGAATACGGGGAGTAGCCCACAACTGGTTCACCTCTTACTTTAATAATAGACAACAGAAGGTAATTCTCCGCAATGTAGAAAATGGCTATGACGTGCAATCCCAATGGGGCACAATTAAGTATGGGGTGCCCCAGGGGTCTGTTTTGGGACCATTGCTGTTTCTTATTTATATAAATGATATGCCTTCGAGTATAACAGGTGATTGTAAAATATTTTTGTTTGCTGATGATACCAGCTTGGTAGTGAAGGATGTTGCTCGTAATATTGACACAGTATCAAATAATGCAGTTCAAGAGATAATTTCATGGCTAATAGAAAACAAGTTGATGTTAAATCACAGTAAAACTCAGTTCTTACAATTTCTAACACATAATTTGACGAAATCTGACATTATGATTACACATAATGGGCATGTGATAAGTGAGACTGAACAGTTCAAATTTCTAGGTGTTCATATAGACAGTAAGCTGTCATGGAAAGCCCATGTTCAGGATCTTGTTCCAAAACTAAATTCTGCTATATTTACCATTAGAACAATATCTGAGATAAGTGATTTTTCAACACGAAAAGTAGTCTATTTCGCTTACTTTCACTCACTTATGACGTACGGCATTGTTTTTTGGGGTAACTCGCCTGATGCAAAAAGGATATTTCTGGCTCAAAAACGGGCGGTTCGAGCAATATCTGGTGTAAGTTCGCGAACGTCATGTCGACCCCTTTTCAGTAGTCTGGGAATTTTGACTCTGGCGTCACAATACGTTTTTTCTTTAATGTCGTTTGTTGTTAATAATATCAGCTTATTCCCACGAGTTAGTAGCTTTCACTCGGTGAATACTAGACAGATGTCTAATCTACATTTGCACCGCACCACCTTAACACTTGTGCAGAAAGGGGTGCAGTATTCTGCGGCATCCATTTTCAATAAGCTGCCACAAGAACTTAAGAATCTTAGCACTAATCCACATGCTTTCAAATCTAAATTGAAGAGTTACCTCGTGGCTCACTCCTTTTATTCTGTCGAGGAACTCCTAGAAAAGTTAAACAATTAAGCTAATTTATTTTTTCTTTATTGATTCTTTTCACTTTTTCTATTACCATTATTGTGTAACAATTAATGTATTGACTTGTTCCATGACCATGGAGTCTTACTCCTGAAGTGGGTCCTATGGAACAGAATAAATAAATAAATAAATAAATAAATTAGCTATGTATTATTACTGACCCTGAACTTTGATTCGCAATTTCAAAGATGTTTTAGATCTGTGGGGGCTGATGCCAAAACGACACGATTGATAAATTTTAGTGTTCTAGGCAGTGTTAATACATATTGAATAATATATTTATATTCCTTAAAATATTTTAATAGCTCTGTCAGCTAGGTGGTGATAGTTTCTATTTGTAGGCCTGAGTGTGCTGAACTATAATGCTTTTTATCTGAAACATCTAGGGCAAACCATTAGTCAACAATTGAAAGAACCACAGATGCGTGCAGCAAATGCAGAAAGTTGTCACAGGCTGAAACAAAAATGGCCACCATTTCTAAACAATCAACAATAAGAGTTTTATAAAATAAGAGTCCACTAAATTTTGGGTAATTTCCAACAAATATCAATTTCTTCTGAAATTCTGATAGTCAAGCAACAAGTGCCACACCATTAGGTGCTAATTGACCCCTAGAAACTGATTCTAATCTTCAATTTAAATGTCGTCAAATACCAATGAAATGTTATGGTCATAATTTTAAACACACTTGTTACAATTTCTGTATACATACACATTGGCCCAGACAAGCTAAATCTGCCTTGCACATTCCTGAACGACGTGCTAACAAGTACTTTTTTGTAAGACTAAAATTAGCAATGGAATAGTAACCTAACTATTTTTGTAAATATTATAGAGGGAAACATTCCTGGTAGGAAAATTATTAATATAAAAGCACTGGCTTGTTGACAGACACAAAAATAAAAACACACACAAAGACAAAAATTCCCAACCGTTAGTTGCTTCATCAGGAAAAGAGGAAGGAAGGAGGGCAAAGGGCAAAAGGGGACGGATGTGGGTTTTAAGGGAGTGGATGAGGAGTCATGCCAATCCTGAGAGCTGAAGGACTTATCTTGGGGGGGGGGGGGGGAGGAAGGACAGGTAAACATGTCTGTCAATGTGCCTGTGCTTTTGGTAAGTTAAACCATCTGTTATTATAAATAAAAATAAAAAATAGAAAAGAGATGACTTACCAAAAGGACCGGCTCGTCGATAGAAACAAATAAAATAAAAACAAATAAAATCACACACAAACACACATACAAGCTTTCGCCACCACTGGCAGCTTCTTCAGGAAAAAGAGGAAAAAAGGGGAGGAGAAAGGGAAGGATATGGGTTTTAAGGAAGTGGAAAAGGAGTCATTCCAATCCCAGGAGTGGAAGGACTTACCCTAGGGGAAAAAAGGAAGGTAAACAAATACACACACACACTCAGACATATCGAAACGCAAACACACCTAGACAGACATTCGTAAAAAGCAAAGAAGTTGGACAGAGATACCAATTGAGGCAGAGGCACTGTCCACAGAACCAAGGCAAAGATGCTAAAGATGGTGAGCGGGAATTTGAATTAGCGGAGATTGAGACCAGGTGGGCAACGGGAGGAGAGAATAAGCTGAGGAGATGGGAACTTGCCCTTCAGCTTATTCTCTCCTCCTGTTGCCCACCTGGTCTCAATCTCCACTAATTCAAATTCCCGCCCACCATCTTTAGCATCTTTGCCTTGGTTCTGTGGACAGAGCCTCTGCCTCAATTGGTATCTCTGTTCAACTTCTTTGCTTTTTACAAATGTCTGTCTAGGTGTGTTTGCGTTTCGATATGTCTGTGTGAGTGTGTGTGTGTATTTGTTTACCTTCCTTTTTTTCCCCTAGTGTAAGTCCTTCCACTACTGGGATTGGAATGACTCCTTTTCCACTTCCTTAAAACCCATATCCTTCCCTTTTTCCTCCCCTTTTTTCCTCTTTTTCCTGAAGAAGCTGCCAGTGGTGGCGAAAGCTTGTATGTGTGTTTGTGTGTGATTTTATTTGTTTTTATTTTATTTGTTTCTATCGACGAGCCGGTCCTTTTGGTAAGTCATCTCTTTTCTATTTTTTATTTTTGTTTTTATAAATACATTGCTTAACATTAGCAATGAAAAAAATACTGTAATTTTTCTAAAGATGAAGTTTTTGAAACATATTTTATAGTATTGGATTAGGTTAATATTTTCTGTGTGTATATATTAATCCACCAGTCTGGTATTATTTTCTCGGCAAGAAATATGGCACTTAGGTTTGTGTTCATCCTATGAGGCTACCTTTTTACAGCAAAAACAATGTAGTAAAAATTGTGAGAACAAGTACAAGAATTCCAGAGTTTCATGCAGGAAATTCAAAACACTAAAAATACTGTACCCCCTCCAAACTATAAACAAAGCCTGTCTCCTCTCAGTAAAAAACAAAAATCACACACTTATTGGTATTTATGTAACAGGGAACATAAATACCATATTTAGAATATTAAGACGAAAAATTCCTAGCAGGAAAAATTAAATATAAAAAATAGACGAAGATTACTCACCAGGCGAAGGAGCACAGGTGTAACAGCATCACAAATAAATAAATGAATCACACACACACACACACACACACACACACACACACACACACATACACACTAGAGGTCTGCACCTCGCTCGGTTGTTCGCTCGAATCGCCTGATACATGTCGTTCTATGATAGTCCGACAGGTGTCGGTACTGCAGCTTGCGACAAGGCGTGTGGCTGCGCTTAACTTTCTCCACGCTCGTTTGAGCGGGGCACGCTCGACCGGCCCAACCATCCACACTGCCCGCTCGCCACTCGGTCGCCCACCGCAACGCCACTCGAGTCCAAGGGGAGAGTATGGAGCAAACTAGATGCTTGAGAATAAATCCCGACTGCGAAATTTGAAATTGTTTCCTTTCTCGAGTGCTTCGAAAGCTGTTCTCTCGATCCACTTGAACTAGCCATTCAGTTTCGAATTTTGTACTTTACCATACGAGTTATTATACGTGATTTTTTCAAGTTTCTGTGTTAAGATCATTTACTAAATGAGTTATCCATGATCTTTCTTTCTTGTTACCATTTTTTGTACTGTTAGTGCTTGTTTAGTGGTAGGTGTAACTTGCCGTCTTAACGAGGAAATGATTGTATTTAATATCCATTCCTCTCATCACTCTCAAGTCCTGGAATAGTTTGTGCGTCTTCTATATTGGTATTAAATACACGATATTGCTATACACCCGTTAGGTTAGGTTTGTGTATCCCTCTCTCTGTTGCACCCCGTTAATATATATTCCCGTAGCATTTTGGCACAGTTGCTGCGCCTCTACCTTTTCCAAGTGAGTCTTTAACTGGAATTTTTCAAATTGCAACATTCATATAACCCTACTGCCACTGTCGTCTTTCTTATCTACATAATAAAGAACGCATGCAAACTTTTGTACAAGATATAGGATCCGCCCTTTCTTCCGTCGTCAGGGTCATATGCTGGTCTAATGCTCATATATACTGTACCTGTTTTAAATACTCTTACTCCAATTGTTTACTTTACACAGCTGTACGAATTTATGGTGCTCCTGCTGTTTCAGTGATGTCTGTATTATATTTATTTAGGGCCGTCTGAAGAATGTCACCTGGGTGCACCAGCCAAAAGAATGAACTGCATGTTTTCGGAATTGCGGGATAAGAGATCGGCCTAGGTATATTGCAGGGGAAGTGACAATTAGAGGGGCAGCTACCCCTAAAGTGACCAACTTTTGTGCTCAAGAATTTTTTTTTTGGTTTAATCGAAGTTGAATCTATGAAATTTGTCTTTTATCAAAAGATACTTTCATACCAAAAATCATTAAAATCGCTTCACTAATCTTAAGTTATCGCCATCTTTCTATTTTAGCCCCAGTTTTGGAGGGACCGTTTCACCCCTTAAATATGTTTTCCCGCCGCTAAAAATATTAAGTGTCTCATAGTTTCTCATATATTATAAAATATGCACATTTCATAAAAATCGGAGAGTGTCTTGGGTAAGTTTCCTTGTGAGTACAGCGCCAGCACTACGCTGTGCGACCTGTTCCCGCGCCTCCCCACGCAGCCTGGTTCGAGTGTCAACACGCTCGCTGCGAGCGTAACACACTCGCCGTGCCACTGCCGAGCATTTCGCACTCGACCGAGTACGAGCGAGCGAAACCGGCGATTTGCAGACCTCTAATACACACACACAAACGCTAGCTTTCGCAGCCTAGCTGCTTCATCAGGCAGAAGGGAAGGAGAGGGAAAAGGAAATGATGAGGGTTTTAAGGAAGGGGGTAAGGAGCCATTCCAATCCCGGGAGAGGAAAGACTTACCTTGGGGGAAAAAATGGAGGGTAAACAAATGCACACACACCCACTCATTCACACAGACACAAGTACACCTAGGCAGACATACTGTAGAAAGCAAAGAAGTGTGAATGAGTGGGTGTGTGTGCATTTGTTTACCCTCCATTTTTTCCCCCAAGGTAAGTCTTTCCTCTACCGGGATTGGAATGGCTCCTTACCCCCTTCCTTAAAACCCTCATCATTTCCTTTTCCCTCTCCTTCCCTTCTGCCTGATGAAGCAGCTAGGCTGCAAAAGCTAGTGTTTGTGTGTGTGTGTGTGTATTCATTTATTTATTTGTGATGCTGTTACACCTGTGCTCCTTTGCCTGGTAAGTAATCTTCGTCTATTTTTTACATTTAGAATATGTTACAGTAAGAAAGTCCAAAAATAGTTTTTAAAACACCAGCATATGGCTATGTAAGAAAACCTGCGACATTGTCTTAACATACCAGTACAGTTCTTTTGAGAGCTGTTTACATAAGTTAATAACTGGGCTTGTAAGCATAAAAGTAAAATCAGCAGGAGTTGGGTCACAATAATGTTCGTGACATGAGAAGGGATTTTTATGAGTCTAGAAAGGACTATTAAGTATATTTTACTTTGTGGAGATACATGGTTGTTTTATTAATATTTTTTTTATGCAGCATATTTACAACATGAGCTGCCTGCTGGTTTATTTCATGAAGTAATGTCCCGGATTGGAGATATGTCACATGGCAACTACCATGACAATGACACAGGACACAAAAGACGAGCAAAGATTACCTTTCACAATTATTGATGAGCTGTAAGAAATCATTTCATGTAATAAGAGTGCTCAGTACACAAAAATTCCCTAAAAACGTGTTCTTGTTTTAGCAGAGCTGGGGTTTTAAAGAAACTTAAAAGGTGTCAGCATACAAGAAGTTGCAGCGGTGTAAAAGTCCACAGGAGAGACGGAAAATCAAAAGTGAAACTGAATATTCAATCAACACATAACAGATCTGAGTGTAATTTTGGCCTAACAACCACCAAAAGTCATATAAACATACACCATCACACCAAACTGAGGTTAAATTGTATGACACTTCTCACCGGGCTCCAGTGGTTATGTTGGCACCAATGTTTAATGGCAGCAGCTCACATGATGAATAAATGTTTTGTCTTGACAACTTCAGTTAATAGGAATACTATTTTTTTTTTTCTGAAAGGACAAGGATACATACAAGATCCTGTCAACCACAGAGCAGATACTGTATTCATTTTGCTGCAAGTGAAATGAGCAGCAATAACACTTACTCTGTAGCTCATGAAAAATATTAACGCAATTCTAAACTTCATTGTTCATCCGTTGCCAACGTAAGCTCTGGAGCCCGACGAGAAGCGTCGTAAAGTTTTACCCCAAACTGATCACTTCAAAAGTAGAATAACTTATTAGTAGCATTGTAATATGTAATTTTACAGTACAGTACTGTGACTTAAGTGAGTCTGTCAATGTGTTACTTTTGTATTTAATAAAAATTTCCTGCAGTGAATAAAAATTACACATACTAGCAGTTTCAAATTCTCCTGAGAAAAATGTAAGCAAACATGAAAACAATTACCAATTCGTTCCTAGATTAGCATCTTTGAGTTTTAGTATCGTTAATATGGACTAGTTGACACGTCAAAATAATTTGTGCACTATCCTGATTGGTCACAGATAGGTAAGATAGTAATGGGGAAAAGACAGCTGCAAGTTCATATGTATAAATGATGAACAAATATTAGTCTCATTGTTAATATGATTAATTGTGAAACATAAAAAGCACATTAACTTTTTGTTATTTTTTGAAAGTTGTTTATTTTACAAAACTACTTCAAAAACAATTTTAATAGTTATGTGATAATCTTTTACCTTTCTGCTGTATTTGTCTTTAGCACAAACATAAATATCACTGAATAAGTGAACCCTTCTTCCCCCCTCCCCCCTTTATTGTATTTTTAAGCCAACTGTAAACAGTTAGCAGGCTGGCAGCAGCTGCGGTGGCTGCTCTTCAGCCATGTGACATGCATGTTAAGACAATAAAAGACAATGTATAAATAGAGGAATAAAATTGTGGAATGTAAAAACAATTTACACACTGCAATTTTCTGATGGACTAAAGCGTACAGGGACAATCGGGACAAACATATATCAGGGAACGAGAACAGATGAGTAGTAATAAAAACACACATAATCAGTAAAAACAGTTGGCCACGGCGACTAAAAGTACATTGCAGAAACACTAAGGACAATACACGAAGACACTGGACGATGCACAGAATAAAACTTGGGGACGGCGAACATGGAGGCACTGATTAAAAACACACGACACTGGATACACGGCACTGTACACGTTGGTAAAAAGTCGTGGCGCCCCCGCAGGGGGTGGGGAGGGGGATGGAGGGAAGGGAGGTGGGACAGGGATGGGGGAAGCGCGGGGGAGGGGGAGAAGGGGAGGGGAGAGAAGGATTGACGAGACTCTGGGCATGAGAGAGGGGTAGCCAAGTGGGTAAAATGAACCCTTTTTTTTTTTTCTTTATTGTGATTTCAATTCCCCTAAAAAAGGGGCAGGCCGGCAGCGCTCACTGGCGCTCTTCGGCCTACAGAAATAAAAAATGACAGTGGAGAACATAAAAACACAAAGGAGATAAAATTTTGGAGATAATACAGACATAAAACGGAGATTTAAAATGGAGATAAAAGAAAGTACATAAAACGGAGGAAAACATTGGTGACATAAAACACTTGGAATGACAAAAGTGGTGAATAAAAACAGTTGCTCGAATGTCAGTGGCACACACACAATTAAAATGAGCATAGGGCGGCGGCCATGGTGAGACCGTCCGCTATTTGGAGTTAAAACAAAAAACACAACACACACTCGGAGAAATACACAAGTTAAAACTGGCGGTGGCGGCTGCGGATGGGCCATCCACTGTTGTAAGATAAAACAATGTAACTAAAACACACCACACTTGTCGAAGCACAAAGGAGGTGGGGCACTAAGAGCATTTAAAATGTGGTGTGGGGGGAAAAGGGATGAAAGGATAGGGAGAGGGTGGGGAGGGGCCACAGAGCCAGTAGGGAAGGGACGGGGGATGATGTCCCAGGAAGCCACGGGGAAGAAGAAAAGGTGAGGGCAGTAAGAGGAGGATCCGGAGGGACGGGGGACGGAGGAGGGGAGAAGGAACAAGAAGGGAGGGATAGTCGGGGCCCTCAGGGAGAGAAGGGGGAGAGGGAGCAAGGAGAAGGATCACAGCTGGTATGAAGGGTAGATGTCAGGTCGGAGGGCATCATCCGGGAGGGGGAGGGTACGGAAGTTGCCACGGGAAAGGATCCGGAGGGTGGACAAGTGGAGAGCAGGGGAAATACAGTGGTGGAGGCGCGGCAATGTACCAGGTGCAGAGAGGAGGGGATGGACTAGAGGATTAGGTGGATCTGATTTCCGGGATATGTAACAGAGTCAGAGATTATCAATAGAGAGAATGAGTCTGGGGAAAGGAATGAGATCATAGAGGGTCAGCGTGGGGGAGGGGGGATAAAGGGGGATACGGAAGGCGAGGCAGAGGGCATGGCGCTCCAGTATCTCCAGAGATTTGTAGAAGGATGGGGGAGTGGAGATCCAGGCGGGATGGGTGACACAGAGGACAGGGCAGATGAGGGATTTGTAGGTATAGAGGATGGTAAAAGGGTTGAGGCCCCATGTTCGGCCAACAAGGAGTTTGAGGAGGCGGGGGCGGGCTTTTTCTTGGATAGCGCGTAGATGGGGAGTCCAGGAGAGGGTGTGATCAATAGTGAGGCCCAGGTACTTTAGGGTAGGAGTGAGATGAATGGGACAATTATGGAGGGTCAGATAAAAATCTCGGGGACGGAAGGAAGGGGTTGTACGACCTACGATGATCGCCCAGGTTTTGGTAGGATTTATAGACAGGAGCCACTGGTTGCACCAAGCGGCAAAGAGGTCAAGGTGTTTTTGGAGCAGGCGGTTGGAACGGGCAAGGGTGGGAGCTAAGGCAAGGAAAGCGGTTGTCGTCAGCATATTGGAAAAGGTGTACAGGAGGGCCAGGCTTAGGCATATCCGAGGTATACAGGAGGGGAGAAAGGACAGAGCCTTGGGGCACACCAGCAGAGGGATAAAAAAGATGGGAGTCAGTATTGTGGATGGTAACATAGGTGGGGCGGTCATAGAGGAAGGAGGCAATGAACCGGACGAGGTTGATGGGAAGAGCATAGGTTTTGAGTTTGAAGAGCAGGCCAGAGAGCCAGACCTGATCGTAGGCCCGTTCAAGGTCTAAGGACACAAATATGGCGGACGACGGGAATTCAGCTGGAGGGAAAGAAGTTGCGTAAGTCGAAGGAGTTGGTTGTCAGTAGAGAAGGAAGGACGAAAGCCACATTGGGTGTCTGGGAGAAAGTGGTGGAGGTGGAGATGGTAATGGATGCGACGGGACAGAATGGATTAAAAGACCTTGCTGAACACTGGGGTGAGGCAGATTGGGTGGTAGGAGGAGGCATTAGAGGGGGGTTTGTTGGGTTTGAGGAACATGAGGACTCGGGAGATTTTCCACAGGCGGGGGTAGCAGCCAGTATAGAGGACGGTGGTATAGAGGGAAGCAAGAGTGGTGAGGAAAGGGAGGAGACATTCTTTAAGGTGGCGGTATGTGATGCAATCGTGGCCGGGAGCCGTGTTGCGTTTGGTGCGCAGTATCAATTGTATGTCGTGTGCAGTGATAGGGGTGTTAATGTCCGATGGGAGGATGTGGTCCAGGTAATGGAAGCTGGGAGCCAGGGGTGGGATGGAGACATTGGTTTTTTCATGGACATCTGGGAACAAGGAATAATCAAAGTTAGGATTGTCAGGGATGGAGAAGACATCAGAGAGGAAAGAGGCAAAATGGTTAGCTTTACTGGCATTATCAGGAAGGGGCTGGTCAAGGTGGAGGAGAGGGAACGTGGGCATATGTTTCGATCCAGTGAGGCGGTGGAAGGCGTTCCAATACCGGGACGAGTTGATTGGGAGGTGGGCATTAAGCCGTGTCACTGTCTGATGCCAGTCCCGGCGCTTTTTGGCAGTCAGAAAGCTGCGCAAGTGTCGCTGGAGTTGCCGGTGGCGGAGGAGTGTACCCCGGTCACGGGTTCGCAGGAAGGAGTGGTACAGGCGGCGGGATTCCTGCAGAAGAAGGACAGCCTGTGGAGGGAGTGTGGGACGGTGCGGCTGGACAGCTTTGGTAGGGATGTGTGAATGAATAGCATCAGACAAGGTCTGCTGAAAGAAGGAGGCAGCTTGGTCGATATCATCGGGAGAGTGGAGGGGGAGAGAGTGGCTTTCAACCTGATGGGTGATGGAGAGACGAAAGGCATCCCAGTCTGCTCGGGAGTAGTCATGGACAAGTTTAGGAGGTGGAGGCGGGTGAGGATTTTGTGGGCGATGGACATTGTGTGTGAGGGTAAGGAGAACAGGGTCGCGATCACTGCCTATGGGGTCAAGAACGTCGGCGGTGATTCGCCCAAGGAGATTGGGAGGGACAATGACGACATCAGGGGTGGTGTTGCTACAGGGTCGGGAGTGGCGTGGGAGTGGGACAATGTCGCCATTGATGGTAGGAATGAACTGATGCCACCGACGGAGTTCGGCAGGAGTGCGGGAGTGGATACTGAGGTCAGTGGCGACCACGTAGGTCGTTAAGGTGCTATCGATGTGAGCAAGGAAGTCATAAGGGATGGGAACATGGGAGCGGACATAAATAGTAGCACAGGTGACAGTGAGGGAAGGGAGGAAGAGGGTGTGGATGAGATGTTCATAAGGGATGTTGAGGAGGGGATGTGGCCGAACCGGGTGGTGTCAGAGATGGCCAAAAGCTACTCCACCTCGTGCAGGGGGATGGGGAGAGTTGTGACGGTGTAGGATATAGGGTGTGGTACTGACATGTATGTGAGGGAGGAGGAAGGTTTCGTTGAGGAGAAAGGCATCCACGTGGTGTTGGTTTAAGGTGTTCATCAGGAGGAGCTTATTGGTGGGAAGGGAGCAAATATTGGAGTACAGGATGTTAAATCGTTGCTGCGCCATAATGAGGTTGAAAGGTGGGGAAAGGGAGAGGAAAAGGGAGCGGGTGTGGGGACTAAACTAGGGTGTGAGGGCGGTCGGTTCGGGAGAAGGTGAAGTGGATGTGATTTTGGGAGGTTGTAGCCTTAAAATCAAGGTTGAAGAGGGAGCGAGCGGCCAGGGAGACTTGGTGGAGGGTGTGAGGGCGCTGGAAAGGGTGGATATTTTGGAGGACAATAGTCAGGAACCGGATGATGTCCTCTGCTGTGTGGGGAGGGCATAAGGAGTTATTAGCGGGGATTGGGGGATCAGTGGGACGGACAGGGATGGTGAGTTCTTCTTTGGTGGGAGGGGGGCGGGACTTACATTTGTAAGAGTATGTGGGTTGTGCCCACCGCAAGTGTTACAGGAGGGGGTGTCGGCGAGGTTAGGGCAGGAAGTTTGGAAGTGTTGGCCTTTGCAGTGGGGGCAGACAGGGGGGACACGGCAATTTTCGGAAAGGTGGTCATTATAGGTGAGGCATCGGGAGCAGCGGTATGACTGGGGAGGCGCTCGGGAAGGTTCCACCTGGTGCAGGCGGTTCTAAATGAGGGCCCCATTGTGGAGGAGGTGGTTGACGGATGGCGCGTCTTCTGTGAAGTCACGCACGAGGTAGGTGGGGCCCGTCGCGTTGTTAATGCGACGAGCTGAGCAGACGGATAGGCAGGGATCCCACCGGAGTTCCTCCAGCACCTCTTTCTCTGTGATCCCCGGGTTCAATTTGGTGATCACAGCAGTGAGCGTGGGAGGACGACGGGGAGGAGGGTATTGGCGATTGGAGGCTGGAGGGGGGAGGGGGACAAGGGTGGCACGGGGTCCAAAGTGGACGTGGGGGATCTTGTGGAGGAGCTGTGTGTGGAGCTCATGGTCAGGTGATTTGAGAAGAACAGAGTCACTCCGTGGGACGATTTGAGAGATGGGGGCAGAAGGAGCATACTGCCGAAAAAGGAGAGTGAGGGCACGGCAGTCTAAGAGTTGGGGGTCAGGGTTATTGAGGACGAAAGTGTGGAGAGCAGGAGGTTGGGAGGGGAGGAGGGTTGGTGGGGGAGGTGGTGCAGGCTGGGTAGGGGGGAGAGGGGCGGCTTCCATCGGGACCGGTGGGCCAGTGGCGAGAGGGTCGGTGGGCTTTTTCGTCACCGAGGAGGTGGCGTCTGTGGATGCTCGTTTTGTCTTCTTTGGTTTGAGGAGTGTCTGGGAGACAGGAGTGGGGACAGGGGAGACCGGAAGGTGGCGCGGAGCCGGACCTGCGGCTGCAGCGGCGGCGTCGGGTGGGAGAGGACAGGAGTCGACTGCGGTCTGTCGGGTGCGAACCGCGGCACGGTCACCGCGGGAGTCGGGGAGGGGAGGGAAGGAGTCGATTTTTTGTTGTGTCAACAGTTATTAGCAACAAACATCTAGAAAGGACAGTTCTGAGCATGAATACACAAGTCACCCAATCTGATAAGCACAAAATAAGGAATATTTACTATTTAAGGTTTCGCTTAAGGCTATTCCTGATAGTTCAAAAATGAATAGGCAATGTACAGAAAAAATTGTCATTTTTACCACCTCAGCACAATAATGTGAAATGTGATTTATTCATCTCATTAATGTACAGTTTTCAAATCATTCAATTTATGTACTGGAGACATGTCAAGTTTACAATATGAGAATTTATGAGTAACATACAATAAATTTTTATTGCATATGAGTTTCAGTTACAAATATTCATTATACGTAGTTCTTAATACAAAGATTCATTATAGTTCTTTATACAAAAAAAGGCCTAAATAAAAATATATATAATTCCCCATTTCAAACTGTGAAATTTCCATCTAAAATTCCTTGGCAGAGTAATACCACTTTTGCAACTGAAGGTTGAAAAGCAATCTTTTCAGAGAACCAATCTCTGCTTTAAATAATTTACTGCCGTTTATTTTATAATGTATTAAACCTATGTGCCCTGAAGTTTGAGCATAAAGTTTTACACGGTGTGTTGGGAGTTTAAAATTCTTTGTGGTGAGTGCAACAAAATTAATTCAACATTTCTTTATTTGTATTTTAACATTCCACAATATTATGTTTAAATCAAAATTTAATTATAAATTAAATTCTAGTCATTTTACGTAGATATCTCAGTCAGATTTCAATGCTGCCATTTCAAATTAGGACAACTTAAATGATAGGCCTACAATTTGAGTCCAGTGACATGGGCATGTCTAACACTGTAGGAATTATATTCACCACTGAGATACTTCTTTCACTATTTCACTTTTAAAAACTTCACACGCCATTTAAAGCCAACATCTGTCAACACTCTGTTCAGGAAGAAACTGCAGATGCAATCTACAGTGTATCTGAAACAGACAAAATAAAAAAAAAAAAGATAGTTCTTTCTTTAAAAGCATACAGTAAAGGTAACACCTGCTATAATCCAATATAATTGAGGTGTCTAGAGGACAAAGATGGTAAGTGCACTTTTACATGTTTTAAGAAAATGAAGGTTCTCATTTGGACTGGCATTTGCTATGGCCAAGTTTGCTCCCATGCCTAACAATCAAGTTAGCCACAGGGGCCAACATGGTCATAGTAATTGACACATTAACCATCATTTTCTCAAAACATGTGAAAGTGCACTTACCCCCTTTGTCCCATACACACCTCAATTACTATGTGATTTATGATTGCAATGATGCGGGTCAGTATTGCAGACATGCAGCTTGAAACATTTCTCAAGGCTCTGCTCATACTCATTTCCACGAGTGACAGATTTGAAGTTAGCGAATTATTTTTTTTATCATTTAAATGCTTAATTCAGTCTGTAATAAATAATATTTGGTAAACAAAATTACTGTGCATTCAGCAGTAGTTTTTGTCTGCAAAGTCAAAAACAAACTGTGAGGGATGAGACAAGAACTGAATCTCAGATGTTGCAGCCGACCGATCAATACTTCAGTACTATGAATGATGCATAGGTCAACATATAAAGCTAAATTTATACTTAATAAATATAAAAAATAGAAAACGGATGACTTACCCATAGGACAGGCTAGTCGAAAGACACAAATAAAATCTCACACAAACACACATACAAGCTTTCGCAACCGTTGGTTGCTTCTTCAGGAAAAGATGAAAAAAGGAGAGGAGAAAGGGAAGGATATGGGTTTTAAGGAAGTGGAAAAGGAGTCATTCCAATCCCAGGAGTGGAAGGACTTACCTTACGGGGAAAAAAGGAAGGTAAACAAATACACACACACTCACATATATCCAAACCCAAACACACCTAGACAGACATTTGTAAAAAGAAAAGAAGTTGGACACAGATACCACTTGAGGCAGAGGCTCTGTCCACAGAACCGAGGCAAAGATGCTAAAGATGGTGGGCGGGAATTTGAATTTAGCGGAGGTTGAGACCAGGTGGGTAACGGGAGGAGAGAATAAGCTGAAGGGCAAGTTCCCATCTCTGGAGTTCTGAAAGGTCGGTGTCGGTGGGAAGAATCCAGATAACCCGGACGGTGTAACACTGCGCCAAGATGTGCTGGTCGTGCACCGAGGCACGTTTAGCCACAGGGTGATCTTCATTACCAACAAACACTGTCTGCCTGTGACCGTTCATGCGAATGGACAGTTTGTTGCTGGTCATTCCCACATAGACGCTTCACAGTGCAGGCGTGTCAGTTGGTAAATCACGTGGGTGCTATAGCAAGTGGCTCTGCCCTTGATCATGTACACCTTACTGGACTGGAGTAAGTGGTGGTGGAAGGGTGCATAGGGCAGGTTTTACAATGGGCGCGGTTACAAGGGTAGGAGCCAGAGGGTAGGGAAGGTGGTTTGGGGATTTCATAGGGATGGACTAGGAGGTTACGAAGGTTAGGTGGGTGGCGGAAAGACACTCTCGGTGGAGTGGAAAGGATGTCATTAAGGATGGATCTCATTTCGGGGCAGGATTTAAGGAAGTCGTATCCTTGCCAGAGAGCCACCACATTCAGAGTCCCTCCAGTCCTGGAAAGTATCCGGTGACAAGAGGGGCACTTCTGGGGTTCTGCAGTTTTGTGGGAGAGGAAATTGCTGAAGAAGCTGCAGAAAAGTACACCGAGACCCATTAACTACATGCGCTGAACAGTTTTCTTTAATTACGTAGTTTTAGCTGAAAAGTGTCAACTGACAATGAATAAAATACTGGTAGTTCTTACGAGAATAATTAATTTACTGATTGGTTCTCAATGTACCCTCATCCGGTCACTATATTAATTATCCTTTAAGTACTACATGCCAATGCTCAGCTGTTCAGTATATTGGTCTTTCACAGTCACATCTTACACACACACACACACACACACACACACACACACAGCAAGTTCATATAAAACCAGAATGCAAGATTCTAAAGATTTCATGTAATACATGACATTTTATTGTAATACGACCATTAACATGAATTCCAAACAAGACATCAAAGTGAGAATGGCTCTGGCGAGAGAAATGTTTCAGAAGCAAAGACGACTCCTAACCAGTGGTTTAAACAAAGAGTTAAGAAAAAGATTGGTTAAGTGTCTAATACGGAGTGTGGCCTTGTATGGAGCAGCAACATTGAGATTGAAAACGCAAGATGAGAAGAAACTTGAAGCTTGTGAAATGTGGATATGGCGTAGGACGGAGAAAATCAGCTGGATCGATAAAGTCACAAGTGAAGTTCTGAGTAGAGTTGGAGAGGAACGGAGCATATTGCCAACGGTAAAGAACAGGAAACTAAACTGGCTAGGCCACAGCTTAAGACGAGATTACCTTCTGGTAGACGCAATTGAAGGGGCAGAAGATGGTATCAGATGCTGGATGATGTCAGCAAGATACTAGGAGGGTACCAAAGAATGAAGATAATTGTAAAAGCCAGAGAAGATGGAGAGTTATGCTGTCTAAACCTGCCACACAGCAGACAACCAAATTATGTATAATGATAATTATCATAGAATCAGTTATACTTATCATAAAAACTAAAATTCAGAGATCAAAGAAAATCTACATTCAGTACACTGTTTTTATCTGTTGTGGTTCATGTAATTTCACTGGTTTAGCATTTCATTGAAAGTATCATTGTCCATGAGGTTCAAAATTTTAAAGTACACTCAGATTCACTTACTCGTGACATGCCTGACCTGGTGCACAACAAACGGCTATAATAGTATGGCTGCTGCCCTCCCCCATAATTCAAGTGACAAAATTCAATCAAAAAGTAACTTTAATCTGAGTGTACCTGTATAAAAACAAACATAAGGAATCTGAATTCGCACAAACCAATACCTTTAATTTACAAAATTTTTTTCTTCGAGTGGAAAATTAGTAAAACCTAATGACATGCCAAGAATTAATCTCAAGAGATACTACTGTATTGTAAACAAGGGCATTTTAACTCACAATAGAGCAATTCCAGGAAAATAGGGACATTTCAATGAAGATATGTTTATTGAGATATAGTTTCCAAAATTGGGCAAAATAAGGCTAAAAGTATATATATTACTATACATTATTGCCTTTTTAATGCTGAAAACACTGGAACAGTGTATTACTGTGGCCTCGTTTGTAGTCCAGTGGCTCATTCTAGAGAGCACAACTCACAAGACTTTTTAAAGCAAGTCATAAAAAGTATATTTGTGCATTATAAGTTCATTTGACTTGAGTATTGTTTCAAAATTATTATGATTTCAAAATAAATTGTCCCACCAGTAACACTAAAACATCATTAAGTTTTCTTTATCAAAAGCAATCAAGTTTACATATAGGACACAGCTGTTACACTCCTAGTAATATTAAAGTGTGTTAAGAATGACACTTGTGTTACAGGGGGGGGGCGTTACACACTTTTCTCTGCAACGTTTGACCATAGGTTGAAGGAATACTATTTTAAAATGAAGTTACATGTTTTAGGCAGTTATTTTGTCAAATAGAATAATAAAAGATATGATTGATGAAGTAAATCATGGCAAGCACTCAGTTTGGACTTTATTTTATTAGAAGTCACAAAAATGTTGAAAACAGAGCATTCACAACTTAATGAGCTGAACATATTTTCGGGTAGATGTGTTGGGCAGTTAAATAAATTCAAAGGGATGTTTAAGAAACCCATTGAGACTAGGTCTGTAGACTGTTTATTTGCCACAGCACAGGGCAAGGATGCTGTTGGTGACATGGTCAGGTCTTTAGAGAGCTGCCTAGAAAAGGGTTTTAAAAATCCAAGAGTTTCGAAGCATAAACTGCAGAGAACTTTGATAATTGTGGCAGACAATGCATTAAGTCAAGTAGAGTGATTTTTCTTACCCAAAGAAAGAACTGTAGAAAATGTTGTAATGCTAGAACAGATATTTTCTGGAGTCTATCCTATTTCCAAATTGCAATCAATATATTATTTATCTTGAGTCAAAGAAAGTCTGCTTGAAGTTGGGACAATATCAAAATCAGACTGGCAGTCTGCTGTTACTTTGGCAGAATTAAAACAAAAAAGTGATCAATTAAAAATCAGTGTTGGAGGTTTTGTCGAATTTGTTCTTCCAGTGAAGGCGACAAAATTCTTGTGACTGCCATACGTGCATTAGTTAAAAATGTAGATAACATAAGAGTAATATTACTTCACATAGAAAAAGTGGCAAACTTTGGATCTGGTCTGCAGTAAAGGACGAGCCTAATGAAGGTAGGTCTGTAGTGACGGCAAAGTTGTGTATACCAATAATGATGAGTGACAGGACAGTTCTCATTAGACTAGAACCTTTTTAAAAGTCTGTTTGGGTTCATTGTGAGTTTGTGCTTTTTCATGTTGTTCAGATTAAATAAAATTGTATTAAGTTGCACTACTTACTACAATTTAACATTCTATGTAAATCATGGATCAGACAATTTGTCTCACCTGTAACTGTACGACAGACCATATATAGTGTCATGCATTGGTATAACTTCCTAATTGTCTCATATCTACATGTTTCTTTATTAGAAGAATGTAAATTTCATTTTAATGTGGTTTGGCTGAACTTTGGCCACTAACATAGCAGAATTATTTTTTTATGTCAAAATTGTTCAGTTTCTTGTCCCAACTGCAACACTGATTTCATTTATTATATTGCAAACAAATAGGTATACCTGACAATTTTATTTGTTAGAATTGAAAGAGGCATTTTGTTGTTTAAAACAGTAACCTGAGTTCAAATAACTTAAGATTGCTAAATTTAAAACAAAAATACTAGTCCAAAGCAGTACAAATGTCCCACCCGAAATGCTGGAATTGCTACGTGTACTGTAGATCCGTGTGACACAACATTGAACAAAGACATTGAAATAAAATAATTGCCATGGTATCGTTCTACCAGTGTACTCTTTCAATTTCAAAGGATACTGCAAACAGTAGATGATCCACATCAGATTGGCCTGTTTACCTTATCTAGGCTTATTTAAAGTAGGGGCCTGACAAAGCATCAGAAGAAAATTGTCAACTGTAGCATAAAGCCCTCTCACTGTACATACATAAACTTGCAATAACATTTGCAGAAAAAAAATATTTAAGAAGAATAATTTTAGTCACACAATATGACAAAATTATGAAAAATTCATGCTTCCTACATAAACAACACACATTAATTTAAACGTCACATTGCCTAATTTTAAAAATCGCACTGTATTTAAAGCCACTTATGAAAAACGTTTCGAAAGGTAGGCTATAATCTGAAACAATAGCTTATAATAGACCAACTTGCAGGTTTTTTTAGTACATAACAACACGCTACGAAAATTGCACGAGGAGGAAATAACTTAGGGGAGTAAGCTAACTTAAATGTTACAACAGTTTATAGAATTTCTACGTCTTTTCATTTGGGGAATCGGGACAAAATACTTCAAAACTGAGACTGAGTGCAACCTGACATAACTGACAGTACATACAAATGAAATTTCCTATCTCTACAAAATTATTTAAAAAACACAAGCGGATTATTGAAGAATTTATTACTTACCTGTAAAGAGCTGGAACGTCCATCCTCTACAGAAACATGGCGAAATACAGTAACGAGTCCGAGAACATGAATGTGTATATCCACTTGGAAGCTGTGCAAATCAGACTTGGAATCAGCCCACAGACTTTCTTCAATCTTATTGCTTTACCGAAAACATTTTTTGAAATCAAAACATCTAAAATCCACACTTGCACGCCCGCCACCGCCACAGGAAAGTCTTACACTTTCCTGATTGGCTGAAGTAGTGGAAGTGCTTCTGCTTGCCGATTGGCCGAAAAAGCCGACTAATGACGTCATATTTTGATGACGTCTAAGACTTTACTCTCCCTACCCGCTCCCGGTTTTAAAGCCATTGGTTTACTTTTAAGGTCTATGGTAAGAAAGTGAAACTGTGAACCCAGATCTTCCAGTTGAAATTGCACGCCATGAATAGTTCAAGTGCAATACTTTAGACCTATTTGGAGATAATTACAAAAAACTTAGGCTACTGGTGTATTTTTATTTATTTCCTTTTTGGTTCTCTACTCCAAACATTGTACTGAAATGCAACCTCACATTGGCCAAGTCAGAATAAGTGATGTGATAGAGGTACTGTGATAATTCCATAAACTTTACACTTTCATACTTGCCAAAGGAGTCATGCTATATTAACAAGGCTCTGAAGCAGTACTGTGTCTTATTGGGAACAGGATTAAATATATGTTCTACTCTTTTCTAAATATATTCAAAGAAATTCAATTGTGCTGACTAATACAGTATAGATCCAATTTACAACTAAAGCTGTGGTTGATACAAATCACAATTGTTGCTGAATAGGCTTGGCCCAATCATTTGTAGCATGGATTCAGTTCCATTCCAGCTGTTGTGTTTGAATTCAATAACTCAGAGGTAACCATAGGGTAACATTTTACTTATTGTGTCACCAGTCGAGTGTTGCAAGGGCTGTTCAATGCTCTTTGAAAACTCAATCACATGAGAGTCAGGGAGATAATCCTGTATGTTGACTGTGAAATAATTAATGCTGTTCCTGCTCTGTAGTTGACAAGTTCTTGTATGTACCCTTGACTGGTAAGTAAGTTAAAGTTTAGGACATTACTGAAGCATGGGATACCACCCTTCACCTTTGGTCAATAACATATATATATTTCAGTTTCTTTACTGTGCAATTTCCATTGCAAATGAGTTAGTATTTCTTTTACAGTGCCCATAGCTTAAAATATTTATATAACAAGTCTGCTATATTTTTCAAAACAAATTATTGGTAAATGTTCAAATACAATTGTGGAAAAAAAATGAGTTCTGTTTTTCTTCAATTTTGACATTTAATTAACCTGGAGCCTTTGTACCCAACTCTGTTACAAAGCTGAAATTCTGAAATTTGCTCTCTTAATTTCAAATTTTCTTAAGTGCTGCCTCTTCATTTTGTTCCAAGCAACATGGTAGTAAAGTTTAGTCAGCTATTTGCAATTATAACAGCAAGTTTTACAAAAATCTTCATACCTTTATCGAGACTTCATTGTGCATAAATTAAGTAGTCACATTAAATACAATGAGCAAAGTGACAGACTTCAGGCAAACATCAGACTAACCAGTGCTCCAATAAAAAGAGTTAAGAGACACTTTTTGGAAGGTTAAGTGCATCAGACAGATTTGAAAAACATTAAAATCTGTTTATTTGGCTTTGTTAGATTCTTACAATACATTATTTAAACTACATATAAGTTTATATGCTATAAATAACAATTTGGTTTCTTCTTTTTGCAACATTTTCATCATCATCTTCCTCCTGTCTCTGAATCTTGCTCACTCCGTCAGATTACATGAAACATTTGTACAACAAATATGAGCAAAACTGAACATACAAATTACAATTCACATGCCCTACATTCTCTCTCTCTCTCTCTCTCACACACACACACACATAATTTCCAAAGAGCGAAGGTACGCAATATGTACTTTTATATGTTCACTAAACAAAAGAAAACACTTTTTTTAATGCAAAATGAAAACAGATGTTTAACACTTGTATTCCACCCCCGGTCTGCCCTCTATCATCTACTTAAATTTATCTGTTGATACTCTTTGTGCTTTCCAGCTTCACACATTACAACATTGATGAAGTTAAATACAGCAAGGTATGGTTCACTTTCTACAAAATGTCACAACCACCATTACTGGCATATACATTTTTTTCCCCCAGCTGTCTTAATATGATGGTATTCCTTATCATAACACTTGCCATGAAACATAACTAAAACAGTAGGATTAATGTAAGAATCATAACATTATAAAGGTGATATTTAAGCTGTTAAAATTCTGTGTGACTTAATGGTAGCCAGACCTACAGTGATTCCAATTTTCCTTCTTTGTCTCCTTTCTGTGGACAACAGAGTCTGCCAAATGTCAGATATCCTTTAAATTAATATGTAATGTATGGTGATACTCATTTTGGATAGTTTGAAAAACTAGAGGAGTTGGTGTTATCCAATTGTTGTTATAACACATGTAGCCTATATTTATGATACAAAATTAAACTACAAGAAAAATTGTATTTGTGACAAAATAAAGAAACATTTAATTGTAGTAAGTCCACCACTTGTGCCAAGTAATTTGAGAGCTTAAGAATGTAAGGATTATTACCCACATGACATTTTAGCTTTGCCTTTCCGTGTTAAGGTTATATACTGTTCACAGTGGTATAAAGTAATGCTTTAAGGTGGTGGTGGTGGTGGCGGCGTCGGCGTCAACAGTGGAAGTGCCCAGAAACTGTGAGCAATCAAACTTCACAGAAGTACTACATTTTAAACAAGATAATATATGAAAAGAAACAGTAAAAATCTTTATCTACATTTCAGATGGCAGTATAGAATGTGACTAAAATCTATTACTCACATAACTTTATATTTTGTAAGGCTTTATGCAAGTCTACAACACAATTTTTTTTAATTATGCCTAAACACTATCACTGCCGCAGTTTGGAATCTTTTTGGAACAATTTGTCAGTAACCAAAAACTGTTTCATAGAGGAACAGAGCATCATATGGTCAATTGAAAATATAGCACCCTGTAATTTTTTGCAAACTTATTTTTAAAGCTCAGCATAACATCACTAAGTCTGTTCATGAGGTGGTTACTTGCATAATTATAATATGTGGCACAAAACAAAAACTGGACCTTCAGTCAGCATGTTAACATAATTCAGAAAATATGGATAACTACATAAGCATTAAAGGGGGGGGGGGCATTAAAATAACTGTACAATAAACTTTCTAACCACATCAAGACTGCTGTTATTTAAATACACTGGCCTATAATGGTTATATTACTTTACACACTTCAATTACTTATAGTAATATAGTATCAGTTTTACTGTTAGGTTCCATATGTTTTTAAGATGTGTTATACACAGCTAAGTGGATGCTTAGATAAATAAAAAGTTACTGCAGTTTCATTTCCAGTGCCATACACTTTTAACTCAAAATTTATGCATACATATGAAATAAGAAGCCGAGATCTTTACTATAATTTAAGCAATTAATATATCAGTATTCCAGCACAAGTGTTTTTTCTCTCTCTCTCTCTCTCTCTCTCTCCTGTGTAAATGTTTGATAAGAATTTTTTACTTCGTAGATGCAGACATTGCTACCATTAGAATCAGTTTAAACACAAAAGGTGGAGATTTCTTTTCCTGAAGTTTATCTGAATTGCAACTTTATAAACTTTCAGGACTTAAAGTTGAATTCAGCAAAAAATGGTGTACTTGAAACCCACACACATACAGAACGAATTATGGTATTGGATACTTCAATAAAAGACTATGGTAAACTAGCATGAATGGTTATCGAACAAAAGAATCTTATTCAAGAACACAGACATTACAACAACCGTACACATGGTACTTAAAAATTCTAACTATAACCGGCATGGGCACTATGAAAATCAGATAGATGTCTATCAGAAGATTAATTGGAACTCTAGAAAATGAAATCAAATTGCTTGAAAAGCCCCAAAAATATTACTATCTCTGTATCTGACTGATGCCTTGACACACTCGGAGACATGACCTAGCAATTACTGTCCATATGTCAGAGCTGCCCATTAGATGTAGCAGTCATGCTCCATCATAACATAGGCAAAACTAGACTACATATAAGGAATGCAAATGAGAGGGGAAATTGTGACAAATACCCCAATTAAAATACCAAAACAATGTAGGGAAAGCACAGACTGTTCTGGTCCCATCACAGATTACAATATGACAAATTATACTAAACTACACATACATCACATCCAATTTTTTTTCTTTTTTTGTCTGGACACACAGAAACGAAAGAGGTTTTTCTCATACTGAGTTAATCATGATAAAGGCCAAATCAGTCTCAAAGTAAAAAGTATTACGGCTCACCTGTAGACGGGGATACCGCCCGTCAGCTATGACCCGTGACGTCATCGCAGCGCGGTAGTTTTGAGGTGCGTGCGTGTTTGTAGAAGGTGTGAATGATTATGTGGTGATTGAGTTAAAGACGATAGTTTGTTTTCAAACACAAAAGATTAATACTTTTTGTTTAAAAGGTGATCTGTAGCTTCTCTATGATGGTTAGGTGTAGGTTAACCGAGAGATTTCTTTATCGTATGTGAGTGCTGAAGGCGAGAATTTTTGGGCTAAGACCCGTGATCGATGGTACATTCTGTTATCTATAACAACAGATTATTTGCATCTACAATACAGAAGCATTAAGATATCCCGTATACTGGTTTAGCGACATCTTGGTGACGTCATGGGTCAAAGCAGACGGGAGGTATCCCAGTCTACAGTTATGCCAGTTTTAGTGTAGGCAAATTAGTTCACCCAACTCCCCATCTGTTCCTTAAAAGAATGTAAATGGTCCATAATTTCCTTATTCTGCTACAGCTATGCATTATGAGTTTCTGGTTTATAAACCAAACTCTTAGCCACATTTGTATTCGCTTCCAAATATGAAATACATTTTATGCAAGTTGAGTTGAATAACTTAATTGTACATTCAGAAGTGTAAGGCATGTAAATAACAAATTGTTACAAAATAGATGCCACATTTTTTACAACTCAAACACACATTTAATTAAACTCGAATGAAAGCTGTGGGCACATACAAATACCCCTTTCCTTCTGATACCCCAGAGACTATTCTTTTTGGGATCCATGAACATAACAACCTAATGTACAACAAAGACTAAAACACTGAAAAATAGTTTCTATAATTTATTTGGAGGGGATAAAAAGAAACATTTTCTATCAACATATAAAACACATGGTAACATCCAAAAGCTTATCTCAATCTTTATTTTGGAAGCATTTGAGACCTGAATTCCCTACAATCTAGTAGGCATATTCATTTTAATCAGAATAAGTGAAAGAAACCCCTCAACATATTTTGCATATTTACATGTGTTTCGTGCTTAGTTGATTTCTTCGGTAAGCTCCTGAATATATTAAAACACGAAGGCTTAGAAAAAATATATAAAAATGGCTCATAACCACTATATCGGAGTAATCTTCGGATGATACAGGATGTTTGTTTATAATGTATCGTACGGAGAACGAGATATTTTTATGCTACCACGAAATATAGCAATACACAAGAATACAACTTTACACCGGATTGCAGTCGTACCAATAACTTGTTTATTATGATACGACAGCTAACCAAACAAAGGCTCAAAAACTGCACTAGCACACAAAGAGGTTGCTAGCAGACAACATTTGCACACAGCAACAAGTGTGCAATCGCAAGTCGATAGCTGTTCGTGTGGTCTTCGATATAGCGTCTGACGTCAAAATGACGTCACGTTCGGTCCAAGTGTAGTGAGCTGAACGTTACCCATCTAGTAGTAGTGTAGGCAATCGACAAGTTTACGTGAGCCTGCTGCTAGGTGGCTCCACCGTCACTAAACGCTGGGAGAGGAACGTTTCCGTATATGCACTACTCTGATATTACACAATTTTAGAACGCTGTATTTGACCAGATTATGACAAGATAAGGGAATTATGCCATCTGCATTGAAAATATAAAACGTTGACATCCTTTAATTACGAACATCTGGTCATATATAACAAGCAAATAAAATACACCGACGATGCTAAAAATAGACCTACAGCTTAACATGCATAAAAATGATCTATAAAGGGACATATCAATCAAATAATACAGACTAAAATATATGATGTAAAATATAATATAAGCTCAATCTAATTTGTAGCTGTCAGTTGTCAGAAACTTTGGAAAGCTTGCGTGATGACTTTGCAGTCTTCGTCAACAAGAGCTCTCTGCTGATTTCTTTCGTGTGAAAGATAAAGCGGCACCAAATATCTTCAGTTAATTTTACTTTATCGAAAATGACAACACCTAAACGTTTGTTTTAGTCCTGTTCGTTTTTAAATACTTCTCGAATTGCACTTATGGATGTGTGTTGACGCAATATGAGCATTTAGATCCCTTGCAGAGCTTTCTCACATGATCTCCAGAAGGCAGAGGAAATAAGTCGTGCCTTCAACAATGCTTGCAGCCCTTAGGTGATTTAATTTTGAGAAGCAATCTTTCAAAAATAAACTCATATCGCATACCGGTGGGATTGTTTGGCACTTCCTAAGCATAGTATCTATGACCAACTTTTGTTTTTTGCTCAGGAAATTCGAAGTGCTACATGCACATGACTTCAACTGTTTTTCAGTAGAAACTTTTTTTCTAACAAAATTACTCTCTCCCTCTTTTTCAATAGCTGATTGTGTGTTCTCACTAGCATTCTTTTCAGATTTTTGTGTTTTCCGTTTGAGACTGTCGATAATTTCTCTTGCATCAGCCTCACTATCTGCTACATGGGAAGCACTACGTACTGCAACTGGTGTACTAATCGCCGATGTTTCGGTACACGAGGGGACTGTTTCCTTCACTACTCTCTTTGGAGGATATCTGCGTGGTTTCAAGCGAGTTGATAAATAGCTTGGCAAGTTTGGAAAGATATGAGGCACTGAACTTGGCTTTAACTTCCATCTCGTTCTCGGTATTTCGACGCTGTTTCCTTCTATAACGAAGGAATCAGTTTTAAGATGCAAATCATCAGCAAAATGTCTGTCACATACATATGATTTAAAGTCCTTCCTCGGAATAACTTTAGCCCATTTAGCAAAATCACTGGCGCTCTTTGGTGGTCTAAAGTGCCTACCTACTGCAAATGACTTGTCGTATCCAGATTGACGCCCAGGAACGAAACAGCACGGCATAATTCAAATATACAGTTTTCTTTCTCCGATGGCAATAATTCAGTAATCCACACAAATTATCAGTAAATGCATAAAAAGTACACACATACACACACACACACACACACGTAAATATTACTCCACCACAATTTTATATTTTCTATCACGAAACACTGCTACACACAACAACAATTCTAAACGTATGTTACGAGGCGCACTGTCTGAAATCTACTTCAGCCAGCCACTAGCGATCGTTGCGGAATCTGTCGGAGGGCGCAGCAACTACAATTACAGAAGATTGTGTGTTGTTGCTCCTATTAAAATGACAAACCCAAAAGGCATTTTCAAGAGACGCCAAAACAAAGGAAATGGGTACTACAGAACTTCACCAATTGTGGACAATAGTGAACTGAAGCAAAATAATAGCTGTAAAGGCGAGAAGTCTACTGGCACTCCTCCCAGTGCATCGAAAAGAAAATTGCAAGCTCAGTGTGATGGAGATGCTTTACCTGTCAATGAATGCTGTGGTGTGAATATAATTATAGATTTGAATATTTTAACAGCAGTGTTGAAAGAGACTTTAGCATGCAAGTTATGTGGTGGAGATATATTGCCTTCGCCGGCCGCGGTGGCCGAAGGGACTGAGGCGCTTAAGTCACGGTCTGCACAGCCACTACGGTCGGGGGTTCGAATCCCCCCTCGGGCATGGATATTTGTGCCGTCCTAGCTCGTAAGTAGTTCATAAGTAGTTTGTAAATTTAGGGACTGATGACCCCATAGTTAAGTCCCATAGACTGTACAAACATTTGAACATTTTTGAATATATTGCCTTCAGAAGAAGCGACTGCTAGGAATGGAATAGGGTGTAAACTTAAAATTATATGCTCAAACTGTGGCGTTGAAATTTCGTTCCCAACGTCTGCCAAATTCCCAATGTGAGGTTAGAAAATGGGCTTCGGTGTATTGGGAAAGGTAATAGCAGTGGTAGACTACTTTGTGCTCTCCTGAATCTAGCAAACCCTCCCACACAATATGAGAAGTACACAAACTATTGGTGACTGCTTAAACTTTGTTGCAACAGAATCCATGAAAACTGCAGCTGTAGAAGCAGTCAATAAGAATGGTGGTGTAACAGACAGTGTAGCATTTTATGGGTCATGGCACAAAAAAAAAGGGGCCACACTTCCAAAAATGGGTTTGCTACGGCAACAAGTGTTGATACTGGTAAGGTTCTAGACTTTGAAGTACTTACTAAATATTGTCAGGGTTGCACCTTAGTAGGTCATAATGAGGGGAGAAGGTGGTAGCTTGGAGGTTGCAGCAGCAATGGCTATTTTTCATCAATCACAGAGCGGCTCCGCTTGCATGTTGGTTGATTATGATAGATCAGCTATCTTATGGTAGTGTGATATTTATTTATTCTTATATTTCCTTATTAATATGCTTACCAATACAGAGTTGAAGACAGTATAGGACACATAGACCAAAGATATGGTCTGTGGCATCATGTTTCGCTGTATGTAACCACCTTGCTATAGAGCCGCAAACGTCATCACTGGCCTTCAGTCCGATTTTTTTTAATAATTTGATGACTTTTAACCACCAAATCTTCCACCCCCTTATAGCTATCGGCATGGAACTGCTGTGGTGTACAGCAGGAGACTTCGGACAACAACTACATACAGACAATTCGTTTGCGTTCCGTAGTTTTCGCTAAAAAGTGACAAAAAAAAAAAAGACACCCACACAGAAAAAAAACACACAGAAAAAAACCACACAGAAAAAAAACACACACAGAAAAAAAAACACACACAGAAAAAAAAAACACTCACAGAAAAAAAACACACACAGAAAAAAAAAACACTCACAGAAAAAAAAACACACACAGAAAAAAAACACACACAGAAAAAAAACCACACACAGAAAAAAAACACACACAGAAAAAAAACCACACACAGAAAAAAAACCACACACACAGAAAAAAAAACCACACACACAGAAAAAAAAACCACACACACAGAAAAAAAAAA
Organism: Locusta migratoria; assembly: GCA_026315105.1. NCBI lineage: Eukaryota > Metazoa > Arthropoda > Insecta > Orthoptera > Acrididae > Locusta > Locusta migratoria. The sequence goes on along the minus strand of CM048752.1, from coordinate 38,717,991 downwards.
CCACACACACAGAAAAAAAAACCACACACACAGAAAAAAAAACCACACACACAGAAAAAAAACCACACACACAGAAAAAAAAACACACACAGAAAAAAAAACCACACACACAGAAAAAAAACACACATAGAAAAAAAAACACACACAGAAAAAACACACACAGAAAAAAAACCACACACACACACACACACACACACACACACACACACACACACACACAGAAAAAAAAACACACACACACACAAAACACACACAAACACACAAACGCTAGCTTTCGCAGCCTAGCTGCTTCTTTATGCAGAAGTGAAGGAGAGGGGAAAGGAAATGAGGGTTTTAAGAGAGTGGGTAAGGAGTCATTCCAATCCCAGGACAGGAAAGACTTACCTTGGGGGAAAAGAAAGGTAAACAAATACACATCCACACATATACACAAACGCAAGCACACCTAGGCAGTGTCTGTTTACCCTCCTTTTCTTCCCCTAAGGTAAGTCTTTCCTGTCCTGGGATTGGAATGACTCCTTACCCACTCCCTTAAAACGCTCATTTCCTTTCCCCTCTCCTTCCCTTCTGCCTGAAGAAGCAGCTAGTCTGCGAAAGCTAGCGTTTGTGTGTGCGCGCGCATGTGTGTGCGTGCGCGCGCGCGCGGTGCGTGTGTGTGTGTGCGCGCTCCTTCACCTGGTAAGTAGACTTCAGCTATTTTTTTACATGTATTTTTCCTATTAGGAATTTTTTCCTCTCTCTCTCATATAAATATAAATAATTTGATGAAATTTATAGAAGGAAACTTTCCTGGTGGGATAAACAAATATAAAAAATAGAAAATGGGTGACTTACCCAAAGGACAGGCTCGTCGACAGACAAAATCACACACAAGCTTTCGCAACGGTTGGTCACTTCCTCAGGAAAAGAAAGGAGAGGAGAAAGGTAAGGATATGGGTTTTAAGGAAGTGGAAAAGGAGTCAATCCAATTCCAGGAATGGAAGGACTTACCTTAGGGGGGAAAAGGAAGGTGTGTCAACAGTTGCTAAAGCTTGTATGTGTGTGATTTTATTTGTGTCTATCGACGAGCCTGTCCATTGGGTAAATCATCCGTTTTCTATTTTATGTTATTAGTATTATCTATTATTCAACTTTTAAATTTTGTTTCCTGACATGTTCCACATCCACGAGGATCTCAACATGGATCTACAGAACGAAAAACTAATCTCGTCTCAATCTAATTTTGCTTGGGCTAATTCAGTGAATGATTCTTCAAATATTTCATCATATTAATTGTCTTCATAATATGTTTTTTTTTCTAATTCTCCTACTCCCTCAATTTGATTGTAGCTGTTATCACCACTTACTAAAATAAGCCCAATTTCTGAAACCACTACACTTTTAGGTTCAGCAAATTTTAACTTCCTGTTCTCCCAATCGAATTTAATATTTGGTTCGAGTATCCAGTCCATTCCTAATAAAATGTCTTCACTTAATTCTGAGACAACCAAACATCCATGCAGAAATAAAGTGCCATTAATTTTAAAGTGTAATAGAGCTTTTCTTTACTAATTGACTATGCCTCCCCATCACCCCTTTAATCTTAACTTCAATGATCGGTAATTCGACACAATTCTTCCACTAAAAAGCTTATCTCTCAATGCTGTGATATTGTGCTCACTGGGCTTCCGGTATCCACTAAAGCCTTTTGATTCCAAAAGTCAGCCTCAACGTTAATGTAGGGACTTCCCTCTATCACATTTATTATCCCTTTTCAGTTTAAGTAAATCTTTGTCAACTTCTTCAAATTATAACTTTCTATTTCATTCATTTTTTTTGCATGATTGACAAATTGCTTATTCCATGTGACAATTTTAATTTTTAAAGGTATTTTTCATTATATTATCTATGATTTTGTTAATTTCCTCACTATAAGGTAACTATTCACATAAATAGGAAATATTTTCTCATCTATCCTATTTTTCAGATGGTTTCCCTTATTCCTTGGCACTATATAGATAGTATCCATTGCCTCTTCACAATCACTATGATTACTGGATATTTTTATCTCGTCACTTTCTCTGATTTTGCATGTTTTGAGGTCGTTTTCAATGATTTCATTTGCATCTGCTTTGAACAAATTTACTAATCCAAATTTATCTGTATTGGTACTATATTTTGCAATATTTTCCTTATAAATGTTATTTAATGCAACATCTAAATCTACTCTTGTTTCTATTTGTATTTTTACTCAGCTTCTCATGCTTAAGAATATTGTTCAACAAAAAAAGAAGAAGAAGATAAAAAAAAAAAAAAAAAAAAAAAAAAAACCCCACACACACACACACAAACAAACAAACTGTGATTTAGCCCGATTTCTACATGTTTTCTTTGGCCCAAGTTGAGAGGCTTCCACTGGGATGGTTATTGGTTAAATGTTCTGATCGTTTACTAGTACTATTTTTCCTATTGCCATTTTGTTTATTTCCTCGACTCCATGTTCCAATTTTATAGTCACCCCTCTTATTTCCATTTCTGTTTTGGTTAAAATCTTTTCCATTAGGGGGGAATCTATTGTAATTCTGCTCTCCAAATTGCTTATTTTAATGGGTAGCTTCCCTTTCTATAGCATCTTCTAATTTATCAATATATCTTAAAAATTCTTCAACTGACCATCTGGCCCATAAGCTAATTCCTGTTGCATACTTCTTGGGAAACTTACATGCATTCACCTGGATTAATTCATTTATCTAGGTGTATTAATTTTGACAACTGTCTTTTACAAAACTTTTATACTTTTCTCTTCCTTCCCTATATCCTTGACCATTTGTAAATTCACTTTTTATTCTTGCCTGTTCGGACTCTGACCAAAATTTAGATAAAAACTTTTCCAAAAGATTCAAAGGTCATATTCAGTTTAATAATGGGATTTACCTGAGGCAATGCTGGACCATCTAAATATCTTTTTACATCTTCCTCTGAAAAACTAGGTAGGAAGTTGTCCTTACATTGGTGTAGGAAATCCACAGGATTTAGTTTGTTACCAGGAAAAGTTTATACTATTTCCAATAGTGCCTAAACTTATAACATTCCTAGCTCTTATTTCATCATGTAACTGAATTAACTTCTCTAGATCTTTATTTGAAACATATATACACACTGACAGCATCCAGTCTCTTCTACAGTGTATTTTCTTGCTGACCTGACTACCTGTAAGATTGACACTGTACTATTTGTTTACTTTGTGAAACTTTTTTCAAAGTTTGCACTCCTTGTTCTAAGTTATTAATTCTACTATCATATACTAAATGTTCAGCCTTTGAACTCTGTACATGACCCTGGATTTCTTTAATGACTTCTTTATTTCCGGCTTTAATTTTTTTTTTTTTTTTTCTCTCTCTCTCTCTCTCTCTCTCTCTCTCTAATTCTCCTACGACTCCTTTAAAATTTTGATGTCCTAATTTCTCTTTCAAATTTCCTATTGTCCTCCCTAACATTTTTCTAATCTGATTTAATAGAAAGATTTCTTGATTTATGAAGTAAATAAATAGGGAATGGGGCTGAGACGGGCACTGTAAACACTGACCTACATAATCAAGCTTTGTTACTGGATATTGAAGTAAATCTGAACAACCAACCAATAAGAAGTGATGAATGGCCCCCTTTTAGAAGATTCATAAATCAAGAAAACTTTCTATCAAATCAGATTGGAAAAATGTTAGGGAGGACAATAGGAAATTTGAAAGAGAAATTAGGACATTAGAATTTTGAAGGAGTCATAGGAGAATAAGAAAAAAAAAATTAAAGCACGAAATAAAGTCATTAAAGAAATCCAGGGACATGTACAGAATGCAAAGGCTGAACATTTAGTATTTGATAGTAGAATTAATAACTGAGAACAAGGAGTGCAAACTTTGAAAAAAGACAATGTACTTGTCAGATTTTTGGAGATAAATCACAGCTTATCCAGTTGCTTCAAAACATTTTGCAGTCCATCCCTGTTAGATGTTCCTCTTGAAGTTTGTGAATGTCCACAAAATTTTAAACTCACTTTCTGATTGGCAAATACACCTGAAACAGTTATCATTAGTACTTACAGAACTCAACGATCAGAGCTCCTCCACCAAGTTGTAATGCAACACGTTCTACTGCCCAATTAAAATATTTTCAAAGGATAGGAGAATTTGTGTCAGTTGGAACTTACCCTTTTGCAAAACCTTGTTGTCCTGAATTCTTGCTGTTTTAAAGTTTCTGGTGAAATTCACTTTGAAATAACGTTTCAGGCTCCAAAATAGTCCAAGAATATTGTACTTTCAATTTTATTACCTACAAGTTTCACAACCAAAATTAATGTTCTTGTTACAAATCTCAACCCATTCCAGATTACAACTCTGTAGTACAACTCATAACAACTAGAATCTTCTATACTGGTAACACTTTCAAACCAGAACTGAAAGCACTCAACATAACTACCTGCACTGCCTGTGCACCAGCTTGTATATACTGTGACAAATGACAGTATGTCATGTGATCATTTAGAACATGTGATCTTATGATTATATCCGTTATTAATTTAAATAAAAATTGTTTAACACAATAAAGAATTACAATAGTATTCTGATACATTACATTGTTAAAGTTTTAGCATTTTATGTTAGCAACAACTAATATTAATGTACATTTTCTTTTATGATGATTACTAAGTTTATCACAAAGATAAAACAATTTCATTTAATTTACTAGATTAATATAATTTAAGTACATCATTTTGCATTAAATAATAATTCAGTTTATTTACATAGAATATGAATTTAGATCATTTACATTTTTAACTGGCGCGCCTCGGTTGCACAGTGGTAGAGTGCCAGACTACAAGGATTTTTATCTGTCACTTTCCACTTCTTTCACCTCTGGCAGTATTGCTCATGTGAAAAATACCGAGTAGCACCGTGGTTCGGAACCCACGTTAAACTGTAGGTCCCCCTATAACTGGCTGGGTAAGTCAGTTCGAAGGTCGGAAGAAGGCAACGGCATACCACCTCCAAACAGGACCATGCCTAATAAAGCACTGTGGTGTTCAAACCAATCTTCGGATTGTTGGCTGCTTTACCTTTTTTATCTTACCTTGTAGATCTTTGTCCCATATGCCAAGTAAACAACATGGCATTCTCAGCTGTGAACTGTCAAAATATGTTTTGATCTTATAAACAGAAAAAGAGCTTCTAACTTCTTTGCTTTCTACAGTTCTACAGTATGTCTGCCTAAGTGTACTTGTGTCTGTGTAAATGTGTGGGTGTGTGTGCGCATTTATTTACCCTCCATTTTTTCCCCCAAGGTAAGTCTTTCCTGTCCCGGGATTGGAATGGCTCCTTACCCCCTTCCTTAAAACCCTCATCATTTCCTTTTCCCTCTCCTCCCTTCTGCCTGATGAAGCAGCTAGGCTGCGAAAGCTAGCATTTGTGTGTGTGTGTGTGTGTGTGTGTGTGTGTGTGTGTGTGTGTGTGTCTGTGTGTTTATTTGTTGCTATTACTGCCTGTGCCCCTTCGCCTGGTAAGTGTACTTCATCTATTTTTTACGTATATTTTTCCTGTTAGGAATTTTTCCTCTATAATATTAGTATCGAAAAAGAGATCATGATGTATAGCTTTAAATAGATTTTGAGGTAAGTTTAAGAAAAAGTTACATAAATAATATGCTTAGCTAATTTTGAGGCCAAAAAGGAATCAAAATTTGGCCTGTATACCATCATTGAGATGTTACAAAAAGTATAGAAGGGAACTATCCTGGCGGGATAAACAAATATAAAAAATAGAAAACGGGTGATTTACCCAAAAGGACCAGCTCGTCGATAGACATAAATAAAAATAAAAATCACACTCAAACACACATACAAGCTTTCACCACCACTTGCAGCTTCTTCAGGAAAAAGGGGAGGAGAAAGGGAAGGATATGGGTTTTAAGGAAGTGGAAAAGGAGGCATTCCAATCCCAGGAGTGGAAGGACTTACCTTAGGGGACAAAAAGGAAGGTAGACAAATACACACACACACTCACACATATCCAAATGCAAACACACCTAGACAGACATCTCAACTGAAAGTAGACTATTGAATGGTGTAGTGTGTGGAGCTCATCAGCAAATTGCTTGCATTGTCGATTTAAATTGTGTACTCATAAGGAAATTAATATCCTTGCAAATATATTTACATTTCCATAAAAAAAGATAAATGTTTAGTGGGAAAGACCGAATTTTAGAGAAACTGGCTGCACTTACTAGGATTCCATAACTCACCTAAATGGCATAACTGAAGAGTGGGATACCACCTGTCAGCCATGATGTCATCAGCGTGTCAGAAAAACCATATACAGGATACCTTAATACTTCTGTATTGTAGATAATAAATAATCTCTAGTTATACTCATAAATTACAGATAACAGGATATTCCATGAATCACAGGTCTTCGTGCCTTCAGCATTCCCATGAAAGGAAAAGGGAGGGGGGGGGGGGGGCGGAAACCCCTCTCTATTAACCAGTATCTTAATATCAGAGTGAAGCTACAGATGACTTTATAAACACAAAATATTAATCTATACTCTATGTTCCCCCATCAGGCATGGATGTTTCTGGCGTCTTTAGTATAAGGTAGTATATAAGTAGATTGTAAGATGTAAACAAGTTTTCATCTTTAATTCAGACACCACAATTAGTCACGCCTTCTACAAACACACACAAATCTCAAAACCACCACACTGCGATGACGTCAGGGGTCAAACTGAAGGTCGGTATCCCTATCTTCAGGTGAGCCCATCGTGCAACAATCCAGATATTTTGTCATGACATAGTTTTACAGTTACTTTAACTGAGCGCACAAGTGTATGTACAAGAACCTGACTACCATAGAGAAGGAATAGTATTTATTTACTTTTTGGTATGGTTGGGCTCGCATAGGAATGGATTAGGATGCTGTGGAGTTTAGGTGGCTCAAATGAAGATGGGGATACTGCCCCTCAGTTTTGACCCTGATGTGGTGGTTTTGAGGTTCGTGTGTGTCTGTAGAAGGCGTGACTAATTGTGGTGTGTGAGTTGAAGATGATAATTTGTTTACAAGCAGAACATAGAGTTCAAATGTTTGTTAAGCTTAAGGGACTTAACTGCAGGGTCATCAGTCCCTAAACTCACAAACTACTTATGAATTACCTTATACTAAAGACGACACAAACATCCGTGCCCGAGGGGGAAACATAGAGTATAGATTAACATTTTGTGTTTGTAAAGACACCTGTAGCTTCACTCTGATAGTAAGGTACAGGCACAGAATAAGGAGTATACAGAAAGGAAACTCCCGCTGCAATCTGTCGTCCAAAATTTAGTGCGCATGCGCGGAATCAGCCATCTAGAAAAGCAGTGAACGTGTGATCACTCCCTACTTTGTTGCGTGGTAATGCGCCATCTTTGTTTGTTAATTCTGTATTTTAACTGCCTGAATCGCATAAAAGTAAACAAGTATTTGGTGCAGTGAAAAGAAAGAACTGTGTGTCAGTAGTTGGAGCTGTTCCATTTTTATTATGAGCAGCAATAAAAGGAAAGGTGGCCGATAGTGTTCAGCACCTAATTGCCACAATAATTCGAATACAAATAAGGCTATAAGTTTCTTCACCTTCCCAAAACATGCTGAGCAGTAAGTGAACATCACTATATGTGTAGTGAAAGTTAAATTTTATCAGTTTTGAATGAGAGTAATGTGTGTGTAATTATTAAAAGTAACCTTGCTTCTTCTCTTGACGCTGTTGCTGCAGCAGTTCAACAGCATCGAAATGTTGAAGAATATTTACATTTTATAAGTTTAACATTGCAGGAAATAATATAAAATGAATGACAAAAAATAGTGCGTAAGTAGGCAGGTAAAATTTTACTTACGGCAATGGAGGCGTAGTGTGCTAATGTTGGCAACGAATGCTCTTCGGATACTCAAACAAATAGATTAAGGGGAATAATTATTTTATGCTGTTCCTGCTCTGTGGTTGACAGATTCCTCTATATGCCCTTCTCCGATCAGTAAATTAATGATACTTCTAAAGCAAATACAACTTTTATATGTGCCTAGACGTCATTAGTTCCGTGTAATCACGTTGTACTGCTACGTCTGACTCAATATTTTGTGCGAATTTATTCATGTCAAATAAAACCTGGCAGTTGTAAAGTCACTTTCTTGTTTATAACTAATTTCTTACACATAACTCCCCGTTATTTGGAATTTTTCTAGAGATAAGCACCAAATAAAACGATAATCGATTCCACTGTACATTTTTGTAGTTGTATTAAAAATTAAGTGGTTTTTTTTTTTTTTTTTTTTTTTTTTTTTTTTTTTTTTTTTACAATTAGGTGCAAGAAGATGGCGCAAAATAGATGAAAGCCGTTTCCTTTCGTAAAAGTCGGTGAGATTAGCTGCAGTTCGTAAAAAGTCCATTTCCAGCCAAAGTACTAAGTGGCTATAGTTCCGCGTTTACTGCTTTTCAATATAGCGTCGAGCGCAACGCTTGGTAACACACAGATCAAAGGCGCCGTCCCCAGCTTTCCCTTCTGTAGGCTTCCTGTTCTGTGGTACAGGTTAACAGAGAGAGTGGTTTTTTCTATTTTTTCGTTTTTTTTTCCCCTTCATATCAGCACTGAAAGAACGAATTCTTGAGCTGAGACCTGTGATTGATAGAATATCCTGTTATCTGTAATTTATGGGTATAACTACTGATTATTTATTATCTACAATACAGAAGTATTAAGGTATTCCGTATACGGTTTTTCTGACATGCTGATGACATCATTGAGTCAAAACTGATGGGTGGTATCCCAGTCTTCAGTTGTGGTTGTCAATGTCATGACAGTCAACATAATATTGCAATGCCACCAGGACAATAAGTAAAATTTAGCCTACATCTGGTATAAAGTTATCTTTGATTACAGTGAGGTTAAACATCTATTTTCACCTTGTTTCATGTTTATCACAATAACCTCATTACTTACCATTTTGAATGACATCAATAGCAGAACTACTCGCCAGATACTGTGTGGCCAATGATAACCACAGTAGAACCTCCAACCTAATGCTGTAGTTTATCATCCTGTTAACATGTCAATGATACACAGCTGAAACACCATATAGCACACTATTCAGCAATAATAGATCTATTTAAAAATGATGGCCAATAGAAGATATTGCCTGGATGCAATTAGACAACAGCAGAGTAAAGCTATGGGTGAAGAATGGCTGCTAGTGATGCATTACTTAACATGCAAAATCTCTTGTGCTCTTGATATAGATCTAAATGGATACTCTGCAAATCACATTTAAGTGCCTGGCGAAGATGCTGCACTATATTACCATAATCTATTTTTGGATTATTATTTATATTTGAAACAAAAGGTATACAGTAGTTTTATTTATTGCTTCAGTTGTAAAGTAAGTGGAAAAACATTCCTTTCAGTAATGCTCATAGTGCTTAATTTCACAAAACGTTTTATGTCACATACTGCCAGTCTACTCTCCAAATTGTCTGTTATTGCATATTTCATCAATGTGTCACCCACACATTTTCATTATTTTATCACAGAAGTTTAAAATCAAGTGATGCAGTCTTAAAATTTTATACCATTAATCTTCATTTCTATCTTTCTTGCCCCCCCCCCCCCCAAACTCCTTTCAAGAACAGGAAAGGTATTCAAGGATACATTGTAGCATATGAAATAGAATGAATAGTATGTTCCAAACCCTGTGACACTTCATACAAAAATTAAAACTGATATAGGCTATCTTTCATAATAAAGAACTGGGAATTAATGATTGAAACAAATATCTCTTTTTACATATTTATTGACTGAAATATACATTATATAATGTACCACAACTGTGACTTGTCGAACAAACACCTTTAACACATTCACTGTGCTTTGAACAACAAAACTTATTTTTTTGTGGTGTCTTAAAACACATACACTCCACTGACTAAACATATTAATTACCATAAAATACATGTTAGGCTGTTAGACAATTTGGTAGCAAACTTAATGCTGGAGAATTGAATGTTTCTTTATGTTAGTAGATTTACTAACATAATAAAATACGTGTTTCCTTAGCAGTATCGAACACAGCACTGTCCTTTGTTTAGCAATAGCATTCTACTCTTCATACTATCTTCTCTGTTTGACACCACTGTTGCTGCTTAAAAAAATCACTTTTTGCTCGAGGAGCTTGCTGTTTTAAGTATAGCCACAATTTATAGAAAATCTATGGCACTGCATTGGGTTCCAGCTTTGGATAATTTGTTCATCAGTTACAAAATTTCTGTTGATGTATGCACTCTTCACGAAACTGCTCCACACAAATTACAGGATTCTTGCGATTTTTTTCTCAGCCTTTTTACCATAAGTTCTTCATGGCTGGGTAAAAAACTGTGCAGACTGTTCATTTTGCAATTAATTTTACAACCACCTACAGCACTTTGAATTTGTTAGTACCTGAACAAAGACAAGCAATTCTGCTGTTAGGAAATACAATTTACAAAAGAATTTGTATAGTCTTAGATTTCAATAACTTGATGTTTACTCAGAGAAATCCTTGGAAATGTGTCTTGATCATTCAGACAATTGCTTATATCAGCAATTAAGAGGGCATAATTGTAGACTGGGATACCACACGTCTGCTTTGACCCATGATGTCATCAAGATGTCAGAAAACCAGTATATGGAATATCTTAATACTTCTGTATTGTAGATACAAATAATCTGTAGTTATTATAGATAACCGAATGTACCATCGATCACAGGTCTAAGCCCAAAAATTCGCGCCTTTGGCGCTCACAAATGAAAATCTCGGTTAACCTACACCTAACCATCAGAGAGAAGCTACAGATCACTTTTTAAACACAAAATATTAATCTGTTTCGTTTGTAAACAAACTATCATCTTTAATTCAACCACCACATAATCACTCACGCTTACTACAAACGTGCACACACCTCAAAACTACCACGCTGTGATGACGTCGCGGGTCAAAGCTGACGGGTGGTATCCCTGTCTACAGGTGAGCTGAAAAACACACACTAGCTGAAGCCTGCAATACTCTGCAGTTTACTGAAGAGACCGTAGTACTAATAAACAAGCCGAGTTAAAAAGTCGATGGAGAAGTGGGCCTCTTTTTCAGAAGTTATCCAAAACTGGTATCAGTTTCATCGATTTTCTATTAGTTTTGACTATAAGTAACAGCAGCCAGTGCTTCATTCAGAATGTGGTATTTTGGAAATGAAACAGTGTTGTGAACTATTATGATGAGCCGAATGCTATAACTAAACAAATAAGACTGCCGTGTTTCATTGATAAATGTGGTGTAATACCTAAATTTTAGCCCCACATTTATTTCACTGTTGATAGTGCTCTTGAGTGCCCCCTATCTTTAGAATGTATGAAATTCACTAGTATAAACTGCACAACAAAACTACAAGGCACTCATGTTAATATATTTTTTATGTGTTGAGTCAATAGTTTCTTCTTTGCCTGAAACAAGAGTTTTGTGTTTCAAGATATGATGAATTTGTTAAAGGTTACATTCCTGTGATAGACATTTACAGCTACAATTAATAGTTAACAAATACAGTTTATTGCTAAATGTAAGTCATGGGCACAGTAAATGCTGTACTGTTAATTTTTAGGGAATCAACATCTGTAAGTAACATGTTAGTTTCATTCATTCTCACCCACATGCCCTTAAGAAAAATATTTCACTGTGTTGTTTGGAGAAATTTGCAGGCAAAAGAATATGTTTCAGATCAGTTTTGTGTGTACAAGTGGTATTAGGTTTTGAGACATGTTAACCATTTCAACCAGAGTGGATTCTTATTTATTGAATCACAGTTGCAGAATTTGACATAAAACCTTTGTTGCAAAGCAAAACATACTACTGTATATATTTTAATTATCTCAACTTACTCAGAATTTGTAATCACGTAATAGCTAAATAGCTCATTTTTGGACCTTACTATAATTATGATGAAATTGTGCATATATTATATTCTGATATGTGACTGAAGTTTTGGCAATGCATGGTCATGTAATAATAAAATTATACTATCTCCATATTTTTGTCCATATAATTATTTTCTATCATTATGGGTACTAATGCAGGGGTCAACTAATGTCCTATATATGACCTGGCGGCTTTGAACAATTACATCATATCTGAGTTAAAGGCAACAGTTTGCTTACAACCAGAACATAAATTATGATTTTGTGTTTAAAAAGTGGTCTGCAGCTTCTCTGTGATAGGTATAGGTTAACAAAGTGTTTCTTTATTATTATTATTATTATTATTATTATTATTACACATGTTTGAGCAGAAGGTGTGAATTTTTGGGCTGAGACCTGTGATCACTGGGGCATTCTGAAATTAAAAGGACAACCGCAGATCATTTATTACCTATGATACATAAGGATTACAATATTAACCCATATGTTTATATTTGTCGATCTATCCAATGCTTTCCTCTCCCGCAACTACCCTAAAGACCTCATCCACAAACAGATCTCCCGAGCTGTCCATTTCTCTTCCTCCAACAACAATGTTCCTAACCCCAGACCACCCAGAAGCACCCCCGTAGTCACCCAGTACCATCCTGGCCTGGAATGCCTCAACAAATTCCTCAAACAGGGCTATGACTTTCTTACGTCATACACTGAGATGAGACCATCACTCCAAACTGTTCTTCCCACACCACCCAGAGTAGCCTTCCGCCGTCTTCCCAACCTCTGCAACATCCTTGTCCAACCTTACATCATCCCAAAACCACCCTCCCTACCTAATGGTTCCTGCCCCTGCAACCGATCCCGCTGCAAAACCTGTCCAATGCATCCTCCAACTACCACATACTCCAGCCCCACCACAGGAAAAACCTATCCGATTCAAGGCAGGGCCACATGCGAGACAACACACGTCATATACTAGCTGACATGTGTCCACTGTTCAGCCTTTTATGTTGGTATGAATACTAACAAATTGGCTGAGTGGATGAATGGGCACTGACGGACTGTTCGCCTGGGGGACACCCAATATCCTGTGGCAGAACATGCCCTCCAGCATAACTCCGGGGACCTGGGCACGTGTTACACCACACGTGCCATTTGGATAGTACCAACAAACACCAGTCCCTCAGAGCTACGGAGGTGGGAACTTGCCCTCCAACATATCCTCTCCTCCTGCCACAGAGATATTTGTATTTTATATAGTCTCCTAGATGAACCATTAGTATTTTTTATGATTTGAATTTTTTTAACACAAAGAGCAAACATTGTTTCTTACCCATTCAACACTTTCAATGGATATAACATTATTGGTCAATGCCAACAGGTTATATCGCCATCTTCAATTATGTGAACTGAAGCTTTCAGCACTATTACATTGGTGCCTGACCTATACCATGGGGTATGTGGCGGATGAGTCAGTCGCCACACCTTACATCCCAAGACTTAAGTCCTGGTTGAAATAACAATTTGGATATGTTTTAGGTCACTGTAACAGTGATCTCGGAACCCGAGGGAGGTGACAAAAAATTATATTCATACAATATATACTGCCACAGCCTTAAATGAAAATGAGAGGTATTCTTAGAAAACTAATGCATATATTGTAATTATCTCAACTTACTCATAATTTGTAATTACTTATATAACTAAAGGCCTAATTTTTGGAAACTGTATAATTATGATCAAGATGTGCATAATTATAATCTGATAAGAGATTGTGTGGATGTGTGTGTTGCTTTCTTTTTCTTCTACTTTTTTTTTTAATGAACACCATGACACAAAATTTAAGAGCCACAGACTATCACGCAGAGACTAAGTCTATACGATACATTGGTGTGCATCCGCAAATAGTGTCTGGCAGCACACAGAGATGCCTCACACAGGCAGCATTCCAGGTGCCCCTGATAGCTACAACACCAAAAATTGTTTCTTAGTTTTCGGGAAGATGTGCAGTTTTTTCCAAGATCATACTTCATTCATGGTGATAAAATGTACATTCTCCATTAAACTTGTGGCAGTTCTACTGAGAATATTGTCAAGACTAGAGAAATAGGAATGCAGCCTATACTTGACAGCCCGTTTGTTTTTGTAGGAGCTACTTTGAATTTTAGTATAGAGAAGAATGATTCTCTTCAAGCAGGTTGTGGATGGCTTATGGTAGAAACTGTTTGTTATTTCTTTCAGTAATATTGGAGGACTGTTTGCAGCTTAGTGATAGTTTTTACAGTTGGTTGTTATCTATGCCCTGGTATTGACATTCCAACTTAGATTATTCACTGTTAAAATTACATTGTGATTGACCTTTTAGCAAGTCTATTGGAAGGGGCCAGACACAATCAAATATTAGTTCTTTCTGAAGCATAGTGTTTTGAAGTTAAGAGAAGAGTCTTGCTTAGTGTGGCTGGATTAATGTGACAATGCTGTTCCTGTGACCACAATTTGTCAATTAAAAGTAATTTTAACTGGTGTATGGCTTTATGTATCAGGATACGAAAAGAAACACATACATGAATTATTTATTATCTTTATTAAAAGTCGAGGTCAGATTAATTTTTGCTGTGAGTGTGTTCATTATTAACACTTTCTCTTCAGTGTCACTTTGTGTACCTGCAACATTTGACTTCTCAGCAGTTGGCTTCCCAAAACCTCTTTTTGGTCGCATGTACTTTCTAGAAACTTGGTGCACGTTTTCATACATGGTACCTTATGGAATATCCTTATGGTAGTCAAAGTCTGAAAACTTTACTCAAATGTTCTACTTATTTGTCCAGTGTATCAGTCATTTTAGTAGTTAAATTTTGGAGACATTATATGGCTATCCAAGGCATGTTATTTATCCAGAATTTGTTTTTGTTTTACAGTGAGCCCCCTTCATCACCATTATCAACATTCTTTTTAAGTAAGAGAATGACAGGCACCTCCACTGTAGCACTGGTTTCAAGGTATTTCTTCATGTTTAATAAATAGTGTCTCCCTAGTGTTTATAGTAAATTTAATAATGGAAAATCCATGTTGGAATTAACAATATAGTAACAAGGACAGTTTACAACTCACCAAAAAGAAATGACAACAAGCTGCAACAGGCACATAAAAAAGACACACACATACAACACTTCAATTATCAAGTATGGCGTTCTTCAGAAAATAGAACATTCACGCAATCGCACAACACAGTCACACAACCATCATCTCCATCTCCTATCCCCCCTCGGATAGGAATGTTACTTCCCACCCCTCCTAAAGTGGTGTTCCGTCACCCTTCAAACCTCCATAACATCCTAGTCCACCCCTATGCCACCCCAAAATCCAGCCAAATGCAAGACCTTTCGAATCCACCCACCCAGCACTTCCTATTCCAATCCCGTCACAGGCTTATCCTACCCTATCAGAGGCCGGGCCACCTGTGAAAGCAGCCATGTAATGTACCAACTGTGCTGCAATCACTGTGCAGTTTTCTATATTGGCATGACCACTAGCCAGCTGTCCATTAGGATGAATGGCGACTGCCAAACTGTGGCCAAAAACAAGGTGGACTGCCCTGTGGCACAGCGTATGCTTGATTTAAATGCCTGCTTCAACACCTGATTTTCTGAACTGCTTAGTGGGAGTTATCCCTACAGTACATTCTCCGATCCCAAAATCGTCCAGGTTCAACTTATGATAACTTTAGCTTTTTTCCCTACAGTTCCCACCTCTCTATCCTAAACATCTCCTATTTTGAGTGCTGTGCATATGTGTTTGCTTTTACGATTTCACAATCGATTCCATACCGTCATTGTTAGCTACAATGTGATCCTTATTCATTTTCTTGATGTCAGTCTTTAACTAGCCAAATTCTGTGTGAATTTCCATTTTTCAAGAGTTGCTTAATCCTGCAAAACATCTTCTGCTGCACAAAACAGTCCAACTTCTCTAATCAGTTAACAGTATTTTCTTTCACTCCATGTAAAACCTCCAAATACAAGTTTGTATCTATCTGAAATTATGGTCTCTGAAGTAGACACCACAAAGTGCCTCTATCATTTCTGAATCTTTCCCAAAAGACTTCAGCATGTCAATGAATTTCTACATGTCAACTTTCTCTAGCAACATTCCAAGGATGTAATATATTATGGCTTGCTAATCCATGATTTTTTTTAGGTTGTACTGCCAACATTGGTTAACATACCTAGAACATAAAAGTTTATTTCCAGCTAGCCACAGTAGATGGGTCCAAGTGTGTCTAAATATATGGTACCATTTCACATGAATACTTTGGCACTTATTATGCCTGTGTGTTTCACTGTATTAAAAAGAGCATAACTGTATACCGGGATACCACCTGTCTGCTTTGACCCATGACGTCATCAAGATGTCGGAAAACCAGTATATGGGATATCTTAATACTTCTATATTGTAGATACAAATCTGTAGTTATTATAGATAACAGAATGTACCATCAATCACAGGTCTTTAGCCCAAAAATTCACACCTTTGACGCTCATATACGGGAAAGGGGGGGGGGGACACTCACGGTTAACCATCAGAGAGAAGCTACAGATCACTTTTAAACACAAAATATTAATCTGTTTTGTTTGTAAACAAACTATTGTCTTTAACTCATCCACCACATAATCACTCACACCTTCTACAAACATGCATGCACCTCAAAATTAACGCACTGCGATGACGTCACAGGTTAAAGCTTACGGGTGGTATCCCTGTCTACAGGTGAGCCTTAAGAAGGTATTTTGCCTTATTACACTGGTCTCTCTGTTTGTTATACAAAAGGCCACTGTAAGCTAACACTTTTTTAGAGTACTGTAATAATATGAAGCCATGTGTAATCATGCTTTGGGCTGACTTGTCTTTGAGAAAGCCATCATTGCTCAATAATGAGTTTTAATAATATATCAGTATCTCAGTATATGGCAGTATCTCTGACTTCCACACTCCTCAAACACCACCTTCATGACCTAAATTGTGAATTACCTTTCCCTTCCGTTCCCATCCTTTTTTCTTCCCTTCTCTCCTGCCTGAGGAAGGAACTGTGTTCCAAAAGCTTGCCCTTTTTCATCTCCCTTTTTTCTTTTACTTCCTTGTGTAACTATCAGTGGTAGAGCACAAGGTAAGTACTGGCCTGCCAATCTATCTCTTTTGAAAAATAATTTTTTAATTATATATTATGCTCAGTCATACTTAGCTTTAATTTTTGTAATTCGAACGAAGTCTCTAGAAAGCGACAGATTGAGCAATATTTACTCAGGTTATGAAATAGCCGGTCTGACTACATATCTGTTTCATTATATATCAAATAGTTTCCTCCAAGTAACTGTAGTCACAAGAAATAAATAATCTGATATCACAGAAAGTACCACAATGCATTTATTAGAGAGCTGTTATCAAAAGATAGAACCAAGCATGAAATCATTAATAGTTCACTGTAAGAAATGATAGACATACACATAGTGGTACCTAATATTCATTACTTCTGCTATAATTCAAATGCCAAAATTAAATTAGAATATATTAAATAGGCTATGTAAGCATACTGATTTTTTTCCCTCCACAAGATTTGCATTATTCTAATGTAAATGTACAAAGGTAAAAAATTATACATATTTTACATAATAAGAAAATGGTTTCCTAGAAATTATGGTCGTGAATCTCTTATCACAAAAGGAAGGAAGCTTTGGGGTTAATATCCTGTTGACAGTCTGGTCATTAGAGACGGAGCTCACACTTGGATGTTTGGCTTAATGTGGATAAGAAAATCGGCCGTGCCCTTTCAAAGGAATCGTCCCGGCATTTGCCAGGAGTGATTTAGGGAAATTACGGAAAACCTGAATCTGGATGGCTGGAGGTGTATCTGAACAACCATTCTTCTGAATGTGAGTCCAGCATGGTAACACTCCACCACGTCAATTGGTTCTAATCACAGTGATGATTCCTGGATGAATGAATGAATTACCACTACATACAACTTGATCATCTATTAAAGACTCTCTTCAGTCTTTACTCTGCAAACCACGCAAACAGTGTGTGGCAGAGTGACATACATAAAATACATGTATAACAAAAACATGGGCACTGAAAATAACTGTAACACATTTTAAATTCTTCCATTGATTAACTTTTTGTACAAGACACTTTTGTGTGGTGCTGTATTTGGCTTCAAATTACAAGACAATCGCATTCACAGAACTTAAGATGAAGTGCACAAGTTGTGCCTGTGTGTGTGGCAGAATATCTATGTTGGGTGAATATAAATTTCTTTGGCACCTCCCTCAGCTTCAGCGATCACTGTTACACTGACCTACAACCTATCCTCATTGTTACTTCAACCAGGATCTAATTCTTGGATGCAAGTTGTAGTGACTGACTTATACACGACATAGCCCAAGATATACATTATAATGTACGCACATCTTGATCATAATTATACAGCTTCCAAAAAAAGAGGTATGTAGCTATTAAGAGATTACAAATTCTGAGTAATTTGAGATAATCACAATATATTCATTAGTTTTCGGAAGATGTCTGTAGGCCTGCATCATAGATGCTAATATTTGTCATTTGCTTAATAATTCATAATTACATCCATTGTCTTCCAATCAAACCAATGGAACCACATGTCACCATATTTGAGGTTTATCAAACACAAATCACCCTGTTGACTGCCATGTGGCCACAGTCAGGCATGTACTTAATGCTGCATGCCTGCTGACTGTCAGGATCAACAGCTGAGCCTCGCAACGAATACTATGTGCTATAAGTGTGTGGAAACCCCTGTGTTGACATATTTGTTACACACAGCCTATTTTCAAAATTTTGGCCAGGTAGTTCCATATCTATGTAGGCACCTAAGTAAAGTAAAGTAGCTAGACCTATTTGTGGTACACTATTTTGGCTGCACTATATTAATTGAACTAGCTAATTTGTTGATTATTTTCTTCTGTTGAGACAAAAGGTAGAGTACTTTTTTAACCTAGTTTAGTTTTTAAGTAACTGGAAAAACTTACTCTTTCAGATCATGTTTTCTTTGCAACAAAGGTTTTATGGCCGGCTGCAGTGGCCGAGGGGACCAAGGCGCTCCAGTCACGGTCTGCGCAGCCACTACGGTCGGGGGTTCGAATCCCCCCTCAGGCATGGATTTTTGTGCCATCCTTAGTCCTAGGTAGTTCATAAGTAGTTTGTAAGTTTAGGGACTGATGACCCATAGTTAAGTCCCATAGACTTTACAAACATTTGAATATTTTTTGAAGGTTTTATGTCAAATACTGCAACTATGATTCAATAAATAAGAATCCACTCCAGTTGAAAGCATTAACATGTCTCAAAACCTAATACCACATGTACACACAAAATTGAACTGAAATATATTCTTTTGCCTGCAAAATTCTCCAAACAACACAGTGAAATACTTTTCTTAAGGACATGTTGGTGAGAATGAATGAGACTAACATGTTACTTACAGACGTTGATTCACTAAAAATTAACAGTACAGCATTTACTGTGCCTATGGCTTATATTTAGCAATAAACTGGATTTGTTAACTATTAATTGCAGCTGTGAATGTCTATCACAGGAATGTAACCTTTAACAAATTCATCATATCTTGAAACACACCAAGCGAGGTGGCGCAGCGGTAACACACTGGACTCGCATTCGGAAGGATCGTGGTTCAAATCCACCTCCAGCCATCCAGATTTAGGTTTTCCATGATTTCCCTAAAATCACTCCAGGCAAATGCCGGGATGGTTCCTTTGAAAGGGCACGGCCGATTTCCTTCCACATCCTTACCCAAACACTCCGAGCGAAAGCTCCGTCTCTAATGACCGCGCTGTCGACGGGACATTAAACTCGAAGCTTCTTTCCTTCTTGAAACACAAAACTCTTGTTTCAGGGAAAGAAGAAACTATTGAATCAACAAATTCAAATATATTAACATGTGTGCCTGGTAGTTTCATTGTGCAGTTTATACTAATGAATTTCATACATTCTAAAACCAGGGGGCACTCAAGAGCACTGTCAACGGTTAAATAAATTTAGGGCTACAATTTAGGTATTACACCACATTTATTAATGAAACACTGCAGTCTTATTTGTTTAGTTATAGCATTTGGCTCATCATAATTGTTCACAACACTGTTTCATTTCAAAATTACCACTTTCTGAATGAAGCACTGGCTGCTGTTATGTATAGCCGAAACTTATGGAAAATCGACAAAACTGTATCTGATACCAATTTTGGATAATGTCTTAAAAAGGGGCCTACGTCTCCATTGACTTTTAAACTCTGCTTGTTTATTAGTACTACGGTCCCTTCAGTAAACTGCAGAGTATTGCAGGCTTCAGCTAGTGTGTGTCTTTCCCCATCACTTTCCTTTAGTTCATCAGCACAAGCATTCGATACTGCTGTTACAAATCAAATACACACAATGTACAAGTATTTTTTTGATATTTTAAACTTGCAACATAACCTCGAAGCATAATCTGATGGATATTTGCAAATAATAATCGATTCTTCAAAAATTACAATTACCGGTACTTGTACTAGCCCTTAGGTATTACTTACCGCTGGGATAATTCCTAATTTTAGTTCAACATTCATAGAATATATGACATCAACTGCGATTGGGCAAAGCTGAAAATGTGTACCCAGACAGGATTTGAACCCGGGTCTCCTGCATGCCGATGACGGGCAATGATCCTATCGTTAGTGGGGAGGGGTGGGCAAAATTTGAAGCCCTTACTCGTATGGGAATTAGTTCATAACTACGAGTTTGAGTACTGTGGGCAGGCTGAAGCTGGGAATTTGTATCTGACGGGAGGCGTGCTTAGGTAGTCCTTGCAGGTGCGGTGATCACTGTGTCCCCAGTGGTGTAGGGTCAGTGCAACTGCCTAGAAAGCAGGAGACCCAGATTCGAATCCTGGCTGGGTACACATTTTCAGCTTTGCCCAATCACAGTTGATGTCATATATTCTATGAATGTTGAATAATAACAACTGCAGGATCAGAAGTGACGTCTGTTCCCTCGGAACAGACGCCACATGTATATATCTAATTTTAGTTCTCACATTATTCTTCGAAATCGTCATAGCAAACTAACTGGTGGATTCAGACCTAAATTGCAGCTGTGAATGTCTATCACAGGAATGTAACCTTTAACAAATTCATCATATCTTGAAACACACCAAGCGAGGTGGCGCAGCGGTAACACACTGGACTCGCATTCGGAAGGATCGTGGTTCAAATCCACCTCCAGCCATCCAGATTTAGGTTTTCCATGATTTCCCTAAAATCACTCCAGGCAAATGCCGGGATGGTTCCTTTGAAAGGGCACGGCCGATTTCCTTCCACATCCTTACCCAAACACTCCAAGCGAAAGCTCCGTCTCTAATGACCGCGCTGTCGACGGGACATTAAACTCGAAGCTTCCTTCCTTCTTTCCTTCTTGAAACACAAAACTCTTGTTTCAGGGAAAGAAGAAACTATTGAATCAACAAATTCAAATATATTAACATGTGTGCCTGGTAGTTTCATTGTGCAGTTTATACTAATGAATTTCATACATTCTAAAACCAGGGGGCACTCAAGAGCACTGTCAACGGTTAAATAAATTTAGGGCTACAATTTAGGTATTACACCACATTTATTAATGAAACACTGCAGTCTTATTTGTTTAGTTATAGCATTTGGCTCATCATAATTGTTCACAACACTGTTTCATTTCAAAATTACCACTTTCTGAATGAAGCACTGGCTGCTGTTATGTATAGCCGAAACTTATGGAAAATCGACAAAACTGTATCTGATACCAATTTTGGATAATGTCTTAAAAAGGGGCCTACGTCTCCATTGACTTTTAAACTCTGCTTGTTTATTAGTACTACGGTCCCTTCAGTAAACTGCAGAGTATTGCAGGCTTCAGCTAGTGTGTGTCTTTCCCCATCACTTTCCTTTAGTTCATCAGCACAAGCATTCGATACTGCTGTTACAAATCAAATACACACAATGTACAAGTATTTTTTTGATATTTTAAACTTGCAACATAACCTCGAAGCATAATCTGATGGATATTTGCAAATAATAATCGATTCTTCAAAAATTACAATTACCGGTACTTGTACTAGCCCTTAGGTATTACTTACCGCTGGGATAATTCCTAATTTTAGTTCAACATTCATAGAATATATGACATCAACTGCGATTGGGCAAAGCTGAAAATGTGTACCCAGACAGGATTCGAACCCGGGTCTCCTGCATGCCGATGACGGGCAATGATCCTATCGTTAGTGGGGAGGGGTGGGCAAAATTTGAAGCCCTTACTCGTATGGGAATTAGTTCATAACTACGAGTTTGAGTACTGTGGGCAGGCTGAAGCTGGGAATTTGTAACTGACGGGAGGCGTGCTTAGGTAGTCCTTGCAGGTGCGGTGATCACTGTGTCCCCAGTGGTGTAGGGTCAGCGCAACTGCCTAGAAAGCAGGAGACCCAGATTCGAATCCTGGCTGGGTACACATTTTCAGCTTTGCCCAATCACAGTTGATGTCATATATTCTATGAATGTTGAATAATAACAACTGCAGGATCAGAAGTGACGTCTGTTCTCTCGGAACAGACGCCACATGTATATATCTAATTTTAGTTCTCACATTATTCTTCGAAACCGTCATAGCAAACTAACTGGTGGATTCAGACCTAAAAAATGGCAGAATTTATGAAAAGTAAATACAGGTGGGGAGAGGGGTTGTCACGGGACCGTCTTCGCACCCGGCGCCAAATATTTTGTTCTGTCCATAGCAATGTGTACATGATCAAGGGTAGAGCCACTTGCAATAGCACTCGCATGATTTACCAAATGAAATGCCTGCACTGTGAAGCGTTCTATGTGGGTATGACCAGCAACAAACTGTCGATTCGCATGAACGGTCACAGGCAGACAGTGTTTGTTGGTAATGAGAATCACCCTGTGGCTGAACATGCCTCAGTGTATGGCAAGCACATCTTGGCACAGTGTTACACCGTCCAGGTTATCCGGATACTTCCCACCAAAACCAGTCCTTCAGAACTGCGGATATGGGAACTTGTCCTACTGCATATTCCCTGTTCCCGTTGCCCGCCTGGTCACAGCCTCTGGTAAATTCAAATTCCCGCTCTCAGTTCTATAACATCTTTGCTTCGGTTCTCTGGACAGAGCCTCTGCCTCAAGTGGTATCTCTGTCCAACTTCTTTGTATTCTACAAATGTCTACCTTGGTGTGTTAGCACGTGTGCGTGCATATGTGTGTGTGTGTGTGTGTGTGTGTGTGTGTGTGTGTGGTGTGTGGTAAGTTCTTCCATTCCCAGGATTGGAATGACTCTTCATCCACTCCTTTAAAACCCGCATCCTTCCCCTTTTCCCCCATACTTCCTTCCTCTTTCTCTGATGAAGCTACCAATGGTTGCAAAAGCTTGATTGTTTGGTTGTGTGTGGTTTTATTTGTGTTTTTGTGTCTATCAACGAACCTGTACTTTGGGTAAGTTACTTGATCTCTACTTTTTATACAAATAAATGTAATCTTATGAATTAACTCTTCCTTCATGGTATTCCTTTTGGTTTTGTACCAATCACCACTGAAAAATGAATTTTGTTTTCAGAATAAAAACACATTTACAACTGTATGAAATTAGTATGCCATTGGTTATGGAGACTCAGACAACAGGTTTCACAAAAGCCATTTCATAATAATTATGTAGTTATACTGTGGTACATAATGCAGGTAAAACAAAAATGAATGCAATTATATTGTAGCACTTGGTGTTTCTTCACTAAGAAACAATTTATTACATTTAAATGATAAAACTGCATTTATGTATACTTTGTCTGAGGTTCGTTAAGCATGCATATACCATTACTGCTATGACATTAGCTGATGGTAAATTGTGTTCAACTGAATTAGCTGCACCACAGATGTGTTAAATTATATAAAATGTCGAAAATTGGAGAAATTGCAAATAAACTAGTTCATATATGCGATTGCAGGCTCTCTCGACGTATTCCAGTGATGAAATGTTCTCGGGTTATCAGCCGAGTGGTGGCGTCGCCTTGGCACAATGTTTCAATGAGTTTCATACTCATCATCCTCGCCTTAGGATGACGAGTATGAAACTCATTGAAACATTGTACCAAGATGACGCCACCACTCGGCTGATAACCCGGAAACTAGTTCATTGCAATTCATGAAGTGCACACAAAGTAGTTCTAATCTTTTTTCAAGTTATATTCAATAATATGTTTTTCTTTTCTTTTAAGTTGCAGCAGCCACTTAGAGACAGATGTCAAAAACTTGCAGCTAGTACAGAGAAACAAATGGTAATTGTGCAGTATATAGTACTATTATGTAATAGGCAGCAGTTGCTTTAGCTGATGAGGTCATCCTCTCCTACATGTAAATCATAAGGAGAAAAGTGAAAATATCATGTACTGTTCAACAGTACTTAAAGTGTTTACGCTTGCATGGTACTTAAGGCAAAATTTGTGTTTTTCACTGTCTCGGAGCAGTAAAGAAATATGCATTCAATCATGTGTAACATGCTGTATTAAGATATTCCCATGAGTTTTCTATGTTTTGGTATATTAAGCTGCCTTGTGTTGTTGCCAGTCAGTGTAGTAGTTTGATGCAACTCACTACATTACCCTACCCTGTGCAAGCCTTTTCATCTCTGAATACGAACACAACCTTTTGAACCTGCTTGATCTGCATTCAGCATTAGGTCTCCCTCTGCATTTCTTACCCCACACACTTCTGTCATGTGCTGAATTGACGATTTAATGTTGTCTCAGAATATGTCAAACCTCTCTCTCTCTCTTCTCTATTTGCTCTGGATATGCAAAAAAAAAATAAAAAAATAAATAAATAAATAAATAAATAAATAAATAAATTAATTCCTTCCTATTCTGTTCAATACTTCCACATTAGTTATGAGATCTGCTGTACATCACATGTCAAAAGTTTGTATTATCTTTTGGTCACTCCTTTAAAAGTCTACACTCAAGACAAATCCTTTGAGAAAAGACTTCCTAACAATTAAATTTGAATATCAACAAATTTCTCTTCTTCAGAAATGATCTTCTTCCCAATCGCAATTCTACATTTAATATCCTCACTATTCTGACTACCAAAACAATGAAACTTATGTACATCATTTCCTAATTGGATCCATTCAGCATCACCTGACTTTCTTAGGCTGCATTCCATTACCCTTTGTTAACATTCATTTCATACTCTCCTTTAAAGGCACTGTCCATTCTGTTCCAATTGTTCTTCCAGGTTCTATGCTGTGTATAATAGAATTGTTTAATATTCATAGAATATATGACATCAACTGCGATTGGGCAAAGCTGAAAATGTGTACCCAGCCAGGATTCGAACCCGGGTCTCCTGCCTTCTAGGCAGTTGCGCTGACCCCTACACCACTGGGGACACAGTGATCACCGCACCTGCAAGGACTACCTAGGCACGCCTCCCGTCAGATACAAATTCCCAGCTTCGCCCTGCCCACAGTACTCAAACTCGTAGTTATGAACTAATTCCCGTAAGAGTAAGGGCTTCAAACTTGCCCACCCCTCCCCACTAACGATAGGATCATTGCCCGTCACCGGCACATTATATATATACATGTGGCGTCTGTTCCGAAAGAATATATATAATATACTTGTCTTTTGCCAGTTTTTATTTGTTTTTCCTTCAAACTTTTAATAGCAATTTCAAATTTATCCTTGCTTTGCTTCATATCTTGCTTGAAGTACAGGTTGAACAACATTGTGGAAAGACTACAATCTTGTCTGACTGTCTCCAAACTACTATGCCTCTTTCATGCCTTTAAGAGTCTTATAACTGCTGTCTGGTTTGTGTACAAGTTCTTTGTAAGTTTTCAATCACTAGGCCTATATTTTACCCCTCATTTCTATCAATTAACCACTATTTTATTTAGCATAGCAGGTGTGCTGAATTGTCATGTATATCTTTTTTTGCAAAAAATATTGCTGATTTGTAGTATGTGAACGATGAGCTGCAGTCAATCACAAATATATGTTTATTATTGCGTAACTAGACTGCTGGCTTATTGTGGAAGTGATCTTCAACAGGAAGATAAAAAAAGTTTTATATGATTTATAGCAATGTTTTTAATACATTGACATAGTTTGTAAAGTAACTGAAATCTAGATAAGCAATAACAAAGATTTGTGACTGTCTGCTGCTCATCATTCAAACAAAATATATTTAAGATTTTGTCACCTGCCATTCGCCATTGTGATTACTTAGAATTTGCATCCATTTTTGACACAAAAAGCTTAGACTAACATAGAAAAATATTAATTCCCTTTTTTCCTCTGTGTTTATAAAGATGGAGCAGTTACTCCAGGGAAAGGCCTGCCTTCTACACAACTATCAGGTATATTACAATCATGTTTAACACATTTTCACCATTCTGTAGCACAAGTGTAACAATGTCATCATTAATTTTGAGAACCTGTACCAAAAAGGTCTATGTATTACAAATAGCCTTCCTTTCCCGAGAGATTTTCTGTTATCCCATTATCAAAATTGAAATACATTCTCTTTCATAGCAAGAAACTGAAACAAGTTTTGACATATTCTTAAGCCAAAATAACTAACTTGTATAATTTTTCAGAAAACCAACCTGGTCCAAGGAGGCACAAACAAATGAGATGTCAAAAGGTACCGCTGTCTGCAGCTGTCAGGCAGTTAGATACATGGGTCACTGCTAAGAAGGAGTTAGCAGCGTTGCAAATTAAGCTTCTTCAAAAGCAGCATTATACTGCCCAGGAGAGGGAAGATGCAGCCCAGAAAAGGGAAGAAGAACTGTTTAGATTGAAAAAAGAGAGCCCTGAGCTAGAAATTAAAATCAGGAAAGAAAAATTAAAGCAAATGATTTATGAATAAAAACTTTTGTTAATATGCATTTGCGCATTTGACTTGTGGCATCGGCGTGTTGTGTGCGTAATGTTTATAGGTGGCGTGAGTAATCGTGTAGTGGCAGAGTTAAAGACAGTAGTCTGTTAAGCTAAAGATTTTGTGTTTAAAAAGTGGTATGTAGCTTCACTCTGAGGTGTTTTTTTGCAAGTGAGTGCCGAAGGTGCAAATTTTTGGAGTGTGACCTATGATTGGTGGTACAGTCTGTTGTTGTACTCTGTAATTTACAAGGATAACCACAGATCATTATCTACCATATATAAGTATTAAGATATTATCCCATATCTGGGTTTTCCCAACCTGTTGATGCCATGGGTCAAAGCTGATGTGTGGTATCCCAGTCTTCAGTTTTACCAAGATAAGTAGTTAAGAGGTCCTCATAGCATGCTGTCCACTATCTTGCATCTTTTGCTAGCATTCATCTCAGGGTCCAGAAAAATCCATTAAAAAAATCCAGCCCAGTGTGTCAAATTGGGTTTTATTGGGTTGTTGAATTTTTGTGATGAAGTCTGGGTCACTTTATTGAGGGTATGTGAATGTGCAAATTGGACAGTTAGGCTGATCCTTAAAGTGTGACATGTTGAATTGGTACATTCATTCCAGTTCTTAAATTCATTGTTGCCTTTTCTCTCTTTGAATGTGAGAATCTACTAACTTCATACCCATTGTTTATCTCTATTACAAAAATTAAAAATTAAAAAAATATTACTATGTTAAAGCATCTCATTTGTCATTGAGTCATATCTCAGTATCATGAAACAAATCTGGAAGTTCTGAGTCCAAATCCATACACATCCTTTTTTTACAAGTGCAAAAAGCCAGTTTGCACCATGATCTACTTTAAACTCAATAATTTAATTCTAAAAACGGAAAGAGACCTAGCACTGTTAACTGTTTGTGGTGGTATAGAGTGGATTTCTTAGTCCAATATTACACTAACAAATTTTCTTTGACAAAGATATATGATGTGGTGGAAAATGAGGTATTACAATGTCATCAAATATTACGTCAAGGCCCCTACACACTTTTGATGAAGACACTTAATTACTGTGTGCTCTGTAGTTGAATGTACTGTAATTGCAATGGCTGTACATTTGAAAGAGGGGGGGGGGGGAGGGAAGGAAATGGGTTAAGCCTTGGGTTACAGAGTAAGCTAATAAAAGCATACACCACTTGTTATAGGAGCTTCAGATTGAGGATCTTGTGAAAATTACTTGTCAATGGAGAACGGTAAATTTCAATATGTGCTGAGGAAAATTTAGAAGCTAGCAACAATGAAGTATATTAATGGAGAAAGCAAACTTATTGACAAATGCCCTTCAAAACAGTTTTATTAAATTACTGGGATGTTAAGCTACAGGAAAAATGGCTCGTGGAGGTGCATCCAAAGTGCATTCCAACTTTTCTAAAAGGTAAAGCAGTCAATAATCCGAAGATTGGTTTGAACACTGCAGTGCTTTACTAGGCATGGTCCTGTTTGGAGGTGGTATGCCGTTGCCTTCCTCTGACCTTCGAACTGACTTACCCAGCCAGTTATAGGGGGACCTACAGTTTAACGTGGGTTCCGAACCACGTTGCTACTCGGTATTTTTTCACATCACCAACACTGCCAGAGGTGAAAGAAGGGGAAAGTGACAGATAAAAATAAAAAAAAAAAAAAAAAAAAAAAAGGTAACTTACCAACAGGTATTATTAGTTTTGTAAAAGGCTCCCACGAAACACAGACATTGCCGAGGTGTGGTTGCTTGCATGCCTCAACGATGCTGATAGCCATACCATAGGTGCAACCACAGCGGAGGGGTATCTGTGGAGAGGCCAGCCAAACGTGTGGTTCCTGAAGAGGGGCAGCAGCCTTTTCAGTAGTTACAGGGGCAACAGTCTGGATGATTGACTGAGCTGGCTTTGTAACATCAGCTAATGTGGCTTTGCCACACAGTTACTGCAAACGGCTGAAAGCAACGGGAAACTACAGCCGTTACTTTTCCCGAGGACATGCAGCTCTACTGTATGAACATATGATGATGGCATCCTCTTGGGTAAAATATTCCGGAGATAAAATAGTCCCCCATTTGGATCTCCGGTTGGGGACTACTCAGGAGGATGTGATCATCAGGAAAGACAATACTGGCATTCTACGGGTTGGAGCATGGAATGTTAGATCCCTTAATCAAGTAGGAAAATTAGAAAATTTAAAAAGGAAAATGGATAGCTTGTAGTTAGATATAGTGGGGATTAGTGAAGTTCGGTGGCAGGAGGAACAGGATTTCTGGTCAGGTGAGTACAGGATTATAAATACAAAATCAATTGGGGGTATCACAGGAGTGGGATTGATAATGAATATGAAAATAGGAAATCGGGTAAACAACTATGACCAGCACAGTGATCGCATTATCATTGTCAAGATAGATACGAAACCAACACCGACAACAGAAGTACAGGTTTATATGCCGACTAGCTCTGCCGATGATGAGGAGATCGAAGAAATATATGAGGAGCTAAAGGAAATTATTCAGACAAATAAGGGAGAGGAAAACTTAATTGTTATGGGAGACTGGAATTCGGTAGTAGGACAAGGAAGGGAAGGGAAGATAGTAGGTGAATATTGTCTGGGCAAAAGGAATGAGAAAAGAAGCCGCCTGGTAGAATTTTGCACAGAACATAATTTAGTTATAACAAACATCTGGTTCAAGAATCACAAAAGAAGGTTGTATATGTGGAAGAGACCAGGAGACACCAGGAGATACCAGATAGATTTTATAATGGTAAGACATAGATTTCAGGACCAGGTTTTAAAGTGTAAGACATACACAGGGGCAGATGTAGACTCTGACCATAACTTGTTAGTTATGAACTGTAGGCTGAAACTGAAGAAACTACAAAAAGATAGGAAAATAAAGAGACAGGACCTGGATAAATTGAAGGTACCTGAAGTTCTTAAGGATGTCAGAGGTAGCTTTATGCAACAATTGACAGAAACAGGGGAAAATAAAACAGTAGAGGTGGAATGGATAAAATGGAGAGATGAAATAGTGAAGGCAGCAGAGGACAAAAAAGGTAGGAAGGTAAGACCTACAAAAATTCCTTGGATATCACAGGAGATGCTAAATTTTATCAATGAAAGGAGAAAATATAAAAATGCAGTAAATGAAACAGGAAAAATGGAGTACAGATGACTAAGAAATGAGATTGAAAGGAAGTGCAAAATGGCTAAGCAGGAGTGGCTAGAAGGCAAATGCAAGGCTGTAGAAGAGTGTATATATGGGGAAAAATAGATACAGCCTACAGGAAAATAAAAGAAACATTTGGAGATAAGAAAACCAGCTCTATGAATATCAAGGACACTGATGGAAAACAAGAAGGGAAATCTGAAAGGTGGAAAGAGTATATAGAGGGGCTCTACAAAGGAAATGAACTTCGAGACAATATTATAGGTAGGGAATAGGATGTAGATGAAGATGAAATATGAGATACTTGACTGAGAGAAGAATTTGACAGAGCCCTGAAAGACCTAGGTTCGAACAAGGCCCCAGGAGTAGATGATATTCCCTCAGAGCTACTGAAGTCTCTGGGAGAACCTGGTGTGTAAGATGTATGACACAGGTGAAGTACCCTCAGACTTTAAGAAAAATGTTATAATGCCCATTCCAAAGATAGCAGGTGCAGACAGGTGTCAAAACTACAGAACCATCAGTTTAATAAGTCATAGTTGCATAATATTAACATGAATTATATACAGAAGGATGGAAAAGCTGGTAGAAGCCGACCTCGGGGAAGATCAGTTTGGGTTCAGGAGAAATGTAGGAACACGGGAGGCAATACTCACTTTACGGCTTATCCTGGAAGATAGATTACGACAAGGCAAACCTACATTTCTTGCTTTTGTAGATTTGGAGAAGGCTTTTGACAATGTTGATTGGAATAAACTCTTCTGAAGGAAGCAAGAGTAAAATATAGGAAGCATAAGGTAATTTACAACTTGTACAAAAACCAGACAGCGGTTGTCAGAGTTGAAGGGCATGAAAGGGGTGCAGTGGTTGGAAAGGGAGTAAGACATGGTTGTAGTCTTTCTCCATTGCTATTCAATTTGTACACTGAGCAAGCTATAAAGGAAAGCAAGGAGAAATTTGGAGAAGGAATTAAAGTTCAGGGTGAAGAATTAAAAACATTGCGTATTGCCGATGATATAGTAATTCTGTCAGATACAGCAAAGGACCTGGAAGAGCAGTTGAACGGAATGGACAGTGTGCTGAAAGGTGCATATAAGATGAACATAAACTAGGGTAATGGAGTGCAGTGTAAGAAAATCAGTTGATGCTGAAGGAATTAGATTGGGTAATGAAGCAATAAAGGAGGTAGATGAGTTTTGTTACTTGGACAATAAAATAACAAATGATGGTCGCAGTGCAGAGGATATAAAATGTAGAATGGCAATGGGTAGAAAAGCGTTCTTGAAAAAGAGAAATTTGTTAACATGGAATATTGATATAAGCCTAAGGAAGTGCTTTCTGAAGGCATTTGTATGGAGTGTTGCCATGTATGGGAGTGAGACATGGACGATAAACAGTGTGGACAGGAAGAGGATTGAGGCTTTTGAAATATGGTGCTACAGAAGAATGCTGAAGATTAGGTGGGTGGATCGCGTAACTAATGAGGAGGTACTGAACAGAATTGGGGAGAAAAGAAATTTCTGGCATACCTTGACTAAAAGAAGGGATAGATTGGTAGGACACATTCTTAGACATCAAGGAATTGTGAATTTAGCATTGGAGGGAAGTGCGTGGGGAAAAAACCGCAGAGGAAGACCAAGAGATGGATACAGTAAGCAGATTCAGACAGCTGTAGGTTGCCGTTCTTATGAGGAGATGAAGAGGCTTGCTCAGGATAGGGTATTGTGGAGAGCTGCATCAAACCAGTCTCTGGACTGAAGACCAGAACAACAATAACAACAACAACAACAAAAAAGGCCCTACCAGCAATGCATCTATTGAAAGGATATTCTTCACGTATGGACTTCCATGGTCAATAGTTCAAAATAATTTAGATGAAAGAAAAGCAAAGAAGTTAGTAAAGATGAACAAGTTTCTGCATTATTTAAAAATAGAGTAAAGTGTATGTTCCTCAAAGAGAAAGTTTACATTTTTTACTGTGTTAACTTTATTGTATTTACAATAATTATTTTAAAAAATCTTAATAAAATAAATTGTTGTGCCTAATACTTGCCTACAATATATATATATAATTCCTCTAAGTTTCAATTTGTATCATAAAATCTTCATAAAAAAGCAAGCCACACACACACACACACACACACACACACAGACACACAGACGGGTTACATTACAACAAGCCTGATTCATCTGCAGTATTCATTTCAATGAATGCCTCAAAAAGATGGATAGAATGGAGACAATGACTCATTCATTTGTATTGCTATGTTGAGCTGTACAACACATGCAATGATTGTTGTCACTTTTCTTGTTCTGATTTGTTAAACAGATGATTTGACAACGTTTAACCTGCATTTCATAGTGAAACACAATGTTTAACCTGCATTTCATAGTGAAACCCATATCACCATGTTTTAGGTGAACTTTCACATTTAGAATTATAGGACAATGTGCTGAAGCTGCCTGTCTACAAACGTCCAATATTTTTTAATTGTAATTGGACGTCAAAGGAAAAATTCCTTAAGGCACCATACATAATTACTGATCTAAATGCCATTTGGTTATAAGAAAGTATGCAAATCATTATGAGGCTTCATGCAGAAGAAATCTCAATAATTCTTTGTTAGTAAAAGGGAGTTGGGACACTTCAATTTATTTCAGACAAGCCTTTAAACTGTTTATATGTATTGTATACCAGATACTGTTCCTTAGTTTTATTTATTTTTTAATGTGAAAAGCTTTGTAGCAGGTTCAAATTTTTAATACCCACCATTCTTTCCAGACAGACGTGACAGTGGCATGGAAAGTACATGTGTATGCTTTTGCTCATGAATATTTTACTGGCTGAAAAACCAGCTTATGGTTTGTCAGTGTGTAAAAGTTTACTTATAGTGGCAGTGGCATAGTGTACTGATAGCAATGACCATTGAATTTTCTTTGAAAATAGGCTTATAGAATTACAGGAATAGTTCTTTCTGCTGACCATGAGATATATAATTAATGCTGTTCCTGTTCTAGGGTTAATTCTTGCATATACATTTGTCCAGTCAGTAAATTATCCTCAAAGCAAACATTCAGTTGCCAACATTAGCACACATCAAGATAATGCCAAGAACAATTTAACCAATGAGGCATATACTGATGCCTTCCTATTTTGAAGTAAAATTGCAAACTCCATTTACACAGATTTTTGTTGTTAATACATTTCCTTATGGAATTATCTAAGTTTACCTTCACCATTACATATAGAAAAATACTATGGTTTGTAAGATTCAGTTAAAGATACCAGAAAACACAGTAACTTACCAGTATTGCACTAAAACTTTGCTCCAATCAGCATCACTACCAATATTAATTTTGTTTCGAAAGCAAGTTTTTTGTATACATATAAATGTTTACCAATGTTTTTTAAAAAAATGTGGTACACATTTAGTTTTACTGTACCAGGAAGTTGTCTTCCAGCTTTTCTGCACACTAACCACTGTGTTCTTACAGTGTGTAAGAATACAGAGAAGAATGGTGCTTATCTAGAAGCAGCATGAAGAGGAGGGAAGAAGAGCTGTACAAAGAAAGAGTCTAGAGATGAAAGTCAAGATTCTAAAAGAAAAGTTTAAAGACTGAGTTCTGAATAAAAAACATTAATTCATATAAATCTCTCTTATTTTCATTTTATTTACAAAAGGGAGTTGAAGTAATTGACATAGATATCTCTTGTTGCATACTGCCCATTATTTTGCTGATCGCCATCTCTACCATCTGCAATAGCTTCATTAATGGCTGCCTGAAAAGCAAGATCCAGTGGAGGTAGTTCTTCATTCATTTGTACTGCCATGTTATGGAGTACAGCACATGCAACAATTACTGCCTCTGCCCATTTCCTTTGTAGTCTTATTACATTATACAGCACTGGATACCATTTCTTCCACACCCCATACAACCACTCGAAAACATTTCGTGTTCTTATATGATCTTCATTATAAAGATGCTCAGCTCTTGTGATTGTGTTGTTTATCAAAGGAAGGAGGTAATTTGATGTTGCATAGCCTGAATCAAATAACAACACACGATTACCCATCTCACCATGTTTAAACCGAACTTTCAGCTTTGAATTGTTAAATATGGTCTTATCGTGTGCTGACCTTGACCAACTACAGACAATGTCCAATATGAAACTTCCTGGCAGATTAAAATTGTGTGCCGGAACCAGGACTCGAACCTGGGACCTTTGCCTTTCGCGGGCAAGTGCACTACCAACTGTGCTATCCCGACATGACTCACGATGCCAGGAAGTTTCATATCAGCGCACACTCCGCTGCAGAGTGAAAGTTTCATTCTGGAAACATCCTTTAGGCTGTGGCTAAGCCATGTCTGCACCATATCCTTTCTTCCAGGAGTGCTAGTCTTGCATGGTTCGCAGGAGAGCTTCAGTGAAGTTTGGAAAGTAGGAGGCTAGGTACTGGCGGAAGTAGAGTTGTGAGGCGGCATTGTGAGTCGTGTCGGGATAGCACAGTCGGTAGTGCGCTTGCCCGCAAAAGGCGAAGGTCCCAGGTTCGAGTCCTGGTTCCGGCACACAATTTTAATCTGCCAGGAAATTTCATATCAGTAGAATAGATAAGGTAGAGGAGAGGGGAGAGGATGGAGCCCTGGGGCACCCCTGCACAGGGCTAAAACAAATGGGAGTTGTAGTTGTTGACAGTTGATGGGCGATAGGCAAGAAAGGAAGCGACAAAGTGGACATAATTAATGCAAAGGGCATAGAGATGGAGTTTGAAAAGGAGACCAGAATGCCATACACTGTCATACGCCTTCTCAATGTCGAGGGAAATGAAGATAGCAGCGTGACGGGAGTTCACCTGGACAAAAAGGAGGCGGGTAAGGTGCAGGAGTCAGTCATCGGCAGAGAAGAAAGGTCGGAAGCCACATTGGGAGAGTGGAAGGAGCTGGTGTTGACGGAGATGCTTGTGAATGCGGTGGGACAAGATAGTTTCTGACACCGTGCCGAACACTGACGTGAGGCTGATAGGACGATAGGAGGAGGCATCAGAGGGAGGCTTGCTGGGTTTAAGAAATATCAGGATATGGGAGGTTTTCCACAGGTCGGGGAAGAAGCTAGTGTAGAGCAAGACAGTATAGAAGGAAGCAAGGGCTGTGTGGAAAGACAGGGGGCAGGCCCGAAGGTGCCTGTAGGTCAGGTGGTTGGGCCGGCAGCTGTGTTACGTTTTGTGCAGAGCGTTGCTTCCATGTCGAGAGCGGTGTGTTAAGTTCTGTGGAGGAGATGCTGTTTAAGTACTGAAATCCAGGGGTGAGCGGCGGGGAGGAGGTGTTGGTATGCTCATGGACGTCTGTGAAGAGGGAATAATCAAACCTGGGATTGTCAGGAATTGAGAAGGTATCTTCGAGATGAGTGGCAAAGTGATTCACCTGACTGGCATTGTCAGGAAGGGGAAGGTCATTGACAAGAAGTGGGTAGTGAGGTACAGTAAGGCAGTGGAAGGCTTTCTGGTACTTGGAGGAATTGACGGGGAGTGAAACATTAAGATGGGTGCATGTCTGCTGCAGCCCCGGCGTCTTTTTGCGGTCAAGAGTTTTCAATTTGCCATTGGTGTAAGAGTGTGTCCCAGTCACAGGTCTGTAGGAAGGAGTGATAAATTTGACGGGATTAATGGAGAAGCCTGTGGAGGAAGTGTGGGATGGTGGGTCTGGATGGTTTTGATGGGGATATGGGAGTAGGTGGTGTCAGGAACGGTCTGGTGTAGGAAGGAAGTGGCGTGGTCAATGTCAGTGGGGGTGTGGAGGGGTAGGGTGTGCCTAGCAACCTGGGTGTCTATGGAATGACGGTAGGCATCCCAGTCAGCACAGGTGTAATCATGGACTATCCTAGGATGGGGCTCGGTATGGGCACGAGCCTGATGACCGCGGGGATCTAGGATGAGGAATACAGGAACATGGCCACTGCCAAAAGGTCGAGGACTTCCGACTGCAGGCGGACCAGGAGGTTAGGAGAGGCGAGGACGGCATCGGTGGTAGTGTTGCTCTCCGGGCAAGTGGGTTACAGGAGGGGAACGGTGTCGGCACGGAACTGGACGAGGAACTGGCGCCACTGCCAGAATGGGAAGAAAGGTTGAGGTCGGCAGCAGCCGTATAGGTCGCAAAGGACCAGTCAACATGGAAGAGGAAGTCATATGGTAGGGGTTCATTGCCACGAATATAAATAGTGGGAAGGGTGATGGTGATGGAGGGGAGGAAGAGGCTGAGGATCAGGTGTTTATTCAGGCTGTTAAGGAGAGGTTGTGGCCGGACAGGGAGGTGGCCAATTGCCACTCCACTTTGAGCGAGGGGAGGGGGGCCGTCTGTGCGGCGGAGGAGGTAAGGAACAGTTCTGATGGAATGGTGCGGTTGGAGAAAGTTTTCTTACAGGGGAAAGGTATATACGCGGTTTTGGGAGAGGGTGTGCAGAAAAAGGTGTTTTTTGGCAGGGAGGGAGGGAATATTGTGATATAGAAGGGTAGAGGATGGGCGTGCCATGGGAGCTGCAGGGAAGGGAAGAGAGGGATGGGGCGATGGAAAACTGGTACGAGTGTGCTTTAGATGAGAGTAACGTTGCAGGTGAAGGTGAAGTGGGAGTTGTTCCATGAGAGAGTGGCAATTGTCTACAATTGCCAGACAGAGCGGGCGGCAAGGATGATTTGTTGAAGGGAATGGGGATGCTGGGATGGGTGGATGTTATGAATGACGGTGGTGACAAATCTGATGACGTCCTCCACTGTGGGAGGGGGACAGAGGGAGTTATTAGTGGATGGGAGGATCGATGGGGCGGATGGGGACTGTCAGGTCAGGGGTAACAGGGAGGGGTGAGCCTGACATAGGAATAGGTAAGGTGGGGGCCACCACAGGTGTTGCAGGTGAGTGTGGAGGCAAGGTTTGGACATTGGCGAAGTAAGTGGACCGACTTACAGTGGGGACAGATGGGGGCGTTGCGGCACTTTTCAGGAAGGTGATCATCGCAGATGAGGCATCGCCCACAACAATAGCATTGGGGAGGGGAGTGGGAGGGATCCACCTCATAGTGGTGATCGTAAATGTACACCCCCTCACTGCGGAGTGAGGAGGCGGTCAATGTACGATGCGGACTCTGTAAAGATCTGCACCAGATAGGGGGGACCGAAGGAGTTTTGGATTCACTCGGTGGAGCGGACGGTGATGTCAGGGTGGGAGTTGAACTGCTCCGAGCCGGCTGCGGTGGCCGAGGGGATTGAGGCGCTCCAGTCACGGTCTGCACGGCCATTACGGTCGGGGGTTCGAATCCCCCCTCGGGCACGGATATTTGTGCCATCCTTAGTCTTAGTTAGTTCATAAGTAGTTTGTAAGTTTAGGGACTGATGACCCCATAGTTAAGTCCCATAAGCTTAACAAACATTTGAATATTTGAACTGCTCCAACACCTCCGCCTCCGTGATCACCGGGCAGAGTTTGGTGATCACGGCGGTGAGGGTGGGCAGGCGGTGGGGAGCTAGGGGATGGGGCAGCAGTGGAAGTGATGTAGGGGTGAGGGAGGCACGGGGACCAAAGTGCACAGAGGGAAGGGTGCGGAGGACGTCGGTGTGGAAGGTGGGGAAGGGGGACTTTACGAGAACAGAGTCCTCATGTGGGATAAGCTGCACAGGGGGACAGAGGGGACGTATCGAGGGAGAGGGCACGGTTGTCGAGGAACTGGGATCGGATCGGGACGGGACACAGGTGTAGGTTTGGGCGGCAGCAGCAGCGGCACAGTAAAGGGGCAGCGTAGTGTCCACGGTGAGGGCGGAGGAGGAGGGAGGAGCAGAGGCAGTGGTGGAGGGGGGACTTTTGGTGGCGGCACGGGCGGGTTCCACACTGGAATGTTTGGCGGCCGTCGTCCTAGGGATGTGGGATGTGGAGGGGGCGGGAAGGACGGGGAGAGGGACGGGGCGGATGGGGTCGTGGCGAGGAGCGGGGCCCATCCGTGGTGGGAGTGGCGACTCTGCCGCCGTGTGGAGTTGTGGGAAGTCATCTGGGTAGGGGTGACGGAGGGGGTGGGGGAAGGTGCCGAGAGGG
Organism: Locusta migratoria; assembly: GCA_026315105.1. NCBI lineage: Eukaryota > Metazoa > Arthropoda > Insecta > Orthoptera > Acrididae > Locusta > Locusta migratoria. Next base: position 38,679,743 of record CM048752.1, on the reverse strand, counting down.
AGATCGTGAGGGGGAGACTTGGTGTGGAGCGGCGGCAGGAGAGGAGGCGGTGGCGGATAAAGGAACTGACAGAGGGACGGGAGATTGGGCAAGGGAGGAGGCACTACACATGGTGGTCGTGGAAGCCTGGGAGGGACTGGTGTATAGGACGGTGGCGGTGGTATCAGGGGGCGAGTCCATCTCTGAAGAAATGATAGGAAAGATGGAAGGACAAGAAGACGAAAAAGCAAGGGAAGAAGACAGTTTCGAAGTTCTGCGTCCTACGGCTCGAAGGGGGGCCTGTGGCGATCCCGGCCTGCGAGAGGTGGCGGCGTAGACGCGACGCGATCGTACGCAGAAGCTCGAAATTTAGCGAGGATTTCAATGCGACATGCCTACAATATTTATCACAACGAAACTCTTTCTCGAAATTAGACTGAAAAGCCAAAGAGATTTTGGTCATATGTTAAATATACTCGGGGCAAATCAGAGACAATACTTTCACTACGTGATAGTAATGGCGATCCTGCCGATGACAGCGCTACTAAAGCAGAGTTACTAAACATAGCTTTTAGAAACTCATTCACCAAAGAAGACGAGACCATTATTCCAGATTTCGAATTACGAACAGATGCCGTAATGAGTAACGTAGAAGTAGATATCATCGGAGTAGTGCAGCAACTAAAATCACTTAACAAGAACAAGTCTTCTGGTTCGGATTGTATACCCATTAGATTTCTATCTGATTATGCTGAAGCGATAGCTCCTTACTTAACAGTCATATACAACCGCTCTCTCATAGAAGGATCTGTACCAAAAGATTGGAAAGTTGCCCAGGTCACACCTATATTCCAGAAAGGCAGTAGGAGTAACCCACTAAACTACAAGCCTATGTCATTGACGTCAATTTGCAGCAGGGTTTTGGAACATATCCTGTGTTCAAATATTATGAATTATCTCGAACAGAACGATCTATTTACCCAAGATCAACACGGATTTAGAAAATATCGTTCATGCAAAACACAACTAGCTCTTTATTCACATGAAGTGAGGGTGCTATCGACTAAGGTTTTTCGTATTTCTTGATTTCAAGAAAGCTTTTGACACTGTACCTCACAAACGGCTTTTAATCAAATTGCGTGGTCATGGTATATCGCCCCAGATTTGCGATTGGATAGGGGATTTCTTGTCAGAGAAGACACAGTTCGTAGTAATCGGTGGTAAGGCATCGACTAAAACAGAGGTGATATCGGGCGTTCCACTGGGTAGTGTTACTGATCCTCTGCTGTTCCTTATTTACATAAACGATTTAGGGGAAAATCTAAGTAGCTCTCTTAGGTTGTTTGCAGATGACGCCGTCATTTACCGTCTAGTAAAATCATCTGAAGATCAAAACCAACTGCAGAACGATCTGAATAAGATATCAGTATGGTGTAAAAATTAGCAATTGACTCTAAATAATGAGAAGTGTGAAGTCGTCCACATGAGTACGAAAAGAAATCCGTTAAACTTTGTTTACAAGATAAATCAATCAAAAGTGAAGGCCGTAAACTGCACAAAATAACTAGGAATTACTATTAGTTCGGACTTAAATTGGAAAGAACACGTAGATAATATCGTGGGAAAGGCGAACCAGAGACTGCGTTTTATTGGCAGAACCCTTAAAACATAGAACAGAACTAGAAAAGAAACTGCATAAACGCTTACGGTTGTTCGTCCATTTTTGGAGTATTGCTGCCCAGTGTGGGATCCTTATCAGGTGGGTTTGACGGAGGACATCGAAAGAGTCCAAAGAAGGGCAGCTCGTTTCGTAATGTCACGATACAGGGGAGACAGCGTTACGGAAATGATACAGGATCTGGGATGGGAATCATTACAACAACGGCGCTTATCGCTGCGGCGTGGTCTACTTGCGAAAAACTCCAATCGCCAACATTCTCCTCCGAATGCGAAAATATATTGTTGACTCCCGCTTACATAGGTAGAAATGATCATCAGAATAGAATATGAGAAATCATAGATCGAACAGAGAGATTCGGGTGTTCTTTCATCCCGCACGCTATTCGAGAATGGAATGGGAGAAAAATAGTATAATTGTGGTTCGATGAACCCTCTGCCAGGCACTTAAATGTGATTTGCAGAGTATCCCATGTCAGTGGCGCAACCAGGCCTTTTTCGGGGGGGGGGGGGGGGGGCACTCGTATATAATGATATATTTTGACATTGAGTGCTGAGGCACACATATTATATACATACATACATACATGGATGCATGCATACTTACATATACATACACATACAATTATCTGTGTAGGCTGTTATATTAACCAACGTGAAATTCGTTTATGGAATATAAATTCTATATGTTTCAGAAGTAGAAATGTGCAATTTTAAATGTTTAACCTTTGTATTTTATTAATTTTCATTTATTCAATGAAGAAATGTTCCAGCCATTGGTTCCACATAGGAACAATAAATACAAAGTTAGCTTAGGTAAACAAACAGTGCAATAATTTACAAAGTTCAAACAAAATAATACATATTAAATGACAAAAAATTAATATAAGCTATTGGACAGAAAAAATACTATTTAATATAGAGAAGAAATGTAAAATGATATATCATAACTCTTAGATTAGAATAAGATTATACATTGTTGTTATTTACTTATTCTCTTCTTTATATATATTGTCGCCAGAATTTTTAAACGATATTTCAAACTGAACCTGATTGACATAGCATTTGAAAAATCTTTTATTACAAATGACAACAATTTCGGAAATAAAAACTTTTGTGTCCCAGCCTCGTCGCCGCTTTTGTGTCTCGTTTCCGTCGTAGGTGTCGGTGGCCGAATGGAATGAGACTGACACAGGAATAAAGATAGCACGCTGGTGCAGGTACGGAGAGGAGCAGCCAGAAACTAGAAACACTAGAGTAAATTAGAAAGATATATATTGCACAGAATTTATACAATACTTAACTTTTACGTAGCTCAGTACTGCAGAATGCTGATACATAGTTGAGCTAGAGGTCTGCCTAGTGCCTGTACGATAGCCAAGTCTTAACTGGGGCCTATCTGATTCCGAAGTGTTAGCTGGTTCCTAGCCGGCTGCGGTGGCCGAGGTGACTGAGGCGCTCCAGTCACGGTCAGCACGCCCACTACAGTCGGGGGTTCGAATCCCCCTTCGGGCATGGATATTTGTGCCGTCCTAGTTCGTAAGTAGTTCATAAGTAGTTTGTAAGTTTAGAGACTGATAACCCCATAGTTAAGTCCCATAAGCTTAACAAACATTTGAACATTTGCTGGTTCCTATCTCAGTCCCAAGTGAACGATGTCGTTCAGTGGTGGCCACGAGCGGAGTTGCAGCAGAGGGCGCTTGTGGCTGACGTCGTAAGAACGACGTGCCGTGCGTGCATGGCGGCGCGCGGCGAAAGTAGGTGGCGCGCACTTTGTACTTGTGCGACACCACATTTCCTATTCCACTCACAAATAGAAATAAAAAAAATGCTTATATGCCTCTGTACAGGCCCAAATTTATCTTGTCTTTGTGATCACTATGTGAAATGTAAGTAGCTGGCAGCAAGATTGTACTACACTCGGCTTCAAATTCTGGCCCTCTAAATTTCCTGAGCGGAAATTCACAAAATGAACATCGTCTTTCCTCCAGTGATCCCCAATTGAGTTCCCGGAGCATTTCCGAGACACAACTTCCCCCTCCCTCCCGCCAAAGTGTTCATCATTGCCCTGCTAGGTTCTGCCCACCTTTCAACATGCCCAACCAGAGCAGTCCACTGCCTTCGACATCTCGCCGACTTCGTCGTCCACCGCACCGACAACTTGTTGCCACACGCACACGTCGCTACCTCCAGATACCGTTGAGCTCACCGTCACCCAGATGCTGAGGCAAGTTCTGCCCGATGCCTTTGTCTCTCTGCCTGCCCCCCACGTTTACTGGCAGAACCCTTAAAAGATGCAACAGAACTACTAAAGAGGCTGCATACACTACGCTTGTCCGTCCTTTTTTGCAGTATTGCTGCCCATTGTGGGATCCTTATCAGATGGGTTTTGTAATATATTTAGCCAGGAGGGTTCCGTTTGTTTAAATAACTGAACTATTCGATACCATAATTGGTCGTAGTATTGTAACCTAATCTTCATGTTTATATTACATATAGGGTTGCACTTGTGCGACGCCGATCGGAGGTGGATGGTGGGGTGGAAGATGGGGCGGGGGCGACTGCGGCGTATCTGCCACCGCGGCTCTGCGGTGCGTTAAGCCCTTTTTAAACGATGAACGAAGGTGAACAAGGTAGATAATAATCTACTGAAGCGCTCCTAGCATACTAGCCCTGAACTACAAACTCAAGCAAGATCTTGTGGCAGCGTGTTTAGACGATAAACGTAATAGAACAGTAATACCCGATATTGAAAGTGAGGTTATAAAAGCCGATTTGTTATGTAGGAAGTCATAGTTTAATACTGGAATTGAAGAAACAACGCTAAATGTTATTAACGGCCAAAGAAAACCTTGCAGTCGATGTTTTTGGTCAACTTAGTGTGGTAAAGTTCTGGGTAGTGAAACAACATTTCAAAACATTTACATCTATTTTCAAGCGAAAAAAATAAACTTATGAACACATCAAGCAATATTTATAAGAGCGTAAATAGACCTTTACTTTATCCACTACGATTTGCCCAATGACATTGTTAATAACGTCATGCACAACTGAATTTTTGTCTTTCATTTGGACTGACTTTTTCATTTAAAATACTATTTAATGAAAATTGCATCATCAAATTACAGTCTTATTCAAATAAACAATTGGCTTCAGTCTTTTCTGTTACGATATTGCAAATCATAAACTATTTTTCGGTTTCAGATGTACGACCTCGCTTTTCGGTGGACAATAATTGAGAAATATTTAAGTTGCCATGAAAGATTTGCAATTAACTGCTAAACCGAAGTATAATAATAAACTAAAGATTAATAAGACAAGTTTGCATGTAAACCGTGTAATTGTCGACTACAGTATGAAAATCGCGTGACGAAAATAGGTTAACTTCCGATGTCAGCAGACGACCGTTCAATTAAAACAATCTTCTTGAGAAAGCTTAACGTGACGTTGACGTTAGATGACGGTCTGGTGACGGACAGTGTGAATGCCGTCATTAGAAATACATTTTGTAATACATTCTGATCATAAACTTCGACATAACGCAAAATATACTTAAATACGAAGGAAAATGGCGGACTAACTGGAGCGGCGACTACAGCAGACAGCTCGCGCATGCGCAGTGAACCCACTAGTACCGAATTTAGAACTCGTCCTATTTCTTTATCGCTATAATTATCGCGCTTCGATACTAGCGCGATCATACTAGTGCAGCCGTTCAAACGACTGACGGCCGCCATTAACGCAACTTGTTAGCAATCTATTAGAAGGTCGTTGATTGTTTAAAACTGGCTTTACGCGAGCGGGGTTTATCGGTGCGTTGTAGGGGGCGGTGAGAGGAGTTAGACTGGAGGGAGGGGGGACCTCATGTGATAGGGAAGCGGAAGGGATGACATGGAGTGGGAGGGTAGTTTGGAGAAGGCTTGAGGGGCTCCAAGTGATTGTTGTTGAGGCGAGGGAGGGGGTGGTAGTGAGGATGATAGTTGTGCTACGGATGGGAGGCAGGGTTATTGTGGAAACAGAGGGCGAAGAAGGTTGATGATGGGTTGGCGGTGGAGATGGTGCTGTGGAGGGGGGGAAGAAATTGAAGATGGGGACGACGAGGACGCCACGGGCGTCTCGTGCTGCAGGGCGCAGTCCGGGGCGAGGGATGGGGGCAGGCGGGGAGTTTCGGGTGAATTAGAGCGCGCGCCACGTAACTTGGCGGGTGGACTGGCTCTGCTGCGCAGGTAGCTGTGTAGTGGTGGGGGGACCCAGCTGTCGCAGCGTAGCCGGACTGTGCGTTAGCTGCGCTCCGTTCCATTCCACAGTCAGCTGCAGGAGGGCGCAGTAAGCGATGCGCAGTAGGAAACGCGTTTTCAATGTTCTGCGCATGACGTCACTGTGGGACACCTGGGACCAAAACCACAGTCTAACATCAATACGCCGTGTTGGTTTCTAAGTCGTAAACGTGTGTGTTATCATTTCTGCTTAAACCTTTCATTCCCACAAGCGCTGTAAAAATTAAAATTCAGTGTTTTCTGTATTAATACAGTGCACTAAACTTCAAAATAAGAGTTTTAAAATTTTTGATCGAACTATTGTTTTCTTATGTCATGTATTTCATGCGTAACACAGACGTTTGTATCGAGGTATTTTATTACTTGGGACGTTATTTTCTAGATTGTGGACACTGTCAGATCAATAATCTTTGCCACAGCACCGAAGACAAGACAGTTCGCTACTGTAATAAAATAACATGAACCACACTCACGCTCACTCTCTCAGCCATGTACAGATGGCAACGCAACATTTTTAACCTCCAAGACGGACAGACTAATAATGCCTCAGAAGTGGCTACACGCCGTACCAAGCGGCAAAATGCGTGCTAGAAGCATGCTGTTTATCAACAATAGTGAGACTTTAAGGACTGATGCACAAAAAACTGTATAAATCAGCTTTTAATATGTTGTCGAGAAACAACACTAGGAATTAAAGGGATAAATAGTTTATTTCGCTTCATAGTTTGTAAGTAAAAAGTTTATAGTGGAAAGTCTATTGATTTCCCGAGTGCTTGTCACGCATGCTATCGTTTCTGCTGTAATTATTAGAAATACTTCTGTTATTATTTATACAGTGCCAGGCTGTGCTATGACGGAACACAAAGGGAACGAAATAGTTTCATATTTTTCATCGAGACGAAACGTTAAAGAAAGTGTGACTCTCCAAACGCTACAGGAAGGACACTGTAATCGCTGCACATTCTCGAATATACTCACACCATTCCAAAGACGCTGATTACGTAAGGGATCTACAATCGGAATTGCTCGATTTTCCGAAAAAAAAAAATGTTTCAAAGATTCCTGTTATTTTAAAGTCAGCAGTTCGTATTATAGACATTATCAATATGTTTGTGACGTGATAATGTTAATCATAAGGTAAAGGTAAAGCCGTCATCAATCCGAAGATTGGTTTGAACACCACAGTGCTTTACTAGGCACGGTCCTGTTTGGAGGTGGTATGCCGTTGCCTTCCTCCGACCTTCGAACTGACTTACCCAGCCAGTTATAGGGGGACCTACAGTTTAACGTGGGTTCCGAACCACGGTGCTACTCGGTATATTTCACATGAGCATTACTGCCAGAGGTGAAAGAAGTGGAAAGTGACAGATAAAAATCCTAGGACCTGGCGGGGATCGAACCCGCGACCTTTGGATTTGTATTCTGGCACTCTACCACTGTGCAACCGAGGCCACATAATGTTAATCATATGCAACGCGTAAATCTACGACAGAATATGATCCAACAGTCTTAACTGCAATATTTTACAGCAGAATAGCACTTTGTATATCAGGTAGAAACGATATCTTTCGTCAAAACTTGATATAAATGCACATTCCGAGCCATACCGGACTAAGCTTGTGCAGGCCGTTTGGGAGCGCACAGTCCCACAGTGACGTCACAGCGCCAGCCAATGGCAGAGCAGAGCGCTTACTGCTCAACCTTATATTTACTAACCTTGGTCAGCTGCTGACTGCCGCTTAGCTTTGAAGTTACGACCGCATACAGGCGCAAGGAAATGTCAAGCTGTGAGTCTTGAACACACACGGCTGCATAAAAAGTGTAATACAGAAAAACAACGCTCGTTTGATTGTCGGGCAAACTGTGGCGCATTCACGAGTATTTACGAGTCTCTTTCTCTTGTACCTATCATGTTTACACGGCAGGGCATAATTTTCTGAGCGACACAGAAATTTAGTAGCTCAGTCGATTAACACGAAATATCTGTAAATTATATACAGAGTTCTTCTAGGAAGATCAATGTATCCATTATTACTGAAAAACCACATTAGACGTTCACGACAGATTACCAATTCAAAGTAAAGATAAAAAAGTGCAATACAGACTGAGATTTGCTGTTCCCACTCATAGTCAACTGAATGATCCGAAATAACTCGCAAAAACAACACAACGCAGAATGCCAAAACCAGTTGGCGCTCCGCACAGTACGACACGAACTCGAGCGCGCGCAACGGCTGACTGACGGCTATTGGCCAGCAGGTCACGTGAACTGACGTAGGCCTACCCGTGCTTCTGCGCATCCAGGCCTCACCCGCCAAGTTACGTGGCGCGCGCTCTAGTTAATTAGAAAAAAAAAAAATTGGAGCCCTTAGAACTTGAATGCACCTCGTACCACAATTTGTGTACGACAAAACAACTAGGACATACATATCCCTTGCTCACAAAAAGATTATGGTTTCGAGGGTATTATGTTCAGTAAGAGCTTTAAAATTACACCTTGAAAGATTTTTTTACCATGAACTTCATTCGAGAATACAGAGCAGATTGGATGAATATAATGTTTTACCCACAGATGTAACATTTCATAACCATATGCATATGGTCCTATTCGAATTAAAAAATAAAACACTATTCAACAAGTAGCATTAAAAAATCAGATTTATGTTTGGGAAAAAGAATCAAGGGCTGGGAATATTTTTATTCTTCAGACCTTTCTCAAATGAGAAAGAAAAGGTGGAGCAATTGCTGTTTTGTTACAATCATAATGGGCAAATGGAACTTCTGAATAAGTATGGGAGTGTCATGTTTACTTGATGCACCTTACAAAACCACAAAGTATGACATTCCATTATTTTTCTTACTGGTAAAAGCTAATGTGTAAGAAATTCAAGGCCATAAATAGAACCTTGAATCCCGAGATAAAATCAACATACAGCATCAAAAAGTCAGTAAAAGAAAAATTTAGCTGGATAATAGACACTTATAAACAGTTACATTTGATGTATTTGTTTTAAGATTCAATTACGTTACTTGCAAATATAAATAATAATTTAATTTATGATAGTATACAGTTCTTAAACTTATGAAGAGAGTTCTAAAGCAGAGATAAGTTTTGGAATGTAACAGATATGTTTTCGCATGTAAGTGTTTCAAATTCTTAACTTACGAAATAATTCTAAAGCATAGATACATTTGGGACCTCAGATAGCAGAGAAACTAGCTATATTATTAAATACACTAAAAGTAGTGAAATTCTACCTGGAGAGCGCACAACGGTTAAGGAAAAAAATTCAGCTGGTGCGGATGCTCCAGGCTACAATATTATCATTACAGTTCAGGGAGCTGGAGTGCTTGTTCCAGGCAATTTTAACAACTATTTGCTGGAATGCTTTTCTATCTAAGCAGTATGGATATATATATATATATATATATATATATATATATATATATATATATATATATATATATATATATATATATACATTGAACTGCAGTGCTTTATTTGTTCCAGAAGAATTAGAATGGGAATGATTTTCAAACGAGACAAAATATATACAATGAGCTGGAGTGCTTTTCACGTACCACACCTAGTTCTTACAGTAAAATGTGATCCATTCGCAAGACACTGATTGCCATCAGTTTTTTTTATTAGAGTTTTATAATTTTATACCTTTTTCTCTGTTTTTAATTATTTAAATGTTTTGTACATTTTTATATTTTCAGCATTCAAGGCAATTATATATACTTTTATGGGTTTAGCATGGGGTTGGAGACCCAATAAGACCGCATGTAGTTAACTTTTCACACTTTATTGTGAACTCAGCAACAAGTAATATAGAATTAAGCATAACATGGTCGGAAAATCTCAGGCAAGTAGAGTTGGCTACGGTTTCATGGTTTCGAAACTAGGTTTCGATACACACAAAGGTTTCATGGTTTCGAAACCGGCATCTTTCACGGTTTCGAAATCATGCGGTTTCATTCCGTTCTGTTTCGGATCACATTCGCGGTCGATTGTCGATACACTGAAACCTTTTCTTCATGTCGGTTTCACGGTTTCCTGTCGGTTTCACGGTTTCGTGTCGGTTTCACAGTTTCGTATCGGTTTCACTATTTCATGTCGGTTTCACAACACCGGTGTTTCAAACCATTAATGCAGAAACACGGAACAGACTAAATGTATCGAAATGTGGTGTTTAATTTTACTGAAGCTCCGCACAGATACACATATAACTTACTAGTATATAAACCATTTAGAGAGTGTCAAATAGTAGTTGGCACTCTTGAGTCTGCAGCTTATGATTAATGATATCAAGATTCGTTTGCAAGAGTCTGCTTGCTGTATTCCGAAATGACATAATGTCTGCTTTATAAATGAAAAAGTTTTGCATTGAAAAACCAGTTAAATTCTAGGTTTATCTACCACATTAAAGACACACAAGTGAAACTACATTCTTTAAAATAAGATACAACATGAAGCCTGAAATGACATTTTTTATACTAACAAGGGTAGATCGCTTATTTAATCTCGTGATAAAGCGTTGGTTTCTTATGAGCGAAAACGAAGTTACCTACTGTCGTCATAATTTTTCGACACGCATGTTAAAAGAATTTCGGCGGTAATGTAACAGTCAAGACGTACAAGTGGTGAACTTGTCTCTTATTTTATTATTTTACAATTCCATAGCATTATTTGTGATTATTTTGTGTGCCCTTTATTCCCTATAATTTATTTAGTATGTATAGAAAATAGTATTTATGATCCATCGCTGTAATATGTGTACCGTATTGCAGTTTGTCAGTTAATAAAGGGTTAAACTTTTACCTACCTTACCAGCGACCTCGTGTGACTATATTGGCAACGTCAACAACATGGGAGAAAATCTTTATCAACATGTTTCGTACAGACCAAGAAGTAAATATATACTCTAATGATTGACAGGTTCTTGTATCTAACCTTGTCCACATAGTGAAAAATATTGCCCTCCTAGAACGAAGATTTCATAACAAAACATTGCATCACGGTTTCGTGGTTTCGAAACAGTGTTTCGAAACCACAGATGGTACGGTTTCATTTGTTTCGAAACCGTCAGATGTTTCAGTTTTCCCATCTCTACTGCCGACTGTTACCGATCAGTCAAGGGAATTCCCATAAAACAGCTGTAGTGAATCTGCGCATGCGCACTAAACGGCAACGACGAAACGACGCATAAAACGAGTGAAGAATTTGTTGTCTATTTATTGTAAATCAGTTATTACGTAACCAGAATGACAAAACATACATTGCTTCACGGTTTCATTCGAAAAAGTGTTTCGAAACCACAAATGGTACGGTTTCATTCGTTTCGAAACCGTCAGATGTTTCTGTTTTCCCATCTCTACAGACAAGGTTAGTAAATATAAGGTTGGGCAGTAAGTGCTCTGCTCTGCCATTGGCTGGCGCTGTGACGTCACTGTGGGACTGCGCGCTCCCAATCGGCCTGCACAGGCTGTCCGCTATGGCACGAAATGTGCATTTATATTAACTTTTTGACGAAAGATATTGTTTCTACCTTAAATGCAAAGTGCTATTATGCTGTAAAATATTGCAGATAACACTGTTGATTCACGTTCTATGGTAGATTTACTTGTTACGTATCAGATCACAAACATATCGACAATGTCTACAATATTAACTGCTGATTTTCAAAAGGAATCTTTGAAACACTTTTTTTCCGTGGCAAATTAAGCTATTTTGACTGTAAATCTCTTACATGATCGTGTTTTTTAAGTGCTTGGAGCGTATTCGAGAATGTGCAAAGTTTACCGTGTCCTTCCTGTAGCATTTAGAGAGCCACACTTTCTTTGACGTTTCATCTCGAGGAAAAATATGAAATTTATTTCAGTTCTCTCTGTGCTCCGGCTGTGAGAATTATAGCCTGTAATAGCACAGCCTGGCATTGCATAAATAATAACAGAAGTTTTTCAAAGAATTACTGCAGAAACGATAGCACATGTGACAAGCACTCGGGAAATCAATATACTTTCCACTATAAACTTTTTACTTCCAAACTATGAAGCGAACCATTTAGCCCTTTCATTCCCAGTGTTGTTCCTTGACAACATATTAAAAGCTGGTTTATACCGTATTTTGTGTATTAATCCTTAAGGCCAATTCACACTGTCCGTCACGTCAACGTCACGTCACGGCACCGTCACGTCATGTTGTATTCACACTGTCTGTCTGTGTCCGTCACGTCAATTCGTCCATCTCAACACGCGATGGTGAAAGTGAGGTTATGAGTGGCGATCTGTTATGTAGAAAGTCATAGTTTAATACTAGCAAGGGGGAACAACAACGCTAAATGTTATTAACGGCCAAAGAAAACTTTACAGTGTATGTTCTTGGCCAACTTACTGGGAACCGAAACAACATTTCAAAACATCGAAATCTATTTTCAAGCGAAAAAATAAAAAAAATATGAAGACATCAAACCATACTTGTAAGAGCATAAATAGCGCCTGTATACTTTAACCATTACGATTTGCTCGCTGACATTGTTAATACCGTCGTAAACAACTGAATTTTTGTCTTTTGTTAGAACTGACTTTTTCATTTAAAATGTTATTTAATGAAAAATGCGCAATCAAATTACAATCTCATCCAAATAAACAGTCTGCTTGAGTCGTTTCTGTTACAATGTTACGTAACATAAACCATGTTTTGGTTTCAGATATCCGACCTCGATTTTAGGGGTACACTCAATTGACAAAAATATTTAAGTCGTCATGAAACATTTGAGATCTACCCCTAAAACGAGGTACAACAACAACACAAAGATGAATAAATTTGCATATCAACAGTTCAATCGTCGACTGCAACACGTAATTCGCGTGACGAAAATAGATTAACGTCCAATGTTAGCAGACGTCCATACCGTCACAACATTCTTCTTGAGAAAGCTTGATGTGACGTGACGGTCCGGTGACGGACAGTGTGAACGCCGCCATTAGAAATACATTGCGGAATGTTCTGACGGACGGTGACGTGACGTGACGTGATGCTGACATTAGAAATACATTGCGGAATGTTCTGACGGACGGTGACGTGACGTGACGTGACGCTGCCATTAGAAATACATTGCAGAATGTTCTGACAGATGGTGACGTGACGTGACGTGACGTGACGTGACGCTGCCATTAGAAATACATTGCGGAATGTTCTGACGGACGTTGACGTGACGTGACGTGACGTGACAGACAGTGTGAACACCGCCATTAGAAATACATTGTGGAATGTTCTGACGGACAGTGACGTGACGTGACGTGACGTGACGCTGCCATTAGAAATACATTGCGGAATGTTCTGACGGACGGTGACGTGACGTGACGCTGCCATTAGAAATACATTGCGGAATGTTCTGATGGACGGTGACGTGACGTGAAGTGACATGACGGACAGTGTGAACGCCGCCATTAGAAATACATTGCGGAATGTTCTGACGGACGGTGACGTGACGTGGCGTGACGTGACGCTGCCATTAGAAATACATTGCGGAATGTTCTGACGGACGGTGACGTGACGTGACATGACGTGACGGACAGTGTGAACGCCGCCATTAGAAATACATTGCAGAATGTTCTGAGGGACGGTGACGTGACGTGAAGTGACGTGACGGACAGTGTGAACGCCACCATTAGAAATACATTGCGGAATGTTCTGACGGACGGTGACGTGACGTGACGTGACGTGATGCTGCCATTAGAAATACATTGCGGAATGTTCTGACGGACGGTGACGTGACGTGACGTGACGTGACGGACAGTGTGAACGCCGCCATTAGAAATACATTGCAGAATATTCTGAGGGACGGTGACGTGACGTGACGTGACGCTGCCATTAGAAATACATTGCGGAATGTTCTGACGGATGGTGACGTGACATGAAGTGACGTGACGGACAGTGTGAACGCCACCATTAGAAATACATTGCGGAATGTTCTGACGGACGGTGACGTGACGTGACGTGACGTGACACTACCATTAGAAATACATTGCGGAATGTTCTGACGGACGGTGACGTGACGTGACATGACGTGACGGACAGTGTGAACGCCGCCATTAGAAATACATTGCAGAATGTTCTGAGGGACGGTGACGTGACGTGACGTGACGCTGCCATTAGAAATACATTGCGGAATGTTCTGACGGACGGTGACGTGACGTGAAGTGACGTGACGGACAGTGTGAACGCCGCCATTAGAAATACATTGCGGAATGTTCTGACGGGCGGTGATGTGACGTGACGTGACGTGACGCTGCCATTAGAAATACATTGCGGAATGTTCTGACGGACGGTGACGTGATGTGACGCTGCCATTAGAAATGCATTGCGGAATGTTCTGACGGACGGTGACGTGACGTGACGTGACGTGACGGACAGTGTGAACGCCGCCATTAGAAATACATTGCGGAATGTTCTGACGGACGGTGACGTGACGTGACGTGACGTGACGTGACGTGACGGACAGTGTGAACGCCGCCATTAGAAATACATTGCAGAATGTTCTGAGGGACGGTGACGTGACGTGACGTGACGTGACGGACAGTGTGAACGCCGCCATTAGGAATACATTGCGGAATGTTCTGACGGACGGTGACGTGACGTGATGTGACGGAGAGTGTGGATTGGTCTTTAAAGTCGCATTGTTGTTGATGAACAACATGCTTCCAGTACAACATTTCGCCGCTTGGTACGGCGTGTAGTCAGTTCTGAGGCATTAATACGTCCGTCTTGGAGGCTGTGTTACGTTGCCATCCGTACGTGGCTGAAGTGTGCGTGATTGTGGTTCCTTTTATTTTGTTTCAGCAGTGAATTGTCTTGTCTTTGGTGCTGTGGCGAAGGTTGATCTGACAGTTTTTTTAATCATCAACAAAACAACTTCCTAAGTAATAAAATACCTCGATACAAACGTCTGTGTTACGCATAAAAGCCGGCCGCGGTGGCCGAGGGGACTGAGGCGCTTCAGTCACGCTCTGCACGGCCACTACGGTCGGGGGTTCGAATCCCCCCTCGGGGATGGATATTTGTGCCGTCCTTAGTATAAGGTAGTTGATAAGTAGTTTGTAAGTTTAGGGACCATGACCCTGTAGTTAAGTCCCGTAAGCTTAACAAACATTTAAACATTACGCATGAAATACATGGCATAAAAAACAATAGTTGGATCAAAAATTTTAAAACACTTATTTTGATGTTTATTGCACTGTATTAATACAGAAAACACTGAATTGTAATTTTTCCTAAGCTAAATTCATAACGTGTGAATGAGAGGGTTAAGAAAATACGAAGCAGAAATGGTAAGACACACGCACACCAGTTAGAAACCAACACTGCATATTGTTTTACTCCCAGGTGTCCCACAGTGACGTCATGCGCAGAACGCCAAAAGTGCGTTTCTTACTGTGCATCGCTTACTGTGCCCCCCCTCCCGATCTCAGGGGCGCTGGCTCTGAGAGTAGCTGGGTGTAAAGATATTTCACACTTCAACTATCGAGGCGAAAGTCGAGCACTCGCGACAGCTCAAAAAAAAAAAAAAAAAAAAAAAAAAAAAAATATGTTTGTATAGTCTATGGGACTTAACTACGGGGTCATCAGTCCCTAAACTTACAAACTACTTATCAACTACTTACGAACTAGGATGGCACAAATATCCATGCCCGAGGGGGGATTCGAACCCCCGACCGTAGTGGCCGTGCAGACCGTGACTGAAGCGCCTCAGTCCCCTCGGCCACCGCGGCCGGCCGACAGCTCCTCCCCTCCCCCCCCTCCCAGCAGTATGAAGTACATCTTCTACATCTACATGGGATACTCTGCAAACCACATTTAAGTGCCTGGCAGAGGGTTCATCGAACCACCATTGTACTATTCATCTCCCATTCCACTCTCGAACAGGAGGGAAGAAAGAACACCTGAATCTCTCCATTCAAATTCTGATTTCTTGTATTTTATTGTGTTGATTATTTCTACCTATGTAGGTGGCAGTCGACACATTCGGAGGAGAATGTTGGTGATTGGAGATTCGTAAGTAGACCACGCCGCAGTGATATGCGCCGTTGTTGTAATGATTCCCATCCCAGATCCTGTATCATTTCCGTAACGTTGTCTCCCCTGTATCGTGACAATACGAAACGAGCTGCCCTTCTTTGAACTCTTTCGATGTCGTCCGTCAAATTGTGGCGCATTTGTGTGTATTTTTTTTTTATTTTTTTTATTTTTATTTTTTTTTTTTTTTTTTTTTTTTACTGGACATAAATTAAAGCCACATTTTTATGTATCACCTGTTGCAGATGTTCAGTGGTCTCGAAGATATTGTAGCTCACCTGCCATTAACACATTGCAAAATTATGTTATGACGTCAGGTTCTTGGGTTTTCAGGAAACTACATTTGTGACACTTTCATTTAATTTTTAAGTATGTTTATTCATCCATTTCTGATAAAACAATTGCACAACACACTTCCATGCTAAATAAAATGTTACTCCACTAAGATCGCCATAAGACTCCAGACTACTTCAGACTGACTGAGTTCGCACGTATAAATACACAATCACATTTCTAGAACCTTCTAGAACACGGAAGTACAACATTTAAACATTTAACCATTTCTTCAATAAACATTAATGACTCCCGCTTTACGCAAAGATACATAAAAGTATGACAGATGTGATAATAAGTTTTCTTTTACATGAAAATAAACAGTAGAAAAAATCGTAAGTAAACAACAATTAGTGCAGTGTTAATATATGTTTACATTGTTAATACCACTTTCAATACTTAATTAATTTAGTTTGTTAGAAGACTCTAGTAATGCAAACTATAATGATTAAAATAACTTGACAGAAGCGCTATAAAATGCTTATGTAATTAGGGTTGCCAGATTGAACTCGAGGCAGGCCCGGAGACCAGACGTGCCCCCCTCCCCCTTGGCCAATGACTCCCCCCCCCCCCCAACCAGGATTGTCGCCTTCTGCAGAAAATTGTTTCGGCAAGAAATTAAGAAATGACTGATTCTTCTTTTGTTTGATAATATTAGCTTTGTGCCTTTATGATTGGAAATGTTTATTTATAGCTTTCACTCCGTCATACATAACAGTAAATGAGATGTTGCATATTCTGCATTTACACATACAGTCATCAGTATAGACCTTTTGTAGCCGCTCTTTATAATTTTCTTCCTGCAACCATTCTTCACGGAACGAACTTAGATATCGTCTCTTCATTTCACTGTTATTACTCACTAATCTGAGTTAATGTGAGCTTGTCTCTTCACACACGATCCGAGTATTCCAAAAATTGCCGGTAAACTGATAAACAATGAACGAACGAACACAAATAATAGACGTCGCCAGTTGACATGTTGCAGCAACAGTGTTTGCTTAATAATGCGCTAGCCCATTACTACCGACGCAACAATGAAAAGTTTTCGGAGGAAGAATAGAAAAGTAGCGTTTTGTTGCAATAAGAAATTGACATTTGTAGAAAGTTATTCATAATTGCTAGAGAGAAGCCGGCCGGGAATGGCCGAGCGCACTGAGGCGTCTTGCCACGGTGCGCGAGGCTGCTCCCGCCAGAGGTTCGAATCCCCCATAGGGCATAGATGTTGTGGTCGTCCTTAGTTTAAGTTACGTTAAGTTCGATGTAGATCGTCGCTACATGATCATAGTACTTAAAGAACGTCGTAAAAAAAGAATTAAAAAAAGGAAAAAGAAAAAAAAAGTTAAGATGAAGGTTACATTCAAGCCCGGAGATGAGAGTCATTGGCCCGTAGACCCGGAGAATTCATTCCAAACCCGGGCACAACGGGCGGCGCCCGGAGTTCTAAAATGTTGAAATTTTTGTATAGTGTATGGGACTTAACTACGGGGTCATCAGTCCCTAAACTTACAAACTACTTATGAACTACTTACGAACTAGGACGGCACAAATATCGATGCCCGAGGGGGGATTCGAACCCCCGACCGTAGTGGCCGTGAAGACCGTGACTGGAGCGCCCTAACCCGGAGTTCTGGCAACCCTATATGTAAAATAAACGTGAAATATTAGGTTATAATACTACAACCAATTATCGAATAGTTCAGTTATTTAAACAAACGGAACCCTCCTGGCTAAATATATTACAAAACCCATCTGATAAGGATCCCACACTGGGCAGCAATACTGCAAAAAAGGACGGACAAGCATAGTGTATGAATCCTCTTTAGCAGTTCTGTTGCATCTTTTAAGGGTTCTGCCAGTAAACGGGGGGGGGGGGTGGGAGGGGGAGGCAGAGAGACATAGGCATCGGGCAGCACTTGCCTTAGCATCTGGGGTGACAGTGAGCTCAATGGTATCTGGAGGTAGCGATGTGTGCGTGTGGGAGCAAGGTTGTCGTGTGGTGGACGTAGGGTTGCCAGATCTCCGGGCGCCGCCCGGAGTGCCCGGGTTTGGAATGAATTCTCCGGGTCTACGGGACAATCACTCTCATCTCCAGGCTTCAATGTAACCTTCATCTTAACTTTTTTTTACGACGCTTTTTAAGTTCTGTGCTCATGTAACGACGATCTACATCGAACTTAACGTAACGTAAACTAAGGAAGAACACAATATCCATACGCTAGGAGGGGGGATTCGAACCTCTGGCGGGAGCAGCCTCGCGCACCGTGGCAAGACGCCTCAGTACGCTCGGCCATTCCCGGCCGGCCCCTCTCTACTATATATGAATAACTTTATATAAACGTCAATTTTCTTATTGCAACAAACGCTACTTTTCTATTCTTCCTCTGAAAACTTTTCATTGTTGCATCGGTAGTAATCGGCTAGCGCTTTATTAAGCAAACACTGTTGCAGCAACGTGTCAACTGGCGACGTCTATTATTCGTGTTCGTTCGTTCATTGTTTGTTATCAGTTTACCGGCAATTTTTGGAATCAGTCGCTTCTTAAATTCTTGCCGAAACAATTTTCTGCAGAAAACGACAAAGTCACTGCAACGGAAGTAACTTTGACTTACAATGGCGTGAAACACCACCATTCTTAAAATGCTCAAGATTGTGGTAATAAGCTATATCCTTATGTTTTTAGAGATTCCTCAGTGGCAACGAAAGTAAGATGCGGGGATATTTTCTGGGAGGGAGGAGATGATAAGTATTTTTTTTCTTTTAGAATTCACGTGTAATTCTGGTTGGGAGGGGGGGGTGAGTCATTGGCCAAGGGGGAGGGGGGCACGTCTGGCCTCCGGGCCTGCCTCGAGTTCAATCTGGCAACCCTAGGTGGACGACGAAGTCGGCGAGATGTCGAGGGCAGTGGACTGCTCTGGTTGGGCATGTTGAAAGGTGGGTAGAACCCAGCAGGGCAATGATGAACACTTTGGCGGGAGGGAGGGGGAAGGTGTGTCTCGGAAATGCTCCGGAAACTCAGTTGGGGATCACTGGAGGAAAGACGATGTTCATTTTGTGAATTTCCGCTGAGGAAATTTAGAGGGCCAGCATTTGAAGCCGAGTGTAGTACAATCTTGCTGCCAGCTACTTACATCTACATCTACATACATACTCCGCAATTCACCGTAAGGTGCGTGGCGGAGGGTACACGGTACCACTACTAGGCATTTCCTTTCCTATTCCACTCCCAAATTGAACGAGGAAAAATAGAATGCCTATATGCCTCCGTACGACCCCTAATTTCTCTTATCTTGTCTTTGTGATCTTTACGCGAAATGTAAGTAGGCGGCAGCAGGATCGTACTACACTCAGCTTCAAATTCCGGCCCTCTAAATTTACTTAACAAAAATTCACGAAAATAACGTCGTCTTTCTTCCAGCGATCCCCAATTGAGTTGCCGGAGCATTTCCGTGACACTCGCGCATTGGTCGAACCTACCGGTAACAAATCTAGCTGCTCGCCTCTCAACCGCCTCTATGTCTTCCTTCAAACCGATCTGCTGCGGGTCCCAAATACTTGAGCAGTACTCAAGACGGTCGTACAAGCGTTTTATACGCGGTCTCCTTTACAGGTGAAGTACATCTTCCCAAAATTCTCCCAATAAACCGAAGTCGACTGTCTGCCTTACTCACAACTGTCCTTACATGTTCGTTCCATTTCATATCGCTCTGCAATGTTACGCCTAGATATTTGAACGACGCGACAGCATCAAGAAGCTCACTACTAATGCTGTATTCGAACATTACAGGATTGTTTTTTCTACTCACGCGCATCACCTTACATTTTTCTACATTGAGAGCTAGCTGCTATTCTTCGCACCAACTGGAAATTTTGTCTAAGTCAACCTGTATGCTATTACAGTCAGTTACAGACGACACCCTCCCATATACCACAGCATCATCAGCAAACAGCCGCAAATTACAACTTACTCTGTCCATCAGATCATTTATATAGATAGAAAATAATAGCGGTCCTATCACACTCCCCTGGGGCACGGCTGACGATACACTCGTCTCTGATGAACACTCGCCGTCGAGAACAACGTACTGCGTTCTATTACTTAGGAAGTCTTCCAGCCAGTCACAAATCTGTGAACCTATTCCATAAGCTCGTATCTTCGTTAGCAGTCTGCAGTGTGGCACCGCGTCGAACGCCTTTTTGAAGTCGAGAAAAACACAATCCGCCTGTTGCCCTTCGTCACATTTCATATAGTGATCACAAAGACAAGATAAATTAGGGCCTGTACAGAGGCATATAAGCATTTTTTTTTCTATTTCTATTTGTGAGTGGAATAGGAAATGTGGTGTCGCACAAGTCTAAAGTGCGCGCCACCTACCTTCGCCGCACGCCGCCATGCACGCACGGCGCGGCTTTCTTACGACGTCAGCCACGAGCGCCCTCTGCTGCAACTCCGCTCGTGGCCACCACTGAACGACATCGTTGACTTGGGACTGAGATAGGAACCAGCTAACACTTCGGAATCAGATAGGCACCAGTGAAGACTTGGCTATCGAACAGGCACTAGGCAGGCCTCTAGCTCAACTATGTATCAGCATTCTGCCGTACTGAGCTATGTAAAATTTAAGTATTGTATAAATTCTGTGCAATATATATCTCGTTCTAATTTACTCTAGTGTTTCTAGTTTCTGCTGTCCCACTGGCTGGTCACCTCCTACCTGCACAAGCGTGCATCCTTTATTCCCGTGTCGGTCTTCCTACTCGGCCACCGACACCTACGACGGAAACGAGACACAAAAGCGGCGACGAGTCTGGGGACACAAAAGGAAAGGAAATGCCTAGTAGTGGTACAGTGTACCCTCCGCCATGCACCTTACGGTGGATTGCGGAGTATGTATGTAGATGTAGGTGTGAACAGCTGACAACATGACCGTGGCAGGAAGAGGCATGTGTTACTGCAGCTGCCACTCGTTTGCGTAACGGGGGGGGGGGGGGGGGGGGAAGATGTCGAAGAAGTTGGGCAGAGAATGGAAACTGAAAGATTTATGAAGAATGATACCAATGTCAGTGGCGAGATGAAGGCGGGACAGCCACAACAAATTCCAGGGCAGGGGAAGAGGGGAGAGTGAGAAACCATGGAAAGGGGAAGGAGTAGAGAGAACAGGAGACAGCCGGCGGAAGGAGTGGCAAGAGGAGTGGAAAGAGAGACTAGAGGTGGTGGGGAGGGTGGCAGAGTCCAGTAGACGTAGGGGAGAAGCGGCGTCGATGTCAGTGAGTTTACTTTATTGATTGAGACAGTGACAGGTGCATTGTTCACAATTTGTTTTAAGGGACTTAACTACGGGGTCATTAGTCCTTAAACTTACAAACTACTTATGAACTACCTACAACTAAGGACGGCACAATTATCCATGCCCGAGGAGGGATTCGAATCCCCGAGCGTAGTGGCCGTGCAGACCGTGACTGAAGCGCCTCAGTCCCCTCGGCCACCGCGGCCGGCTCGGAGCAGTTCAACTCCCACCCTGACATCACCGTCCACTCCACCGAGTGGATCCAAAACTCCTCCGGTCCCCCCTATCTGGTGCGGATCTTTACAGAGTCCGCATCGTATATCGACCACCTCCTCACTCCTCACTGAGGGAGCGTACATTTACGATCACCACTAAGAGGTGGTGGAGAAATAATGCAGGTATTGGCACCCCTCTTCAGGACCTGGGGGGGGGGGATTTTGAGCAGTAAAGGCGTACTAAGTCGACATAGGATGGGAGATCAGACGGAGGAGGTGGAGGTGAGGGGTGGACACGTTCGCCGGGAAGGGACAGCGTCTGTCTGTAGACAAACTCCGTGACAGTGGTTTGTAAGTGGAGGGAAGACCAAGGAGGACCGAGGGGAGAGCCCCTAGCCACAGTGTGTCATGGCACACGAGGGCCGCTTTGAGAGGGCAGTCTACATCTACATAGATACTCTGCAAATCACATTAAAGTGCCTGGCAGAGGGTTCATTAACCACTTTCATCACTTTTCTCTACCGTTCCATTCTCTAATAGCGCGCGGGAAGAAAGAACATCTAAACCGTTCCGCTTTCGATCCGATTTCTCTTATTTTATTGGGATGGTCATGTCTCCCTAAGTAGGTGGGTGCTAGCAAAATATTTTCACATTCAGAACTAAAAGTTGGTGATTGAAACTTTGCAAACAGATCACGCCGCAATGAATTACGTCCTTCTTTTAATGATTTCCACCCCAATTCGTGCAATATTTCCGTGAAGCTTCCCCCCCCCCCCCCCCCCCCGTAACGCGATAAAACAAAACGAGCTGCCCTTCTCTGAACCTTCTCAATGTCTTCCGTCAGTCCCACCTGGTGAGGGTCTCACATGGGGCAACAGTACTTCAGGAGAGGACGCACAAGTGTGATGTAGGCATTCTCTTTGGTGGAGCTGGTGCATCTTCGAAGCGTTCTGCCGATGAAACATAACCTTTGGTTCGCCTTCCCCACAATATTTTCTGTGTGTTCTCTCCAGTCAAAATTGTTCGTAATTGTAACTCCTAGGTATTTGGTAGAATATATGACCTTAAGGTTTGACTGATTTATCGCGTAATTAAAGTTCAGCGGATTTCTTTTAGAGGTCATGTGTATTACTTCACACTTTTCTTTATTTAGAGTCAATTGCCAATTTTCGCACCATGCAGAAATTTTGTCTAAATCGCTTTGCAGTTGCTTTTGATCCTCTGTTGACTTCACTAACCGGTAAATGACAGCATCCTCCGCGAACAGTCTAAGTGAGCTATTCAGATTGTCTCCTAAATCGTTTATAAACACGAGGAAGAGTAGGGGACCTATAACGCTTCCCTGTGGAACGCCAGATATCACTTCTGTTTTACTCGATGACTTACCGTCAGTTACAACGAACTGTGTTCTTCCTGATAGGAAATCGTGAATCCAATCACACAATTGGGGAGATATTCCATAAGCACGCAATTTCATAAGAAGCCGCTTGTGGGGTACAGTGTCAAAAGCCTTCCTGAAATCCAGAAATATGGAATCGATTTGAGATCCCTTGTCGATGGCACTTATCACTTCATGTGAATAAAGGGCAAGCTGTGTTTCGCAAGAGTGATACTTTCTGAATCCGTGTTGACTACTGGTTAATAGGTCGTTCTCTTCGAGGTAGTTCATAATATTCGAACAAAGTATATATTCCAAAATCCTACTGCAATTCGACGTCAATGAGATAGGCCAGTAATTCTGGGGATCACTCCTATTGCCTTTCTTGAATATTGGAGTAACTTGGACAACTTTCCTGTCTTTGGGTACGGATCTTTCGCTGAATGAAACCTAGTACAGCGCTTGGCCATTCCCGACCGGTAGCTATTTAGTTGTCCGTATTTATTTCCGTCCGAGTGTAAAATGTTCACCTGTTTATAAATGTATGGGACTTAACAGCTTGGTTATTAGTCCCTAGCTTACAAACTACTTAAACTAACAAGGAAAGTACTTGAGCTCGAACAAATACGTCTGGATGAGCTTTTGGTTATAAGACCATTCCGTACCCCTCAATGTGTTGGTGGGTGTCGTTTTTCTGCAAAACTCTGCAACCGTGCTCTAGACAGCACTGTAGATGAAATTGTGGATGGCAATTGTTCGTCATTATCGTCCCCATAATCAGTCACAAAATTATATATATATTTTTGCTATTATTGATATGGTTTCTGTTCTTTCGGACATGTCAAAAATAATAGACACCAATGGTTGACATTAACAGCCGTAATTTTAAGAATTCGAAATATTGACATTTCGACCGTTTCGGATCGTTGGAACAGACTCGGCGACGAAGTTCAAAATTTGTGTTGGACTGGGATTCGAACCCGGATTTCCGGTTTCGGGCCAGCGGACGCCTTGCAAATTTGGGTTGCAAGGGGAGCGTGCCTGGATAGCCTATTCGGTTAAGACGACCGCTGAACCGAGGCGTGAAACTCTTGGCCGAATTCCGGTCCAGCACAAATTTTCAACTTCGCTGTTGAGTTTATTTAAACGACTCGAAATCGTCGAAATGTTTCAATATTTGGCATTCACAAAAGTATCTGTTTCTGTAGTGTAATGATACCAAAAAACATGTGAAAGATTCATCTTCTACACCAATACCTTCTTCACAAAGAGGGTTCTTCATAACTTCGTCTCATTGTTGTTGTTGTTGTTGTTGTTGTTGTGGTCTTCAGTCCGGAGACTGGTTTCATGCAGCTCTCCACAATACCCTATCCTGAGCAAGCCTCTTCATCTCCACATAAGAACGGCAACCTACATCTGTCTGAATCTGCTTACTGTATCCATCTCTTGCTCTTCCTCTGCGATTTTTTCCCCACACACTTCCCTCCAATGCTAAATTCACAATTCCTTGATGTCTAACAATGTGTCCTACTAATCTATCCCTTCTTTTAGTCAAGGTATGCCAGAAATTTCTTTTCTCCCCAATTCTGTTCAGTACCTCCTCATTAGTTGCGCGATCCACCCACCTAATCTTCAGCATTCTTCTGTAGCACCATATTTCAAAAGCCTCAATCCTCTTCCTGTCCGCACTGTTTATCGTCCATGTCTCACTCCCATACAAGGCAACACTCCACACAAATGCCTTCAGAAAGGAGGCCTTAAATCAATATTCGATGTTAACAAATTTCTCTTTTTCAAGAACGCTTTTCTACCCATTGCCATTCTGCATTTTATATCCTCTGTACTGCGACCATCATTTGTTATTTTACTGCCCAAGTAACAAAACTCATCTACCTCCTTTATTGCTTCGTTTCCCAATCTAATTCCTTCAGCATCACCTGATTTTCTTAGACTGCACTCCATTACCCTAGTTTTGCTCTTGCTAATGTTCATCTTATACGCACCTTTCTGCACACTGTCCATTCCGTTCAACTGCTCTTCCAGGTCCTTTGCTGTATCTGACAGAATTACTATGTCGTAGGCAAAACACGATGTTTTTCTTTGTTCACCCTGAACTTTAATTCCTTCTCCAAATTTCTCCTTTCTTTCCTTTATAGCTTGCTCAATGTACAAATTGAATAACAATGGAGAAAGACTACAACCCTGTCTCACTCCCTCCCCAACCACTGCATCCCTTTCATACCCCTCAACTCTGACAACCGCTGTCTGGTTTTTGTACAAGTTGTAAATAACCTTACGCTCCCTATATTTTACTCCTGCTTGCTTCAGAAATTTAAACAGTTTATTCCAATCAACATTGTCAAAAGCCTTCTCCAAATCTACAAAAGCTAGAAATGTAGGTTTGCCTTTTCTTAATCTGTCTTCTAGGATAAGTCGTAAAGTGAGTATTTCGTCTCAACCAATCGCAACACATTAGTTGGATTGATTACCAACGGTCAACCTATCCGACGCTTCACTACACAAATAATGCAACGAAGCTCAACTCCAAAGGCGCACTGTACCGTCCCTAGAGGTCCCGTCCAGTGTTCACACCCTGGAACGAGGCAACTATCGTACTCGGGCCGTAAAATTATAGCAAATTCACCGGATTTAACCAAAATTATCGTACTTATCTGCAAAATGACAATAACACATAATATTTACTAGCAAATCTGATTTTGTATACCTTTTACCGTACTGTAGTCTGTCTCTTGCAAAGTATATTACTTTTTCCGAATGAAGAGCCGTTAAAAATATATATATATATATTGTTTTATGCATGACGTATAAAACCGTTCCAGGAAAAGTTGTGCGACTGCTCCTGGCTAAATTCCGTTAGATATCGGCTCCATCGGAAAGACTGCGTTTACTTTCTCCTTCCTCCGATTGCTGTCAATGCCACCGATCTAACAATTGGGACATAATAATTCCGTAGCGGAACTGTCGTTGTATTCCTTGCTAGGAAGTTACTTATGCATTTGTAGACTATCGTCTGGGAAACGCGTGTTCACGAATCAGTGTTAGTTCGGTATAAATCTAAAAGTCAGCATCTGATCAGAGCGCGACACGTTAGGCGGACAAGCCGCACGCACGCTGTGGATCGTCATCATTTCCGCTCACATGTTTCCTTGCACGTACCGACAAATAAGTTATAGCACCTGGCCGAGGGGACTGAGGCGCTCCAGTCACGGTCTACACGGCCACTACCGTCGGGGGTTCGAATCCCCTCTCGGACATGGATATTTGTGCCGTCCTTAGTGTTAGCTAGTTCATAAGTATTTAATATTCATAGAATATATGACATCAACTACGATTGGTCAAAGCTGAAAAATGTGTACCCAGCCGGGATTCGAACTCGGGTCTCCTGGTTTCTAGGCAGTTGCGCTGACCCCTACACCACTGGGGACACAGTGATCACCTCACCTGCAAGGACTACCTAAGCACGCCTCCCATCAGATACAAATTCCCAATCGCAGTTGATGTCATATATTCTACGAATATTAAATAATAACAACTGCAGGATCAGAAGTGACGTCTGTTCTCTCGCAACAGACGCCACATGTATATATAGTTCATAAGTAGTTTGTAAGCTTAGGGACTGATGACCCCCTAATTAACTCCCATAAGCCATACAGACATTTGAACATTTTTTTATATCCCTTTCCGTATGATTTGCTACAATAAATGAGAGAAAATATATAATACGCAGCCGAATAACTAACGAGAGATATACTTACTTCTCAAGCCGAAAGCAATCACTGGTCCAGTTAAAATTTCTTGTGTCAGAGTGCCGCTTTGTGTGAAATTTCAGCACCACTAGGCACGCTTCAAGCCCTTTAACGTAGCTACGAGCATTGTGACGCAAATATATAAAGAGCGGACTTCGACAATCAAATTATTTATCCCGACAACGGGACTACATTGTCGCTCTCCGATCGGTAGACGCACACAGTCGCTGAGATTATTAAATCGACGATCTCTATTACGAAAGTAGCCGTTCATAGCTACTGAGATGATTAAAGCGACAAGTTTAATTACGAAAGTAATTTACCAGTAGTGCTGCGAGAAAAAAATCTTTGAAGAGACAATGTGTTGTTACATTTTATTACGTTCGAAATTATCGTACATCTGCGTACGATAGTAACGTTCTTTCGTACATCGTACGCAGGCACGAAATTGTCGTACATGTACGATAATTATCGTACGGTCACAGTCTAACATATACAGTCGCGACAATCAGTGCTATAAAAGTTGTTACCAACTGACAGCTGCTGCGACACTAGCGCTCCTAGCGGTGGGCAAGCTGCCGAATTAGTGATGTTTGTTTATAATCGCCTTTGTACGTAATTAACGAAATACTTACTATATTTTTTGCGTTACAAGCATTGTTAAAAAATATCGAGAGACAAACATAATACGGAAATTAACATAAAAACAGCCTAATTTAAATGATTCAATGGTATAAAGAACAACTCTGTCTTGAACTATTACTTACGAATATGTGTATATTTGCAGCTTATTCCGCTGAAAGTAGTTACATATATAC
Source organism: Locusta migratoria (assembly GCA_026315105.1). Lineage (NCBI taxonomy): Eukaryota > Metazoa > Arthropoda > Insecta > Orthoptera > Acrididae > Locusta > Locusta migratoria. Next base: position 38,651,930 of record CM048752.1, on the reverse strand, counting down.
ATAATGGTATAATAAAATTCTATTATGGTCTGTTCTTACTATGACAACTAGACGTATATCAATTCGGTACGGAGTCAAATGATTCTCACATTTTTACACGTTCCTCGTCTTTCTTATAGGTGTATATTCTTGTAAGTGCAATTACTTTAGCTTTAAAAATCAACGTTTTGATGGTTCTTGTCGTTTCTGGTTCAGATGTAGCAACAATTGTGGAAATGGGTTCTTCTTTGTTGGAAAACAGTTTGGTTGCTTTTAAAGTTATATTGCTACATCTGTAACGTTTTTCCTTCAGCTACAGCTGTGATGGTTGTTCTGGTACGTTAAATACCGTATTTATTGCTTTTTATATATGTTTCCTATGTTCCACCGTCACCGATTTTACTGGAATTGTAATGAAGAATACTTAACGTTCCTGCGTAGAAATTGACGTCTCTCTGCTAAAGGGCATGTCTCCTGGTGTTTCCTAGGAATTCTTATTTTTAATAGAAAATGAAATTATTCATTTAAAGCCTGTATGTTACAGGATAATTGTAAATTAACTGTCCTGTAATGTACCGTTTCGTACCTTGTCAGAGATCTTAGAAAGACAAATGGGGAGCTATTTTTAAATTATTACCTATTTATAAGGCACTACATACGTTCCCTAATGTAAAAAGTATACTGAAGTCAATCTAAACGATACTATTCGCACTCATCAACTATCGTATTCGAAACGTAGCTTGCCGTCCGCTTGGAGCGCTGCTATCGCAGCGTATAACAAAAATCTGTCGGAGTGTCGTGACTGTATATGTTAGACTGTGGTACGGTTGTGAAGACGGGACTCCCGTCTGACGTACCGGCAGGTCAAAGTGCAATGCGGCATGGCACGCGCAGAGGCCTCTAACGGAAGACAGCAGAGTTTTGCAGATGCGGGAGTATCACCAGTGCAATAAGGGACCTTTACATTATCTCTCACGCGATTTTGGTGTATGTGTGTTCAGTGGCGTAGCTACCATAGGGCTAGGCGGGGCAGTCCCGAGGGCCCTCGAGCTCTAGGGGCCCCTCGGCGTACGTGAGCGACGATCGAAAAAAGTTACACTAGATCTTCGATTTTTTTTAATTCTCCCACACTACCGTCCATCATCTCCCACTCCCCTCACACCAAACTTCCCACAGTAGCCGCAATGGACCACCAGGTGGCGAAACATGGCTTCTATTGGGGCCTTCACTTCACACGAAGACACTCGGTGGCGCTGCTGATCGGCCAAGCCTATACCCGGGCCGCTGAAACTTTGCACTTGACGTTTACAAATAACAAGTGAAGAGCAAGAAGCGCGAGGCGGTATTCGCTGGGAACGATCCAATCACAGCGCGCTAAACACTTCCGGTGGTCACGTGCCGTGACGTCACAGTCCCCGCGATGCCGGCTTTGTTCAGTTCTACCGTAAATAAAGTTGTGTATCGTGTTTATCCCGTGTTTATGTTGTGTGTGCTTTTTTCGCTGCGATTTGTTTTACTGTGAGTGGTTTAACTTTACTTTCAGAGTTCAAGTAATTGGATAATGTCATAGAAAAGACGTTTGTCTACTGACGTTTTCTAAGTTCTCAATTTCGTATCAATAATCGAAGCATATGCTCTGAGTAGGAAGTTCATTCTCGCTTCAAATGTTCAAATGATTGTATAGTCTATGGGACTTAACTACGGGGTCATCAGTCCCTAAACTTACAAACTACTTACGAACTAGGACGGCACAAATATCCATGCCCGAGGGCGGATTCGAACCCCTGACCGTAGCGGCCGTGCAGACCGTGACTGGAGCGCCTCAGTCCCCTCGGCCACCGCGGCCGGCAATTCTCACTTCAAACGATCGAAAAGAAGTTATGTGCAGTGGTTATAAGAAAGAAATAATGCTGCAGATACGTCAATGTTAAAACTTTTTATATTCGTTCGTGAAACAAAATAAGCCTATTACACCCACATATGCAGTAGGCGAAATCGCAAAGGAGCAGCGTCACAATGAAATAAATCTGCCCCCATTTCACTGCCGTTTTAGCCCTATAGAATTAGTATGGTGTGACGTGAAGAATTACGTAAGGAACAATAAGTCTTTCACAATAACAGAGGTGGAAAAGCTGTTGCCAATGTGGATGATGCATCTTGGAAAAAAAAAGGGTGTCGAGCACGTTGAAAAGCTGATTTCGGCAGCGCAAACAATGGAAGGGATCATGGACAGTTGATAATTTGTCTTGGTGATGACGACGATTTTGGCAGTGACGACAACAGTGAAGATGGGGTGCTGCATGTAATTGTACCATTGTCGCCGTAAATTGATGAGTGAAGAGCATACTGATTATAAAACGTAGAGAGAGAGGTTACGATCTTTATTATTGTTTATTTCGTATCCGTCGTGATCTAATGCTTTTTTTCTATATTGCTTTGCTCCGTTATTGTAAGAGTATGCATTGTTGTGCTCTGGTCTTCATTAATATGCAGTTAATTGTTCCTCAAGAACGAATTATTAAATGCACTTTTATCGCTGAACAGCATACATTTACGAGATGCAACTGAAAACCATTTGGTCCGCTGTGTGTATAGAGGTTAGTGTTGCAACGTCGCTAAAGCAGTGTAGCCAACTTAACTCGCCGTAACGCGAAACGTCAAATGCAATGTTTCAGCGGCCCGGGTATAGAGCCCTGTATTGGGAGAGTACCGCCAACCGGGCGAGCGCCGTCATTGTAGGCCTATATATATATATATATATATATATATATATATATATATATATATATATCTGGAAGTAGTAGCGCTATGCACGGCGCTGTTAAATTAGCATTTATGATGACGGGTACCGGTCTGCACATTGACGTGGTATGACAATACGTTAAGTAAACAATGAACTTAAGTTTTTAATCGTTTCATCACATCTACACCGAATATTAAGGAAAAATTGGTAATCTGAGATCAAGACCTTTATTTTTGAGCAAACTATTTGTAAAATTGTTTCGTCCTAAATTTTAAACCCTGTACCAAATGCACTTCTTTCGCAATAAGTAACGTTCCTGCTTTCAAATTAGCTAAGGACTGACGTTTTTATCTCTAATGTATTGATTTTTATCAACGTAGATGTAATTAATACATGTTGCTTTCCATTAATCTAGTGCTTAATGTTGATAGGTGTTGTGTGCTAACCTACATGTGATATTATCATATAACATTAACTGAGCTAACATTTTGGGAAGGTTTAAGTTTTTACACATTCTTATCGCACTGCTGGGTACTTTAGTAAAATAAACTTTATCTTAAAATTCGAGTTTTGGAGATCTATTTAATGGGCGGTATCATTTACCGCCCAAACTTTCCTAATATGCAGGGTAAGTATAAATACGAAATTCGTCAAATATGGCACATTATGTTAGATTTTCGTGTATTTGTATCTTTTAAAAATATCTTTTCTCTTACATGTTTGTCCGTCCAACATTGCTCGCAAGAAACTTGTATGAACAGATAAACCTAGAAGGTTACTCGATATTTCAATAAAAACTTACTACTTCACAAAATTTTGCAGTCTCTTATGGAAATGCATTTTTTCTTCCAATGCGGTGTATCCACAATTCGCGTCTTTTCGCATCTCTCTCGCCCTGTGGAATGCGTGAAACTTGCTACCTCGGACTGTCTTAGTGTAATTCACTCCCAACAGTGCGGCATTTTTCACCATATAAAAATGGAATATGCTATGTTAAGCCCTTAATTTAATACATGATGAGTCTGCACATTTCCAACACCTCTAAATGCTGAAATAACAGCGAGTGAAGTGAAATATGCTATTTACGCTGATGGACTGCTTAGGCCTAAAATGGCGAACGTGCCCCACCCGCGCTCAGCTGACCAATAGCAGCCGGCGGTTGTCGGCAAGCCACACATCAAAGGTTGGCGGTACTCTCCCAATACAGGGCTCTAGCCAAGCCGCCAGTCGCTGTGTACAACAATTTAGTCCGTGTAGCAGTAGAAGTGGCGGCAGCATCGAAGCTGCTCACAGCAACTTCTGAGCCTTCCACGGGTTGCTCGGCGCAGTGTGAAGGATCGCGGACCTCAAATACTGAATAAATATATTTACTCTACAGTACTTCTGATTGGCAAACAGAAGTGTACAGTTCGATTATCCGAATAATCGGTTTTCCGAACAGCCATGTCCCCCAGTTGCTTCGCATAATCGACTTTATACTGTATATAGTATTTTAGTTGAATGAAGAATTACGACTTTTAACTTTTTGAACCCTGACCAACAAACATCAAAAGCACGAAGTGAAATCCAAAAATTATTCCCACCTCAGAATATAAACGTAACAAGGTCTATCGCTTGTCCGCTAAGATGTGCACCCTGCCACCGTTAGTATGTTGTTGTTGAAGTCTGAGTTCCCATGGCTGCCAATCATTGCGAAATAACAGTGAATGAGGCTGAATTAGTAGCAGTGTGTTTGACAATACACAGCGTGACCACATATGCATACGAAGTCTCTAAGTGTATTAATTGTAGAACGGTATTATTATGGTAATTCAACTGTTTCTGTAGTGAATTCCCCCAAGGAAATGCTCCTTTATCATAGATCCCAATGAAATGCCGTAACCAATTGCACCCAGAAATTCGTGCCAGAAGATGAGAAAATATGGTTACCTTGTCACAACAATAGTGAATTGTGCATTCAAGACGCTGCCCTCTACCCTAGGGTGAACAGATGTCCCGTTTTTACGGTATTATCCCTTACTTCGACTTAGTGTCCCGTTGTCCCGACTAAGTAAATACGGGACGTATATTGTCCCGAATTTTACCTACCGTCCCATATATTTTCAACTGAAATTTTTTAAGTAACGTTAGCGCAACCATACCGAGAACAAATATAGCCATTATCAAGTAATGAAAGAAATAAGCTTCAACTCAAATGGATTGAGGCTCGATTTTGGACGTAATTCTTTCACAAGTTTCTGATATTTCAACCTTTGGGGAGATCTTTTTTATTTTAAATGCAAAGAAGCATAGGTTGCCCGAAATCACTACATCAATTTTAAAGCATTATTTGGCAACCTAAGACTTTTCAATTTTTTATTATTATTATTATTTTAAGTAATGCTTTCACGTGACATGTGCAAGTCTTCCAACTATACAAATTCAGTGATTAATGAATTCATTCCAAGAAGACAGCGTGATGAATGAGTCTGGTGTGTGCGTTAGTGCTGCAAGTAAAGGCAACATTTGTGTTCCTTACTTTTATTTTGGAAACCTGGTCACCCTACTCTACCCCTCTGTCACGATAATAAGCGAAGATGTCGACTTATTTTACTTATTACTTTTTCGTTGCCGACGGGGAACGGCCTCGCGCATCGTATAAGGAATTTCATAAGTAGTTTGTAAGGTTAGGGACTGATTACCTCGCAGATGAGTCAAAATTTTGAACATTTCATGAAGCCCGGTATGGGTACGGCTCAATACAAAGTGTTTCATCAAACAAAATCCAGCAAAGTCTTTGCTGAAACCCTCCTACACGAATATTTCCCATATTTTCCTTCTTTGACTGGGCTACCGAAATAAGGCTGAACGCTATTGAGCAGTGAGCTAACAGCGCAATAGTTTGGCGAGAGTGAGTTGGCGGCACTGACAACAGTCCGCCTGTCACCGCGCACGAGCCAATTGTGACTTGACTGCTCCCGGTTTGCTTCGTGGCAGGTGGCCATGTTTTCGTGGTTGAGTAATAATTTTTCATTGTTTATTTTTTACTAGTTTCTGCCTGCGACTTCAGTCACCTAATTTTGGAGCAACTCCGGAAACTATCCCATGGGGTCGTTTTATCTGTATGTCCTACCTAGGTCCAACTCTATCTCTCTGAAACTTTCATCCAAATCCACCCAGTAATTTTTTGAGTGAAGGCATAACAAACTTTCAGAGTTATTATTATATTAGAGTGTGGTGTCGCACAAGTCCAAAGTGCGCGCCACCTACTTTCGCCGCGCGCCGCCATGCACGCACGGCGCGGCGTTCTTACGACGACAGCCACGAGCGCCCTCTGCGGCAACTCCGCTCGTGGCCACCAGTGAACGACATCGTTCACTTGGGACTGAGATAGCAACCAGTTAGGACCTTCGTAATCAGATAGGCACCAGTGAAGACTTGGCTATCGTATAGGCACTAGGAAGCAGTACTAGGCAGGCCTTTAGCTCAACTACGTTTCTGCAGTACTCTGTAAAAGTTAAGTATTGTATAAATTCTGTTCAATATATATCTCGTTCTAATTTACTCTAGTGTTTCTAGTTTCTGGCTGCTCCCCTCCGTACCTGCACCAGCGTGCTATCTTTATTCCTGTGTCGGTCTCATTCCACTCGACCACCGACACCTACGACGGAACGGGACACAAAAGCGGCGACGAGGCTGGGACACAAAATAGAGAGTATAATTTACTTAGTAGTATTAGGTTCCTTGTCTTCCAGGGGGCGGTAAGGAGCTGAGGATGAAGTAGTTTTACATATGTTTAGTTTTAGTTTAAAGAGGGCCCCAAAGTCATGTTTGCCCCGGGGCCCTTGGTGACATAGCTACGCCACTGTGTGTGTTTATTCGAGCCCAAGTACTTTCTTGTAAGTAAAACTAACCTAAGGACAACACACATATCCATGCCCGAGGGAGGATTCGAACGTCCGACACGGGAGTCCTCGCGATCCGCAACGTGGCGCTCCAGACCGCTCGGCTACTCCCGCGTGGCCGTATGAGTGCAACAGTTATGAATTTTTAGTTTAATACTTTCGTGTTATCGAAACTGAGTTTACTGTTTGACCCATTAAACAATGAAAATAGCGCAACAAGGTAGACAACAATGCAGTGACACCGGTCTGTTAGCACATGCTGTGCAGTTGGCAGCGACCATCGGCACACCAGCTCGGCTCTGTCTCAAGAGCAGGGTTGCCAACGTCAGTGGTTTCCCACCGAATCTGGTGGTTTTTTAAAGCCGACGGTGGGAAAAATTCTGAGTCAGTGGGAGATGGGAAAGTTGGTGTATTTTAATGAAATCGTTAAAAAATGGTTGCAGAAATAATATAATCCTAATTTGAAATTATTAACGAATATGGACAGATAAATGACTAGGAAATGTATCACATTATTGGATAAAATGTAAAATTCGTAACATTTCAAAGATATTGATAGTGGTATGACTCATTGCTCATTGTTGTAGGCTGTTAGTTCTGTGTTGACTTCTCCAATCTCCACGGAGGGAAGTGTTGTACTTGCATCACACTCTGACATTATGTTAATGGTATGTATTTGTTGCTACAGCACTTTTATCAGATTTTTCTTGTTGTGAAAATGACTGAACATTGCAGACACTTAATATGTGACTGTACTTTCATCGTTAACTTCCTTTTTTCTCATATGTGATTACATTGGAATATAGCTGAAATCTACATCTTCTGACATAAAATAAAGACAATAGAATGACTGAAGCTGACGTCCTTTCCAGACTGGATTACTTTCTGTTTTCAAGTTCAAATATTTCACAATTCGCTGTCTCTACCCGACAAGCATTGCAATGGCTCAAAGTAATTATTGTTTGTTTTTATATGTAACATGTTTACTGAAATGCTTTTGAATAAACATTTTTTTTTTTTTTTTTTTTTTTTTTTTTTTTGTATTTCCGTCTACTATGTATACAGATAAGTCAGGTACATAAAAACTCCTCCTTTAAAATGCGTAGTTGCGTCCAAATTTCAAATCAATCGGTCAAGAACAAACGAATAGACAGTGGTTTTTTTGCATGGGAACTTCGGAAAGTTCGATGGTTTTTGGTCGGATTTTACGGTCACTTCGGTGGTTTTTATCATGACCTCGTTGGCAACACTGCTCAAGAGTGCTGCCAACTAGAGTTGGCTACGGTTTCATGTTTTCGAAACCAGTTTCAGTGTTTCAAAACCGGCATCTTTCACGGTTTCGAAACCATGCGGTTTCGTTCCGTTCTGTTTCGGATCACATTCGCGGTCGATTGTCGATACACTGAAACCGTTTCTTCCTATCGGTTTCACGATTTCGTGTCGGTTTCACAACACCGGTGTTTCAAACCACTAATGCAGAAACGCGGAACAGACTTATGGTATCGAAATGTGGTGTTTCATTTTACTGAAGCTCCACAGAGATACACATATAACGTACTAGTATATAAACCATTTAGAGAGTGTCAAATAGAAGTTGACACTCGTGAGTCTGCAGCTTATGATTACTCATACCAAGATTCGTTTGCAAGAGACTGCTGTATTCCGAAATGACATAATGTCTGCTTTATAAATGTAAAAGAACAATAAAACAACGTTCACTATTTGTGTTGAAATAACCAGTTAACTTCTAGGTTTATCTACCATATTAAAAACACACGTCATCACGAGATACAACATGAAGCCTGAAATGACAGATTTTATACTAACAAGGGTAGATCGCATATTTAATCTCGTGTTAAAGAGTTAGTTTCTTATGAGCGAAAACGAAGTTACCTATTGTCGTTATAATTTTTCGACACTCATGTTAAAAGAATTGCGGCGGTGGTGTAACGGTCAAGACGTACAAGAGGTGAACTTGCCTCTTACTTTATTATTTTTGTAATTCCATAGCATTACTTGTGATTATTTAGTGTGCCTTTTATTCCCTATAATTTATTTAGTATGTATAGAAAGTAGCATTTATGACCCATCACTGTAATATGCGTACTATATTGCAGTTTGTGAGTTCCTAACGGGGTAAACTTTTACCTACCATACCGGCGGCCTCGTGTGACTATGTTGGCAACATCAACAACATGGGAAAAAATCTTTATCAACATGTTCCGTACAGACCAAGAAGTAAATATATACTCTATGGTTGACAGGTTCTTGTATGTATCCTTGTCCACATAGTGAAAAAATATTGCCCTCCTAGAACTAAGATTTCATGACTAAACATACATTGCTTCACGGTTTCATGGTTTCGAAACCACAGATGGTACGGTTTCATTTGTTTCGAAACCGTCAGATGTTTCAGTTTTCCCATCTCTACTGCCGACTGTTACCGATCAGTCAAGGGAATTCCCATACAACAGCTGTAGTGAATCCGCGCATGCGCACTAAACGGCAACGACGAAACGACGCATAAAACGAGTGAATTTGTTGTCTATTTATTGTGGATCAGTTATTACGTATCCAGAATTAAACTTCACTCTGCAGCGGAGTTTCCGCTGATATGAAACTTCCTGGCAGATTAAAATTGTGTGTCGGAACCGGGACTCGAACCTGGGACCTTTGCCTTTCGCGGGCAAGAGCACTACCGACTCTGCTATCCCGACACGACTCACGATGCCGCCTCACAACCTTACTTCCGCCAGTACCTCGCCTCCTACTTTCCAAACTTGTACGCTTGCCCGCGAAAGGCAAAGGTCCCAGGTTCGAGTCCCGGTTCTGGCGCACAATTTTAATCTGCCAGGAAGTTTCAGTTATTACGTATATATCGATACATTTAACACACTCTTGGGATTTATTTGATATTTGCAAGGTAAGTCAGTCTTCAGATACATTTCTCAGTATAATTTATTTGACTGTCGTAAATTTTATGTAAGTCCTACGGTATGATTAAAATTACTTGATAGCTGAACCAGTGGTGGACTTCGCCTGGAGCGGCGCAGATAACAAACTCAGGCTTTTCAGCGTTAAATGCCGCATCGGCTGCTATCTTCCTTTGGTGTCTTAACAAGGTATGTAGTTGTAAGAAATATGGTCGGAACTGACTTTCCTCGGTACTTTTATAAAATAGATACATTCCTTTTACGACGGAAATAATTTTTTCTCTGTTGTTCGGATGTATTATGTCTTGCGATGAAGCCACAAAAAAATGTTCAAATGTTTGTTAAGCTTATGGGACTTAACTACGGGGTCATCAGTCCCTAAACTTACAAACTACTTATGAACTAGTTTACACTAAGTACGGCACAAATATCCATGCCCGAGGGGGGATTCGAACCTCCGACCGTAGTGGCCGTGCAGACCGTGACTGAAGCGCCTCAGTCCCCTCGGCCACCGCGGCCGGCGATGAAGCCATAGAGCGAGCATAGGCGCTGACTGTTACTAGGACAAAAAGATTCATGGGCAATGGCTCTGTTCAGCAGAAAAAAAAAAAAAAACTGCTGATCATGACGGCTACAGTTAGTAAAAATTTTTGTTTAAATGTAGATGTCTTTACGTGTAAACTTTGAGAAAGTAATTGTAGAATGTTATTCTACAGATGAAAATTAATAAATCTGTGGCAAGCCCTTCATTGCACTTACGTGTGTATTTTTATATTGTACGAGTAGTACAACTGTGTAGCTACTATAGATACCGGACGCTACAAATAAAAAAATAAAATAAAAATTAGATTATAAACTTGGTGTAGAATTAGTAGTTATTCTGCACTGTTCCATGCATCTTATGGAACGTGTAAAAGTTTTGAATAAACGCAATTGCAACATATATCGTGAAGGAAGAGAAAACAAGGAACAGACTGGTGTAACTCATTTTCGGCTAGACCTAATGGTTCGCTCGTAATAATTCAAGCTTAAACTCGAGTCTCCATAATAAAAAATCCTATAGTAGGAGATGTCGAACACACACACACACACACACACACATAAACATCCATTTTGTAGTACATTACTGGCCGTTAAAAGTGCTATACGAAGAAGAAATGCAGATGATAAACGGGTATTCATTCAACAAATATACTAGAACTGACATGTGATTACATTTTCACGCAATTTGGGGGCATAGATCCTGAGAAATCAGTACTCAGAACAACCATCTATGGCCGCAATAACGGCCTTGATACGCCTGGGCATTGAGTCAAACAGAGCTTGGATGGCGTGTACAGGTACAGATGCCCATGCTGCTTCAACACGATACCACAGTTCATCAAGAGTAGTGACTGGCGTATTGTGACGAGCCAGTTGCTCGGCCACCATTGGCAAGACGTTTTCAGTTGGTGAGAGATCTGGAGAATGTGCTGGCCAGAGCAGCAGTCGAACATTTTCCATATCCAGAAAGGCCCGTACAGGCCCTGCAACATGCGGTCGTGCATTATCCTGCTGAAATGTAGGGTTTTGCAGGGATCGAATGAAGGGTAGAGCCACGGGTCGAAACACATCTGAAATGTAACGGCCACTGTTCAAAGTGCGTTCGATGCGAACAAGAGGTGACAGAGACGTGTAACAATGGTAGCCCATACCATCACGCCGGGTGATACGCCAGTAAGGCGATGACGAATACACGCATCCAATGTGCGTTCACCGCGATGTCGCCAAACACGGATACGACCATCATGATGCTGTAAGAAGAACCTGGATTCATCCGAAAAAATGACTGTTTGCCATTCGTGCTCCCAGGTTCGTCGTTGCGTACACCATCGCAGGCGCTCCTGTCTGTGATGCAGCGTCTAGGGTAACCGCAGTCATGGTCTCCGAGCTCATAGTTCATGCAGCTGCAAACGTCGTTGAACTGTTCGTGCAGATGGTTGTTGTCTTGCAAACGTCCCCATCTGTTGACTCATGGATCGAGACGTGGTCGCACGATCCGTTCTGCCATGCAGATAAGATGCCTGTCATCTCGACTGCTAGTGATACGAGGCCGTTGGGATCCAGCACGGCGTTCCGTATTGCCCTCCTGAACCCACCGATTCCATATTCTGGTAACAGTCGTTGGATCGCGACCAACGCGAGCAGCAATGTCGCGATACGATAAACCGCAATCGCGATAGGGTACAATCAGACCTTTATCAAAGTCGCAAACGTGATGGTACGCATTTCTCCTCCTTACACGAGGCATCACAACAACGTTTCACCAGGCTACGCAGGTCAACTGCTGATTCTGTATGAGAAATGGGTTGGTAACTTTCCTCATGTCAGCACGTTGTAGGTGTCGTCACCGGCGCCAACCTTGTGCGAATGCTCTTAAAAGCTAAGCATTTGCATATCACAGCATCTTCTTCCTGTCGGTTAAATTTCGCGTGTGTAGCACGTCATCTTCGTGGTGTAACAATTTTAATGGCCATTAGTGTATCTATAGATTTCTTAAATAATTCATATATTTTATTACTTGTTGTTGTGGTATCATACATGGCAAAATATAAAAACTATACTGCCATATATGACGATACCACGTCCAATTCTTACTTTACTATAACAATGAGTACTTTTAAGCACCGTCAAATGGGGCAATTTAGTATAGTAAGGTATATTTGGTCTTTCGCGCTGCGTAGCAACAATTTGACGCTCACTTTCACTTTCGTACACTAATTATTTTAGGTGAGAAACTGTGTTTTGGCGTTCCGCGACTTTTGCTTTGCGTCTCATGTAAACATCGATAAAAATCCGATTAACAATCTAAAAGATTGAAATTTCACCCCAGTGTTGTGAATTGGAAACTTTCTATTGTCGCGAAAAGCGGAAAAGTGTTGTAACTGCAGTTTTCATCCAGGTAATTACGCACTTTGTTTCTGGCAAACACCGGCGCACATCGACTTTTCTATTTTAAGTGGGCGTTGTTCGTTCTACATACAGTCTCCCACTTCACTGCCAAAGTATGAAATCTGATACGACCTGTGGAAGTTGTGGTAGAAACAACCTCAAAACATCCCGGAATCGACGCATTTGATGGAAGTGAACTTATCAATGTACTTAACAGAAAATAATTTTTAGATCATCATGTCAGGAGGCCCCTCAAGAGAAAGTGACGTAGGCAGGAAATGGGAGTGCGAGGCATCTAAAAGAAGAAGAAAGGCTTCTTTTTTCGGTTTATTACCTTTGCAGAAACAACGGGAGAGTATTTGAGAAATGCAGTTTTAAAGGACGTGGAAAATAATGATCTATTCAAAATATCCACGGGTGTACTGCCGGTCTATAGTGTCCAACGGGCACAATATTTCGGCGATCATACTTGTCGCCATCATCAGGAGAACTGACGGACTGAGCTCCTGGAAACGCGCCGGCACGGAGATCCGCACGCTAGGGCTGCTCGAAGGGACCTGGGTTCTAGCCCGGTGGCGGGCCATTTAAATACCCTCGGCCCGCGGAGCGACCCCTCCGTGGTCCGCGCAGTGGAACCGATTGCGCCGGCGTCTGAGATGACGTCGGTGTGAGGGCTCTGTCCGCCGTGGTCGTCACTTCGTTACGTTTGCTAGATTTACTCTTAATTAACCCAATCGCTGGTTCCCAAGCTTTGCTAAGATTATAGTCACAGTCACGGTTTATGAGGTCGTCACTTGTACGAATTTCAGTGGCCTCTCTAACGACGCAGTCCCAGTATCTCGACGTCTGTACCAGAATCCTAGTGCTTTCATAGTCCATCGCATGATTCTCCGACAAACAATGTTCAGCGACCGCCGACTTGCTCGGATACATCAATCGTGTGTGCCTCTGGTGTTCAATGCATCGATCCTCGACGGTACGCATCGTCTGTCCAATATATGACTTTCCCCCCTGACACGGAATCTGGTAAATTGCCGTTCCTTGACGTCTTGGTCAAGAGAAGAGCTGATGGCACGCTGGGTCATAGTGTATATCGGAAGACAACGCACACTCATCTGTATTTACACGCAGACAGCTGTCACCACCCTTCACAGAAGAATGGGGTACTTAAAACTCTAGTACATAGGGCGCGCACTATCTCCGACGCAGAGAGTCTACCCCAGGTATTGGAACACCTGAGAACTGTATTTCGAAAAAATGGGTACTCAGAGTGCAGATTCAGCAGGCTCTCCGCCCAACCACAACACAACCTGTGGAAACGGATGAAAACACGAGGGAGGATGTAGGCACTGCGTTCGTTCCATATACCGGCGCACTCTCGGGGAAGATCGCCCGCATTTTGAGAAAACACCAGGTTGGAACTGTTTTTTGTCCGCCGAATAAAATTCGTGCACTGGTGGGGAGCGCCAAAGATGATCTCGGTTTGAGGAAGACCGGCGTGTACCAGATTCCGTGTCAGTGTGGAAAGTCATATATTGGACAGACGATGCGTACCGTCGAGGATCGATGCGTTGAACACCAGAGGCACACACGATTGATGTATCCGAGCAAGTCGGCGGTCGCTGAACATTGTCGCAGAATCATGCGATGGAGTATGAACGCACTAGGATCTGGTGCAGACGTCGAGATACTGGGACTGCGTCGTTAGAGAGGCCATTGAAATTCGCACAAGTGACGACCTCATAAACCGTGACTGTGGCTATAATCTTAGCAAAGCTTGGGAACCAGCGATTGGGTTAATTAAGAGTAAATCTAGCAAACGTAACGAAGTGACGACCACGGCGGACAGAACCCTCACACCGACGTCATCTCAGACGCCGGCGCAATCGGTTCCACTGCGCGGACCATGGAGGGGTCGCTCTGCGGGCCGAGGGTATTTAAATGGCCCGCCACCGGGCTAGAACCCAGGTCCCTTCGAGTAGCCGTAGCGTGCGGATCTCCGTGCCGGCGCGTTTCCAGGAGCTCAGTCCGTCAGTTCACCTGATGATGGCGACATGTGTGATCACCGAAATATTGTGCACGTTGGACACTATAGACCGGCAGTACACCGTGGATATTTTGATTATCAAATACGCCGGGAGAAACTGAAAATCACAATAATGATCTAGATATAAAAATCTGTCGATGACAGGAATAGGATAACGGCACCAATATGATTGGCATTAATACAGGTATTAGAACAAGAATACTCAGTATTAATCAACGAGCATTCTTCATGGAATGCAGATGCCATTCTTGGAATATGCTTCTCATAGATGCAGCTCCCATGAACCACAGACATTGCCGAGGTGGGGTGGCTTGCGTGCCTCAACGATACGGATAGCCGTACCATAGGTGCAATCGCAGTGGAGGGGTATCTGTGGAGAGGCCAGACAAACGTGTCGTTCCTGTAGAGGGGCAGCAGCCTTTTCAGTAGTTACAGGGGCAACAGTCTGGATGATTGACTGAGCTGGCCTTGTAACATTTGCTAATGTGGCTTTGCCACACAGTTACTGCAAACGGCTGAAAGCAACGGGAAACTACAGCCGTTACTTTTCCCGAGGACATCCTCTCAGGTAAAGTATTCCGGAGGTGAAATAGTCCCCCATTCGGATCTCCGGGCGGGGACTACTCAGGAGGATGTGACCATCAGGAAAGACAGCACTGACATACTACAGATCGGAGTGTGGAATGTTAGATCCCTTAATCGAGTAGGAAAATTAGAAAATTTAAAAAGGGAAATGGATAGGTTGAGGTGAGATATGGTGGGGATTAGTGAAGTTCGGTGGCAGGAGGAACAGGTTTTCTGGTCAGGTGAGTACAGGATTATAAATACAAAATCAGTTGGGGGTATCACAGGAGTAGGAATGAATAAGAAAATAGGAATGCGGGTAAACTACTATGAGCAACACAGTGATCGCATTATCATTGTCAAGATAGATACGAAGCCAACACCGACTACAGTAGTACAGGTTTATATGCCAACTAGCTCTGCTGATGATGAGGAAATCGAAGAAATATATGAGGAGCTAAAGGAAATTATTTAGACAATTAAGGGAGAGGAAAACTTAATTGTTATGGGAGACTGGAATTCAGTAGTAGGACAAGGAAGGGAAGGGAAGATAGTAAGTGAATATGGTCTGGGCAAAAGGAATGGAAGAGGAAGCCGCCTGGTAGAATTTTGCACAGAACATAATTTGGTTATAACAAACGCCTGGTTTGAGAATCACAAAAAAAGATTGTATACGTGGAAGAGACCAGGAGACACCGGGAGATACCAGATAGATTTTATAATGGTAAGGCATAGATTTCGGAACCAGGTTTTGAAGTGTAAGACATACCCAGGGGCAGATATAGACTCTGACCATAACTTGTTGGTTATGAACTGTAGGCTGAAACTGAAGAAACTATAAAAAGGTAGGAAAATAAGGAGATGGGACCTGGATAAATTGAAGGGACCTGAAGTTCTTAGGAATTTCAGGGGAAGCTTTAGCCAACAATTAACAGAAACGGGAGGAAATAAAACAGTAGAGGAGGAATGGGTAAAATTGAGAGATGAAATAGTGAAGGCAGCAGAGGACAAAATAGGTAGGAAGGCAAGACCTACAAAAAGTCCTTTGATATCACAGGAGGTACTAAATGTAATCGACGAAAGGAGAAAATATAAAAATGCAGTAAATGAAACAGGCAAAATGGAGTACAGACGACTAAGAAATGAGATTGACAGGAAGTGCAAAATGGCTAAGCAGAAGTGGCTAGAAGGCAAATGCAAGGATGTAGAAGAATGTATAAATAGGGGAATAATAGATACAGCTTACAGGAAAATAAAAGAAACATTTGGAGATAAGAAAAACAGCTCTATGAATATCAAGAACACTGATGGAAAACCAGTTCTCAGCAAAGAAGGGAAAGCTGAAAGGTGGAAAGAGTATATAGAGGGGCTCTACAAAGGAAATGAACTTCGAGACAATATTGTAGGAAGGAAGAGGATGTAGATGAAGATGAAATAGGAGAATTTGACAGAGCACTGAAAGACCTAAGTCGAAACAAGGCCCCTGGAGTAGATGATATTCCCTCAGAGCTACTGAAGTCTCTGGGAGAACCTGGTGTGTAAGATGTATGACACAGGTGAAGTACCCTCAGACTTTAAGAAAAGTGTTATAATCCCCATTCCAAAGAAAGCAGGTGCAGACAGGTGTGAAAACTACAGAACCATCAGTTTAATAAGTCATGGTTGCAAAATATTAACACGATTTATATACAGAAGGATGGAAAAGCTGGTAGAAGCCGACCTCGGGGAAGATCAGTTTGGGTTCAGGAGAAATGTAGGAACACGGGAGGCAATACTCACTTTACGGCTTATCCTAGAAGATAGATTAAGACAAGGCAACCCTACATTTCTAGCTTTTGTAGATTTGGAGTAGGCTTTTGTCAATGTTGATTGGAATAAACTCTTTCAAGTTCTGAAGCAAGCAGGAGTAAAATATAGGGAGCGTAAGGTTATTTACCAGACAGCGGTTGTCAGAGTCGAAGGGCATGAAAGGGATGCAGGGGTTGGAAAGGGAGTAAGACAGGGTTGTAGCCTTTCTCCATTGTTATTCAGTTTGTACATTGAGCAAGCTATAAAGGAAAGCAAGGAGAAATTTGGAGAAGGAATTAAAGTTCAGGGTGAAGTATTAAAAACATTGCGTTTTGCCGACGACATAGTAATTCTGTCAGATACAGCAAAGGACCTGGAAGAGCAATTGAACGGAATGGACAGTGTGCTGAAAGGTGCATATAAGATGAACATTAACAAGAACTAAACTAGGGTAATGGAGGACAGTGTAAGGAAATCAGGTGATGCTGAAGGAATAACATTAGGTAATGAAGTAATAATGGAGGTAGATGAGTTTTGTTACTTGGGCAGTAAAATAACAAATGATGGTCGCAGTATACAGGATATAAAATGCAGAATGGCAATGGGTAGAAAAGCGTTCTTGAAAAAGAGAAATTTGTTAACATCGAATATTGATTTAAGGCCTCCTTTCTGAAGGCATTTGTGTGGATTGTGGCCTTATATGGGAGTGAGACATGGACGATAAACAGTGCGGACAGGAAGAGGATTGAGGCTTTTGAAATATGGTGCTACAGAAGAATGCTGAAGATTAGGTGGGTGGATCGCGTAACTAATGAGGATGTACTGAACAGAATTGGGGAGAAAAGAAATTTCTGGCATACCTTGACTAAAAGAAGCGATATATTGGTAGGGCACATTCTTAGACATGAAGGGATTGTGAATTTAGCGTTGGAGGGAAGTGTGTGGGGAAAAATCGCAGAGGAAGACCAAGAGATGGATACAGTAAGTAGATTGAGACAGATGTAGGTTGCCGTTCTTATGTGGAGATGAAGAGGCTTGCTCAGGATAGGGTATTGTGGAGAGCTGCATGAAACCAGTCTCCGGACTGAAGACCACAACAACAACAGATGCAGCTATCACATCTACAATAGGTACAAACTTTTTTCGGCTTCATCAATAAAATTTATGCGCCCTTTACAAAATCAAGCAAGCGTTGGGATCTCACAAAAACTAAATTAAAATTGACATTAAAACCTCTGTCTGAAACAAGATGGGAAAGCAGAACCAGATCCCTAACAGCTATGTTATTCCTATTAGATGATGCCATCGAAAGCGTGAATGACTTGAAAAATAAAGCTGTTGATCAGTTTGGAAAACATTGTTTCCTTGTTTGGAATAAACAGCGAACTTATTATTTAATGATAAAAATAACAGTCCAGTTCGCAAAGATTTTTACAATTTATTAATATAGGTGACCGGTTTCGATCTAGGTTTAGATCATCTTCAGACCTCGCTACAGATGTTCAGGCGGTGAGCAGTCACCACACGCTCACCGCCTGAACATCTGTAGCGAGGTCTGAAGATGATGTAAACCTAGATCGAAACCGGTCACCTATATTAATAAACTGTAAAAATATTTGCGAACTGGACTGTTACTTTTATCACATCATAAAACTGTTGATTCTGAAGCTCTTAGCGACTGTGAAGCAGTCTTGAACGAAATGTTAAATTTTGAGTTTATTGTTGCAATACACGTTTGCTACGAGATTTGTGAGCAATATAAATAAACAATGGCAATCGGTTCAAGTGAACCTGAAAGTATCTGTTGACTCTTTACATTCATTTCGTGACTGGATTCGAGATTTCCTTATTGCAGGTTTTGAAACATGAGTTGCAGAAGCTCGATTTTTTTGTAGAGAAAAGTAGTTACGAAATTGAGTCTGAGTTTAAAAAGAAAAGAATAGCGCAGAAAAAAACGAATGTTCGATTACGAACAAACTGATGAACCAAAACTATCTGCTGAAATGCAGTAGAGTTAATTTTTTAACACAATGATAGATGCTGTAATAGTCGATAGTGAATGTCGATTCAAAGCGATCGAAGAATATTTTGAGCAATTTGATTTATGATATCAGTTATTTTAAATCTCCATCCAAGGAGGACCTTCTCAAGCGTTGTAATGATTTAGGTATGATACTCCGAGAAGGCGTAAATACTTTAGAACTTTACGAGGAACTGCAGCTTTTAGAATTCAATCCAATAGACTCAATCAAAGACGCCAAACAACTTCTTTAGTACATTTTAGAACAGATTGGAAGAATTATTGTATCCAAATTTTTAAATAACAATCAGAATCATGCTCACAGTTTCATACAGTACAGCTTTGGCCGAGAGAAGCTTCTCAAAGTTAAAATTGATTAAGAATGATTGAGAAGGTCAGTGAGCGGAGAAATACTATCTGCGTTGTCAGTAATTTCAATTTAAGCAGAAATAACGGCTATTATTACTTATGATGTGATCTTAAAAAAAAAAGAAAAAAAATGAGTGAGGCGAAAAGCCGAAAAGATTCTCCGTTTAAATTTGTGTTTGTTTATTATAATTTTTATCATTGCAATAATACTTGAATATTATACTAATAAAATTTTTGTTTGACGTTTATTGACATAATGTGAAAGGACTGTCCAAACACTGTAATTAATGATATATTTATTTCTCACACAAGATATCTTTCGGCATTTAATGCCATCGTCAGGTGTTTCGTATTTAGAGGTAGTAAATGCTTCAACTGACTATTTATAAGGTGACGATTTATATTTGATTTCTGAATTGTAGCCAGTTACAACATCTCTATTTCCGTCTTCTCGGAGTATCATACCTAAATCATTACAACGCTTGAGAAGGTCCTCCTTGGATGGAGATTCAAAATAACTGATATAAATCAAGGACAGATGCTGTAACTGGCTACTATTCAGAAATCACACGATCCGAGTATTCCAAAATTTGCCGGTAAACTGATAACAAACAATGAACGAACGAACACAAATAATAGACGTCGCCAGTTGACACGTTGCCGCAACAGTGTTTGCTTAATAATGCGCTAGCCGATTACTACCGACGCAACAATGAAAAGTTTTCAGAGGAAGAAGAGAAAAGTAGCGTTTTGTTGCAATAAGAAATTGACATTTATAGAAAGTTATTCATAATTACTAGAGAGGAGCCGGCCGGGAATGGCCGAGCGCACTGAGGCGTCTTGCCACGGTGCGAGAGGCTGCTCCCGCCAGAGGTTCGAATCCCCCTCCTAGCGTATGGATGTTGTGTTCTTCCTTAGTTTACGTTACGTTAAGTTCGATATAGATCGTCTCTACATGAGCACAGAACTTAAAAAGCGTCGTAAAAGAAAAAAAAAAGATGAAGGTTACATTCAAGCCCGGAGATGGAAGTCATTGGCCCGTAGACCCGGAGAATTCATTCCAAACCCGGGCACTCCGGGCGGCGCCCGGAGATCTGGCAACCCTAGCTCAGCAGTGCCTCAGTTCAGTAAGTTCGTAGTTATCAAAATGACTGCCAAGTCTTCCTGAAAATAACTTACCGGGAGCGTTAACGAGCATGCCGCATCGCGTGGATTCATAATTGCGAGCAAAGTGCACATTACCGTCAGGTCTTGTTCTTCGCCATCAGCAAACCTGCAAAGCGTCCACCTCTCAGCTCTCGAGAATGACGACAGCGAAACCACAGTCTAGTAATACTGTCGCGACACTCACTGCTGTGGCAGAACTGTAGTACCATTCAATGTACGCGTCCCTACACGCCGTACACGACACATTAATAATGCCCGCTTGTAATTACATTTCTGTGTGATGTGCTAAATCTATATCTATATATATAAGTCTTGTGTGTGTACGTGCTGACAGACTTTTCTCCATGACCACATACTGCCACCCACTCGTGGTTGTGGTGGTACATATCCCTTGGTCTAATGATGTTAGTAAGGGAGTTTGGTTGCGGTGCGTGGCAGTGGGTGAGTGCGACGAGCAAAAATTCGCAAAATATGCAATAAATACTCTTAGGAAAAGCTGTATACTCTGTGACTTTACGGTACGAGTCGAAATCTGTTTATTCTTTCAATCGTCAGACAATGCGGTCCTTTCAGACTTTAATAACGACGAGGAATATGAAATACGCAAATTTTTAAATCTATCATATGTTTCCGTCAACCACACATTACCGACTATGAACAGAGACACAAAACAAAGATAAAAATCGAGATAGACTCAAAGATAAAAATACTCGTGGAACATTGATCACTGTCGTGGAAGCGTGGTGGAAACACAGACATACATTAATGAATGTCTCTTAGGTCATAGATATTGATATGCCTGTGCCAGTAAGCTCACGGGTGATTCTATTTACACTTCGGTAAAATCAGACGTGACGTCATTATGACGTATCCACACTATCGACGTCCAGAAGAGCGGCGCATCGACTTTTGCGATCGTTCGAGACGCTGGCTTTGGGTGGGACAACATGCTTAATTCGACATTCTTTCTGAACTGCATACTTTTTTCCTTCGTAGAATAGTGACAAAACTAGGCCTGACATAATATTGGTATCATGTTTTAGAAAGCACTGACGGAAATTTCAGTAAATGTAAATTGAAAATTCTGTCAGAAATAACGCAGACCGAGCCTTAGAGAACGACAACTTCACACATTTTCAAAGAAAAGAACTAGCATGTTGCAGCAACTTGGCCGTAGATGAGTACCCAGTTTTACGAAATGTGTTACTTGATGTTCGCAGAGCCTCTGTAACAAATGACTGTATTAATATCCTGCTCATTTGATTTATAGTTTCGGCGAAAAAATCCATATACCTACGGCGACTATATGTTGTTTTTATATGTCGCATATTTTGACATTGTCGATTCATAGCCTGGTAACCGTATTTTGTCCTCTTAGTTTAACGAAGACTCCGTACTACAATGCAACTCGGTAGCATTTTTCGCTTGGAGAAAAAGTTTCCATTAGTTTTAAACACAACCTTCACAAAGTTTCCATTAGTTAAAAAAAAAAAAAAAACCTTCACAAATGGGCCACGATGACAACATCAGATTTGGCTGAATAACGTTTCAGAGCTCACAGTGTAGGTCATCTTTCGGAAAGTTTATAGCTTCTTACTTTCCAAAAAAAAAAAAAAAAAAAAAAAAAAAAAAAAAAAAAAAAAAAAAAAAAAAAAAAAAAAAGTTATAGCTTCCGAAACTGTAATGAATATATCATTACCAACTGAAGATATTATCAACTACTCCTTTAATTCGTCTGCTACAATTGCAACCGCAGTCTTGCGTCTAGAACGACCACACAAGTCGATCATGGCTCCAGTCGTCTTCGATAGTGTGGATACGTCATAATGACGTCACGTCTGATTTTACCGAAGTGTAAATAGAATCACCCGTAAGCTCACTGGCCTGTGCTAATCAGTGATCTCTGATACATGTAGCCGGCCGCGGTGGCCGAGGGGACTGAGGCGCTTCAGTCACGGTCTGCACGGCCACTACGGTCGGGGGTTTGAATCCCCCCTCGGGCATGGATATTTGTGCCGTCCTAGTTCGTAAGTAGTTCATAAGTAGTTTGTAAGTTTAGGGACTGATGACCCCGTAGTTAAGTCCCATAAGCTGTACAAACATTTGATACATATAGCCGCGACACTCTCTGCTGTGAAAGGTGTTATCGTTTGACAGCTGGGTCAAAAAAAAAAAAAAAAAAAAAAAAAAAAAAAAAAAAAAAAAAAAAAACCTATTCGACGTAGTTCTACTCATATCCCGGCGGCCTTCTGTGATAATGTTGGCAACAGATGTTGTATAACGAGAATCATGCGACATCGTCATAAGCCAATCGCGTGACACGCAAATATTTTGTCGTGAAGTCAAGCATACAGCAGGAACAGTAGTATTTATCTACACTCTATGTGGTTCGGTTATCTTAGCAACGATTTTATATCGTGTTATTGATGTTGCCAGCATAAAAACACGAGGCCGCCAGGATAGAAAGTAAAATTTTACCGAATCAGATACATCCATTGTTGTCACATCTCATTATGACCAGCACTTTCACGCGAAACTCTTTTGTATAGAGTCTCATGATTCACACAGTCTTACAATTCATTCCAAATTCTTATTCAAGAAGATATTTGTGAAAACTGTTATAAATCAATATTCGCACTTATCCAATTTCGTTTTCAGAAATGTAATTTGCCAGCCGCTTTCGGCGCTGCTGTTGCAATGTGTAACGAAATTGAGAATAACGACACATAATATCAAATATACAAGTTTTTAACTTCTCGGCGCGATTTACAAGCTTTATTTAAGTATCTTGACACATGACTGAGTGTAAAAGAAACGTAAACCGAGCAAAAACTCGTTGTGATCGGACACAGACTGCAATTGTGCAATATCTTACGAAATAATTCTTTAGAAATTGCTTGCAGCTTACCTTGCTGGTAGTGATAGATAAACATAGTATTTTGTGCAGACAAGCCTATAATAGAACTTCTAAGCGACAGTTAAATACCAACAAATGTAAATTTAGTAAAAACTCGTGAATAAACGGACGCTAACTGCAACATATTTGTGACGAAATTGTTCAGACATTGCACCTTACTTTTCTGGTAAACACAGTATTTCGCACACGATAGGCATGTAATTGGCCTTCCCGGTGTTAGAAGGTGCGAAACAATGTCTTTTCCCTGCTTTTTAGTTATGAGAACACCCAGTGGCTATGAAACTTTCATCTAATATAATTCTGCTACGCGGTTATTTTAATTATATGTTGTTTTAAGATAACATTATGTCACGACAGTCTAAATGTCATATGAATGATCCTAAGTCATTATCACAGTCTGTCATTCTGCGGTTCGTAGATG
Organism: Locusta migratoria; assembly: GCA_026315105.1. Classification (NCBI taxonomy): domain Eukaryota; kingdom Metazoa; phylum Arthropoda; class Insecta; order Orthoptera; family Acrididae; genus Locusta; species Locusta migratoria. The sequence goes on along the minus strand of CM048752.1, from coordinate 38,628,167 downwards.
AGGGAGGAATGGGAGGGGGCGGGGCGAGAATCGTCTGTAAAATAAGACGCCTCTGTGGTTTCAGATAAATACGTTTATATGTTAGGCTGTGGTTTCCATTAGGTAAAACAGAAAACATTTAACCTTTCAAACACCAATAACGGTAACAATGAACACTTCTTTTCTATACATTTGTTTCAATAGTGAATTACTTTCGAATGCCCAAACAAAAATGTGTCTAGCTGTGATGTAGCAGCAACCGCAGTCGTAACACTTGTTTCAGGACACACTTCAATTTCTTCCGCCTTTATATTATCACGTCTTTGCGGTATTTTCCTCTTCATTCCCGGTTTCGGTGGTTTGTTTGGAACATCGAACAATGTAGGTTCAAAATGTTCAAATGTTTGTAAAGCTTGTGGGACTTTAACTATGGGGCCATCACTCCCTAAACTTACAAACTACTTATCAACTACCTTATACTAAGGACGGCACAAATATCCATGCCCGAGGGGGGATTCGAACCCCCGACCGTAGTGGCCGTGCAGACCGTGACTGGAGCGCCTCAGTCCCCTCGGCCACCGCGGCCGGCAACACCAGCTTCTTCCGTTCATCATTCCTGACCTGGTTTGCATCGTGAAGTGTAGCGAGCAGAACTTCGCATTAAAAAAGGTAAAGCAGTCAACAATCCGAAGATTGGTTTGAACACCACAGTGCTTTACTAGGCACGGTCCTGTTTGGAGGTGGTATGCTGTTGTCTTCCGTTGCCTTTAACGTGGGTTCCGAACCACGGTGCTACTCGGTATATTTCACATGAGCAATACTACCAGAGGTGAAAGAAGTGGAAAGTGACAGATAAAAATCCTAGAAGATGGTGGGGATCGAACCCGCGACCTTTGGATTTGTAGTCTGGCACTCTACCACTGTGCAACAGAGGAGCAAGTTGTCACGTAAATACGCGGCAACGTTATCCTAAACATCTTCTCGTCTGCTATTTATAAGCAATTTCTTGATCATAAATAGAAATAGTCTTCAATGTGTGTCAGTTGCTCACAAGATAATTGTAAATAAGCATTACCGAAACTTGATATCACGTACCTCTCAGGCTCTGTAGGAAACCTAGAGAGTGATAAATGTGGCGTATTCTTGTTGTTGTTGTTGTTGCAATTTATTGCACTACACACGCTTCCCTTCGTAAAAACCATTTTGTAGGGGAGACCGGGGCACATTTTCCATAGGGGCAAGTTTTCCAAATCCGTTTATTTTCGAAACAAACCGCTAGATGTTACCACCGGCGATACCGTAGGAAGTAGCAACAAAGCACGCTTCATTTACGAAAGTTTCAGTGTCGTACCAGCAGTCACAACGTCGGCAGGGCTGTTTTCGTCATTTTTGCAAATGTCAGTAAACTTTCACGTTTTTATTGAAACTTAAAATAAACATTCTAGCGTTATACTTATTATTTTGACATTGCACACACTAAAAGTGGGTTTCTTTCTTCACGTAACTGTGCATTTCGTTTTGTAAATAGCTTACACTGTTACTCATGGACGTAGTGTTATAGTTCCGAATATGGCGATGGGTTACGTTTTCCGAGTGCATATGGGGCACATATTCCTTATTGCTTTGAGTCTTACGCCAAGTCTAAAGCAAATGAAAAGTGTGTACAGTGCACGAAATGGGCGCATGGAGACTGTACGAAAGGGAATGTTCCGTTTTTTGTTTGCTTACATTGTGATTCACACAATCAGTATAAGTATTGATAAAAATGTCTGTATTTGAAAAATATTTAAGTCACATATTTTGTAAAACCATTAAATAGCATTCGTTTTTTTATTTAATGTGGCTATTTTTACTATCCTCTTTTGTAATGTATTGTAAATTCATGATAAAAAATACGTATTCAGTGAATTTAAGATAATTATCTCTGTTTTAACATTGAAAGTATAACGCAGGTCGACAAATTTTGACTTTTTGTCTGGGGTTTGCATGAAAATATGAATTTCTGACTAAATTGACCCTGCTGATCACAAATCTGCAGCCTGTTTCTCTGTAGCACGTCAGGTTTTTGCGCCACCACTACCATCATCATATTCACCATTGTCTAACTCTGCACCCAATGAAATTGGAAATTGGAAGCAATTACAGAACAATGGAAATGAAATGGAACAGTAAAGTGGTTAAAAAAGAAATGGAAGAAAGGCATATGAATTATTAGAAACAAATATTGTGGTGGGCACTTACCAGGTAGAGGTATTACTTCCGTTTTCGTTTGCCCGTGAATGAACGCTTGATATCTTGTGTGTCACTTCTCCTTCACGTGTGATGCACCAACAGTAGTCAGCCATCATGTTTATTTCCCAACGACCTTGATAACGATGTTCCATAGTTTTAAGTTCCTGATGAAATCGTTCACCATGTTCCTCTGATGTGTTAGCCAAATTTTCTTTAGAAAATCTAGTTTTAGAGAGACCTTGCATCCTAACCAATTATAGGACTGTAGCATGTCTTCCGCTATTTCCTTGTAATCAGGCTGCTTATTCTGGCCAAGGAAACGATGCACAACATTTTTTAAACTTCTCCAAGCTTGAAGTTCTATTTCCGTCATAGAACTGTCAAAGTGCTCATCAGACATCAACTTCCTTATATCTGGTCCAATAAATATCCCTTCTTTCAACTTTGCAGCTGATAGATTTGGGAATTGCCTACACCGGTATTGGAAACAACTTCCTGTTTTGTTCAGTGCTTTAACATACTGCTTCATGAGTCCTAATTTGATGTGCAGTGGAGGCAATAAAATATGATCTGGATTAACCAAATGTTCATTCACTATGTTCTTTGATCCCACTGTCAGATTTTGCCTCTTAGGCCACTCTGTCCTACTGCAATGCTCATGATAAGCTCTACTGTCCCATTCACACATATAGCAAGGCATCTTAGTGTACCCTGCTTGCTGACCAAGAAGAATGCCAATCACGTTAAAGTTTTGGGCTACTATTGGTACCATACTCGGAATAATCGGATTCACTGTTTTTTTGACTTGACTTACATCTGGTTTAGAGAATTCAAGAGAATCCACTGATGTTGGTGGAGAGGGGATTGGTAGCCCTGGGCATGAGGAACATGTCTAATTGCCGAATCTAAGTTTGAATACGATATGTTTTTCATGTTTCTTCTGTTGTATCCTGTTACAGTCGTCATACAGAAGTAACAGTCGTCAACATGATTCTTCTGTTCACGCCATACCATAGGAATTGCGAAGTTCAAGCACTTGATTTCACCTTCAATCCATTTCCTTAACTGCTCCACTCGTGTACAGCACACAATGTGTGGAGCAAATGACTTGTCGTGATCGCCCAGCGTCATGCCGAAATATGCAAAATGTGACTTCTGCACAAATTTTGTTATTTGTCAACGTCTTGCACGTATCACATAATTTCCACAGATGTAACAAAATGTATCTGGGCTATCCACACACTGCCTTCCTGACATTTTTAACACACCTTCAGTGAAATACCGCCACTCACAACAAAGCGCGAAAGCACCTTCTTGTAGCTGTAGCACTCACTCGCTGATTTCTGTGGCGATAATGGGACGTCAGCTCCAAGCTCATTAGCACCCTCTGCCTCACCTTCACACAAAAAATGCAGCGTTGCCACATTTCTGTAGTTGTGGACACTGCATAACATACATTTCGCAGCCAATGGTAGGGTTGGAGAGGGGTTAGCTGTGCAGAAAAAACTGAGGGTGATGAAAAAAAAACTGATATGATTTTCATATTCAGGGGTGCAAATTTAGTAAAGAACACCACTTACTTTCCAAACCCCAGAATCAATGTCGACCTGTATATAATTGGAATATTTGCCCCTGTACATTCTAAGTAAGCTGGAAAACTTGCCCCGCATACGGGGCAAATTTTCCAATGCAACATGGTCAGACAAAACCATTTGCTACCAAGAATGATATTTACTATTTTCAAAAATATCTGTACAAGACTGTAAATAAAGGTGTAGGAAATATAATGATCCGCTGTTTACCGCAAAATAGATATAAATAACAAGTACAAAAATAAAAATGTAAAAAGGTGGAAAATGTGCCCCGGTCTCCCCTACACCAAAACACACAACAAACACACGTCTCGTATACGATATAGAGCTTTACGTCCGCAAGGAGCGCTGCAGTCGCCTAGTATAACAAACGTCATCGGTAGTGTTCAAAGAAGTTTTGGGCGTGCAGCCGTATAAAGTTTTCTTCTTCTAATATTTCGGCTGAGAAACGTTGAGCCATCTTCAGAGACGAGTCGGAGACTGACGCTCCAGCACGCGCTTCGTGCTTATAAACGCGCGGGCCGCGCTACTGCGCATGCGGCCACAGATACGACAAGGCGCCAAAGACGTTACTCGCGGCAAGGAAGGACACGTATATGTAAATTATGCCTGTGGCTGCATGGCCGATTACTGCGGAGAAATCTGTGTGTTATGATCTGTGCTGTGGTGGCGTCTTTGTAAATTTATTAAAGAAAGTGCCGGATTCCATGATTTATCTAAACTGAAGCCACTGTCTCTGTTAATTAAATTCGTCCCCATGCGAATTTCTATTGCTTCTTTCACTACTGAGTCCCAGAAAGATGAAGTGGAAGCTAAAATTTTGACGTTTTCGTACGTCATGGAGTGTCCAGTATCAATACAGTGCTATGCCACTGCCGATTTATTTGGTTGTAAAAGACGGGTATATCTCTGGTGTTCCGTGCATCTTTCCTGCACTGTACGTGTCGTCTGTCCTATGTACGAAAGGCCACATTCACATGGGATCTTGTAAACCCCGGCCTTCCGGAGCTCCAAATCATCCTTTATAGAACCCAAAAGTGCTGCTGTCTTTGGTGGGGGTCGAAAAATTACTTTAACATCGTGTTCATTCATAATCCGTCCGATTTTCGACGACAGGCTCCCAACATATGGCAGAAAAGCCATAGATTTAAAACTTTTTGCATCATCTTCCATATTCTTTGCACATACCGTTGGCTTTGTACGTAATGCCTTATGTATCTGTTGTGGAGAGTACCCGTTTGCTTCAAAGACTCTCTTTAGGTGTAGAGCAGTCATTGCGCCGCGAAAACATGAAGATGCACATCATCGGTAGTGTCGCGGCTGTATATATTAGACTGTGGTAAGGTTCTTTTCATTAGAGAGAGTATTTTGAGTTAAGTCACGAAAACTATGTCTAATTGAAATGTATAACTACAAAACAGCTTCGGACTCCTTGAATATACAGCAACTATCAGTTGTGTGAAAATTTATTACACATACGGTGTCGAAATTGGCCAACAGCGTTTCCTTTTCCTAACGAAATCGAACTATAACATGAAATTTTTTGCGTTTTAAGTGCAGCATATGAACGGAATTAGGCATTACGGTATCTAGCAAGAAAATTAGCATTTTTAATGCTGTAAGCCAAATACCTTATGACAGAGTGAACTGCTCAAAAGTCAGCAACTATCGTCACAGGGTTGAACTTCACGATGAGCATCCAGTTTGGCTAAGTGTCATTCATGTATGGAACTATACACAGATCTGCAAACCCCTTTCAGTTGTTATACCTATATGTAAAGTAGATTACCTTTAAATTCTGCGTTACAAGTTGCTAATATTAATTTCATAAACAAAAATTCGAACTACACAATCATAAAATGAAAGTTTTTTGAACTTCCTGTCCACCAGTACTGCCTAAAGTAGCTCCTTTTTAAGAGCTGCCTGTATTATAAAAGTCTGTTATTTATTTCCTGCCGGCCGCGGTGGCCGAGGAGACTGAGGCGCTTCAGTCACGGTCTGGACGGCCACTACGGTCGGGGGTTCGAATCCCCCCTCGGGCATGGATATTTGTGCCGTTCTTAGTGTTAGCTAGTTCATAAGTAGTTTGTCAGTTTAGTGTTCGATCTTTTTATTCCTTTCTTAAATTGATTTATGTATTCAAACGCTGATCAACTGTTCACCGTCGTGCTTCATGTACACTGTGGTAGTCGAGCAGTACAGACGTGACTATCAGTTGTGTATATATCCCGCAGTAGCTATTTAATATACGATCTACCTGCTAACACCACTCGTATTTATCAGATACTTGCCACTATCATGGCGTCTGGGCGAAGCTTCAAAGTATCCCGCGACAGCAGCGCCGCCAGGGAGTCTGGTTATTTTCACAACGTCTTTGACTCAAAGTGGCGTTACTCTACAGCCTGCACTACGGGTCTGTATTGCGGCAGTACGCACTTGGCTGTTCGGACACAGACCAGGGAGCCTACAGAAGGGGAAGCTGGGGACGGCGCCTTTGATCTGTACATTACCAAGCGCTGCGCTATAGCCACTCAGTACTTTGGCTGGAAATGGACTTTTTACGAACTGCAGCTAATCTCACCGACTTTTACGAAAGGAAACGGCTTTCATCTATTTTGCGCCATCTTCTTGTACCTAATTGTAATCAAAAAAAAAAAAAAAAAAAAAAAAAAAAAAAAAAGCCTAAATTTTCGTACAACTACGAAAATGTACAGTGGAATCTATGATCGTTTTATTTGGTGCTTATCTCTAGAAAAATTCCAAATAACGTGGAGTTGTGTGGGAAATTAGTTATAAACAAGAAAGTGACTTTACAACTGCCAGGTTTTATTTGACACGAATAATTTCGCACAAAATATTGAGTCAGACTTAGCAGTACTACGTGATTACACAGAACTATTGACGTCTGGACATATAGAGGGCATATAGAGGAATCTGTCAACCACAGAGCAGGAACAGCATAAAATAATTATTCCCCTTAATCTATTTGTTTGAGTATCCGAAGAGCTTTCGTTGCCAACATTAGCACGCTATGCCTCCAATGCCGTAAGTAAAATTTTACCTGCCTACTTACGCACTATTCTTTGTCATTCATTTTATATTATTCCCTGCAACGTTAAACACATATAAATGTACTTCAACATTTCGATGCTGTTGAACTGCTGCAGCAACAGCAACAGCGAGAGTTATCGTCAATAGAAGAAGCAAGGCTACTTTTAATAATTACGCACACATTGCTCTCATTCGAAACTGATAACATTTAACTTTCACTACACATATAGCGACGTTCACTTACTGCCCAGCATCTTTTGGGAAGGTGATGAAACTTATATCCTTATTTTTATTGGAATTATTGCGGCAATTAGGTGTTGAACACCATCGGCCGCCTTTTTTTTATTGCTGCTCATAATAAAAACGGAACAGCTCCAACTACTAACACACAGTTCTTTCTCTTCACTGCACTGCACTGTACCAAATACTTGTTTACTTTTATGCGATACAGACAGCTAAAATACACAATTAACAAACAAAGACGGCGCATTACCACGCCACAGAGTAGGGAGTGATCACACGTTTACTGCTTTTCAAGATGGCCGATTCCGCGCATGCGCACTAAATTTTGGACGACAGACTGCAGCGGGAGTTTCCTTTCTGTGTACTGCTTATTCTGTGGTTTAGCTGCCGCAAATTTACGTCACGTGACTGTAGCATATGTAAACACAAGGCTGCACTCCTGCTCCTAATAACGGAATTTGTTGTTGAAACTAGTGAAGAATTTAGTTTAACGTGAGCTGTGCAATTCCCATCTACAATAAACAAAAGGGGTAAAAGTTAAGCAATAAGCCCTCATTGCAATTTTCTTAGTTTATATTATACTAGCTTGTCCCCGCGGTGTTACCCGCGGTTCAATAGTCAGATATTAAAGTGCCAAGAAAGGGCATAAATAACTACATGACTGTTAGCGACATTGTTAGCACGGAATATATAATTGTCTTGGATCGGATGGAGAGCCAAAAATCTATTGCAATACGTCCCTGTAAACGACGTTTCGAGACTTCTTGTTCTCAGAGTATACGTAGAGATTTCTAGCTCTCGATACACGGGAGCAGCCTACGTAGAGCTGTCCGTGCGAGAAACATGGGGTGGCCAGATGAATACCTGCCACTTTTAATGTTTGTCCTTGATTCTTGTTTATGGTAAACGAGAAGGCCACTTTCAATGGGAACTGTAACCGTTTAAACTGGAATGGCAAGTTTGTTGGGATGATGGGAATTCGTGGTATTAATACAGTCTCTCTCTTGGCTCCACCGGTGATGATGGTGGCCTGCACGATATGCCTTCTCAGGTCCGTGATGCGTAACCTGGTGCCATTGCATAATCGTGGTGCATCCAAGTTACGCATCAATAAAACAGGCACACCCACCTTCAGCTCCAACTTGTGGGATGGCACCCCTGACAGGAAGTAACTACAAAAACAACAATACAGTAATCGAAAACAAATGCCAAGTAAAGGAACAACATGAACAGCAAATCTAACGGAGAAAAGTAACGAAATAAACAACAAACCTAACGGAGAAAAGTAACGAGATAAAAAGACAACTAACAGAGAAACGAACTGTTGAGATCCTACAAATGCAAAGCGAACCAAAAATAGAACTAAAAGCAAACGTTCGAATACTGTAAATAATCGAAATCACCAAAGAAAGTATTATTCATTGAAATCCAAAGACAATACAATTTTAAAGAAATACCATAACATCACAATGTTCGAACATCTATAACGTTTCATATGTTAACTACAGTGTACCGCCTGCCATCTGTTGAGTGCATTTCCTACTACTTTCGTTGCAGTTTACGTACGCTATTTATACGTGGCAGTTGCGCTTTGTACAGAGAATAGGGCTTGGTATCTAGATCCCATTCTACAAAAAACGTCAATGTTTTTTCTTGCCATGGTACTTAGAGCATATTTTATTTAAAGTCTTCAATTTATATACATACTTCCTTCATTTGTTACAACAAATGAAAATGAATGCGGCATAAACGCCAACATTCAGATTTCTTGTGTATGTAATTATATGTCAGTTAAGCCGTTTTGGCAGTATCCAAGAATCTTTTTGTATATTCTAAAGTAAAATAGATGACACTAACAAAGAAAAAAAATTTCACTATAGCACCAGCAGAACCATTGCCCAGAATAACTCACGTCTAATACATGACGCGTTAACCCTCGCCGCTAAACATGACTTACCCTACAAAGCTCTTCTGCTCTTGTATTAGAAGCATCTTACAACCGTTACGTATTTCTATGGATATATTTCAAATAAATAACTTGTAATAAACATTTTGAAAAGTAGCCTACGTCCTAATCCAAGACATAAGAAATCTCTGTATGAAATTTCATCTAAATCTGTGCTGTAGTTTTAGCGTGATGCGGTAACAAACAAAGAGACTTAAGCATTTATAATATGTATATGATGATGTGCATAGGATGCCCAAAATACTCAACGGAAACGTGTTAGTTTTCTTTTTCCCTGAGATTATCTGGATCTTTTAATTCTTATAGTGACATGTGATTAAAATTTCAAAATAAATGTGGCGAAAATGTTGAGACTGCCCTAAACTGCAGATCAGCTTACCACCACGACTTCTTTCGCATGCTCATTTGTTGGCTTCGCCAACTCAAAATACCTGTCACTGTTCAACATAACCTGCACTATGGATGACCGACACTACATTCACGATTTCAGGTGTAAGCTGTGCACTGTCACATTTGGCCAAAATGATTAAATAGTCGATTAACTTTTTTCGGTTACGCCTCAGATGGGTAAATTCGTACATGTAGTTATTGAACTTAATGAAGTATAGCTATTTATCTTCTAAATACACAATCGGGCATAACTGAAGACTAGGATACCATCCGACAGCTTAGACCCATGACATCATCATGTCGGAAAACCGGTATACAGGATATCGTAATACAAATGTATTGTATACTATATAATAAATAATCTGTAGTTATCCTCGTGAATTACAGACGTTCGTAAATAATTTTGCTGTGCGCGTTTGTGTGTGGTGCGCGCGCGCATTAAGTATTTTGACATAACGAACGTGACAGTAAACACTGAAAATATGAGACTACTTCGTTTTTACACAGAAATTCTGTAGCATGGCATAAGCATCCAAGTATTCATATTTGGTTCTCAATGCACTGCAGTAAAAACATGACAAATTCCATTACTTTATTTATCATCTTTTATTCATTCGCCTCGGTTGCACAGTGGTAGAGTGCCAGACTACAAATCCAAAGGTCGCGGGTTCGATCCCCGCCAGGTCCTAGGATTTTTATCTGTCACTTTCCACTTCTTTCCCCTCTGACAGTAATGCTCATGTGAAAAATACCGAGTAGCGCCGTGGTTCGGAACCCACGTTAAAGTGTAGGTCCCCCTATAACTGGCTGGGTAAGTCAGTTCGAAGGTCGGAGGAAGGCAACGGCATACCACCTCCCAACAGGACCATGCCTAGCAAAGCACTGTGGTGTTCAAACCAATCTTCGGATTGTTGACTGCTTTACCTTTTATACTATTCGGAAGCTATCTACAATAATGGCAGTATTTCGTTGTTCAGTACAGTTTCATGTCAAATAAATAGATGTCATTAGAATTACAGGGTCGTACGTTACTCGAGTGGAGCATAGTGCGTTAACATTTTCTTTGATGGCATTTTAAGGAACTGCATCTTGATAATGCAATTCCACATTATGGACACTTCCTTTTCCATTTTTCGACACACACGAACGTTTTCAGATAAACGAACTTTACAGTGAGTGTAGAGGTTCTAACGCATACTGAACTCGGAACTGCATTCCTCACACTTTCGGAACGTTTTGTGCGAATCACTCATGTTCAGCAAAAGACAAGGACGAAATAAATAGGCAGTGACGAAGTTAAAACGGAGTGCTCAGTGTGCCAGAAAAGAGCAGAACGAAACAGGAAGACATCTTGAAAGAAATGTATTGGTCACGTGACGTAAACTCCCGACAGCTAACCGTCCGAACCACAGAATAAGCAGTACACAGAAAGGAAACTCCCGCTGCAGTCTGCCGTCCAAAATTTAGTGCGCATGCGCGGAATCGGCCATCTTGAAAAGCAGTAAACGTGTGGTCACTCCCTACTCTGTGGCGTGGTAATGCGCCGTCTTTGTTTGTTAATTCTGAATTTTAACTGCCTGAATCGCATAAAAGTAAACAAGTATTTAGTACAGTTCAGTGCAGTGAAAAGAAAGAACTGTGTGTCAGTAGTTGGAGCTGTTCCGTTTTTATTACGAGCAGCAATAAAAGAAAAGGCGGCCGATGGTGTTCAGCACCTAATTGCCGCAATAATTCTCATACAAATAAAGATATAAGTTTCTTCACCTTCCCAAAAGATGCTGAGCAGTAAGTGAACGTCGCTATATGTGTAGTGAAAGTGAAATGTTATCAGTTTCGAATGAGAGTAATATGTGCGTAATTATTAAAAGTAGCCTTGCTTCTTCTCTTGACGATAACTCTCGCTGTTGCTGTTGCTGCAGCAGTTCAACAGCATCGAAATGTTGAAGTACATTTATATGTGTTTAACGTTGCAGGGAATAATATAAAATGAATGACAAAGAATAGTGCGTAAGTAGGCAGGTAAAATTTTACTTACGGCATTGGAGGCGTAGCGTGCTAATGTTGGCAACGAATGCTCTTCTGATACTCAAACAAATAGATTAAGGGGAATAATTATTTTATGCTGTTCCTGCTCTGTGGTTGACAGATTCCTCTATATGCCCTTCTCCGATCAGTAAATTAATGATACTCCTAAAGCAAATACAACTTTTATAAATGCCCAGACGTCATTAGTTCTGTGTAATCAGGTTGTACTGCTAAGTCTGACTCAATATTTTGTGCGAATTTATGCGTGTCAAATAAAACCTGGCAGTTGTAAAGTCAGTTTCTTGTTTATAACTAATTTCCCACAGAACTCCACGTTATTTGGAATTTTTGTAGAGATAAGCACCAAATAAAACGATCATCGATTCCACTGTACATTTTCGTAGGTGTACGAAAATTTAGGCCTATTTTTTTATTTATTTTTATTTTTATTTTTTTGTTGTTGGATTACAATTAGGTGCAAGAAGATGGCGCAAAATAGATGAAAGCCGTTTCCTTTCGTAAAAGTCGGTGAGATTAGCTGCAGTTCGTAAAAAGTCCATTTCCAGCCAAAGTACTAAGTGGCTATGGTTCGGCGTTTACTGCTTTTCAATATGGCGCCGAGCGCAACGCTTGGTAACACACAGATCAAAGGCGCCGCCCCCGGCTTTCCCTTCTGTATGCTCCCTGTTCTGTGGCTAACCGTCCGAACAGCCAAGTGTGAACTGCCGCGAGACAGAGCCCCTGCACTACTGGTCGCTACACAACTCGCCTGTTCAAGCCATCGTGCAACATTCATTCACGGAGTGGGAAATTCAAAGAGGAAACATGACAACAGAAGCAGTGGCGTAGCTATGTCACCAAGGGCCCCGGGGCAAAAATAACATTGGGGCCCTCTTTAAAACTGTACACATGCAAAACTACATCAGCAGCTCCATACTGGCCACTGGAAGACTTAATATAGCAAACCTAAATACTAGTAAGTAAATTATTTGTCACGTAGCAGATAATATTTAATCGTACTTTCTAACATAATTGTAACTGAAAGTTTGTTTGTTATGATTTCACGCAAAAATTTTGCAGGAGGGTGGAGTTTGACCTGGGTAGTACAAACAGATCGACCCCATGGTATAGTTTTGTAAGTCGCTCCATACTAGGCGAATGAAGTCGCAGGCAGAAACTAGTAAAAAATAAACAGTAAGTAGTAGTCAACGACGGCCCATTGCCGCGAAGCAAACCGGGAACAGTCAAGTCAGCATTAGTGCATCCGCTGTGGCAGCAGACGGACATTTCAGTGCCAACGAGTCACACTCGCTTTAGTGCATTACAGTAATAAAAATATGGGTACACGATGATAAAGTAGTCAATTTGATTTTTAACAGAGAAAGTGCTCCGATTCATTACCTTTCCTTGGTCAATGAACCCAGCTTGTTAAGTGTAGTTTTACGTGTTTCACAATTTTCTGGCATTTGTTTATTTGAAAGGAGACGAAGTCGCAACAGAAGCAGCTCTAAAATGATGCAATGTACAAACTACCAGTTGGCTTTATGATATTTTTTGGATGAAGTCTCAGTAATGCTTAGAGTTAGTGTAAAGATAATGTAAATAGTCGTCTTCTTTAAAATAAATGTTACTAATATTAGCGTTTTTAATATCGCGACTATCACTTCTTCTATAAAACTGAATCTTTTTTTTTTTTTTTTTTAATGGGCTTTAACTACGGGCTTATCAGTCCCTAAGCTTACAAACTACTTACGAACTAGCTAAGACTAAGGATGGCACAAATATCCATGCCCGAGGGGGGATTCGAACCCCCGACCGTAGTGGCCGTGCAGACCATGACTAGAGCGCCTCAGTCTCCTCGGCCACCGCGGCCGGCAAAACTGAATCCATCAAGTACACGTTCCAGGGTCTTTTCGAAAATTTTGAACGGTCCTTTATTACAATTTTCACAGACTGCAACAGAACATTTCTGTATTAATAATGTCAACCAGATGGAATAAACGTGATAGAACACAAAAATAAACAGTAACAGCAACGAATACACTTGCTTTAACACGTAGGAGAGCGCGCGCGAACTGCTATAATGTGTATAGCAGCGACAAAATGTACAAATGTGTGTAAAGCTTAAGAGACGTAACTGCGGGGTTATCAATCCATAAAATTACAAACTTATGAACTAGCTTATACTAAAGACGACACAAAAATCCTTGCCTGAGTGGGGATTAGAAACCCAGACGGGGAATGCCCTCACGTATCGCAAAACAGAGAAAAATGTCCGTTTTGCACGTCTACTGTGGGCTTCCCATGACTTGGAAGACGCAGCTGTAGCTTTGAGTAGCTTTCATGCTGCCGCTACTTCTGGTTGGACATGGCGACTGGCGGCTTGGCCGGTCAGCAGCGCCACCGAATGGCGTCGTGTGAAGTGAAGGCTATACCCGGGCCGCAGAAACTTTGCACTTGACGTTCACAAATAACAAGTGAAGAGCAAGAAGCGCGAGGCGCTAGTCGCTGGGAACGGTCCAATCACAGCGCGCCAAACACTTCCAGTGGTCACGTGCCGTGACGTCACAGTTCCCGCGTTGCCGGCTTTGTTCAGTTCTACCATAAATAAAGTTGTGTATCGCGTTTAGGTAATTTCCAAGAATGCTTGCAGTCGAAGTAGCTCGACCTGAAACGATATATATCGAACATGCAAAGGTAATCGATTATGCTACTATAAACTGAAGTTCATTAAGTGTGTTGTTCGTAAGTAACAGGAACGTATATTATTGTTTTCGCAATGTATTCAATTGACTTCTGTTGTCGTGAATGACGGAGTTTTTTTATTTCTTACCATTTAAAAGACTTTGCAGTCAGAGGTACATAAAGGAAAATGAAAATTGTCACATCCATGTATTAACAGATTCTCGATGTACTTCTCTAGTCGCTACGAAAGATTTCAGAGAAGTACATCGAGAACCAGTCACTATCTGGATATGAAAGTTTTCCTTTATGTAGTTTTGATTGCCAAGTATTTTAAATGTTAAGAAATCAATATTATTGACGAATGAATTGCACTCAGTTTCTGTTAATTAAAAAACTGTGAAACCCAAGAAGTGACGATTCTTGATGTACATTCCTGAAGATATCCTACTCGGTAACACTTATACGAAATTACATTAGAATGTACATCATCAGAAACATTCGACAGTTTTCTACGAAAATACCACGACTTTCGAATACGTTGTTACGTAGATACGTATTACCACATCTTCAATTTACGTCAGTGACAGTTGGAGCAATGAAGTTCCTACCAATATCAAGATTATGCTATTCAAAATATTCATGCCAACTTAGAGTTACAGTAACACTCGTCAAAATTATTTTTATATAGTTATACGTTCCTTAATATTCATTTTTTTGACATGTCGCACGTCAATGGCCAGCGTAATCGATTTAGAATTGTACTTTTGATATATATCGATTCAGGTCGAGCTACTTCGATTGCAAGCATTCTTGGAAATTACCCGTGTTTACCCCGTGTTTACGTTGTGTGTGATTTTTTTCGCTGCGATTTGTTTTACTGTGAGTGGTTTAACTTTACTTTCCGAGTTCAAGGAATTGGATAAAGTCGCCGAAAAGACGTTTGTGTAGTGAACGTTTTCTGAGTAAGTTCTCAATTTCGTATGAATAAAAACTTCGAAGATTATGCTCTGATCAGGAAGTTCATTCTCGCTTCAAACGATCGGAAAGAAATTATGGTGCAGTGGTTACAAGAAAGAAATATTGCTGCAGATATGTCAATGTAAAAACTTCTTTTATAATCGCCCGTGAAACAGAATAAGTCTATTAAGCCCACGTATGCCGTAGATGAAATCGCAAAGGAACAGCGTCAAATGAAATAAATCTGCCCCCATTTCACTGCAGTTTTAACCCTATAAAATTGGTATGGTGAGACTTAAGGAACAGTAAGTCTTTCACAATAACAGAGGTGGAAAAGCTGTTGCATGAAGCTGTTGCCAATGTGGATGCTGCATCTTCGGAAAAAAAAGCGGTCGAGCACGTTTAAAAACTGATTTGGGCAGCGCAAACAATGGAAGGAATCATGAACAGTTATTGATTTGTCTTGGTAATGACGATTTTGTCACTGACGACAACAGTGAAGATGGGGAGCTGGATTTAATTGTATCATTGTCGCCGTAAATTGGTGAGTGAAAAGCCTTCTGATTATAAAATGTAGAGAGAGAAGTTACTATCTTGATTATTGTTTATTTCGTATCCGTCGTGACCCAACGCTTATTTTCTACATTGATTTGCTCCGTTATTGAAAGCGTGTTCATTGTTGTGCTATGGTCTTCATTAATACGCCGTTGATTAATTACTGCTCAAGAACGAATTATTAAATGCACATTTATTGCTCAATAGCTTACATTATGCAACTGAAAACCGTTTCGTTTGCTGTGTGTAGAGAAGCTAGTGTTGCAACGTCGCTAAATCAGTGTAGCCAACTTAACTTGCCGTAATGCGAAACGTCAAGTGCAATGTTTCAGCGGCCCGGGTATACATTAGAAGCAATGGTGCTGCACCCAGTGGTCCAGTTCGGCTTTGTGGGAAAATGGTTTGAGGGAGGGGGCAGGTTATAGAGGTATAATAATAATTCGACGCTCTACTGTAACTATTTCCGAACGTAGCTCACGGAGGCCGAGGGGCCCCTTAAGCTCGGGGGCCCCGGGGCACTGCCCCGCCTAGCCCTATGATAGCTACGCCGCTGAACAGAAGCAACAGAGAAAACAATAAAACACAAATCATCCTTGCATCCAGGGCCAATGTAGTGACGACTAGAAGCTGTATAGTTCGTCGAAAAGGTGCCTTTCGATCTAGCGAGATATAAGCAATTAAAATACTAAAGTCATCGTGAAGCAAAAACAGTGGGGTCGTTTCCACACCTCTGTCGCTAGTCCGCCCTGCAGACAGACTGGCACACCTGGGTGGCCAGCCAGTGTCGCGATAGGGCTAAAGACGGAACAGAGCTGACTGTTGCAGGCATAACACAAATATTGTCGGAGACTGTGAGGGTTGTTGCGACATAGCTCAGGCTTCAGGCCAATTCACATTGCCCGTCACGTCACGTCACGTCACGTCACCGTCCGTCAGAACATTCCGCCATGTATTTCTAATGGCGGCGTTCACACTGTCCGTCACGTCACGTCACGTCACGTCACCGTCCGTCAGAACATTCCGCCATGTATTCCTAATGGCGGCGTTCACACTGCCGTCACGTCACGTCACGTCACGTCACCGTCCATCAGAACATTCTGCCATGTATTTCTAATGGCGGCGTTCACACTGCCCGTACGTCACGTCACGTCACGTCACCGTCCGTCAGAACATTCCGCCATGTATTTCTAATGGCGGCGTTCACACTGTCCGTCACGTCACGTCACCGTCCGTCAGAACATTCCACCATGTATTCCTAATGGCAGCGTTCACACTGCCCGTCACGTCACGTCACGTCACCGTCCGTCAGAACATTCCGCCATGTATTACTAATGGTGGCATTTACACTGTCCGTCACGTCACGTCACGTCACTTCACTGTCTGTCAGAACAATTCGCCATGTATTTCTAATGGCGGCGTTCACACTGCCCGTCACGTCACGTCACATCACGTCACCGTCCGTCAGAACATTCCGCAATGTATTCCTAATGGCGGCGTTCACACTGCCCGTCACGTCACGTCATGTCACCGTCCATCAGAACATTCCGCCATGTATTCCTAATGGCGGTGTTCACACTGTCCGTCACGTCAAGTCATGTCATGTCACGTCACCGTCCGTCAGAACATTCCGCCATTTATTTCTAATGGCGGCGCTCACACTGCCCGTCACTCACGTCTTGTCAGGTCACCGTCCGTCAGAACATTCCGCCATGTATTCCTAATGGCGGCATTCACACTGCCCGTCACGTCACGTCACGTCACGTCACCGTCCGTCAGAACATTCCGCCATGTATTTCTAATGGCGGCGTTCACACTGTCCGTCACGTCACGTCACATCACTTCACGTCACCGTCCGTCAGAACAATCCGCCATGTATTTCTAATGGCGGCGTTCACACTTCCCCTCACGTCACGTCACTTCACGTCACCGTCCGTCAGAACATTCCGCCATGTATTTCTAATGGCAGCATTCACACTGCCCGTCATGTCACGTCACATCACGTCACGTCACGTCACCGTCCGTCAGAACAGTCCGCCATGTATTTCTAATGGCGGCGCTCTCACTGCCCGTCACGTCACGTCACGTCACGTCACCGTCCGTCAGAACATTCCGCCATGTATTCCTAATGGCGGTGTTCACACTGCCCGTCACGTCACGTCACGTCACGTCACGTCACGTCACCGTCCGTCAGAACATTCCACCATGTATTTCTAATGGCGGCATTCACACTGTCCGTCACTCACGTCTTGTCAGGTCACCGTCCGTCAGAACATTCCGCCATGTATTCCTAATGGCGGCATTCACACTGCCCGTCACGTCACGTCACGTCACGTCACCGTCCGTCAGAACATTCCGCCATGTATTTCTAATGGCGGCGTTCACACTGTCCGTCACGTCACGTCACATCACGTCACGTCACCGTCCGTCAGAACAATCCGCCATGTATTTCTAATGGCGGCGTTCACACTTCCCCTCACGTCACGTCACTTCACGTCACCGTCCGTCAGAACATTCCGCCATGTATTTCTAATGGCAGCGTTCACACTGCCCGTCATGTCACGTCACATCACGTCACGTCACGTCACCATCCGTCAGAACAGTCCGCCATGTATATCTAATGGCGGCGCTCACACTGCCCGTCACGTCACGTCACGTCACGTCACCGTCCGTCAGAACATTCCGCCATGTATTCCTAATGGCGGCGTTCACACTGTCCGTCACGTCACGTCACGTCACCGTCCGTCAGAACATTCCACCATGTATTCCTAATGGCAGCGTTCACACTGCCCGTCACGTCACGTCACGTCACCGTCCGTCAGAACATTCCGCCATGTATTACTAATGGTGGCATTTACACTGTCCGTCACGTCACGTCACGTCACTTCACTGTCTGTCAGAACAATCCACCATGTATTTCTAATGGCGGCGTTCACACTGCCCGTCACGTCACGTCACATCACGTCACCGTCCGTCAGAACATTCCGCAATGTATTCCTAATGGCGGCGTTCACACTGCCCGTCACGTCACGTCATGTCACCGTCCATCAGAACATTCCGCCATGTATTCCTAATGGCGGTGTTCACACTGTCCGTCACGTCAAGTCATGTCATGTCACGTCACCGTCCGTCAGAACATTCCGCCATTTATTTCTAATGGCGGCGCTCACACTGCCCGTCACTCACGTCTTGTCAGGTCACCGTCCGTCAGAACATTCCGCCATGTATTCCTAATGGCGGCATTCACACTGCCCGTCACGTCACGTCACATCACGTCACCGTCCGTCAGAACATTCCGCAATGTATTCCTAATGGCGGCGTTCACACTGCCCGTCACGTCACGTCATGTCACCGTCCATCAGAACATTCCGCCATGTTTTCCTAATGGCGGTGTTCACACTGTCCGTCACGTCAAGTCATGTCACGTCACGTCACCGTCCGTCAGAACATTCCGCCATGTATTTCTAATGGCGGCGTTCACACTGTCCGTCACGTCACGTCACATCACGTGACGTCACCGTCCGTCAGAACAATCCGCCATGTATTTCTAATGGCGGCGTTCACACTTCCCCTCACGTCACGTCACTTCACGTCACCGTCCGTCAGAACATTCCGCCATGTATTTCTAATGGCAGCGTTCACACTGCCCGTCATGTCACGTCACATCACGTCACGTCACATCACCGTCCGTCAGAACAGTCCGCCATGTATTTCTAATGGCGGCGCTCACACTGCCCGTCACGTTACGTCACGTCACGTCACCGTCCGTCAGAACATTCCGCCATGTATTCCTAATGGCGGTGTTCACACTGCCCGTCACGTCACGTCACGTCACGTCACGTCACCGTCCGTCAGATCATTCCACCATGTATTTCTAATGGCGGCATTCACACTGTCCGTCACATCACGTCACGTCACGTCACCGTCTGTCAGAACATTCCGCCATGTATTTCTAATGGCGGCATTCACACTGCCCATCACTCACATCACGTCAGGTCACCGTCCGTCAGAACATTCCGCCATGTGTTCCTAATGGCGGCGTTCACACTGCCCGTCACGTCACGTCATGTCACGTCACGTCACGTCACCGTCCGTCAGAACATTTCGCCATGTATTTCCAATGGCGGCGTTCACACTGTCCGTCACGTCACGTCACATCACGTCACGTCACGTCACCGTCCGTCAGAACAATCCGCCATGTATTTCTAATGGCGGCGTTCACACTGCCCGTCACGTCATGTCACGTCACGTCACGTCACCGTCCGTCAGAACATTCCGCCATGTATTCCTAATGGCGGCGATCACACTGCCCGTCATGTCACGTCACGTCACGTCACCGTCCATCAGAACATTCCGCCATGTATTCCTAATGGCGGCGTTCACACCGTCCGTCACGTCAAGTCATGTCATGTCACGTCACCGTCCGTCAGATCATTCCGCCATGTATTTCTAATGGCGGCGTTCACACTGCCCGTCTCTCACGTCACGTCAGGTCACCGTCCGTCAGAACATTCCGCCATGTATTCCTAATGGCGGCGTTCACACTGCCCGTCACGTCACGTCACGTCACGTCACCGTCCGTCAGAACATACCGCCATGTATTTCTAATGGCGGCGTTCACACTGCCCGTCACTCACGTCACGTCAGGTCACCGTCCGTCAGAACATTCCGCCATGTATTCCTAATGGCGGCGTTCACACTGCCCGTCACGTCACGTCACGTCACGTCACGTCACCGTCCGTCAGAACATTCCGCCATGTATTTCTAATGGCGGCGTTCACACTGTCCATCAAGTCACGTCACGTCACGTCAAGCTTTCTCGCGAAGAATGTTTCAACAGGATGGTCGTCTGGTAACAAGGAAGTTGACCTATTTTCGTCACGCGAATTAAATGTTGCAGTCGACGATTGCACTGTTTATATGCAAATAAGTCTTATTCGCCTTTATTTTGTTTTTATACTTCGCTTTAGGGGTAAATCTCAAATGTTTCATGACGACTTAAATGTTTTTTGTCAGTTGAGTGTCCCCCTAAAATCGAGGTCGGATATCTTAAACCAAAGAAATGGTTAATGTTACTTAACATTGTAACTGAAAAGACTGAAGCAAACTGTTTATTAGAATAAGATTGTAATCTGATTACGCATTTCTCATTAAATAACATTTTAAATGAAAAAGTCAGTTCTAACAAAAGCCAAAAATTCAGTTGTTTACGACGATATTAACAATGTCAACGGGCAAATTGTAATGGATAAAGTAAACAGGCGCTATTTATACTCTTATAAGTGTTACTTGATGTATCCATATGTTTATTTTTTCGCTTGAAAATAGATGTCGATGTTTTGAAATGTTGTTTCAGTTCCCAGTAAGTTGGCCAAAAACATACACTGTAAAGTTTTATTTGGCTGTCAATAACATTTAGCGTTGTTGTTCCTTCAATTCTAGTATTACACTATGACTTTCTACATAACAGATCGGCACTCATAACCTCACTTTCAACATCGCCTATCGAGATCGGCGAATTGACGTGACGGACACTGACGGACAGTGTGAATACAACTTGACTTGACGGTGACGGTGATGTGACGTGACGTGACGTTGACGTGACAGACAGTGGGAATTGGTCTTTAAGGTCTCCCCCCACACAGATGGGGAGAAATGGGTGGCCACTTAATGCTAGGCCATGGCGGAATGGTCAAGCACACTGAGGCACTATACTCTGATGCGCGAAGCTGTTCCCCGTAGGGGGTTCGGATCCCCCTCAGGCGTGGATGACAGTTCATAAGTAGTTTGTAATTTAGGGACTGATAACCCCACAGTTATGTCCCATAAGCTTAACAAACATTTGAACATTTGCTAGGGCTTGTACCAGCCTGAAGGGGAATCAGACGTGGAGATGGACAGTTGCCAGCATGTTAGAATAAAAGGCGAAGACTGTGAGGGTTGTTGCAACAAACCTCAGACCTGAGGTCTGCCCTCACACAGACCAGGACACCTGGGTGACCAGTTAGTACTGTGACAGGCTGAAGGAGCCTGCATTGCCGCGATCGTGTCAGAAATATTGTCGAAGTCCGTGAGGTATATTGTGACATTCCTCAGACCTGAGGACACCTCGCACAAGAACTAAGACATTTCTGGAGGCAGCTAGTGCATTGACGAAGGTGAAGGCTTTGATGTCAGAAATATTTTCGAAGACCATGAAGGTTGTTGGGACAAGCCCGAAGTCTCACCAAACACAAGACAGGTCCCCGGGGTGGCCACCTATTGCCACAACTAGGGTGAAGGCGGATCAATGCCGAAGCTGGACTGTTGCTATCGTGTCAGAAATATTGTCAAAGACACAACTGATATCCTCGGCACACAGACCAGGACACCTTGGTTGAAAGATAATGCAGCGATCAGCCTGAATGTGAATCAATGCTGGAGGTTGACTGTTGCCATCGTTGAAGACCTAGAGGTTTGTTGCTGCTCCCATCAGAACTGACGTCAAGACTCAAACAGATCAAGTGACTTAGGTGGCTATCTGGTGCTGCGAGAGACCAAAGGTGGAACAAAGCTAGATCCAGAATGTCGCCATCATGTGAGTAACATTGCTGAAGACCGTGAGGGTTGTTATGACAAACCTGAGACCTGAAATCTCCCCACAAAGTGACCAGGTGACCAGGTCACCAGGGTGTCCACCTAGTGTCGCATATAGACTGAAGGAGGATCTAAGCTGTAGCCGGAATTCTGCCTTAGTTTCAGAAATATTTACTAATACAGGGATGGTTCTTGTCACACACCTCAGACCTTAGATTTCCCTGCAACAGACCAGGATACATGGGTGGGCAGCTAGTGCCGTGAACAGGCTGAAGATGGATCAAAGCTACAGCTTAACTTTTGCCATCTCGTCAGAAATGTTCTCAAAGACTGTGAAGGTTGTTTCGACAAACCCGAGGTTACACTGCCCTCAGGCTATGAACCCTGACTGGCCAACTAGTGCCACAAGCAGTCTGAAGGCGGATGAGTGATGGAGCTGGACTGTTGGTGTTGTCCCACAAATATTGTCAAATCTGGGGTGGGAAACTGTGCCACACCTCAGACCTGAGGTCTTTCTGCACATCAATCAGGAAACTTGGGTGCTCAGCTATGGTTCTGACCAGGCTTAAGGCAAATCAAAGCTGTAGCTGGACTGTTGCCATTGTTCAAAATTTTCTGAAGCTTATGGGACTTAACTGCTGGGTCATCAGTCCCTAAATTTACAAACTACTTATGCATTACCTTATACTAAAGACAGTACAAACATCCATACCTGAGGGGGAGATTCGAATCCCCAATGGGGAGCGGCCTTGCGCATCGCAACATAGCGCATCAATGTGCTTGGCTGCTCGGCTGCTGCTGTTGCCATTGTGTGAGAAATATTGTCAAAGACCCTGATGGTCTTTGTAACACATCTGAGACTTGTGCGCTTCCTGCATATAGAACAGGACACCTGGGTGGCCAGCCAGGCAGTGACTAGGCTGAAGGTGGTGGATCAAAGATGGGGCTGGAACGTTGCCATACTGGCGGAAATACTGTTGAAGACCGTGATGTTTCTTGTGACATACCTCAGACATGAGGTCTTCCTGCAAATAGATCAGGACACCTGGGTTGCCTATTAGCGCTGCGACTGTAGTGAAGGCGGATAAAAGCTGCAGTTGGACTGTTGCTGTCATGTCTCAAATGTTAATAAAGACCTTGAAGATTGTTGGGACACACCTCAGTATGTAGGTCTCCTTGCACAGAGACTCGTAAACCTAGGTGCCCAGCTAGTGCTGCAACCAGGCTATAGGCCATCGAAGTTAGATCCGGAATGTTATCATCTTATCAGATATGTTGCCATAGACGTGGCTTTTGTTGCCTCACATCTCAGAACTGAGGTCACCTGCACACAGACCAGGACACCTTGGTCGCTAGCTAGTGCAACAACAAGCCTGAATGTGGATCATATCTGGAGCTCTCATCTTGTCAGGAAGATTGTTGAGCCGGCCGCGGTGGTCGAGGTGACTGAGGCGCTCCAGTCACGGTCAGCACGGCCACTACGGTTGGGGGTTCGAATCCCCCCTCGGGCTTGGATATTTGTGCCGTCCTAGTTCGTAAGTAGTTCATAAGTAGTTTGTAAGTTTAGGGACTGATGACCACGTAGTTAAGCCCCATAAGCTTAACAAACATTTGAACATTTGAATTTTTGAAGATTGTTGAAAGGCATGAGGGTGGTTGTGGCATTCATTTGAACGGGGGTCTCCCCACGCACAGACAATGACACCTGGGTGACCACGTAGTGCCGCGACCATCCTGATGGCAGATCAAAGCCGGAACTGGATTGTTGCCATCTTGTCAGAATTATTGTTGAAGATCGTGAGATTTGTTGTCACACACCTCTGACCTGAGGTATTCCTGCAAACGGACCAGGACACTGGGGCGGCCAACTAGTGCTGCAACAATGCTGAAGGCGGAACAAAGCTGGAGCCAGGATGATACAATGGTATGAGAATTATTGTTGAAGACTGTGAGGGGTTTTTTTTTTTTTTTTTTTTTTTTTTTTTTTTTTTTTTTTTTAACTCACCTCAGATCAGAAGTCAACCCGCAAACTGATCAGGACACCTGGGTGTCCAGATAGTTCCATGTATAGACTGAAGGTGGATCTAAGCTAGAACCAGAATTCTGCCTTAGTTTCAGAAATATTTATAAATACAGGGACGGTTGTTGTGAGACACCTCAGTCCCAAGGTCTCACTGGACATATACCAAGACACCTGGGTGGCCAGCTAATCCCATGAACTGGCTGAAAATGGATCAAAGCTGGAGCTGGATGATTGCTGACTTGTCAGAAACTTGTCGAAAACTGTGTTGCTTGTTCCAACACACCTCAAACCTGAGGACACCACACACACAGACCAGGAAACTTGTATGGTCAGCTAATGCCTGGACAAGGATGAAGGCGGATCAAAGCTGATGCTGGAGTGTTGACATAATGTCAGAAATATTGTCAAAGACTGTGAGATATGTTACGACACACCTTAGACCAGATGCCTCCCTTCACGCAGACCAGGAAATCTGGAATGCATCTAGTGCCATGTCAAGGGTGAAGGCGGTTCAAAACTAGAGCTAAAATGTTGGCTTCTGCTCAGAAATGTTGCCGAAGACAGTGATGTTTGTTGCAGACATGATGTCTCACCATACACAGACATGATACTTGGCTGTTCAGGAAGTGCTGTGAACAGGTTGAAATCAGATCATATTTGGAGCTGGACTTTTGCCGTAGTTTGGGTGGTCAGCTAGTGCCAGGACTACGCTGAAAGTGAATTGAATTTGGGCCTTGACTATTGCCATTGTGCCAGAAATATTGTCGAAGACAGTGAGAGTTATTACGAAACACCTCATATCTGACATCTCCCCATAAACAGAGCAGGCCACATGGGTGGCCAGCTAGTACTGATACCGGGCTAAAAAGCAGACTGATGTTGGAACTGGACTGTTGCCATTTGGCCAGAATTTATTGTCCAAGACTGGGCTTTTGTTATGCGAGAGACCTCTGATCCTAGGCCTCCTTGCACACATAGCAGGACACTTAACAGACGACTATTGCCGTCGTATAAGAAATATTGTCAGAGACACTAAGGGTTGTTGTGACATATCTGAGAACTGTTGGCACCTTGCTCACAGAACAGGACTCCTGGGTGGCCAGGTAGTCCAACAAATTGACTGAAGATGGATCATAGCGGGAGCTGGACGATTGATAACGTGTTAGAAGTATTGTCAAAGACTGTGACGCTTGTTGCAAGACATCACAGACCTGGTCTCCACGCTCATAGACCAGGAAACCTGGGTGGCCAGCTAGTGCTGCGACCGCGCTGAAAGCGGATCAAAGCTGGAGCTGGAATGCTGCCTCCTGGTCAGTGCTGACGAAAACGGTCATGTTTGTTGCGAGACACCTCAGACATGTGGTCTGACCGCACACAAAACGTGACACATGGGAGGTCAGCCAGCGCTGTGAGAAGGCTACATCCAGATCAAATTGGATGCTGGGAATTTTGTATAAATTTCAGAAATAGTTTTAAATACTGAAATAGTGTCGAAGACTGTGAGGCTTGCTGCGGCACATCTCACAACTGATGTCGCCCGCACACAGACCAGGACACCTGGGTTGACAGATAATGCAGCCACCACCTCGTACGTGGATCAATGCTGGAGCTGGCCTGTTGACGTCATATCAGAAATATCGTCTAAGACCTTGACGTTTCTTGCTGCACCCATTAAAACTGAAGCCTCCAAGCAAACCGATCAGGAAACCTGGGTGGCGATCTAGTACCATGAAAGGCTAAAGGTGGAACAAAACTAGATCCGGAATGAAGCCATCTTACGAGTAGTTTTCTTGAAGACCTTGAGGGTTCTTATAACAAACCTGAGACCTGAAATTTCCCCACAAACTGACCAGGACACCATGGTGTCCACCTAGTGTAGCATATAGGCTGAAGGAGGATCTAAGTTGCAGCCGGAATTCTGCCTTAGCTTCAGAAATATTTACTAATACAAGGACGGTTCTTGTGGCACTCCTCAGACCTTAGATCTCCCCACACACAGACAGGGACACGTGGGTGGCCAGCTAGTGCTGTGAACTGGCTGTAAGTGGATCAAAGGTGCAGCTGGACTGTTGCTGAGAAGTTGTCGAAGACTGTGAGGGTTGTTGCGGGAAACCTGAGGTCACACCACACACAGACTAGGACCCCTGAGTGGCCAACTACTGCCGCAACCAGTGTGGAGCTCGAATGTTGCTGTTTGCCCAGAAATATTGTCAAAGACAGGGAGGGAAATTGTGACACACCTCAGCTCTGAGGTCTTTCTGCACAGCAACCAGAAAACCTGATTTTTTTTTGCTATGGTTGTGACCAGGTTTATGGCAAATCAAAGCTGGAGCTGGACTGTTGACGTTGTGTTATAAATATTGTTGAAGACCCTGATGGTGGTTGTAATACATCTGACAAGGGGACGGCACGACCGTGGGGTCGGGGATTTGTCCGAAATTTTGTATGCTGATAGAAGACCCTTAACACGTCACTTGGTTACAATATTAGGTTGCACTATTCGGAAAATCCCTAGAAAAATCGATCCGAAGTTTCTTAGGTGCCTTATGAATATAAAAAGTTAGTCCACAGCTGAGCCGCCGTCTGGCCTAGGTGATTATGGTTCGGGCTCTTATGCCAGAGATCTCGATTCCTCCTCTGGCACTTTCTTTCCTTCTGTTTCATTTTCTTTTGTTATTTCACCAATTATCAAAAAGTTTCTCACACCTACATTGTTATTATAACATTATTTTAGCTAATGAACGTAAAGTTTTTCTCTCATATGTGCAGTCAGTGTGCCATATGGAAGCTTGGCTCAGTTCTGGACTCGTGTTCGGGTAGCCTAGTGGTTAAGGCGACCGCTCGCGAAAAACGGAAAAACCGGGTTCGAGTCCCGACCCGGCAAAAATTTTCACATGTCACCATTTGGTAGATCGCCTATACCTTATACAGTGACGCTAAAAGATATTCGCTATTGTGAGAAAACATTGATAATATTATCATCACTGGAATTCGCCACCACACAGTAATTTAATAGACGCCTAAGCGAGGGAATGACGATAACAGTGTAGGTTAATGGCTCGTTGTTTTCATTCTCTCTGGTGCGGGATTGCAGATTAAGCTGCGAGTGCTAAGGAATGAAAGCAGTTGACTCATATGTGCAGTCAGTGTGGCATATGGCAGTTTGGATCGACCCTGGAGTCGTGTTCAGGTAGCCTAGTGGTTAAGGCGACCACTAGCGAAAAGCGGGAAAACCGGGTTCGCGTCCCGACTCGGCACAAATTTTCATATGTCACCATTTGATAGAACATCTATACCTTATACAGTGACACTAAAAGAAATTCGCTATTGCGAGAAAATATTGATTAAAAAAAAGTGCCGGAGAAGGAATCGAACCCAAGATCTCTGGCGAAAGAGTCCGAGCCCTAGCCAACGAGGTCAGGCGACGGCTCGGCTGTGGACTAACATTTTTTACTCATAAGGCACCTAAGAAACTTCGGTTCGATTTTTCTCGAGATTGTCCGAGTAGTGCGTCCTAATGTTTTAACCACGTGTGGTGTTAGGGGTCCTCTTTCACGACAAAAAATTTCGGACAAATCCCTGATCCCACGGTTGTGCTTTCTCCTTGAGAGATCTGTGCGCTCCCTGCACACAGAAGAGGCTACCTGGGTGCCCAGCTAGTGCTGTGACCACGCTGAAGGCCATCAAAGTTGGATCCTGAATGTTGTCATGTTATATCGTATGTTGTCATAGACTGTGAGTGTTGTTGCCTCACACCTCAAAACCGAGGTGACCCGCACACAGACTAGGACAACTTCGTCGCTACCTAGTGCAGCAACCAGCTTGAACGTGGATCAAAGCAGGAGCTGTCATCATGTCAGAAACACCGTTGAAAACCATGAGGGTTGTTGTGACACCCATCAGAATGAGTGTCTCCCGACACACAATGACAACTTGGTGGCTAGTGCTGCGACAGGGCTGAAGGCGGATCAAAGCTGGAGCCAGAATGATAACATCTTGTGAGACGCATTGTTGAAGACCATGAAGGTTGTTTTGACACACCTCAGACTTGAAGCCTCCCTGCACAGAGACCAGGACACCTGGGTGACATGCTTGTGCTGCGACAATGCTGAAGGCGGACCAAAACTGGAGCTGAAATGTGCCATTATGTCAGAAATGCTGTCGAAGACTGTGATGTTTGTTGCAAGACACCTTGGACTTGGGCTCTCAAAATCAAATTTAGAGAAATTTGACATAAACATTTTTAAATAAAGGGACAGTTTTGAGACACATCTCAGATCTAGGATCTCCCCACACACAGACCAGGATACCTGGCCAGCCGCGGTGGCCGAGGGGACTGAGGCACTCCAGTCACGGTCTGCACGGTCACTATGGTCGGCGATTCGAATCCCCCCTCGGGCATGGATATTTGTGCCGTCCTTAGTATTAGTTAGTTCATAAGTAGTTTGTAAGTTTAGGGACTGATGACCCCATAGTTAAGTCCCATAAGCTATACAAACATTTGAACACATTTGAACATTTGAACAGGATACCTGCGTGGTCAGCTAGGGCCACAACCAGCTGAAGGCGTTTCAAATCTGGTGCTGGAATGTTTATGATGTGTCAGAATTATTGTTGAAGACTTTGAGGGTTGTTGCTACACACCTCAGGCTTAAGATCTCCCCACACATAGATCAGGACAAATAGATTGCCAGCTAACGCTGAGACCGAGCTGATGGTGGATCAAAGATGGAGCTGAAATGGGACTGTTGAGTCAAATATTTTGTTGAACATCGTGAGGAATATGCAACACACCTTAGAGCTGACCTCTCCTTGGACAAAACAGGACAACTGTGTGGTCAGCTAGTAATGGTACCATGGCTGAATGGAAATCAAGCAGTTGGTAGCATTTCAGAAAAATAGTCGAAGATTGTGAGGGTTGTTGCAACACAACTCAGACCTGATGTTTCCCCACACACAGACCAGGACAACTGGGTGAACAACTAGTGCTGTGACAGGCTGAACACAGATCAAAGCTTGAGCTGGATTGTTGATATCTTGTCAGAAATATTGTCGAAGTCTGTGAGGGTTGTTGCAACATGACTCAGATCTGATGTCTCCCTGCACAAAGGCTATGACACCAGTGTGATTAGCTAGAGCCACCACCATGCTGCAGACGAATCAATGCTGGGGCTGGACTGGTAATGTCATGTCAGAAATATTGTCGAAGATTGGGATGATTGTTGTGATATACTTCAGAACTGAGGTCTTTTTGTAGACTGACCAGGAACATGGTTCCTGGGCTATGGTTGAGACCAGGTTTAATCCAAATCATAGATGAAGCTGAACGGTTGCCATCGTGTACGAAACACTGATAAAAACCCTGAGTGTGTTTGTGGCACATCTGAAAACTGTTGGCTCCTGCTCACAGAACAAGAAAACCAAGACGAGGTTGAAAGTGGATCTAAGCTGGAGAAGGAATGTTGGTACCTTGCCAGAATTATTGTTGAAGTCCATGAGTTTTGTTGTGTCACACCTCTGACCCTAGGCCTCCCCACACAAAGACAAGGACACCTGGGTGGTCAGCTAATGCTGTGACCTGGTTGAAGACGGATCAAAGCTGGAGCTGAATGATTGCAGAGGTGTGGATGCAACACACCTGACGCACGATGTGTCCCTGTACACAGATCAAGACACCTGTGTGGCCAACTTGTGCCTTGCTTATCAAAACTGCAGCTGGACTGATGACGTCGTGTCGGAAATTTTGTCAAGGGCTGTGAAAATTATTGCAATGAACCTTAGACCTGACCTCTCGCTGCACACAGATCAGGAAACCTAGTCGGCCAGCTAGTGCCTCAACTAGGATGAAGGTGGATCAAAGCTGATGCTGGAGTGTTGACATCATGTCAGAAATATTGCCAAAGACTTTGAGGTATGTTACGACACACCTCAGACCTGATGTCTCCCTACACACACACCAGGATACCTAGATTGCATCTAGTGCCACGAAAAGGCTGAAAGCGGATGAAAATTGGAGTCGAAATGTTGCCTTCTGCCTTGTTGTTGAAGATGGTGATGTTTGTTGCAAGACACAGACATGAGGTCTCACCGCACAGAGACCAAGACACATGGGTGCTCAGCTAGCGCTGTGATCAGGTTGAAGCCAGATCAAATTTGTAAGTAGACTTTTGCCACAGTTTGGGTGGCCAGCTAGTGCCAGGAC
Source organism: Locusta migratoria (assembly GCA_026315105.1). Classification (NCBI taxonomy): domain Eukaryota; kingdom Metazoa; phylum Arthropoda; class Insecta; order Orthoptera; family Acrididae; genus Locusta; species Locusta migratoria. Next base: position 38,597,694 of record CM048752.1, on the reverse strand, counting down.
CGGGCTGAAGGTGGATTGAGTTTGGGTCAGGGCTGTTGCCGTTGTGTCAGAAGTATTGTTGAAGATAGTGAGGGTTATAGCGAAACACCTCAAACCTGACACCTCTCCGCACACAGACAAGGCTACGTGGGTGGTCAGCTTATGTGGCTACTGGGCTAAAGGCGGATTGTTTTTGGAGCAGGATTGTGGCATTTAGTCAGAATTATTGTTGACGACTGTGACATTTGTTGCGACACACCTCTGACCATAGGGCAGCCTCCACACAGACCAGGACACTTGAGAGGCCAGCTACTGCTATGGTCAGGCTGAAGGCCGATTAGAGCTACAGCTGGACTGTTGCTGTCATCTCAGAAATGTTGTTGAAGGCCATGAGGGTTCTTGCAACACACACCTGAGGTCTCCCTGCACACAAACTGGGACAACTGGGTGGCCAGCTAGTTCCACAATCAGGCTGGAGGCACATGAAAGCAGGATTTTGACTGTTGTGACCGTGTCAGATATATTGTTCGACGTCTGTGGGGGTTGTCGCAAGTTGCCTCATACCTGTAGTCCAGGACAGCTGCATGGACAGCTGCATGGACAGCTAGTGAAGGGACTGGGCTGAAGATGGATTCAGTTTGGATCTGGATTGTTGCTGTTGTGTCAGAAATATTGTCAAAGAACATGAGGGTTATTGCATAACTCGACAGACCTGACATTTCGCCACACACAGACCAGGGCACATGGATGGCCAGCTAGTTCCACGACTGGGCTGAAGGCGGATCTAAGCTGCAGATCGACTGTTGCCATCGTTTCAGAAATGTTCTGGAAGGTCCTGAGGGTTACTGCAACACACCTTGGACTTGAGGTTTCTCCACACAGACCAGGAAACTTGAGTGGCCAGCTAGTGCTGCGGCAGGCGGATCAATACTGGAGCTGGTCTGTTGCTGTCATGTCTGAAATAGAGTCGAAGACGGGGAGGATTTTTGTGACACACCTCAGACCTGATGTCTTTCCGCACACCGACCAGGAAACCTGAGCGCTCAGCTAGGGTTGCGACCTGGTTTAAGACAAATCAAAGCTTCAGCTGGACAGTTGCCTTAGTGTAAGAAATATTTTCAAAGAACCTGAAGGTCATTGTGAGCCATCTGCGGTGGCTGAGCGCTCTGCAGCGCGCCAGTCACAGTCTACATGGCCACTACAGACGGAGGTTCGAATCCCCACTCAGGCATGGATATTTGTGTCGTCCTTAGTATTAGCTAATTCATAAATAGTTTGCATGTTCAGGGACTGATGACCTCATAGTTAAGTCCCATAAGCTCTACAAACATTTGAACATTTTGGTTATTGTGACACATATTAGAACTACTTGCCCCCTGCACACAGAACAGGACCCCTGGGTTGCAGCTAGTGCATTTACAAGGCTGAAATCAGATCGAAGTTGGAGCTGCAGTGTTGCCTTCTGGTCAGAAATCCTGTTGAAGATGGTGATGATTGTTGCGAGACACCGCAATCTTGAGGTCTTACCGCACACAGACCAAGAGACATGGGTGGTCAGTCAGCACTGTGACCTGACTAAAGCAAGATCAAATTTGGAGCTGGACATTTGCTGTAGTTTCAGAAATATTTTTAATGGGTCGGTGGTTGCGACACATATCAGACCTCAGGTCTCCCCACACACAAACCAGGACAACTAGGTGGCCAGCTAATTCCACAAGCAGGCTGAAGGTGCATGACAGTTGGATTTGGACGTTGCTGACGTGTCAGAATTCTGTTGATGTCTGTGATGTTTCTTGTAACACACCTCCAACTTGAGGGCCACCCACACACAGTCCAGGGTACCTGGGTGGCCAGCTAGTGCCAGCACTGGGCTGAAGGCGAATCAGACTTGGTGCTGGGCGGTTTCCAGTGTATCAGAAATCTAATCTAAGACCATGAGGTATGTTGCGACGCTCCTGAGACCTGATGATTCCCTGTACATAGACCAGGATACTTCTGCGGCCAGCTAGTGCCACGACAAGGGTTAAGTCGTATCCAAGGTGGAGCTAAACTGTTGCTATCATGTCATAATTATTGTTGAAGACCGTGAGAGTTGTTGTGACATGCTTCAGACATGACTTATTCCCACAAACAGAGTAGGAGACCTGGGTAGATGGCTAGTGTCGTGACCAGTATGAAGGTGGTTCAAAGCTGGAGCTGTAATGTTGCCATGGTCAGAAATGCTCTTGAAGACTATGATTTAAATTGCAAGAAGCTTCAGATATGAGATTTCCTTGCACACAAACCAGTTCACATGGGTGTTCAGACAGGGCTGTGACGAAGTGAAGGCAGATAAAATTTGGAGCTGAGCTTTTGCCATAGTTTCAGAAGTATTTTTAAATACAGGGATTGTTGTTGCGACACACCTCAGACCTGAGGTCTCCCCACACACAGACCAGGAAACTTGGGTGGCCAGCTAGTGCTCCAACCGAGCTAATGGCGGATGAATGTTGGAGTTGGACTGTTGCCATTTATTCAGAGTTACTGTTGAAGACCATGAGATTTGTTACGATACATCTCTGACCCTAGGCCTCCCCTCACACAGACCTGTATGGCCAGCTAGTGCTGCAAACTGACTGACAACGGATGAAAGCTGAAGGTGGATGGTTGCCAACATGTCACAAATATTATCGAAGACCACGATAGTTGCTGCAACACACCTCACATCTGAAGTCTTCCCAAACACAAAGCAGGACAACTGTGTTGCCAGCTAGTGCCAGTACCGGGACGAAGGCAGATAAGACCTGGTGTTGGATGGGTACCGACATGTTAGAAATATTGTTGAAGACTGTGAGGGTAGATGTAAAACATATACCTGAGACCTGAGGTCTCTCTCCACACTGACCAAGTCACCTGGGTTGCCAGCTAGTGCCTCAACAAGGTGGATGAAAGATGTAACTGGACTGTTACCATCATGTCAGAAATATTGTCAAAGACAAAAGACAAGGAGAGTTGTTGTGACTCACCTCAGACCTCGTGTAAGAATTATTGCCAAAGACACAGAGGGTAGTTTTGACCTGTGTGCTTCCTGTACACAGAACAGGACCCCTGGGTTCCAGCTAGTAGCTGGAGATGGAACATTGCTGTCTTGGCAGGTTTATTGTCGAAGACCGTGAGGTTTGTTGTGACACACCTCTGAACCTAGGCCTCCCCACACAAAGACCAGGACAGCTGCATGGCCGGTTAGTGCCGTGATCTGGCTGAAGATGGAACAAAGCTGGAGCTGAACGGTGGCAGACGTGTTGGAAATATTGTCAAGCTCTGTGAGGGTTGTTGCAATACACCTCAGACCTGTGGTCTCCCCACACACAGACCAGAACAACTGGGTGGCTAGCTAGTGCCATGATGAGGCTGAAGACGGATCAAACCTAGAATTGGAGTGTTGCTATAAAGTCAGATAGATTTTCAAAGATGATGAGGGTTGTTCTGACAAACTTGAGGTTACACTACACTCAGGCTGGAACCCCTGGGAATTCAGTTAGTGCCGCAACCAGACTGAAGTTGGACCAAAGCTGGAGCCACGCTGTTGCAGTCATATCAGAAATGTTTTCAGAGACCATGAAGATTTTTCTGCCAAACCTGTAACCTTAGGGTTCCCGTACACAGACCAGGAACCTGGGTAGCCATCTGTGTTAGGACCGGGCTGTAAGTGAATTGTATTTGGACCTGTACTGTTGCCATTGTGTTAGGAATATTGTCAAAGAGGGTGAAGGTTATTGCCAAAAACGTCAAACCTGACATCTCCCCACTCTCTGACCAGGGCACATAGGTGGCCAGCTAGTTTTCCATGGGCTGAAGGCAGATCAAAGCTGCAGCTAGACTGTTGCCATCATTTCAGAAATGTTGTCTAGGACCGTGAGGATTATTGTGACACATCTCAGACCTCAGGGCTCCCCGCACACAGACCAGGAAACTTGGCTAGTTCAGCAACCGAGCTGAAGGCGGATGAATGTTGGATTGGACTGTTGCCATTTACTCAGAGTTATTGTCGAATATCATGAGATTTGTTGTCATACATCTCTGACTCTAGGCCTTCCCACACAGAGACCTGCGTGGGCAGCTAGTGCTGTGAACTGGCTGATTATAGATCAAAACTCGAGTTGGATGGTTGCCAACGTGTAAGAAATATTGTCAGTGACTGTGAGGGTTGTTGCAACACACCTCAGACCTGAGGTCTCCTGACCCATCGACCAGGACAACTAGGTGGACTGCTAGTGTCACAATGAGGCAGACGGCAGATCAAACCTTTAATTGGATTGTTGCTATGATGTCAGAAATATTTTTGAAGGCCATGAGGGTTGTTGCAACAAACCTGACGTCACACCACATGCAAACTGGGACCCCTTGGTGATCAGCTAGTCCCACAATCAGACTGAAGTTGGATCAAAGATGGAACTAGGCTGTTGCAGTTATTTCAGAAATGTTGTCGGAGACTTCAGGCATTTTGCGCCACTCCTCTGACCATAGGGCTCCCTGTACACAGACCAGGGCACCTGAGTGGTTAGGTGGTGGCATGATCAAGCTGAAAATGGATCAGAGCTAGAATTGGACTGTTGCCATCATCTCAGAAATGTTGTCTAAGTCCATGAGGTTTCTTGCAACATGCCTCACACTTGAGGTCTCCGCACACGAACAAGGACAACAGGTGGCCGGATAGTTCCACAACGAGGCTGAAAGTGCATGATAGTTGGGTTTGGACTATTGGCGCCATGTCAGAGATATTGTTGAAGTCTGTGGGGGTTGTTGCAAGACGCCTCAGATCTATCATATCCATGCACATTGACCATGACACCTGGGTGGCTGGCTGAAGACGCATAAAAGCTAAAGCTGGATGGATGATGACATGTCAAAAATGTTGTCAAAGATGTTGAGGTCTGGTCCAACACAGCGTTGACCTGAGGTCAACCCGCACATAGACCAGGACACCTGTGTAGTCAGCTAGTTGCAGCATCAGGCTGTAGGTAGATCAGACGTGGAGCTGGACGGTTCCTGGCGTCTCAGAAATGTTGTCGAAGACTGAGAGATGTTGCTGCCACATCAGACCTGGGGTCTCCCTGCACACAGACAAGGAAACAAAGGTGGCTATCTAGATCTACAACAAGGCGGTATGCGGATAAAAGCTGGAGCTAGAGTGTTGTTTGTCAGAAATATTTTAGAAGTCCATAAGGGTTGTTGCCACAAATCTGAAGTCCCACACATAAAGAACAGGACCTCTGGGTGGACAGCTGGTGCTGCAACCAGACTGAACCTGGATCAAAGCTCGAACTGAATTATTGCCGTCATGTCAGAAGTAATGTCGAAGACCGTGAGGTTTGTTTCGGTACCCATCAGAACTCTGGTCTCCCTGCAAGCAAATCAGGAGAACTGGGTGGCCAGTTAGTGCCGTGAGAAGTCTGAAGGCGGAACAAAGGTGGAGCCTGAATGTCGCCATCTTGTGAGAAATATTGTCGGAGATTTTGTAGCTTGTTAAGACACACCTGAGACCCGAAGGATTGTTGCCGCCATGTCAGATACATTGTCTAAGTCTGTGAGGATTGTTGCAAGACGTCTCATACCTGTCCTACCCGTGCACACAGACCAGGAAACCTGGGTGGCCAGCTACTGCTGTGACTGTGCTGAAGGCGAATCATAGCTGGTGCATGACCGTTGCATTCGTGCCCAAAATATTGTCAGAGATGGTGAGGGTTGTTGCACCACACCTCAGATGTGACGTGTTCTGGCACAGACAACTTGACTCCTGTGTGGGCATCTAGTACTGTGCCTGGACTGAAGGCGGACCAGAGATGGAGCTGGAGTGCTACCATCTTGTCAGAAACAGCTCCAAAGGTCGTGAGTGTTGCGACAGACCAGAGGTCTCCCCACACACAGACCAGGGCACCTGGGTGTCCAGCTTGACCTCTGCTGTGCACTATGTCAGTGTGTGGAGACTGTGAGCGTGCTTCAAATTTCTGCTGGCTGTGCGTGCAGTTACTCTACCCAGATGGGAGTGACCGTAGGGGCTTCACCCGTTCTTAATGCTGACAGACATATGGTTTCAAAATCGTAACCATTCAAGTGAGACAGATAAAATGGCAGTCTCTCATTCCCATAGTAGGAGCTATCCGTTCTTTTCTTACAGTAATAAAAATAAATGACACTTAATGTGTAAGAAGCACATCTGATAATCTGTTCTAATCGTTCAGCTAACATGGACGTAGGTCACCGATTTCGTTCGAATTTTCCATGGATTTTCTCTATTGAATATAAAGAGACACGTGTTTCGGCTTTTTGCTAGACACTAGTTTTTGAAAGTAAATTAAGGTCAGAGTTGACAATGTCAAATCGCGTTTTCCATGCTATACATCGAAATATCGTCTGAATAATAGCATTTTTTACTAATATATGTGTGGTCAAAAGTTAATGACGTTCGAGTAGTTAACGTCTTTGTGTTTTATGCACCTTTCTTTGTCAACCTTGTGACGTTTACTTGTTTCGACAGGTCAAGAATTGCATTGCAAGACTTCAAAATCATGCAACATTACACGAAAGAAGAGAAATTGATGATAGAGCAGATGCTATTAAAATTGATGCCTTCGTCCATAATCAGTTCTCCACACATTTCTTTCAAGGTATGCGTTTGTACTTTTGGTACACATAGAAATTATTATCTGACAGGTCTGCCGTCAGCAATATAAATCGAGTATATTTTCACGAATGATAGCCCAGGCGCTTGCTCGCCATTGGAGGTTCGAATCCTCCATCAGCAATGTGTGTGTGTGTGTGTGTGTGTGTGTTTTGTTGGCCTTCACACAATTTAGTTTAAGTAGTTTGTAAGCCTGGGGACTGATGACAGCAGCAGTTAAGATTCACAAACAATCTAACACTTTTTTTCCTCAAACAATATCTCGGGCATGTGAATGTGGCATTATGCCGTTCATGTGGTGGTGGTGTACCAGCCGTGAGAAATATTTGTGTTTTGGTTGCTTTTATGATACATTTCACCCTCCTGGCTGTGAGAAAGCTGACGAATAGACGGTCAGTAATTGAAATTATATAATAATGTACCTTAGAAGTTTATTTACTACTTTTTTGTTTTTCCACTGTGTGTCACAAATAAAATAGCTGTAAACAGATAATACACTTAACTGAATATTAACTTTCTTGATGCTCTGGCAGTGTTAGGTAGTGCAGTGGTAACGCACTGGACTCGTAATCAGGAGAATGGTGGGTCAATACCACCTCCAGCCCTCCAGATTTAGGTTTTCCATAATTTCCAAATGCCGGGATAGTTCCTTTCGAAGAGCACAGCCCATTTCCTTCACGATTCTTACTCAAAACTCTGAGCGTTAGATCAATCTCTAATGACCAAGCTGTAGACAGGACGTTAAGTCCTAAGCTTCCTCCCTTCCTTCCTTCCTTCCCGATGCTCTACATCTAAATAAAGCAAGAAAATGTATTACAAATCTGACAATATTATCAAATACATCGAAATAAATCTATCAAAAATTCACCACAATGGAGGTTAAAACCTGGATCGACGGTCTGGCAGTCCGTGCCCTGGACCGGCGACGGTGACGGCGCTCTGGGAGTCGCACGTGTAGCCACGCTGCAGAAACACAAAACCTTTAATTACTCGAACGTCATTAACTTTTCACGCCATATATGCTGGCAAAAATGCTCGTCCTCAGATGGTCGTTTGATGTATAGCATTGAATATTAGATTTTACGTCATCAACTTTGACGATTTTTTTCCAAAACTACTGTGTAGCAAAATGCCGAAATACGTGTCTCTTTATATTCAATATAGAACGTCCATTCAAAGTCTGATCGAACTCGATGACACACGTCAGACCCCCTCCTCATAACCTGATTCGATGCACTGAATGCAAATTTTTAAGATGCCTATGAAACTGGTATACAAACACCATAACACTTCTACAGCTGGTGTCATGTGAAATTTCTGTTATTTATATTTTTCTCAAATATCTGGATGTTGTAAAGTCATCACATTAATATGCAAACACCAAAACTGAAGTACCCATATTTAATATTAACTAGTATTGCCTATGGTCGAAATTCGAGAGGTTGTGTTTGCAAAGTCATGAAAATGAAAAAAAAAGAAAAATTAATGTCTTCAATCACATTTGCACTTACAATGCTTCCAACACTCTCACTTCACTAGTAAGAAATCCTTGTTGGGTTACCATTTTTCAATGAAACTTTGTTCTTATGGAAAATCAACGCAGACACTTGAAATGTGTTATTTAAAACAACTGCTCTTTAAACTCATTAATTGAAATTGTTGTAAAGATTCTGAATATATTATTACTGCATTCATAAACAGAATTGTTTGATTATATTTAAAAACTATATTTAAATGTTAAGAATCAACACTGTGAAGAATAAAAAAAATGGGGGGCCGGGGGAATCAAACCCTAGACCTTAAGATTGGGACCCAAAGCACTGTCTGAGCTAATTTTACCTGTACCACTATGTGACCAACAATGGATTACAATATAGTGGCAAAACAAACAGATAATTTGGAGTATCATCCTAAAATTTCATTTCCTTTTTATCTTTCTTAATGGCTACAAGCACACACAATTGTTATATTCGCAATATCTATGACAAACCACCTTTCGAATTGTTTCATTGGCATTAATGTATGATTAATATAAAATATGTACCCTCAGTTTTGTGTTAGCATATTTATATTATGATTATGCAAGGAGGCCAGTGAAGCTTTATGAGTCGAAAGGGACTTTCCCATAGATGTCAAGAAAACAAAAATCGTGTGTGCACACAAACATTAAGAATGGTTAAGGGAAGTACAAGTTTTCATGTGTAGAGAGGAACAGATCCAATACCACACTAGCGACAGAATAGGTGGAATTATGAAGTCGGCCATATTGACAGCAGTGCTAATGAAAATATCATTATAACTTTATATCTTGGCATTATATAAATACATTAATACAAAAATTAAAATACCATTTGTCAATATTAATTATAGAGTTGAGCTCATGAAAGTTATATAATCCAAAAGAGGATTTGCTACAGATTGGCGTAAAAGAAAAACGTATTTGTATGGAGCTGACAAGAGTGATTAAAGAAGTGGATATTTTTGTATCAATTTTGTATCATTATATTATGGAATTAGACATTTTTCCTCATTTATGACTTTCATTGTCTCCTGTTTCTTCGTTCCTCTACTCATTGTACCGTTAAGATAAAACCTATGAATTTTCAGTGATCAGGTAGAAACTAACAATCTGTATACCAGTACAATCGATGAAATTTTGAGTTTCATTACCTTGTTAACAAAATCATTCAAATGTCACATGGAATATTAATGTTATTAAATAACTGTACATAATCTTCCTAGGATTATATTTTGAAATCGATGTGTCTATAATTTATGTTGTTGATTGTATGGATCAATAAATTCTAACTATGTGGTTAAAGTAAACTAAGGAGTGGGAAAATGCCTGATCAAAACGTCTTCCTATTTTGTTTGAACACATGTTGTCTGAAATATGAGGTCAGCAGTGCTGTCATCTGATACTAAAAATAAAATCTTCGGAAATTGTTGCAAATGGCGACTTACCTTAGTTACTCCTTTGGTGGAAAGCTTGCAATTGGATCGTTTTATCTGTATGATAGACGAAATTTTGTGAATGTGATGACAATTTTGTGGATACCCTATATATTTTTGAGAGACAGGAAATACAATTATGAAGCAATGATTGGCACAGATCTTTATTAAGGTTTTGAAGTCATTACTAATGCAGATCCACTCAAATGAAACATAAAACCAGACATAACAGAATTTTTATACATTTCAGAAAGACATGTTCCTTTTATGAGATGCAAACATTACTCCTGCATACAGTTTGCAACGCAAACATACTGAGAAGAAGAAGCTAAATTACTTATAAAGAGGACATTTAGTTATGAAATCTATGGTTTAGAATAATGTGTGAGATAACATATGACATTTATGTCAGAGAAAACTATAAAAATGTTGATTTATCTAAATAAATAAACTGTTACAGAATGCAAGGAATTTTTATCACATATAATCAATACAAGTCTTCCTCTCCATTAGTAATGTGCAACAAAGTAACAGTCGTTGAATTTGATAAAGAAAGATTGTAGGAAAATTGAGGTTGATAAGATTGATAGGATACTTCATCAAATCAGAAGTAGACCACTTAGTACAATGAATCTTGTAAAACATGTTGCTGCAATATAAATGTTTTATTTTTTCTCCTTGACTATAAAAAACAATCAATTTATTTTGTGATATGACTTAAAAGCTGAAGTTTGAATATACAAAAAGTTTTTAATAGTAAAATATTTAAGGCTGTGTTACTGCACATCCATACACTCCATTTCTTCTTGAATTTCAGTGTTACAACCATAAACAAATTACAGTTGAGAAGTATTACAAAAGTTTAGAAGATAAAAAAATACTTCAGGATTTTTAAATTATCATATTGTTACATGTGATCTGTCTGATGACAGCTAGAAAATATTCATTCATATGGAAGAATAAATTAAATTAATTACTAATTAGACAATTTCAAGGGGTTGAATGTAATTTGTAGTACATGAATTTTATATGCAGTACCTAAAATAAAAATTTATCGTTTGTGTATGAGATCATTTAAGATTTTTTGTCTTTTATTTCATCCCTTCATATAAAAAAACCGAAAGAAAGAAAGCTATTTACCTTACAGGAAGAGAATTTATGTTTTAGACTACTTCTCAATACATACCCAAAGGATATCTTTACTCATAATTTCTGCCTACAGCTTTAGAGAAGTAGTCGATCATAAAGATATGGTTGCAATAGCCAGACATACTTCTAAACAAGTGTGAAAGTACAGTTTGATATCTATCAATTCTCAACTGAAGAGAATGTCAAGGTGTTATATTTTGTTCTAAGAATAAAGCACAGTTTCCAGTATACTTAAAAAAGGTTTTCAGTGTAATATATTGAAAATGTGAGTCCATGTTAAAAACGAAACATATATGTTTCAATAAATAGCAATTTATTATACATTGGTTAGTTACTGGTTTCAGATAAATGTCTTGCAAGTTCACCTTCATACTGTAAAATGAAAACAACAGCAAAAAATTGCAGTTAAATATGAATATGTTGTCTGTGAGGAGTAAACTAACGAATACTGAAGTGAACTGTGGCAGTAACATGTTGCAACTGTAATTTTTGTTAACCATTCTTCAGTTATGGCCTGAAACTGGATTATATGTAGGAAACTGGAACAGAATGTTCATTATGAAGTGTGGTCTTAGTTCAAATTATTCTATTTTTAGTATCAATAAAATAATCTTCCAAGTGAAAACTGTTTGGACAGAAAAACTATTTGTGTCAGCATCAAACCCCAGACTCACAATTTATATTTAAACTTGGAAAATACAGTTTGCGTTATTTATGCAAAGATATTGCCCTTTCATGCACTATGCAATCATTTAAATCTAATAAAAGCACTGATTCACAGGAAAAATGTACAAGATGCTGCAAAACCTCAATTATTGTTATTAACCTGAAAAAATTACTCTCAGTCAATCAGCAAGGTAACTCAGTCAATGTGCACACACACACAAACAAACAGACACACACACATGCTACACTACAGTAGTTTTAATATCTGGAAAACTCACCAAAACATGTGAGCAATTATATACTTCTAGTGGTACTAATTCTTGCAGAAAATTTTAACAATAATAATATCAACAAGGAAAAAGATTATACAATTTTTAACAACAACATACAATAGACTCTAGGAAAATCAAACAATGTGCATTATCACAGTGAAAAATGATTTGTTACATTCGTAACAAAGAATAAACTATGCCACAAAAACATTACCGCGACAAATAAAGTCGCACACCATATGTATCAAATTGATTAAAATAGGATGCATATAAAGTAAAGTGCATTAAATTTCTTCCTCTTAAACATTATTAAAACCTCTTCACACAACCGTTTGAGTTAAACTTTCGAAGCATGAAAAAGGACGAAATGCTTTTCTGAGTACCAACTTGATATTATTAAAGGAAGAAGTTCTAAGGCTTGTAAACATTGGCTATAATTATTATCACGAAGTATTTTTGTGTTGTATCAGTTATTCTTTTGATGTATCCTCTTCAATTCACAAAAACTGGAGTGTTACATTCTAGTTCATGTTATTGTACTTGTTTTAGGCAGCAATTTCTAAAAGAGCTCTTTTTGCAATCACTACTATCATAAAGACAGTTCCATTCAACATTTCTGGAATACATTTAATACACTTCCAAAATGTTTTATAATATCATAAATATCACAAATATGTTGGAAATTTGAAAGCACAACACATGGAAGTCTGTACTTGATAAATTTCTTCAAGTCAGTGTTTGTCAAAAGATCTGTTCTTTAAAATATTTTAACAATCACATTGTAAAAACATTCCATAAACTAGATGCAAACGTGAATTATAGAGCCTTCTAAAGTAGTTAGAGGGCACTGTTACAGTAGTATGACACTACATGTTTAATTGTTCATTTGCAAAAAAGTAAGTCATGAAGAAAATGTCACAGTCCATTTCCAAACTGGATATCTTTAAGGAACGTGGCACAAAATTTTTTGTCTCATGGCAACTGTGGTTACAAGCAAGCAATTTATTCATGGTAAAGTTTATTTAGCATTGATAAAAAATAAGTTGCTAGTTTCTTCTAGTTTGACAGTACTAGCATCAGTATTGTGATTTATAATTTATGTACACTTCATAGGTGTTTTTACTGATGTTCACTGCAAATACGTTTTTTTGTATCATAGAGGCAGAATAAAATGCAGTAAAATTTCCTCGATTGTAGCCCACACTATATCACAAGATTCGTGCTGTAAGGGGCTTAAAATACATTTCTATTGTACTGTCTCTAATATAGTACATATTTACTCTTAATTTTTAATAGAATACTAGTTTAGTGATTCTCTTTCTTCCATAAAATCATCTTGTATTTTGCATATATTTCTTGCTATGCAAAACATTTCTGACTCCAATGAAACTTGAGATTTTGTAGATACATCAAAAGTTCTACACACTGTGTTTTTAGCCTACCTTTAAGAGTCTTTCACCTACATTAACAAACAGCTACAAACTCTACAGAAAATTTATGTAATAAATGTCAAATATTTAGAATAGAGGGGAGGGGGAACCTTCTGACAGCAATGCATGTTCTTCAAAGACAGATTTAAGTATACTCTTAATTCTGTGCAAAATTGTTTTTTGTTCCCCACGCACCTACTATTTAGATTTGTTAAAGGCAGATTCGTTAAAGGTACATTTACTTCATTAAATTAAGATCACAATTTAGACATCAGCACTGGATAAATTTGAAAGAAAATTACTTTACATCAGTTGGAGCAAAAAATGAAATGAAATTATAAAAATATGAAGGAGTATTTTTTTTTAAACCAAACTGTTGCTTTGAAAATTCAGTGTTGGATAATATAATATGCGGATGGTAATTTAAAGAGAGCTTGCTTTATAGATTTATTTTCTAATTACTTTTTAAGATTGTTGAATCCCTATCAATATTGCAACAATGCAGAAGTGGCTCTGAAAAAAACTAGCAAAGGACCTATCAATATGTAATGAAACATTTTGAGCAAGGTTAAGCTTCTTTTTAATTAGTCGAGTTTAGTATGGCAACAATAACTGAATTCTTCATTGAAATATATGAACATTATATTGATTCTGATTATGACACATACAAATAGAGAAACTGCAGAGAAAGCTATACTTATATACGAATTTGGAGTACAAAAAATGATGTGTATTGGAACAGTGACAGTTGATGCTTTGTATCATATTGAGCAACAGTGACTGCTGACAACAAAATCTGGTGTTGTCTGACATTATGTTATTCTTCAGAAGCACAGAAGAGATAATCTTGAGAATAATGCAGGTTTATGCATTATATATGTATCTCTCCCATTGTGGTCCTTATTCATATTTTTTGCAAAAAGTCAAGCAGTCTGGTGCAAGACTGAATCCAGATCTCATTTGATTCTACACAAAACTCGACTTTTCTATATTATTAATAAAGTCCAAACTCTTGTACACAAAATAGACTAACCAATTATTGTCATAAATTTGATGCATTTCATGCATTAATTAAAATTTTCAGAGTGCCTGTACAGAATTATATAAGATCAAGTTGTTTCATACCAATGATGTTTTGTACATCAATAATTTTTTGACTTATCAACTGATTTTTTTTTTGCTATAATTCTGCCTTAATGTTAGCTGTGCAATGCACATCAAATTGCCAAGGCTCTCCTATATTGGAATAGCACTGCAGCAATACTTTTAAGGAAGAATGTTTATGTCTTAATTTTGGAAAAGACAAGAAATTATTAGCAGCTAATGCACAAAGAATCTCGATAACATCTTTGCAATTAAATAAATCATTTTTGTGTCATGTTTCTTGGACCAGTGACAAAAACACTGCTCATATTTATTTCAGTTTTTATCTGTGAATGTTGCTTAACAAACCTACAAGTCCGTGGAACTCATTTTTACCTCCTTTGTTTCCATAATTGACACTTTATGTAACAATATGAGACCCTATAATTTATTTGTGTTTGTATTCTACATGTGAGCTTATATTGTTCAGAATGCAATCACCTGTTTCTCAGAATATAACTCCTTCTCACTCTAAAACTACAAATTAGAAATCTCTTTAAGTTCTCTTAAGTGGCATACAGAATAATTCCACCATTTTTTTGCAGAAACACAGCCCATATATGGGTATATTAAACGTGCCAGTACAGAGAAGTTTATCTAAAGTTTTTTGCAACAATTTCAAAGACTTAATGGATTATAGTCAATGTTGATGCAGTTTTTAAGGCTATGAAATAGAATGTAAGGTGTTGAGGCTGGGATGAGTATAATGTTAATATAGAATGAGAATATGGAGAACAACATGTGACCGATATGTACAAACCCGATTATTCTTGGTTGTGCTTTCAACTGAATGTAAGAAACAGCGAGTAACACACACACAAAACCTATCCTGCTATTGCTCCTGCAGGGAACAGGTATGACTGCTTACTTGTAGTACCAACGGTACTTCTGAAGTCTCTGTTTTGAATGTACCTGGTTTGATTTGTGCAGTACATATGTATTAAACAGGAGCATCTTCATTTTAAACAAATATTATTAATTCATAGATGGTTCAGTCTGTGACTTCAAATCAAAAGAATTGCGGGTTAATCTGATGGAATAAACAAGTGTAATCCATAGTGCAATACATGGAGGTTTCCAACAGCATTAAAGGGTAAATAGAGGACTGATTTTGTTTCTTCTTGGCAATACATACTTCAGAATAAGTAACTTTGCCCACAACTGGAACATTACTATTTTATGAAAGAGAAACAAAAGCCTGTAACTCATGAAGTAGAGTTAACAGAAATCAATATTACTTGGCACAAGTCGCAGCAGAATAACTGTGCGCACTGAGGCGTCGTGCTGTGGTGCATGCGGCCGTTTGCTGTCGGGGGTTCGAGTCCCCTTCAGGCGTGGGTGTATGTGTTGTCCTTAGGTTAGTTTAACTTAGTTTTAGTGGTTTGTAAGCTAGGACGTAATAACCAAGTAGTTAAGTCCCATAGATTTACAAACATTTGAAGATTGCATTATTTTTGACTCAAGCTACTTGACACAACTTTTGGCTCCATCTTGAGCAACCTACTAGTTGGGCACTATATCGGCAACAAAACGCCCGATGGACTTGCTCGCAAGATATTCTCATATGAGGAGCAATTATGAGCCACTTCAACCCAAGGAAATAAATCGGGATAATACTGTCCTGAGTGTCTAACTATGAATGCAATAGTATCATGTAAGACGCTTCGTAACTTTAATATTTCATACTACTTTTGTGTTAGTTTATCAATTATTTCTTTAATAATTACAACTAGAACAATGGAAAGGTTGATAATGTACTATGGGGAAATTTATTTCCACATACCTGCCATTTAACAGGCATTTAATTGTTGTAGTAGAATCAACATAACTCGTAAGGAATTGACCATTAGTTCTCAGAAAAAAACAAGAAGAAACATCACAGGGCACTTGGCAGCTACTATATCGAGATAAATAGAATAGTTTGGAGACTGATTTGTATCAGATACCTCTGATGACATCTGCTGTACCTGCAGGCCTTTCTCCATAGGAGATACGAGCACACAACACACACACTGTCAGAAGGTTCCCAACTAACTGTCGCTCTTGGAAATACCGACTAAGCTACAAGTGTCTGGCAGACTATAAAAGTTCACAAGTGTGAACCTTATGACGATCTCGATTTTGTAAGCATATGGTGTTAGTTTACTCTGCAGTACTACCAATGGTAATACCTGGTTTGAGAGTCTAATACATCATTTCACAACGATGTTCATGGATTTCCTTGTTGTCTTTATCCATGTGAAGAAGGTAAGGAACGTTGCTCATGTCAGAAATCATTCGGGCATCTCGGCAAATGTCTTGTGGCAAAGGAGGAACTTCACTTGCCCATGATGGTAATGTAAACATCATATTATGTGTGTCAAACTTAAAAAGCTATCTTAGACTTTCCTTTGCTAAGGAAATGCTCCATACATACCCCACTACAGTTTTCGTCATGGAGCTTTAGGGCACTAGTTATTTGGGGATTGCTTCTCTTGCGCTATAAAAATAGGAAATTTCCAAAACGATATTGGCAGTTGAAACAGGGATGTGCACGACACTGAGTAACTAACATAGGGAAACAAACACTACATTATTTTATTGGCTAGTTCCTTTACTGTGGAAATGTATCCTTGTGCACCTCAGAATACAACTTCATTCAAAATTTTTAGGTTACTGAATTTCAATGAATCTGTGAAACAGAAAAAAATTTCTAGTGTGCAGTGTACAATGCAGGGAATTTCCCAAACGATTCTGCACATACAATTAGGTAAACATATAGCACTTAGGAACAGATGTATAATGTGTCAGTCATTAAAACAGTTGGTAAACAAATTTACCCACACATAAGTAGGCATGCTGCTTCATGTCAGTTTATAAGGTTACAGATTTTTCAGATACCCATAAAAAAGTTAGAAATTTCAGGTTTTAAAAAGCCTGCAAGGAACATGGAGTTTGTCAAGTCATTCTGCCAGTTACATTAAGAAAGTCCACGACATAAGGAAACTGATGAGTGGAATGATGGGCTGACTGGAATCGTGTATATGTGTCTTCTGTGTGAAAGGGTATCGATAGTTGAGTAAGGTTATCGCACCATTAGACGTCCGCATCTGCACTGAACAATGAAGGAAATTTGAGGAATTATGCTGCCAGTTCAATGGAGAATGTTACATCAAGGAAAACTTACGAAAAGATGTCAGAAACTGAATAATGGTTCTTGATCTTGAAATGTATGTGTCTATATCTGTGTGTGATGTTTCGTGTACTGTTACAAAGTTATGGAACGATGAGATATCTGTAAAACGGTACACGTTACTAGGTTTGTGCTGCAAAGGGATTCAAAATTCCCAAATGATACTGGTACAGGAAACACAAAAGTCTATGATGCAGAGAAATTGAGGAATAATATGATGCGCTGGTTAACTCGGTAATTATGTCAAACAGTGTGTAGTTTGTTTTCTGCTTCCTGTCTGTCTATTCGAAAGCACTAATGGTTTGCATATTTCTTCCAAAAAATCACCATAGCATACAGTAAAAATATCCACGGATGTACTGCCGGTCTATAGTGTCCAACGGCCACTATAGACCGGCAGTACACCTGTGGATATTTTGATTATCAACTACGCCGGGAGAAACTGAAGAATCACATAGCATATAGTGTTTCACACAGTGCCAGGCACAGTAATTTAGCTTTTCAGAGGAACTAACGGTGGAAACATCATGCAAGATGTGTCACAACACTTCCGAATCCTAGGCACAGAGGGTCAACACTTGAGTTGGAAATGGTCTCACAGTGGTCACTCATTTGAAGTTTGGCCAAATTCGGACACACAGAACTGAGCACCACACAGTGCACATGGGGACCTTTAGTGTCGACTGGGAACAAGACAGGTGAGTGGCCAACAAGACCGAGGTCGTGAACGAGGTAGTGGCATCCAGTGTACGGTCGAGGCACTTCACTTGTGGCCAGTCAAACGGGGACACCACCACAGCTGGGAGGACAACGGGGCCGAGAGATTTGTGTGACAGAGGCGGTTCCAGGTGTAGTCCTGCGGTACAGCCAGTCGGACGGCCGAGTGTGCTGGAGGCTGTCCTCGTCGCTCAGTTGTTGTCCTCCCACCAGCTCTCGTTGAGACAGGCGCCGTAGCTCTCGGCCGCAGCCGCGACGGCGGCGTCGGTCGACAGCGACGAGAAGAGCAGCGGCAGCGTCTCGTCCTCGTCGTCGTCGGCGGCGCCGCTGGTGCAGCCGCCCCCGGCGCGGCCGCTCCCGCCCCCAACTCCGCCCCCACAGCAGCCGGCGGGCGCCGACGACGTGGAGCCGTGGTGGTGGTACTGGTACTGGTAGGAGCCGTAGGCGCCGCCGGGGTCCGACGCACCCGACACGGAGTAGCCGGGGGCGGAGGCGGAGGCAGCGGCGGGGGCGGAGGCGGAGGTGGAGCCGGCGAGCACTGGCAGCAGGTCGCCCACCCCACCGTCCTGCGGGCAGGCGGCAGCGGGCATCGCGTCACACTCTGCTCCGGTTCCGATCGATGGAACACCGCGACGACATTGGGGATCTCAGAGCCCAGGTCCATTCGAGTTACCACACCTTCAATCTTGAGTGTGGGCTGATATGAAACTTCCTGGCAGATTAAAGTTTTGTGCCGGAACCGGGACTCGAACCTGGGAACTCTGCCTTTGGCGGGCAAGCGCACTACCGAACACTGGGTAACCAGGACTTGTCTTTGGGGGGGGGGATATATCTGCTTGACGAGCAAAATTTTAGTCAGTTCCCAGACAGACTACCACCTACCACTCCTGTTGAAGAAACTAATTCACTCCCATCCAATGAAAGCTTATGGTAAAACACCCCAAGTTTCCAATCTTTACCTTATTTTTTTTTTGGTTCTGGGGGGGGGGGTGTTCTATCCCCCACATCCCCCCCCATAGTTACGCCACTGCTACCGACTGTGCTATCCCCACACGACTCACGATGCCGCCTCACAACTTTACTTCCGCCAGTACCTCGCCTCCTACTTTCCAAACTTCACAGAAGCTCTCCTGCAAACAATGCAAGACTGCCACTCCCGGGAAGAAAGGATATGGTAGAGACATGGCTCAGCCACAGTTTAAGGGATGTTTCCAGAATGAAACTTTCACTCTGCAGCAGAGTGTCCGCTGATATGAAACTTCCTGGCAGATTAAAATTGTGTGCCACAACTGGGACTCGAACCTGGGATCTTTGCCTTTCATTCTGGAAACATCCCTTAGGCTGTGGCTAAGCCATGCCTCCACCATATCCTTTCTTCCAGGAGTGCTAGTCTTGCAAATTTCGCAGGAGAGCTTCTGTGAAGTTTGGAAAGTAGGAAGCAAGGTACTGGCGGAAGTAAAGTTGTGAGGCGGCATCGTGAGTCGTGTCGGGATAGCACAGTCGGTAGTGCGCTTGCCCGCGAAAGGCAAAGGTCCCAGGTTGGAGTCCCGGTCCCGGCACACTATTTTAATCTGCCAGGAATTTTCACCTTCAATCTTTTCTTGTCACCACTGGCTACTGATAGAAACGCGGTTCATCTTAGAATATCTGGGAACCAGTGGCGTATTAAGGCTGTGGGAGGCATGGGACGGCAGCACAATAAAATGAAGCCCCTACCTGGAAATACATGTATTGCTATAAGAAAGTAACTTTTGAGATTTGCAGCCCCCCAGAACGAGAGACACGGGACAGTGTAAAAAAAAACTGCTTTCGAGACTTGTAGGCTTGGGAACGAGAGGCCGACTGCGCTTTAAAAAAAATGATAAGAGGCCTGGGGTGTTCGCCCTCCCTCCTACGCAATGTTGTTGTTGTTGTGGTCTTCAGTCCAGAGACTGGATTCATTCAGCTCTCCACAATACCCTATCCTGAGCAAGCCTCTTCATCTCCACATAACAACGGCAACCTACATCTGTCTGAATCTGCTTACTGTATCCATCTCTTGGTCTTCCTCTGCGGTTTTTACCCCACACACTTCCCTCCAACGCTAAATTCACAATTCCTTGATGTTTAAGAATGTGCCCTACCAATCTATCCCTTCTTTTAGTCAAGGTATGCCAGAAATTCCTTTCCTCCCCAATTCTGTTCAGTACCTCCTCATTAGTTACGCGATCCACCCACCTAATCTTCAGCATTCTTCTGTAGCACCACATTTCAAAAGCCTCTATCCTCTTCCTGTCCGCACTGTTTATCGTCCATGTCTCACTCCCATACAAGGCAACACTCCACACAAATGCCTTCAGAAAGGACTTCCTTAGGCTTAAATCAATATCTGCTGTTAACAAATTTCTCTTTTTCAAGAACGCTTTTCTACCCATTGCCATTCTGCATTTTATATCCTCTGTACTGTCAATACATGATACAAAAGGCAACACTCTACGACACATAGTACTCTAGCGATAACGGAGAGAATTGCGACTGTTTTGACACAACAGCAAGATTCTCAGTGTAAGTACACAGCACGTAATGAGTGGCGTATCCAGGGAGGAAGCTGCCGGGCTTTTTTAGAAACCACGTCAGCCTGGTAATTGACCCCCCAGACTACGGTCCTGGATACGCCACTGCATGTAATCATTCGATTTCTAAATTTCTATAGTGAGTCACTGGTTCAAATTTACCGCCAGTTAAGTGAGACATATGGTGATGGTCGCACAGACTTGTTCAATATCTGTTCATCACTGCAACAGTTCATATGAAAATTACTAAAAAATTCCGGGCTGTTATGCCGTGGTCTAGTGGATTTATTATTAAAACCCAACGTTTGATTGGGTCATACAGTTTATCAGAAGCCCACACACACAGATCGTTATCTGCACTGGGATTCGAACCACCACCCACAGCAAAAGCGGGGCATTATAAAGACGTTGGCGAACAGAGCAAGGAATTGAAACACCTGAGTAATGCTTTACCCCTAAGAATGGCTATTCGTCTACAGAAATAAGGAGAGCTTTGAGACCGACACGTAGAGTTGAAAACGATGAAAGGGTTCCTGTGAAATCTTAAAGACTTCCTGCATTTTATTAAGGACGTCACCGACCGCATCGGTAAAATTTTGACGAAACGGAATGGTGCCGTTATTTACAAACCTACTCGGATGATACAGGATCACCTGAAATTGGCAAAGGATGCTCGCAAACCGCTGGAAAAAGCAGGAATTTATAGGATTCCGTGTAGCTGTGGGGACGTATACGTGGGTACCACAAAAAGAACAGTCACACAACGACTAGATGAGCACAAGGGGAACTGCAGAAGGGGAGAGATTGACAGATCAGCTGTTGCTGAACATGTTTTTCAACCAGGGGACCACCTTATTGAATTTGATGAGACTCAGGTTTTAACAGCCACAAATGGATACAACGAAAGGCTGTCCAGAGAGGCTATACAAATTATAAAACACCCCAATAATTTCAATTGGATGGAGGAGGGCGTGAAACTAAATGATATCTGGATTCCGGTTTTGAAGAAGAAATGTAACAGTCTTCCACCATGGGACGACATCAACGGACGGAGGCAATCGGCAATGACGAATTGCGCGCGCATGTCGAAAACATGTGACGTCACACCACTGCCCTCGTAAACGGAGTTTGCCTTCAGTCAGTAGCGAGCCAGGGTGTGCATCGGACATCCAAAAGTGCCACGATCACCCTTGAGAATGTCCTCCGCAGTCGGCGACGAAAAGTTGGGTTTTAATAATAAATCCACTAGACCACGGCATAACAGCCCGGAATTTTTTAGTAATTTCGACCTTTCCGGCCGTGAAAGTTTACATTTTACAACAATTCATACGGGCAGAACGTCATATGATAACTCACTGTCCCAATCTCAGTCTCGTACCAGCCAATTTGATGACACGATAGAAGTATTGGAGCAAACTATTCGCCGACCGCGGTGGCCGAGGAAACTGAGGCACTCCAGTTACGGTCTGCACGGCCACTACGGTCGGGGGTTCGAATCCCCCCTCGGGCATGGATTTTTTTGCCGTCTTTAGTATAAGGTAGTTTGTAAGTTTGTACGTTTATGGACTGATGACCCCATAGTTAAGTCCCATAAGCTTAACACACATTTGAACATTTTCTTTTTGGAAACTATTCTGGAGGATCGCCGTAGGACTGTGGAACGTGATGCTTCCAATGGTGGCATCTTTGTCGGATCTGTGCATACAGTCCAGCAGGAGGAATTGGAAATACCGGACCTGAGCTGCAGGTGGGTTCTGTGAATGCTGACAGATGACCACAAGTCTGCGACTGGACGTGTCGATGTTCAAAAAAATGTTCAAATGTTTGTAAAGCTTATGGGACTTAAGTACGGGGTCATCAGTCCCTAAACTTACAAACTACTTATCAACTACTTACGAACTAGGACGGCACAAATATCCATGCCCGATGGGGGATTCGAACTCCCGACCGTAGTGGCCGTGCAGACCGTGACTGGAGCGCCTCAGACTCCTCGGCCACCGCGGCCGGCGATGTGTCGATGGGCGATGCTGGCACACAATGACAGTATGACAGGGACTTTCTGTGATAATAAATAAGATCTTTCAAATCTGAAACTGAGCTCCTTTCAGGTCAACGGAAGTGGTTTTTTCAGCGCTCGAAGCGAAAATATTTATACTATACGTTTTACAGTTTGCGTGTGGTTTAGCCTGTGATAAACAAATAAATAAATAAAAATAACATAAAAAACAAAGATGTACCTTGTGGTGTGATTTAGCCTGTGATAAACAAATAAATAAATAAAAATAACATAAAAAACAAAGATGTACCTTGTGGTGTGATTTAGCCTGTGATAAACAAATAAATAAATAAAAATAACATAAAAACAGAGATGTACCTTGTGGTGTGATTTAGCCTGTGATAAACAAATAAATAAATAAAAATAACATAAAAACAGAGATGTACCTTGTGGTGTGATTTAGCCTGTGATAAACAAATAAATAAATAAAAATAACATAAAAACAGAGATGTACCTTGTGGTGTGATTTAGCCTGTGATAAACAAATAAATAAATAAAAATAACATAAAAACAGAGATGTACCTTGTGGTGTGATTTAGCCTGTGATAAACAAATAAATAAATAAAAATAAGATAAAAACAGAGATGTACCATGTGGTGTGATTTAGCCTGTGATAAACAAATAAATAAATAAAAATAACATAAAAACAGAGATGTACCTTGTGGGACATAAAGTGTTGTACAAAGATTACATGTGAAGAGAAGAATATGATGAAACCAGTGGTGATTGTTGTCACTATTATTGGCTGCAATGGTGCTAAACGACTCAGCATTGGACAAAGAGCCTCTGGCTCTGTTGTTGGGCTTCAGCATCCACGGTGCTCTCACATACTGCCAGGGCTGATTTGGTGTGTCAGCAGGAGGTGTGTCTCAAGCAAGTCATTCCATAACCGTGGACCACGTGTCTCCATTATGGGAGAGATTGGGAGAACGGAAGGGTCAAGACTGCAAGGCAATCCCATGATCGACAGAGGAGCATATGGCCAGCGGCCAACTCCAACGCTATGGGAGTAGAATAGGCTCCAACAGTTTGAAATGTAAGGTTGCAGGTTAAGGCCGGATCCACACATTGGACCCAACGTTGGCGCCAACAGTGTTCGTCCAATGTGTGGATCGGTGGAATAGCGTTGGAACCAACGTTGGTACTGCTCCGTTGCTTGTCGGTATTTCGACCAAACATCAAAGGACGTTTGGGCCAATATGGGTACGTCGTCCACACATTGGCGCCAACGTTTCATTCTGTCTTTGTCGTCTGCTCATCTCGTTATTGTGTCTTTCTTCGCCGCCGTTTTAAAGTTTCGAAATCTCTTTGTAAATATTAGAACTGTATCAGAAACTAATTCATTTGTGAAAGAAACCTAAAAGAAACGAAATGCCACAGCAAAACTTAGGCGCGAACTGTGAAATTAGAAACTATTTTAGACTTTCGACACACTCCATTAATGAATTTAATTTTTAAAATTTACCGTCCTGACTTAATATTTCCTGTCAAGTTTTAAATATTGTTTTGCAAACTTCAAGCACTATTAGTGATATAAATTACATATTTAAAAAGGGAAGTGTAGGCTTCTAAAATTGTCTCCTTTAGCAAGAAATCGAAGCGTAATACCAAAAGAATAGCATCCCTCCAAAACATCTTTCTTTTTTATTTTATTTTCAATCATTTAAAGTAGAAGGTCTAAGTTTTTATAAAGTGTATCGTTTACTTGTAGCATATTTAAAAAAAAAAAAATAATGATTTCGTACGCTGGGAAACGATACAACACCCCATCATCTTTTACGTACGTTTCCCACTTTGATTTACAATGAGAAAATGTAATTATTCACACTCAAAAGCATTAACGCATTGGCCGAGATTTGTGCGTCAGATATGTTTTCGTTGGCTCTAGACGAATTCGACTGAATATTGGCTCCAATGTGTGGACGCTGTCTCAAAAATATTGGACAATCTTGGCGCCAGCGTTGGTACCAATGTGTGGACACGGGGTAAGTGTACTGGCTATGCATAGTAGGGGTATGTGGGAGTGGAATTCAGTAGCATCCCATCCATTACACAGTGGGCCGGATCAGTATGACCGTGCCTGAAACGACAGTTGAGCATTCTTTCACCAAGGTGGCTACAGAGTCTAATCCGTCTATGTGGCGATGGAGAATGAACTGGAATTCGTCAGCAAAAACAATGTCGTTACAATTGGTTGCCCATGTCTGTCGTTCGTCACAGCATAGCCAGCGCTGTTGCCTGCTGCAATGACACAGTGGTAAATGCAGCAATGAATGCCTTATAGAGACTATACTATGCTGTAGTTTCGTAGGCTTTCCCGGCGTAATAGTTCTTCATAGTTTCTTCGGGTTTGCTGCCGGATTTTCTACATCTACATCTACATAGATACTCTGCAAATCACATTTAAGTGTCTGGCAGAGGGTTCATTAACCACCTTCATAACTTTTCTCTACCGTTCCATTCTCTAATAGCGCGCGGGAAGAAAGAACACCTAAATCGTTCCGATTTCTCTTATTTTATTGGGATGGTCATGTCTCCCTAAGTAGGTGGGTGCTAGCAAAATATTTTCACATTCAGAACTAAAAGTCGGTGATTGAAACTTCGCAAACAGATCACGCCGCAATGAATAACGTCTTTCTTTTAATGATTTCCACCCCAATTCGTGCAACATTTCCGTGACGCTTTCCCACCCGTAACGTGATAAAACAAAACGAGCTGCCCTTCTCTGAACCTTCTCAATATCTTCCGTCAGTCCCACCTGGTGAGGGTCCCACAAGGGGCAACAGTACTCCAAGAGAGGACGCACAAGTGTGATGTAGGCAGTCTCTTTGGTGGAGCTGGTGCATCGTCTAAGCGTTCTGCCAATGAAACGTAACCTTTGGTTCGCCTTCCCCACAATATTTTCTATGTGTTCTCTCCAGTCAAAGTTGTTCGTAATTGTAACTCCTAGGTATTTGGTAGAATTTACGACCTTCAGGTTTGACTGATTTATCACGTAATTGAAGTTCAGCGGATTTCTTTTAGTGGTCATGTGTATTACTTCACACTTTTCTTTATTTAGTGTCAATTGTCAATTTTTGCACCAAGTAGAAATTTTGTCTAAATCGCTTTGCAGTTGCTTTTGATCCTCTGTTGACTTCACTAACCGATAAACGACAGCATCATCCGCGAACAGTCTAAGGGAGCTATTCAGATTATCTCCTAAATCGTTTATAAACACGAGGAAGAGAAGGGGACCAATAACGCTTCCCTGTGGAACGCCAGATATCACTTCTGTTTTACTCGATGACTTACCATCAATTACAACGAACTGTGTCCTTTCTGACAGGAAATCGTGAATCCAATCGCACAATTGGGGAGATATTCCATAAGCACGCAATTTCATTAGAAGCCGCTTGTGGGGTACAGTATCAAAAGCCTTCCGGAAATCCAGAAGTCAAACTGACCCAATATTTCGGCGCAACACCTGTCCGCCATCCTGAGGGGAACTGCTGCTGATGGACTCGCCGACAACTCATGCCGAGGGAACGCCGTCCGTACTCCGAGAGGCAGATTCTTCGAGCTATGCAGTTTGGACCATCCCGGGAAATACGTGAAGAGGAAGACAGATCTGTTGCTTTTATTCCGTATGTAGGGGGCACATCTCACAAAATTAGCAGAATCCTAAAGAAATTTAACATCCAGATTGTGCTCCGTCCACCACCCAAGATCAGGACACTTTTAGGATCCGTAAAAGACGACTTGGGCCTTGAAAAACAGGGTGTGTACAGGATTCCATGCGAGTGTGGGAAGGCGTACATTGGCAGGTCGATCCGCACAGTTCATGACAGATGTGTGGAACATCGCCGTCACATCAGGCTTCTACAGCCCGAAAAGTCAGCAGTTGCGGAACATTGTCTAAACGAGGAACATAGGACGTTGTTCGATGAGACTCGTATTGTGGCCAGCATGTCCGGTTTTTGGGACAATGTGTGTAAAGAGTCTATTGAAATCAGGCTGTCAGAAAATTTAATTGATAGAGACAAGGGTTTTCCGCTTAGCAGGGCGTGGAACCCGGTTTTATCACATAAGAAAAAACATCGATCTTTTATGCTACCCACCAGATTGCTGGAAGACAACCCATGACTGCGATATATCGAGAGCACCGCCTTTCCGCCACCGGCGGCGCCGCAAGACCTGTCTGTGTGCAGTAGACTACCTGTGGCAGGCCGCGCATGCGCCTTACACCACTCGCAGGCCTATATAGGACGGCGTTCCATGCCCTCGGCTTCCCCTCCGCCTCGCCTACCGCATCCGGCTCCCGTCCCCCACGCGGATCCTGTATGACCTGATCCCGTTTCCCCACCTCCTCGAATATCTCCAGCGTATCCGTATCCTCTATACCACCCGTAAAATAGACTCCCGCAACCCCCTGGTCCACCCCATCCTTACCAACCCTGGGCCTCTGCCACGCCTCTACCGCGTTATACCCCCTGCCCTTCATCTCCACACCCTCCATGTCCTCTCCCAGGGTAATTTCCGCCGCCTCCCCCTTCCTGATGACGTCCTCCGTTCCGACATCTACCTGTCCTACCAGCTCTGATCCCCCACCCATGAATAAAGTGCCCCCTCTCCTCCCTCCCCTTCCGCTCCCCCGCTTGGCTACCCCCCTCCCTGCCCTGGAGTCCCTACGGCTCTTCCCTGCCGCCCCCCTTTTCTTCACCGCCGTTTTTTTCTCCCCTCTCCCCCACGCTTTGCTCCGCCCCCTTTTTTACCGGGGTCCTGGACCGACAGTTTTACAAGTGCTACGTCAAGTGTTGTGTCTTGTGCTACAGTGAAGTGTGTGTTTTTTAACTGCGTCCACCGCAACCAGACAAGCGTCGCACCGTGTATTTTACTTAGTGTCTCCGTGTACTCGCCGTCCTGTGTTCTTGTCGTCCAACATGTGCTTTTTAAGTCACCGTGGCTCCTCGTTTGTAACTGACTACATCCGGTTTTTGTTCACCTGTCAACTGTTTGTATCTCCAATTGTCGCCATGAATGTGTCATTGTTCCTCCGTTGATTTTTCGCCTGTCATGTATTTTAATTTTCATCTCATCAATGTATTTTATTCTCTCGGCTGAAGAGCAGCCTCTGGAGCTGCTGCCAGCCTACTGGTGTAATCGCTGGTGTAGAAATACAATAAAGAAAAAAAAAAGCCCTCGGCTTCAGTCGTCGGCGAGTCGAGCAGCAGCAGTTCCCCTGAGGATGGCGGACAGGTGTTCCGCCGAAATATTGGGTCAGTTTGACTTCAAAATCCGGCAGCAAACCCGAAGAAACTATGAAGAACTATACTATGCTGCAAATGACACCGATTAGAACGTGCATAAACGGATATTGTGGCAAGGTTCTCGAAGTGGAAGAGTGGTCTGTCGTTACTATGAATACAATTTGCGAGTCATCACATCTAGTGGTGCAATGATGTGAGTGTAATTGGTCCTGTCGGTCTGTCTTTCCCTCCTTATATCCAACATGATCACGAATTTCTCTGAAGCTTAACCGGCATCCGCTATAGATATTTATTCAGATACTTATCCTCTCTCCTATGAAATCTGAACAGTGCTTAAGAGATTCTCATTGCCATCACTGAGGCATACTGAAACTGATGATGCTAGAGGACCACATGACAGAACAACTTCAACACGTCCACGCGGCTGCCTGTCACCTCTGTATACAGTGCTTACACTACTGGCGACCGTGATGGGCGCCTACACCAGAATGGTAATCGCTCGAAATATGTGCTGCAAATTTCGCTTGATATGGTTGCGTCCGTCAGGTTGTTGCATTCTCGGTATCCTGCAGTGCATAAGGAAAGTGGGCAGACTATCTACTTTGTTTGGTTCAACTGAAATGCGTGTCAGCTATACAAAAGCATGTAGCACATGCAATACAAATAGTGAAAGTCAGACGCCATCACAGTACCGTAATTGTAAGGGTCATCTATACCTATAAATGTGAATGTTCGTTTCTGTGTACATTTATCACGTCTGAACCACGAGACATAAAAATCTAAAAATTTGTATAGTTACTAACGTCTACCCGGGGAAGGCTTTAGGCACGGTTTTATGGCGATCGGATAGATATATATTAATGTGAATGTCTGTTCAGTGTACTCTTATCACGTCCGAACGACAAGACACAGGGACTTAAATATTTGTACAGTTACTATTTTATACCTGAGGAAGGTTTTAGGCACGGTTTTATAGCGATCTGACAGATATTTAGTAATTTGAACAATATAACACGAAATGCGAAACAATAATTAGTCTTTGAAAATGGTTTTATTGGTTGGATTGTCGCTTGAGGGTTGATAATGATAAAAGGGTGGAGAGTATTGGGATGGAAAGTTATCGGTGTACATAAAATTCTACATGTATGTGTGTTATTATTTCGCTCTGCAGCGAAATCTACAGAACGGAAAAGAATGGTCGGTGTATAATTGTTGTCCGAAGTCTCCCGTTGTACACCATAGCAGTTGCATGCCGATAGCTATAAGGAGGTAGAAGATATGGTGGTTGAAAGTCGTCAAATTATTAAAAAGTTCGGACTGAAGGCCAGCGATGGCGTTTGTGGCTCTATCGCAAGGAGGCTAAATACAGCGAAACGTGATGCCACATACCGTATCTTTGGTCTACGAGTGCTACAATGTCTTTAGCTCTTTCTCTGTAAGGATAATCATACGAATAAGGAAATATAAGAATAAATAAATAAAGCAGAAAAAACCATCAAGAGAACAGGCTATCCTAACGGTATACTACGCATTCCACATCGCTTCAACGGGTCCTACACAAGTCTATACTTTTGTTCCGATATTGATGAAATGTTACACACTCTATCTCAAAAACAAGATGAACGTCACTAATGTCTGTATAAAATTTCGTTACGTGCATGGTGGAGGGTACTTAACTTACGGAATTTTACAAAATACATAGTTTTGCTCCAATCTTTATGAATTTTTGCACACATGACCTTTGAACCGATAGGAAGATTACTGGATACATAAATTTTTGATTGGTACCTTGCAGAAAACTTTGCCAAGAGAGGGAAAGGTGGAAACGAACAGAGAGATGGGAGAGAAAGAGGTGGATGCAGATATAGGAGGGAAGGGGATGTAGACTACCAGAGTGTAGGAGAAATAAACACCCGGTCAACGTGGGGTTTACAGCTAATCAGTTTGTAAAATGGGTGGAGAGAGGGTCATTGGGCCGTATGAATAAAACGGAGTATCTACTTTATACTCTGGATTACAGAGAACATACTCAGATTTGCATGAATAAAGTGAGTCGGAGAATATACTTCAGCCGAGTATGTTCTCGGCGTGAGTAACAGGGTGGGAGAAGTTGCTCACAGCAGAGAACATGCTCCAATTTCGTATGAATAAAACTGCAGAAGTTTCTCACGACCGGAGAACATTCTCAGATTTCTGGAGTGAGCTCTATGGCATACTCCGTGCTGAGTAACTTCTATTAAGGTTACTTTTTACTGAGGTTTATAATAAAAATGACAACAATTTTGTTATTTAGAAGGCAGAAGCAAGTTCATTTATATGTACCCTTTAAGAAATACGAGACCATCTATAAAGTTAATACAAATAAAAACATTTTGTTGACGAGTATCTTCCTTCGGAAAAATCGTGTGACACTTCCAGCATTTTATACAGTGACGAGACTGATGTAAGAGGTGTTTTCATTACCGACATAAAAATGAAACGCAAATGGATTCAGCTGCGTGTTTACTCATTTGTTTGCGTGTATATTTACAGTTGTAAACAGTCACATAGCAAAATAATATTGTTTTATTTACAGTTGTAAACAGTCACATAGCAAAATAATATTGTTTTAAAATAGGGTCTATTAGTAAGACCTTATGCTGTTAGTTCCAAATAAAGTGTATCCCAGGACTTCACAGTTTCTATCACAAAATAAATATTGCTGCAATACCAGGTAGGCATACTGAAGT
Organism: Locusta migratoria; assembly: GCA_026315105.1. Taxonomy (NCBI): domain Eukaryota; kingdom Metazoa; phylum Arthropoda; class Insecta; order Orthoptera; family Acrididae; genus Locusta; species Locusta migratoria. The sequence goes on along the minus strand of CM048752.1, from coordinate 38,566,967 downwards.
ACTGTTTCTATCCAAACCCGTTGACTATTTATGATGCGTTTTCTGACTTCGTAGTCGTAACTTCTGTCGTGTTAGAAGTAAGACAGGAAAACTAATAACTGATTAATTACATACCTAGCAGCGTGTTTCTTGTTCAAAATCGCATGGCCTAACGCTTATGAGCAAACCATTGGGTGTCATATTTAACAAGGCCTATCTCATGTTAGAACACTCCTACAGCATTCCACGTTGTGACAGATGAATATGTGATGCATTCTTATTACATCGTTCGCAAATTGTGCTAACCCTACTTCATTAACAAACGAGTTTCTCGCGTGACGAAAATTTTGTATCGCCAGCAGAATACATTTTCGTAAAAAGTGCATATTTAGTCTTAATAATATGCTCCTTCACAACAAACTAATATCTGAACATAGTACTGTTCTTCCTGAACACGTAGATGCCTACTCCATATTTGTACACTTAATAATTTCCCTGATCGGGGTAGTTTAAAGAAATACACGATTGGACAGCTGATCTGTGGCGGACATGACACGCGGAGAACTTACTCAAGTAGGAAGGGAGGTAGCGAGAATGAACTACCTACTCAGAGCATATGCTTCCAAGTTTTTATTCATACGAATTTGAGAACTTAGTCAGAGAACGTTCTTTTGCTCTGGGAATCTTCTCTGCAGCACGTGCTCTTTTTTATTCATACGGCCCATTAAAAGCAGCGGCGGCGCCAGACGAAAACTGGGCGTCGGCCAACTCGTCTTTGCGAGGCCCCTTTCATTTTTGTTCAGTAAGAAGGAAAATGTTAAATAAAATCAGCCGAATTGTACATCAATAATCATTATACTAAAATTTTATTAGTATAAAAGTATTATTCCAATCACAAAAATTATAATAAACAAACACAAACTTTCGTCTTTTCGCCTCACTGAACTTTTTTTTAAGATCACATCATAATTAATAGTAGCCGCTATTTGGGCTTCAATTGATAGTACTGAAACGCAGATAGTCTTTCTTGGCTCACTGTGCTTCTCAAGTAAGTCTCAATCAATTATTTTGTCAAGTAGGCTCAACCACATAGATCGTGTATGTTGTTGTTATGATCTTCAGTTCGAAGACTGGTTTGATGCAGCTCTCCACCCTACTCTATCCCGAGCAAGCCTTTTCATCTCCTCATAAGAAAGGCAACCCACATCCATTTGAATCTGCTTTCTATATGCGTCTCTTGGTCTCCCTCTGCGATTTTTACCCCACACACTTCCCTCCAATGCTAAATTTACGATTCCCCGATGTCTACGAATGTGTCCTACCAAGCGATCCCTTCTTTTAGTCATGGTATGCCAAAAATTCCTTTTCTCCAATTCTGGTCAGTGCCTCTTCATTAGTTATGCAGTCTACCCACCTAATCTTCAGAATTCTTCTGTAGCACCACATTTCAAAAGCCTCTATTCTCTTCCTGTCCGCACTGCTTATCGTCCATGCTTCACTCCTGTACAAGGCAACACTCCACACAATGTTAGCAAATTTCTCTTTTACAAAAATGCTTTTCTTCCCATTGCCATTCTGCATTTTATATCCTCTGTACTGCGACCATCGCCTGTTATTTTACTGCCCAAGTAACAAAACTCATCTACCACCTTCATTGTTTCGTTACCTAATCTAATTCCTTCAGCATCGCCTGATTTTCTAAGACCGCATTCCATTATTTTTGTTTTGCTCTTGTTAATGTTCATTTTATACGCTCTCTTCAACACACTATCATTTCATTCAACTGCTCTGCCAGGTCCTTTGCTGTCTCTGACAGAATTACAATGTCATCAGCAAAACGCAAAGTTGTTATTTCTTCCCCCTGTACTTTAATCCCTATTCCAAATTTTTCCTTGCTTTCCTTCACCGCCTGCTTGATGTACAAATTGAATAACATGGGAGACAGGCTACAACCCTGTCTTACTCCCTTCCCAACTGATGCTTCCCTTTCATGCCCTTCGAGTCTAATAACAGCGGTCTGGCTTTTGTACAAGTTATAAATAACTCTCCTTTCCCTATATTTTACCCCTGCTGACTTCAGAATTTGAAAGAGTGTATTCCAGTCAACATTGTCAAATGCTTTCTCCAAATCTACAAAAGCTAAAAATGTAGGTTTGCCTTCCCTTAATATATCTTCTAAGAGAAGACGTAAAGTGAGTATTGCCTCCCGGGTTCCTATGTTCTTCCTGAATCCAAACTGATCTTCCCCGAGGTCAGCTTCTACCAGCTTTTCCATTCTCCTATAGATCGTGTATAAAACACTAAAATATGACGCGTTTCAAGGGTCAAGCCCTCATCATCAGATAAAATATACAAGAATCTTTAAAACCCGAGACAAATAAAATCTAAAACGTAATAAAAGAAAACGCGGTTACTTCCCTTGTAACCGAGTCTCCGCAGAAAGCTCCTCAGCATACTGTGCTTCGTCAAGATTGAAAACAGTCCCCAGTATTGGCGGCTCATAGCACTAGTGAAGCGCACGAGGTCAACAACACGAGTGGTGCGCACGTATGCACATGAAAACAAAGACCTCTAAATGCCAAAGATCATCCACAAGGCAGTGGGTACATTCGGGTGTCGCGAAATCGTTTGTACAGTAAGACAGAGGTTGAAATTTAAAATAAACGACTTTTGTTATAATAGGTCCACAAAGTTTTTAAAAACGCTGTATGTAATACCCTGAACTTGTTCATTTAATGAAAGGTCGCTTTTTGCGTTATGTATTGTAATCTCCAGCTGTTCTAGCAGTTCTAACATTCTTCCCTTATCCTGTTTATGTAATACCTTCAGGTCGTCTTCAATCTGCTTTGACGAAGTTTTTTTGCGGAGACACGGTTACAAGGGAAGTAAGCACGTTTTCTTTTATTACGTTTTAGATTCTATTTGTGTCAGGTTTTAAAGATTCTTGTATATTTTATCTGATGATGAGGGCTGGACCCTTGAAACGCATCATATTTTAGTGTTTTATACACGATCTATGTGGTTGAGCCTACTTTACAAAATAATTAAGCATACAACCACGACCTCACATCAATAATGGATATAATTAAGTCTCAATCAATTTTTACTTAGAGAAGCTTCTCTCGGCCGAAGCTGTACTGACTGGTACAGTGAGCACGATTCTGATTCTTATATAAGCATTTGGATATACTTCTTCCAAATTGTTCAAAAAATCTACTGAATAAGTTGTTTGTCAAGTATTTAACAAAAAATTGAATCACTCCTGCACTCATGCGGAAATAAATACGGGCAACTGAATAGCTGCCGGCCGGAAATGACCGAGCATACTAAGGCGTCATACCACGGTGAGCGAGATCGCTCTCGTCGGGGGTCGAATCCCAACCTCGGGTACGGATGTTGTGATCGTCCTTAGGTTAGGCTAGTGTATGTTAGATGTAGGCCGTCGCTACATAATCTAGCAGAAAGGACACAGTTCGTTGTAATTGACGGTAAGTCATCGACTAAAACAGAAGTGATATATGGCGTTCCACAGGGAAGCGTTATAGATCCCCTACTCTTCCTCGTGTTTATAAACGATTTAGGAGACAATCTGAATAGCTCCCTTAGACTGTTTGCGGATGATGCTGTCGTCTATCGGTTAGTGAAGTCAACAGAGGATCAAAAGCAACTGCAAAGCGATTTAGACAAATTTCTACTTGGTGCGAAAATTGGCAATTGACACTAAATAAAGAAAAGTGTGAAGTAATACACATGACCACTAAAAGAAATCCGCTGAACTTCAATTACGCGATAAATCAGTCAAACCTTAAGGTCTTAAATTCTACCAAATAGCTAGGAGTTACAATTATGAACAACTTTGAGTGGAGAGAACACACAGAAAATATTGTGGGGAATGCGAACCAAAGGTTACGTTTCACTGGCAGAACGCTTCGAAGATGCACCAGCTCCACCAAAGAGACTGCCTACATCACACTTGTGCGTCCTCTCCTGGAGTACTGTTGCCCCTTGTGGGACCCTCACCAGGTGGGACTGACGGAAGACACTGGGAAAGTCCAGACAAGGGCAGATCGTTTTGTTTTATGACGTTACGGAGGAAAAGCTTCAAGGAAATGTTGCATGAATTGGAGTGGAAATCATTAAAAGAAAGAAGTTATTCATTGCGGTGCGATCTGTTTGCGAAGTTTCAATCACCGACTTTTACTTCTGAATGGGAAAATATTTTGCTAGCCCCCACCTACTTAGGGAGACATGACCATCCCAATAAAATAAGAGAAATCAGATCGAAAACTGAACGATTTAGGTGTTCTTTCTTCCCGCGCGCCATTAGAGAATGGAACGGTAAAGTTGTGAAAGTGGTTTATGAACCCTCTGCTAGGGACTGATTTGCAGAGTATCTTTGTAGATGTAGATGTAGATGAAAAGCGCCGTTAAATAACAAGTATAAAAAAAGCTAAAATTTTAATCATGTTTTGCGAGGCCGTCACAGGCGCGAGGCCGTCGGCGGTTGCCGACGTCGCCGACGCCTAGCGCCGATGAACAGAATGAAACTGTGACTGGTGAAACTGAGGCTACGTCTGACCTGACGAGTGGGGAAAGCGCACCACAGTGGGGCAGTGTTACCTGAGTGAGCCGAGGTCACTGGATGGAGCAGAAGGGCAGCTTCTGCGCCTGGCTGCTTAGCTGCTGGTGGTCGGCGTCCTCGTCCTTGGGCGAGCCGTCGGCGCCCCCTCCGGGCCCCCCGGGGGGGCACATTGATTGTCATCTGAGCGCCAGCGTCGACACCATGGGCGGCCTCGCGGGCTTGTTGTCCAGGATGCGCTCCAGCTCTGCCATCGTGCTGCTCGTCAGCTTCGGCACCAGCTGCGGAGTGAAAACGCAGTGTCACGCTCCTGACCCTGCCCCGAGTCCCAGAGTAACATATACAGAGAAGCAGTCCCCCCTAAACCACTGTCCTACGCTCCCCTCGTAGTTCCGTAAGATGCTAGCAGGTGTCAGGTGGTTCCCTGGCTTAGTACCAGTAGACCACACTAGAGCACAGAGTAACACATACAGAGAAGCAGCCCCCCCTAAAGCACTGTCCTACACTCCCCTCATAGTTCCGTAATATGCAAGCAGGTGTCAGGCAGTTCCCTGGCTTTGTATTGGTAGACCACACTAGAGCACAGAGTAACACATACAGAGAAGCAGCCCTCCCCCCCTAAACCACTGTCCTATGCTCCTCTCATAGTTCCGTAAGATGCTAGCAGGTGTCAGGTGGTTCCCTGGCTTGGTACCGGTAGACCACACTACAGCACAGAGTAACACATACAGAGGAGCAGCCCCCCCTAAACCACTGTCCTACGCTCCCCTCGTAGTTCTGTAAGATGCTAGCAGGTGTCAGCCGGTTCGCTGGGTTAGGGTGCCTCTCGCACTTCAGAGGGTAGCGTGGAGGGGAGGCTGAGGGGAGAGCTCGTGCCGCCTGCCACGAGGCCTTGGCTGTGAGGGGAGGTGGTGGTGGGGGCAGCCGCTACCTGCCGCCTGCTCTGGACAGTTTAAAGGGCTGCTTCTGACCGCAGCGCCATCACGGGACATCTTACGGAACTGCTGGAAACCCTCCCTTCACACACCCTGGAGCATAGGACCGGGCCCTTACGGAGGTTTCCCGTCTGTATCTATTTGTCTGTGACCGAGTGTCGATTCTACACTACAACTAGCCACTTCCGAATTTTTGGAGAACGACATGCTGACCATAGCTGTTTATCATTTCTCAATGCTACCGCTTTCGGTTATTTACCATTACCGAGCGTTAGCCTGAAGTAGACAAAAAGTTATCAAAGTATTAGTCAACCATATAAAACGTTATCAAAAGAAATTGGACTGACGTGTTTTACGGCCCACTTTAGATTTGTAGTTTTATAAGTTTTTGCAAACATTTTGGACCAAAATAATTATGTAAATACTCAATTAATGATGAAAATTCTCCTCAGAGATGATAAATATTATTGAAACGAGATAGAATAGCTGGCCAGTACTTACCTTTTTGCTGTACCGCCGATGGTAACACAATTGAAGAAACAGAAGAAAGGGGACAAAAAGGACAAGCTTTCGGAACACAGTTCCTTCATCAGGTGGGAGAGAAGGGAATAAGAAAGGATGGGAACAGAAGGGAAAGTTAGTGCACGTCCTAGGTCATGAAGGTGATGTTTCGGGAGTGTGGACGTCAGAGATATTGCATGTATGTACTGAGCCAAGACAGAGAGGATAAATATAACCAAAGAGGAAAGATCAAGTAGTAAAGCCAAGCCAAGATCTTTCCTCTTTGGTTATATTTATCCTCTATGGCTTGGCTCAGTACATACATACAGTATCTCTGATGTCCACACTCCCGAAACACCACCTTCATGACCTAGGTCGTGAACTACCTTTCCCTTCTGTTCCCATCCTTTCTTCTTCCCTTCTCTCCCATCTGATGAAGGAACTGTCTTCCGAAAGCTTGTCCTTTTTGTCCCCTTTTTTTCTGTCTCTTCATTTGTGTTACTATCGGTGGTACAGCACAAAGGTAAGTACTGGCCAGCCATTCTGTCTCGTTTCAATAATACTTAATGTAAATACTCACCCCGTTTACATGGGCTCCCAAAACCGGATTTCGTAAACCGTTTTCCCAATTCCGCTTTTGGTTGGTCATGTAAACACTCCGAAATCGATTCTGGAAATCCACTTCTCTAAAGCGGTTTTCTAGTTCCACAATCGATTTTCGTGCCCATGTAAACGCAACCGTTTTTGAAGCGTTCTTGGCTTGTCAGATTGTGTTTTCTTGTTAAGAATTTTTAGCACATATGGAAAGAGTGATATTTTCTAATGTGAAATAAAAGATTAAATATTAGAGTGAACATAAATCTGTGTATTTAAATGACCAAAAATAGCGATTTTGCAAACTGAATTAGGAACTGAATCAGCTGTTTTCCAGCCATGTTAAGTGAGCTACGAAATTCCATGTAAACACGTTAGCGAAAAACGGTTTTCGTCTTCCGGAAGATGTGTTGCGTGTAAACGTAGTGAATAAAAAATTAATTAATAAGAGTGTATGAAACCTTTTGAGGGGAAAAAATTTAAGGCAGTGGCGGGTTCCGAATTACCGATCTTCAGCGACACAGTCCAAAGCGTTGCCCACTACAGTACAGCTAGCAATTAGGGGCTGCGTACTTTAATCTCATACTATCGATGGCCAGTGTTAACTGATGCTAATATGCCATTTGTAAACATTAGATTATCAATTATCGTACGAATAACGACGTGTTTTTCTTAATTCTTCAGTGCGCCGTTGCTTTGAAATGACAACACGTAAATTACAATAAGAAAATCATCAAATACGCAACGCAAGATAGCGTATGGGACGGAGGGTTCTGGGCGAGGAATGTTACGTGACATCTGCGAACGGCTGGTTTTCGTTAATTCAATGGATGGTGTGAAAACTCCATGATTGTTTTTTCAAATATCTCTCAAACGATACGAGATACGAACAAAACATAAGGGAGCAAAGTTGTAGAGAATTTTCTCCTCTACAAATTCGTTTGTTTAATTTTCGTGTCAGATGAACGGTTCGTTTGCAATTACAGTTATATTACAAACGGCGTTTTTTGGTATTACTACCGTATTTTTCGTCCGAAACATTTGAAAAAGGGAGGTTCTGGTCTCTGGCGGCCTACAATTATGTGTGCAAAATTTTGTGATGATCGGTTGAAGAGTTCGTCTTAACACGTTACGGACAGACAGACAGACGGACAGACAGACATACATCCCAAAATCGCCGTTATTTTTTCAAATATCTCTGTAACGATACGAGATATGAAAAAAAAAAAAAAACATAAGAGAGCAAAGTTGTAGAGAATTTTCTCCTCCACAAATCTGGTTATTCAATATTCGTGTCAGATGCATTGTTAATCCGTTATTTTTATTTAAATTTCGAGCTGTCAAAAGACGATCACAAAGGCCCACTTTTAGTGTTACTACCATAACCTAAAGTTGGCCAAAATACAGTAAGTTTCATGTGAAATACTTATAGAGATTAGCTAATAGCTTAACATGTCGAAATACAAAAATACAAAATTATAAGACAATTATTCGTTGTCATTGCTCTAGTCATTGATATTATCACAGTGGCTGCCTGCTACAGACTGAAGCATGCACTGATGAGTGTGAAATAAATATATTTTAAAAACCAAAGATAACGAACATGCTTACATTAAATTTCATTGCACAAAGTTATAGGGCATACAGTTATACTATGTCTATAACTGTCTTTGGTCTTCATTATGATCTATGATGTAAACAATGTGATTGCTATGTTTATAAACAAGTGCTATACAAAATGATGAAGTGGAAGTATGATATGTACATATGCACTGTTATGAAGTTGTGATGTTAATATATTCTACGATTTGTAGCTATACATTACATCAATAAAACACCAAGTGACCACTTAGGTTATGAGACGAGAAATGTAATTTCGGATAATAAAGTCAAGAATAACGTAATTACGAAAACCTTTTGAGTTAATTTTCAAGCAGTACAGATTATGACACTAAAAGTAATATGGTAGTGTTATTTCTATTAATCTGAACATAATAATCTGAAGTGAAAAACTTAATAGCACATCTTTGTTACGGTGTAAACATAGCATAGTTATAGCATATTAATTAAATTGCCCAACATTGAAAATAAAACGTGTGAACCAAAGTAACATTCAGGTGCTTTTTATACTATTGTTTGATATGAATACACGAAGAGAAAACATTGACAACATAACCTTGTTTTGGTGTTGACATAACAAAGTTACAGCCATAGGGAATTAAGCTAAGTTTTATTACATAATTCACTTAAGAAACCTATCTTTTATAAAACATGCAATGGAAATTTGTCATTATATATATATATATATATTAACCAAAAAGGTTATGTCAACCTAAGAACACAATTGTCAAGAATAAAATTTAAAATGTGATGTAGCTTAGAAATAAAGTGTACTTATCTTAGATATTGGGTTCAATAGAAAATATATTGGGTTCTGGATATGTGGTAAGTGTGGGGGGGTGGACATGGTTGGTATGTACAATTATTATGGGTGTGGTGGAGCTTAATGAACCAACTACAATGAATTTAAGAAGCAAATCCGAGACAATGATTGGGGGAAGAAAGATTGTGAGTGCATTGTATACACCATACCTATAAATGTGAATGTCTGTTCGGTGTACGTTTATCACGTCTGAACGACATGACACAGAGACTTAAATATTTGTACAGTTACTAATTTATACCTGAGGAAGGTTTTAGGCACGGTTTTATAGCGATCTGATAGATATTTAGTAATTTGAAGAATATAACGCGAAATGAGAAACAATAATTACTCTTTCAAAATTATATTTACTCTTTGAAAATGGTTTTATTGGTTGCATTGTTGCTTCAGGGCTGATAATGATAAAAGAGTGGAGTACATTAGGATGGAAAGTTATTGGTGTACATAAAATTCTACATGTGTGTGTGTGTGTGTGTGTGTGTGTCTTACTATTTCGCTCTGCAGCGAAAACTACAGAACACAAACGAATGGTCTGTGTGTAATTGTTGTCCGAAGTCTGCCGTTGTACACCATAGCAGTTCCACGCCGATAGCTATATGGGGGTGGAAGATATGGTGGTTGAAAGTCGTCAAATAGTAAAAAAAAATCGGACTGAAGGCCAGCGATGACGTTTGCGACTCTATAGCAAGGAGGTTACATACAGCGAAATTTAATACCACAGGCCATATCTTTGGTCTATGCGTGCTTCAGTGTCTTCAGCTCTTTCTCTGTAAATATAAACATACGAATAAGAAAATATAAGAATAAATAAATAAAGCTGTAAAAAAGAAATTGATTTTAATACATCACTTTAAAAAAAATTGCTTTGACGTTTCGCGCATTACTTCAAGTGATCGATCTGTGATATTATTACAATTATTTTTGTGGAATTTCGTGATTGGATTCTTCGAAACGAGTGCATTTTTACGTGTGATTTCTTATTTTTCATATATATATATATATATTCTGATAAATGTAACATGTTTTTAGAAAAAAAAAGATATGGACAGAGAGAGAGTGGATAGGAAAAGTACTAACTCAAGGTTCGAATAAATAAATACCCGGGCAACGCCGGGTTTTCAGCTTGTACCATATGAAAGGTGGGAGGTAAGTAACTGTTCGGTTTATCAGTCAATACATTAACATGTAAGGGGCTGTGGAGTATTGAGATGTGTGCAAGTGTGGTTTAAAGTTATGCATTGATAGTGCGTGTTTGTGTGTGTGTGTGTGTGTGTGTGTGTAAGGGGAGAGTGGATAAGGGGTAGTATTATAGTGAATATATGAAATGTTTGTGTGTGTATACATGTTATCAGATTGTCTCTTTGTGTGTGTTTGTGTGTTAGGTGACTGAGTACACTCCTCTAAATTGACTACCTGCTCTTTTAGAATTCGACTACACATGGAGTGTCTACAATTTCTACTGACTCGAGTCCTTCTACAGTGTTAACACCATTCTAGGTATAAGTTTATTAATGGTTACGAATCTCTTATGGGATCTTTATTTGTCATACATCGCTTATTGATTTTACATTGATTAGTAATTTCGACTCATTAAGGAGTCATTCTCAAATCATAAATGTCGAGGCATGGTGAGACATATGTTTCAGAGGAATCGACATCATAGTGGCAAGTTATAAATGGTGATGTGCATACCATTTATAAATGGCCACTATGATGTTAGTTCATCTGAAACATATGTCACACAATGCGTGGACAATTAAGATTTGAGAATGACTCTTTAACAAGTCGAAACTAGTCATCAATGTAAAATCAATAACCCATCTATGGCAAACAAAGATCCCATAAGTGATTCGTAACACTTACATTAAAGATCGCCTCCTATAAAACAACCTGAATGTGACATAATTATAAGTTACAAATTAATTCATGTGTTGTCCAATTCATGAATTTTATACTAACTAACTGATACATTGGCCTAAAGACTGACCAATGGCTTCAGTAAAATATAGTCTAGTTGACTGAGCGATAAATCATATGATTGACTGATTAACGAATGGATGGATAAGAGGATGGATAAATGGATCTATAGGTGGATGGCTGAATCAAGAGATGAATGAATTAATGTACTGGCAATTGAGTAAGGGGATAGCTAATAGCCTGTGTTACTGATAGCCTTACTGACAAAAGCCTATTTCATGGAATTAATCAGTTAACGGTTTGATAGACTGATGCATTGATTATTTGAAGGAGTGATTAACTGATAGATGGATTGAGCAACTGATCCATTGAGGTAATGATCATTTTATTGAATACTAACTTAAATCCGCGGCGACGCTCGCGTGTTGGTTGATGATAGATAAGCTATCTTTCAGTAGTGTGATATGAGATCAAATCACATGTAAAGATGCACTCGTTTCGAAGAATCCAATCACAATATTCAACAATAATGATTGTAATAATATCACAGATCGTATCACTTGATGTAATGCGCGATAGGTCAAATCGATTTTTTTTAAAGAGGTGTATTAAAAGAAATTTCTTATTTATGGCTTTATTGATTTATTCTTTTATTTCATAATGTCGCATGCTTATTCTTACAGAGAAAGAGCTGAAGACATTGTAGCACTCATAGACCAAAGATATGATCTGTGGCATCACGTTTCGCTGTATGTAACCTCCTTGCTATAGAGTCGCAAACGTCATCACTGGCCGTCAGTCCGAATTTTTTTATGATTTGATGACTTTCAACCACCATATCTTCCACCCCCTTAGAGCTATCGGCATGGAACTGCAATGGTGTACAATGGGAGACTTCGGACAACAATTACGCACAATCTATTCGTTTCAGTTCTGTAGTTTTCACTGCAAATATTAACATACATAGACACACGTAGTATTTTATATACACCAATAACTTTCCATCCCTATATACTCCACCCTTTTATCATTATCAACCCTCAAGCAACAATGAAAACAATAAAGCCATTTTAAAAGAGTAAATATAATTTTCAAAGAGTCATTATTGTTCCGCATTTCGTGTTACATTCTTCAAATTACTAAATATCTATCAGATCGCTATAAAACCGTGCCTAAAACCGACCTCAGGTATAAATTAGTAACTGTACAAATATTTAAGTCTCTGCATCTTGTCGTTCGGGCGTGATAAGCATACACAGAACAGACATTCACATTAATATATATAGATAAATAGCTATCCGATCGCCATAAAACCGTGCCTAAAGCCATCCCCGGGTAGACATTAGTAACTATACAAATTTTTAGCTCTTTATGTTGTGTGGTCCAGACGTGATCAACGTACAACAAACAGACATTCACATTTATAGATATAGATGAGTGACCATTGGTAAGTGATGCCTTGGCTAAAATATTGACTAATAGCTTGAGTAGATGAACTAGTTGACTGGCTAACAAATCATTTGATTGCCTGGCACCAATTGATGGAAAGGTGGTTGGATAAATGGACCTTTAGATTTCACCATTGCAGGTGAGATCGTCCTCGAAGACCAACATAGATCACAGTTCTGGTAACAACAGATGCTGTTTAGATGATCCTTGATGCTTGGAGGATAACAGCTACAAAGATAGGAGAGACTCTAGAAGAATCAGTATAAAAGAAGACATAGGAGGAATTCAGATGCATGCTGCTGCATTTGTTACTGGTAGGTCCAATCAATATGGAGAGATATGGAGATGCTTTGGGAACTGAAGTAGGAATCCTTGTGGGAACGTGACGTTATTTACGAGAGAAACAGAGCGACTAAAAAAAGATTTTACTACTACAAACTTACATTTTACATAATGAGCAAAAAGAAATGATAAGAGATATTTGGAACCGTACAGAGGAATAAAGGCATTTCAAATATTGAAATGTTTGTATAGCTTATGGGACTTAACTACAGGGTCATCAGTCCCTAAAATTACAAACTACTTATGAACTAACTAAGATTAAGGACGGCACAAATATCCATGCCCGAGGGAGAATTCGAACCCCCGACCGTAGGAGCCGTGCAGACCGTGACTGGAGCGCCTGAGTCCCCTCGGCTACTGCAGCCAGCAGAGGCATTTCCTTTTCCCTCGGTCACAGAAAGGAAAAAGACCGAAAAAAAGGAAATGAATGAAGATTAGGATTTAACATCCCACTGGCAATGTGGACATTACAAACAGAGCACAAGCTCGGATTGCTGTTGATAAGGATGGGGAAGGGAATCGGCAGTGCTTTGTCATGGGCAAACAATGTGGCATTTTCCTGAAGCCAATTATAGAATAATCGGAAATCCTAAATTTGGATGAGTTGAGGTGGTTTTTAAGTGGCATACGTCTGAATGGAAGTCCTGTGTCTTCACCACTGTAGATGACTAAACCACTAGATGACACAGAGACACTCCTTGATGCACTGTACAGTGAATCATGTGGTGTATATGAAGATGTTGAAGCTAGATGACTACGCAATTGCTTCTAGAAATAGTAAGTGATCTAGTCTGGGGTATAGGTTAGTTAGATTACATTAACAATTTTAAGTGACTTGCTTCAGGGTATAGGCTGGCTGGATAACTACACGCTCTACGAAAATACAGTAGGTGATCTGTTTTCAAATTCAAATGTTTGTAGAGTCTATGGGACTTAACTACGGGGTCATCAGTCCCTAAACTTACAAACTGCTTATGAACTACTTACAACTAAGGACGGCACAAATATCCATGCCTGAGGGGGGATTCGAACCCCCGACCGTAGTGGCCGTGCAGGCCGTGACTGGAGCGCATCAGTCCCCTCGGCCACTGCGGCCAGCAGGTGATCTGTTCTGGGGTATAGGTTGGTTCAACAGGTATTTCCTCTTCCTTGGGACTCTAGGTGATCTAATCTGGCTGGTCACCTCCGTACCTGCTCACGCATGCATCCTTTATTCCTGTGTCGGCCTCTTTCTACTCGGCCACCGACACCTACGAGAATCAGCGGAAACGAGACACAAAAAGTACATCCTCTAATTTGGTAATATAGGTGTCTGGTCTGGGATATACATTGACTGGACGAGTACACCGTCTACCTTGACATGTAGGTACCACAAAACTGTATGTAATCTGCTCTGGGGTATAGGTCGGTTGGATAAGTATATCCTCTTCCTTCAGACTGTGGTTGATTTACTCTGGGCTATAAAATCAAAATAATTGTAATTTTTAAGGACATAACTGTTCTAGACTCACAAACTACGTAAACTGATTTACACTAAGGGCAGTACACACACCCATGCCTGAGGGAGGATCAAACGTCCAGTATGAGCTACCATGCAAAACTTGACATGGTGCCCAAACCGCACATCCATTCCTGTATAGCACTCTTCTGCACTTAATGACCGTGTGGTCTGAGGCATGCTACCGACTGTGTGACGGTTCCTGACAGAGGATTGTCTTTACTGTTAGTTAGTTTATATAGTTTGTAAATCTAGGGACTTATGACCATAGCAGTTTGATCCAGTAGGTTTGCAAACAATTGAACATTTGTAGCACCCGGGGATATAGGTAGGTTGGATGAGTACACCCTCTTTCTTGAGACTGTAGGTGATCTGGCCCTGGGTGTAAGTTGGTTGGATGAGAAAACAACCTACCTTGAGACTATGCAACTTGCTCTAGCTTATGGATTGTTTGGATGAATACTCCTTCTTCCTTGAGACTGTGGGTGATCCACTTTGTGTTACAGGTTAGTTGGTTGAGTACACCCTCTTTTGATATCATTGGTGAAATTGCCTTGGGTCAGTGGCGGCACGTCCTGTGTGTTCAGTGGTTCAGTGAACCCCCCAGAAAAAAGCTTGTCATTAAAAAAAGGTAAATGAATAAATTAATCAAATAAATAGTGTTTTTAAACTATTATTCTTCGTTTCGTTCTTCTATCAGATCCTTTATATGGACATTCAAAGTATTTTTATCACATGAGAAATGTTTTACTTCGCGGAGACAGCGCGTATATGAGTCGTAGCGCGGCCGCTTACTATAGGCGGTAGTGGCCGCAGTGTCGCAATGCGCATGTGCGGCTGAGGTTCAGATTTTCTCCTGAACCCCCTAGAGGCAGCATATGGGCGCTCCCATGGCAGGGAGTGGTGAGGGTAAACTCCGCTTTTAACGTTGGCGTTGGAGCTGGTAGAGACGCCAGCTCCTGGCTACTCAAGCTCTGGTGGTTATGCACGAATGGTCCTGAAGCAGACACAATGGTGCTACTGTCTTGTGCTTGCGAAAATCCTCCATGAAAGCAACATCTGCCCTTCATATTTGTTTTCGACACGTTGAAGATTAATCAAAAAGAAGTCATATTTGGTAAAATATCTTATAACTATAGATTAAAGACACATGAACTGTAAAAGCCTTAAGAACATATGATCATTAATAACAATGAAGTAACTACTGTCCATCCAACAAGATTAGTCGTGAAGTTAGAGGCATTTAGTTCCATCATCGATGGTAGTGGTTTCGAGATGGATTGCAAGCAATATTTTTTAAACACAATCTTTTGTAACAAATACAGGAACAGCCGTGACTTTCATGTTGTTGCGTACTTGCCACATATCTTTGGACGTTTTAGCAAATGTGTCGCGATTTTGAGGTGCTATTTCGCTGTATGGAGAGCCTTGGCAGTAGTGGCAATGTTATATGGAACACAGAAGCTGAATTAAAGTTTGTGACGTGAAGGAAATCGTGCTTAGACTATTCTGAGGCGCCTTAATCGCTGTTGATGCGGTGGTCTAGACGTCTGCCTAGTAAGCACAGAGGTCCGGGTTCGGTTCCCTGTCGAATCACAAATTTCAATTCAATGCTTCAGATTTATCATTAAATATCTAACGGTTTGAAAAGATGCGGGGCAGATCAGGCTTTGCGCATGCAAAAGATTAGGGAGGGGTGCTGTTTTAGAGTGTCATGTGACCCAAAGGTAGCTTGTCTGTTGATCGTAACAGATTCATTTGGTTACGTACTGTGTATTAGTGTTCACGTGCATATTGATATTTTATTGTTCTATATATATGAATTGCTGCTCGTTAGTCTCGCTAACACATGAGAGTGGCTGAACCGATTTGGCTAATTTCAGTCTTGAACTATTCGTGTAAGTCCAGGGACGGTTTAAACGGTGATACAATATAGAAAAGTTGTCTGGAAAAGAGGAACATCGGGAAAAACTGAAACAGCTTTTTCCAGTGAGATACCAATACCATTCCTCCAATTGCGATAATATTTTGTTCATTACATGTTGAAAGCAAGAGAAAGGTTCGCATCAAATAAAAATTTGGAAAAGTCGCCTGGAAAGTTGGAACATTTAGGAAAAACCGAAAACGATTTTTTTCTATGAATAATAATTATTTGCCACATGGTTGTAAGAGCATCACTTTAGTATTGATTGACAGGTCAAGGTTTCCATGAAATAATTTTTTTGGAAAATCTACTGGGAAAATTGGAAACTTTGAGAAAAAAAGAAAGAGCGTTTTTCAATGTGTTTTTGATTGAATTCAGCATTATAACTGACTATTCGTACGACGGAAAGGGGTAATTCTTTTTCTGTTTTGTTTAATATGGTGTTGGAAATGTTTTCAGTAAAATGAATATAGGGACAGTTAAGAAAGGAAAGCAGGAAAATTCGAAGCAAGGTCCTTTTTGAATGTATTTCTAAATGTACTTACTCAACTCTACAAGTTGTGAACCGGTCATCTGATTGCTATAAAATTTTGATCATTCGACATTCTACAGAAGATGAACGTTCTTATGAACTAAAAATTTAGGAAAGTTACACTGAAAATCTAAAAATTCGCGAGAAACCGAAAGAGCTTTTTTGCCATGGGATATCAATATCATTCGTCTGAATGCGATAAAATTGTGCATATTTGACGTTCAAAGCAAGAGTAATGTTCTTATGAAATAAAAATTTTGAAATGTTTCCCGGATAATTAAAAAAAATCAAAAGAAAATTGAGACATTTTTCTATGAAATATCAATACGATTTATCTGATTGTGATAGAAGTTTTGCACATTCGACGTTCAAAGCGAGGGGACGGTTTGAGTGAAGTAAAAGTGGGATAGTTGGCCAGAAAATAGGGATATTTGTAGAAAACTGAAAGAGCTCTTTTCTCTGGGATATCAATAGCATTCGTGCAATTGCGATAGAATTTTGCAGATGTCACGTTCAAAGCAAGAGTACATACATATTAGCAATTGCAATGCATTGCGGGTCGACTAGTGTATATCTATAAATGTGAATGTCTATTCGGTGTACGTTTATCACGTCTGAACCATAAGACATAAAGAGCTAAACATTTGTACAGTTACTAATGTCTACCCGGGAAAGGCTTTAGGCACGTTATTATAGCCTCCGGATACCTATATATATATATATTAATGTGAATGTCTGTTTGGTGTACGCTTATCACGTCTGAACGACAAGACGCTGAGAGTTAAATATTTGTACAGTTACTAATTTATACCTGAGGAAGGCTTCAGGCACAGTTTTATAGCGATCTGATAAATATTTAGTAATTTGAAGAATATAACGCCAAATGTGGAGCAATAATTACTCTTTGAAAATTATATTTACTGTTTGAAAATGGTTTATTGGTTGCATTGTTGCTTGACGGTTGATAATGATAAAAGGGTGGAGTATAGTGGGATTGAAAGTTATCGGTGTATATACAATTCTACGTGTGTGTGTGTGTGTGTGTATGTGTGTGTGTGTGTGTGTGTGTTAATATTTCGCTCTACAGCGAAAACTGCAGAACGCAAACGAATGGTCTGTGTGTAATTGTTGTCCGAAGTCTCCCGTTGCACACCATAGCAGATCCATGCCGATAGCTAGAAGGGAGTGGAAGATATGGTGGTTGAAAATCGTCAAATTATTTAAAAAAAATTCGGACTGAAAGCCAGCGATCACTTCTGCGACTCTGGAGCAAGGAGGTTACATACAGCGAAACGTGATGCCACAGACCGTATCTTTGGTCTATGCGCGCTACACTGTCTTCAGAATAAATAAAGCAGTAAAAAAGAAATTTCTTATAATACAATTGTTTAAAAAAATCGATTTACCGTTTCGCGCATTACGTCAAGGGATCGATTTGTGATATTATTAGAATCATTGTTGTTGAATTTCGTGATTGGATTCTTCGAAACGAGTGTATTTTTACGTGTAATTTGATCAACTAACACGCGAGCGGAGTCGCGGGTTTAAGCTACTTATGAAATAAAAATGAATAATGTTCAGTACCTTTTAGAAACAAATTACTTATTTGTAAGCTCGGAAGAAAAGAGTGAAAAAAAAGGACGCTTGGTAGACCGGTACCTCAGCCTTTCAATATAACAATTGGAAGTAGGGAGCAGTGGGAGAAAATAGTTCAACACCGTACGGGGGATATTGTCTGGTTCACTGACGGGTCAAAATAAGACCAAGATGTTGGGGCCGGGGTATACGGGGTGCAGCCAAGACTGGAGGGCGTCATCTCTCTAGGAAAACTGGCCTCAGTATTCCAGGCCGAAATCACTGCCATCAGGGCGTGTGTGGAGGAGAATTTGCGTAGGTGCTTCAAAGACCGTAGCATCTATATCTATTCAGACAGCCAGGCAGCCCTGAGATCACTGGCAGCTCCTGCAACAAGGTCTAAAATTGTTGCAGAATATCACATGGTTCTGGTGGAGCTAAGGGAAAGCAATAGAGTAAACCTATTGTGGGTCCCTGGCCACTCGGGGATCAGTGACAACGAACATGCCGACAGATTAGCCAGGATGGGGGCAGAGACTCCATTTATTGGACCGGAACCTGTCCTGACAATCACCGAGGCAATGATCAAATTGGAGCTACGTAACTGGCTCAGGAGACAGCACGTAGAATATTGGACCAAAGTCCATCAACAAAAACATGGCAAGGTAATTATGCCAAAGCCATGTTTTAAAAGAAGCTCTGCAATCCTGGGCCTGAACAGGAGAGAGATTAGACTCATAGTTGGATTGCTGACAGGTCATGGGAATTTCGAAAAACACCTACATACAATGGGAATAACAGAAGAAGACCTTAAAGGTAGGATCTGTGATGACGGTGATAAAACGTCATCACATCTAATCACCGAATGTATTGCATTGGATAGTAAAAGGCACAGAACATTTGGGACAACCAGACCTGAAGAAATTGTGAATAATAAAGAACTGGTAAAGAGACTCCTTGCACTGTTCAAGGGCATTGGTTGGCTTTACTAGATATACAGGGAGCGATACCGCACAATAAACTTAGTTTCGGTGCTGGCAGTGGCGGGTTGGACCAAGACTGTTTTGGCTTACCTGAAAAATCAAATCAAATCAAATCAAATCAGACTGGTAGCTGAGCTCGAGTTGAAGCAAGCATAAGCACGCCAAGGTAAGACGTTCTGCAGATCTTTTAAGGAAAATATATGTAAAGGGGGGAGTGGGGTGCCACTATCAAGATGTGGCACTGAAAGAAGTGAACCCCCAGTGATCTGAAGTACCAGCCACCACTGTCTCGGATACAGGTCAGCCAGATGAGTACATCACAGGTTCAAGATCTGGCACTCAAAGTGAACCCCCAGTGATCTGAAGTACCGGCCACTACTGTCTCGGATACAGGTCAGCCAGATGAGTACATCACAGGTTCAAGATCTGGCACTCAACGAAGTGAATCCCCAGTGATCTGAAGTACCAGCCACCACTGTCTCGGATACAGGTCAGCCAGATGAGTACATCACAGGTTCAAGATCTGGCACTCAACGAAGTGAATCCCCAGTGATCTGAAGTACCAGCCACCACTGTCTCGGATACAGGTCAGCCAGATGAGTACATCACAGGTTCAAGATCTGGCACTCAAAGAAGTGAACCCCCAGTGATCTGAAGTACCAGCCACCACTGCCTCGCATACAGGTCAGTAGGACGAGTGCATCGCAGGTTATGGTGGACCCACCTGCAGCGACTGAATGCTCTCGTAGAGCTGGTCGGCGGAGGCGGCGCCGAGCAGCAGGCACTGGACGCTCTCGTTCTTGAGCCCCCAGGCGATGGCGAGCTGCTGCACGGAGCAGCCGAGGCGCTCGGCCAGCTGCGCCACGTCGCGCACCTTCTCCTGCTGGGGGCGGCGCGCCGGGGGCGCCGGCTCCCTGGGCGTGTCGTCGCCCCCGCCGCCGACGCCGACGCCTCCGCCGCCCCCGCTGCGGTCCTTGACCCACGTGAAGCCCTGTGCGGCCACGGGTACGCAGAGCGCAGCGGCGTGCGGTCGGCAGAAACGCAGAGTTACACATGCGCCAGAACTGGTGCTCACTACCTACTCTACACACTACGGATAGAGTGAGGAGGGAGAGGAAGCAGGTGATTATCTTGGGATGCGCCAGTGTACAGGATTGATAACGATAAGGGGGGTGGAAGATATCGGAGTTGAAAGTTACCTACTTATATGTAATTCTACGTGTGGGTGTCAATATTTTCATCTTCAGCAGAAACCACACAATGGAGACGAATGATCTCTCTGTGTTGTTATAGTACAGAGTCGCCCGTTTTACATCTTAGCAGTTCCGTGTCTATAGGCACAAGAGGATGGAAGTTACAGTGGTTGAAAGTCGTCAGCTTACATAAAATTCGGACCGAAGACCTGCGATGACTTTTCACACTATCATAGCAAAGAGGTTATATAGAGCGAAACGTGATACACATATACACATTCTTCAGTTGTTTTTCTGCAACAAGTGTACGAATAAAGAAAAATAAGTGCATATTGGTGTTTGTAAAGTAAAACTACCAACAAAGATGCCAAAGCGTAAGAAAGAAATTTCTCGATCTCGATCCGTTTCTAAAAGACAGAAAATGGCACTGCAAAGTGAACCTACAGACGATAGGAACTTGCAATTTGTAGACGGTGTTTATTTTACAATGTAGGTATCAGCGATTTTCCGATATTCCAATCCCTCAGGTTGGTGAAATAGGGGATGAACGGTTTTTTTGAAAACACCTTGCTATTCAGGCAATTTTGAAGCAAGAAATATAAAACATCGGATTTATATTTTTTATTGGAATTATAAAAACATGTGTTTCGATATTTTTGGAAATTCAACCATAAGGCAGGTGAAGTAAGGGAAAATCTTAAGGGTACAACTAAGACTATTTGGTGCTAGAAATTTGAAAATTTGGATTTGGAACCACGGTTAGAAATTAAAAAAAAAGTGTTTCGGGATGTTTTTAATTCTGCTATCAATGGTGCAATAGCTTAAATCTATGAACATTTATATTTAGAAGTAAAAGCAACCAATGCAGACAATCTAGTCTACGCGTGCAAAGCAGCGGGAAGTAAGCTAGTTAAGAAATAAGGCTGTCTTGCACAATATACAAAATTTTCAAGTACAGTATACAAACAAAGAAACATACTAATAAGAATACAAATGATATGTACTATTCATACTTTCATCTAATTCACAACAGCATTCAGTATTTCTTGTTACTTGTCCAGGATCTAATATGAATGATTTCTTTGGCGAGGCCACCCTTAAGCAAGTGACATACAGTTGCCCGTGTGAGAAACATGGCCATCTCAAAGCCACTCCACAGTATTGAATAGATTGCCCTGTGGTTCATTATTCGTAATAGAAAATGCAAGTCTCAGTGGAAACTGTATTCTCTAGAAGGTAAAAGACAGATCTGCCATGCATGAAAGGTATTCGTCGGCTGTCGGGTGTACTCTGTTTCATTCTCTTCCTTTCCTTATACTGGAACTCTGTAGAAGTCTATTGCTATCGCCTGCATCCGTGTGCACCTCAGAGCTCAAAGCTGTCAACACTACTGTCAGCTTTCCAGGCTTCTATTAATGTTTCATGTTTCTTTATTTATGTTGCAGTGTATAATTCATTAAGCCCGTGAAAATGATTGAGTTGTAGAGGTTCACTTAGGATAAAGCCGCCTGCGACGCAGTAGGCAATGAGGTCACCATCATGACGACATCTACATCTACAACCATACTCCGCAAGCCACCCGATGGTGTGTGGCGGAGGGTACCTTGAGTACCACTATCGATTTTCCCTCCTATTCCAGTCACGTATTGTTCGCGGAAAGAAGAATTGTCGGTATGCCTCTATGTGGGCTCTAATCTCTCTGATTTTATCCTCACGATCTCTTCGCGAGATATACGTAGGAGGGAGCAATATACTGTTAGACTCCTCAGTAAAGGTAAGTTCTAGAAACTTCTACAAAAGCCTATACCGAGCGACAGAGCGTCTCTCCTGCAGAGTCTTCCACTGGAGTTTAGCGATCATCTCCGTAACATTTTCAC
This sequence comes from Locusta migratoria, assembly GCA_026315105.1. Classification (NCBI taxonomy): domain Eukaryota; kingdom Metazoa; phylum Arthropoda; class Insecta; order Orthoptera; family Acrididae; genus Locusta; species Locusta migratoria. The sequence continues at coordinate 38,544,646 of CM048752.1, read as the reverse complement.
GATTACCAAATGATCCTGTAACGAAGCGCGCTGCTCTCCGTTGGATATTCTCCACTTCCTCTATCAATCCCACCTGGTACGGATCCCACACCGGTGAGCAGTATTCAAGCTGTGGGCGAACAAGTGTACTGTAACCTACTTCCTTTGTTTTCGGACTGCATTTCCTTAGAATTCTCCCAATGAATCTAAGTCTGGCATCTGCTTTACCGACGATGCATTTTATATGGTCGTTCCATTTTAAATGTTCAAATGTTCAAATTTTTGTAAATCTATCGGACAAAACTGTGCGTTCATCAGTCCGTAGCTTACAAACTACTTAAACCTAGGTAAACTAACCTACGGACAAACACACACACCCATGCCCCAGGGAGGACTCGAACCTCCACGGTGAGCAACCGCGCGCTCCGCAGCAAGGTACTTTAGACCGGTCGGCTACTCCACCGCGGCCCTTAAATCCCTCCCAGATAATTTATGGAATTAACTGCTTTCAGTTGCTTACCTGCTATAGTGTAGCTAAATGATAAAGGATCTTTCTTTCTGTGTATTCACAGCACATTACACTTGTCTACATTGAGCTTTAATTGCCATTCCCTGCACCATGCGTCAATTCGATGCAGATCCTCCTGCATCTCAATACAATTTTCCATCGTTACAACCTCTCTATACACTACAGCATCATCCGCAAAAAGCCTCAGTGAACTTTCGATGTTATCCGCCAGGTCATTTATATATATCTCGAACAGCAACGGACCCACGACACTCCCCTGTGGCACACCCGATATAACTCCTACTTCGGAAGACTTCTCTCCATTGAGAATGACCTGCTGCTTTCTGTTATCTAGGAATTCCTCAATCCAATCACACAATTGGTCTGATAGACCATATGGTCTTACTTTGTTCATTAAACGTCTGTTGGGAACTGTATCAAACGCCTTGCGGAAGTCGAGAAACACAGCATCTACCTGAGAGCCCGTGTCTATGGCCCTCTGAGTCTCGTGGACGAATAGCGCGAGCTGGGTTTCACGCGAACGCCTTTTTCGAAACCCATGCTGATTCCTACAGAGCAGATTCCTAGTCTCGAGAAATGTCATTATATTCTAACATAATACATGTTCCAAAATTCTACAACTGACCGACGTTAGAGATATAGGCCTATAGTTCTGCACATCTGTTCGAGGACCCTTCTTGAAAACGGGGATGACCTGCGCCATTTTCCAATCTTTCGGAACGCTATGCTCTTCTAGAGACCTGCGATACACCACTGCGAGAAGGGGGGGCAGTTCCTTAGCGTACTCTGTGTAAAAACTAACTGGTATCCCATCAGGCCCTGCGGCCTTTCCTCTTTTGAGCGATTTTAATTGTTTTTCTATCCCTCTGTCAATTATTTCGATATCTGCCATTTTGTAACCTGTGCGGCAATCTAGGAAAGGAACTACAGTGCAAT